>CM070729.1:6403618-7603618 GCA_036346275.1 Otatea glauca | reverse complement strand
GACATGTGAAACCGAGGCATGTTCATGCCGACATCGACAATACTACGTGTGGTTGTATAGACAAATCAAAAGCAACTTACCATGACAAATCGGTGTACGGCCGTCATACTAGTGTTGCGGTGGGATTTAGTCATATAGAGCTATCACAAACTAAACATTGGTTTCAACATTCACTTGAATTGATTTAAACTTTCTATGGTACATGCCGGACAAAAACATGAACCAACAGATCGCAGATTCGACATCACAGCTACTAGTAGTTATCTTACGTAACCACATGAATGTACACTCACAACTACAATACCATCGGAAGCATACAGAAGACGAATCTACTATATCCTCTGATGGAGACACAACTCATCCCAAACTACCACATTGTTTACCTGTATGTTCCCTACCTGTAGAATCCGAGAAGTCGGCGCGGCGGTGAGGTCGAGGCGATGCGAGGCGTCGGCGCGGCGGTGAGGTCGAGGCGACGGCCGGGGCGATGCGGGGCGGTCGGGGAAAAGCGAAGCGTCGACGGGGTGATGCGAGGCGACGAAGTGGCGACGTGAGGTTGAAGTGGAAATGAGGGGCTGAGTGGCGCGCATTCAATTTATAGGGTTAGAGTATCACCGCCGGTCACAACAAAACCGGCGGTGATAAACTATCACCGCCGGAAAATAAATAGAACCGGCGTTGATAGTTGAATTATCACCGCCGATTCAAGCTCAACCCGCAGAATATCTATTTTCACCGCCGGTCCAATCTAAAACCGGCAATAATAATTACCTTATCATCGCCGGTTGTGTTTACACCGGCGGTGAAAGTATTTATCATCGCGGTTCAAAACAAAACCGCAATAATACTTGATTATCACCGCGGGTTAATACTACAAACCGCAGTGATAAATCACTTCACCGCCGCTTAATGATACAACCGGCAGTGATAAGCTCCGGTCAGTTATGTCAAAGTTTTCAAAGGATGATTGCTTTGGGATATTTTAAATCCTATCAATTTTTATCCAAATTTTCTGCAAATTTTTGGAGGAATACTTCAGGACATGTAATATTTGATTTAAATATTTCCCCTAAGTTTTGACAAAGTTGTAAAATTATAAAAATCCAGATTGCTCATTGTTTTCATAGTTTTAATATTTCAAAATAAAAAAATTCAAATTGCTCACTGTTTTGAAATCCTATCAATTTTTATCTAAATTTTCTGGAAATTTTTGGAAGAATACTTCATGACATGTAATATTTGATTTAAATTCAAACAAATGCAGTAGACCAACCATCGCTTCAAAAATTCACACAAATACAAAAAAAAACACAGATGAAGTTGAATTCACACAAATTGATACATATGACAAAAGAATACATTAATTGTTACATATGAGAAAATAAAATGTATTTAATTAGGACAACTAAGCTACGATTCGACCTTCGTCATGATCGCGGCGTATGTATGTAACTTCGTCCTCACTCTCTTCCATGAGACCGAGGTCAACGTCCTCTCCGAAAGGAGGAAGCTCATCGAATTGGTTGTACTCTTCCTCGTCGACAACATTCTCAACCCCGACAATCCTTCTTTTTCCTTGAATAACCACGTGGCGCTCCTTGTTAGCTGGATCGGTTACAAAAAAGATTTGTGTAACACAATTAGCAAGTACGAATGGTTCTTCTCTGTATCCGACCAGTTTTAGGTCCACGGTAGTGATACCGTACTTGTCGATGTTCATGCCCCTTGGAAGTCTTACCCATTGGCACCGAAAGAGAGGGACCTTCAAAGGTCCATAATCAAGCTCCCAAATCTCTTCTATGAATCCATAGTAGGTTTTCCTATCTCCATTGCTGTCGTAGGCATTTGTACGGATACCGCTGTTTTGGTTGGTGCTCTTTTTATCTTGTGCTCTTGTATAAAAAGTAAAACCATTTATATCGTATCCTTGGAATGTCCGAATTGTAGTGGACGGTCCCTGAGCCAACACTTTCAACTGAGCGCACTCTGTCTCCGTATACATCATGTGCCTACGCAACCAATCGCCGAAGTTATGTCTATGCTCTCTCGCGATCCAACCCTCTGACTTCATTGGGTTTGTTCTAGATAGCATGCTCTTGTGCATGTTGACATACGGGGCCACCACAACTGATTCTCTCAGAACTGCGAAATGTGCTTGTGTGAATGAAGCTAGATTGTTTGTACGGAGTGATTTCTCGCCCAGTGTCCCTTTTTCCTGTAGCCTACCCTCATGTCGTGATGTAGGCACACCAATCGGTTTGAGATCCATGTAATCAACGCAGAACTCAATGACCTCCTCGGTTCCCCAACCATCTGCAATGCAACCTTCCTACCGATGTCGATTACTGAACATATTTCTTTATGACCCCCATGAACCTCTCAAAAGGATACATCTGATGTAGAAACATGGGACCGAGAATCCGTATCTCTTTCACGATGTGAACAATGAGATGGACCATAATATCAAAAAAAGATGGAGGGAAACACATCTCGAGCCTGCAGAGAGTGTGGACCACGTCTTCCTGTAGCTTATCTAGTTTCAATGGATCGATGGCCTTCTGTGAAATCGCGTTGAAGAATGAACACAACTTTACAATTGGGTCTCGGACTTTCTCTGGCTGAACACCCCTAACTGCAATTGGAAGCATCTGCGTCATCATCACGTGGCAATCGTGAGACTTCATACCAATTAATTTTAAGTCTTTCATTGAGACTAGTCTCTTTATGTTGGCAGAGTATCCAGACGGAACTTTCACTCCGTGCAAGCATTCGCACAGGCTAATTTTTTCTTTCTTGCTCAGAGTGTAGCGAGCTACGGAATGTACTTTTCCCCAGTATCCATGTCTCTCGTGATGCAGCTCCTTCCCGAGTTTCATATCTTCAAGGTCCATCCGTGCTTGAGAGTATCTTTTGTTTTGCGGTATATCCAAAGAAGATACCAAGCAAGTCGTCACACACGTTCTTCTCTATGTGCATGACGTCGATTGCGTGTCGAACTTCTAAGTGCTTGCCAATGAAGGTAGGACCCAAAATACGATCTCTTTTTCCACAAAGGAGCCTTATCACGGAACTCGGGATAGATGTACTTCGCTGCTCCTTTCCGTGGATAATTTTAAGATCCCTTACAGCTGCAAATATCTCTCTCCCAAGGTGATTCTTCTGAGCTAAAGCGGTCTCCTTTGTCCCATCAAAAGCTTTCTTATTATTGCGGTATGGGTGATCCTGCGGAGGAACCTACGATGCCGCATGTAAGACATTTGTCGACAGCTTCTTCAACCACCGACTAGTTGTACCATCTAAGCATTGGGCGATCCATTGAAGCCTTTTGTCGTCTGCCCGACAGTTTACCAAGACGTGGTAATCATTGATGGTTACGAACAACAATGCGCGTAGGATAAAGTTCTCTCTTTTATACTCATCCCATACCCGTACTCCATCGTTCCACAAGATTAGAAGATCCTCAACCAATGGTTTGAGGTACATATCGATATCGTTGCCAGGTTGCCTGGGCCCTTGGATCAGTAGTGGCATCATAATGTACTTCCGCTTCATACAAAGCCAAGGAGGAAGGTTGTAGATACATAGAGTTATCGGCCAAGTGCTATGACGACTGCTCATGTTACCGAAAGGATTCATCCCATCCGTACTCAACCCGAACCTTATATTCCTTACATCATATGCAAAGTGCTTCTTATATTTTCTGTCGATGTTCCTCCATTGCACGTCGTCGCAGGTGTCCGAGCATTCCATCGTTTTACGCTCTTCGGCGTGCCATCGTAGCAATTGGGCATGCCTTTTGTTCGCAAACAATCGATTCAGACGGGGAATTATAGGAAAATACCACACCACCTTATGGGGAGATCTCATCTTCTTACTCTTCACCCCGACATCTTCATTATCGATGTCATCATCGTTGCCCTTATACCGCTTTGCTTTGCAAACAGCACAGCCATCAAAGTCCGCAAACTCATTGCGATACAACATGCAATCGTTTGAACATGCGTGAATCCTTTGTACTTCCAATCCCAACGGGCAGACAACCTGCTTGGCCTGGTACGTACTTGTAGGCAACACGTTACCCTCTGGAAGCAAATCCCCCAAGAGACATAAGAGCTCAGTGAAGCTCTTATCGGACCAACCATTGCTTGCCTTCAATCGCTGCGAGTGTAAGCACGGTCTGCGCAATTTTTGTGCTCCTCCTGCGGCACTGGGTACAATGGTGTCGTGGAGTCCTGTACCATATGTTGGAACTTTTGAAACTCTCTTTCACTCGTGAAGTCTCCTCCCCATCACGCAACATTTGATCCGGATCGTCGTCGTGGTCGCCGACAAACGTATCTTCAATCGCCGTCATACCGTTGTCTCCGTCATCTTCAATAATGTGTTGCCCTTCATGTACAATCTCATCTTCGCCGTGCTTGGTCCAACAGTATAGCCACCTTGAAACCTCTTCAAGCAAGTGTGCACGTGTCGACTCTATGGTAGAAAATACGACTTCCGATTTTTGCAATCACGCATGGACAGACATGTAGTCCGCCAGATTCTTCGACTTGTGCGCCGCAGCCACGTTTAGAAAATAACTCACACCATTAAAAAACTCTGCCCCACAACGGTCCGTGTCATACATCCACTTTCGGTCCATCTACAATTAATTAAATTAAACATTACATACACATATAATTGCAAATAACAAATAATTGTAAACGATTAGATTTAAAAACATATGTAGCAATTTTGACTATATTAAAATACATCAACCTTTTTCCGTTATGTAAATATCCATGTAGCAATTTTTTAGTATTGTAAAAAATGAAAATAATAGTAAATAGTTAGGATATATTTAGACTATATCAAAATATATCTTTTTTTTTCACTGCGTCAATATCCATCTTGCAATTCCTTATTATTTACAAATTGGGAAAAAAATTGTAAGTACTTAGGATATACTTTGAGTACATTAAAATATATCAACATTTTTTTATTAGGTAAATATCCATCTAACAAGTTTTTATTATTTCAACATTTGAAAATACACCTTTTTTCGTTATGTAAAAATCCACGTGGCAATTTTTTATTATTTACAAAAATAGAGATCAAATTACTAACCTCGAAAAGAAGTACAATACAAATTTTAACAAATTTTTCGACAGCAGATCGTTGCAATCTACAAATCGAGCAAAGACAGAGCGCCTCTCTGTCTTTGCTCGATCGGTCGGGAGGCAGGGGTCTCAGTTATATAAAAGACTTATCACTGCCGGTTCTGCGCAGAACCGGCAGTGATAAGCTCTGAATGCGTGGGAAAAGTATATTGCGCGGGAAGATAATATCACTGCCGGTTCTCGCTTCCATCCGCAGTGAAAATGCAAGTATCACTGCCGGTTTAAGAACGACCCGGCAGTGATATATCTCTGCCGGTTGTTGTCTCAAACCGGCAGTGATATCTTGCTTTTTACTGCCGGTTGGTTGCATGAACCGGCAGTGATAAGTTCTCCCCCCAACTTAACTTTCGAACCGGCAGAGATACGTTATCACTGTCGGCTCGGTCCTAACCGGCAGTGATATGCCGGTAAAGATTAGCTGTTCTGTAGTAGTGCGCTTATGGTTATATGTGCCCTCTAGATTACGTCAAAAGTCGTTTAAAAGCTAACTTGTTTGGGAGCTTATTAGCTTTTCGGAAGGCCGAATGGCTCAAGGCTTTAATTAGTTCATTTTTGCATCTGATCAAAAATACTATGCAAATGACCAATAAAAAACAAAATTAATGCGATAATATTGAAAAACAATCAATCTATCAAGCGGCAAGCATTCGACCCAAATTTGATCTATACCCGAAGGAAAAAAAAACAAATTCCGCTGAAAGCATGTAAAGGAAAATTTATCTCAAAATAAAAGGGGGAAATGGCGAAGTAACAGTTACTGCTCATTGAAAGTTGCCATTGTTTCTTCTACTGTACATTGAGTTTTGATCTGAGATTTAGCAGGACTAGTTGACCATGTTATGACACATAATTAAATGTTTATGAAATTTTTCATGGCCACCACTTGATTATACGATCGATGTTTTGAGATGAGATGTGTGGATACAGTGAGAGGATACGACCGATACTACTTCCTGTATTTTTTTTAAACAATTTTATCCACAAATATACGACGTACTTCATATTTAAATACAAAATCAGTGTGACGTTCTCTTTATATCCTCAATAAATATTCCGCTGTACTTTATAATATTTATTATATATATAATAAATATAGTGTTTAGAGATAATCTAATCATATATTATAATCATTTTAATATATGTTTTGACCTATGTCTAAAAAAATTACGCAATACATAGGGAGTAACTGCTAGCATCAGTATTTGGCTAGCCCCACATAGGAAAATGACAGGAGAAAAGAAACAAGTGTACAATTTCCAAAGTTATCACTATTTTCCACAAAACTGTCGTAAAGTCGTACCCATGAGAACATGAAAGGGCAAAAGGACAAATATGTAAATCAACAAAATCTCCTTAGAGAGTTCGCTAAACTAGGAAGCATCGGCCACGATACGTAAGCATCGAAAGCTGGAGAAATATTTTCACCTACGGAATCAAACAAAATTTTAACCACGTGCGTCTCTGTGTGTGTGAGAGAGATGTGTTTCTTTCAATGAGACGTCGAACTGTCTAGTGCTAAATTATGCACCTCTAGTGCTTTTGTGCACAGTGAGTGCAGTGCTCTTTGAGAATTTTCAACATACATACATTCAACAATTCTAGGGTACATAAGACCACATGAAATCGAGAGATTTTAAATTTCATTTTCGGATTACATTTCAGAAGGCCAAAATCCAAAATTTCGATGAAATTTCGGAATATCTGTCGAAATCTAGCCAAAATTCAAAATCAAATTTCAAATCTGGAATTTTTTAGGAACCCTAAATCGAAATTTTGGTGAAATTGGCTAAAATTTTGGTGATTTTCAACACCCTGTGAAATGATCTCATGAGGATAGAAAAAAATAAAAGAAATCATATAAGCATTTATCTACATTTCCTATCTGTTTCAAAGTATAATGCTAAGCATTTGCACATAAAATTCTCAAGTTAGCCAAAATCAAAGTTAGTGTTTAGGCCGAAATCCAAGTTAGGATTTAGGGTTTACGCCGAAATCTAAATTAGGGTTTAGGGTTAGGGTTACAGAATTAGTATATGTATTTATTTTATAAACTTTTCAAGTATTTCTCATGAAAAGTATTACAATTTGCCACAAAAAAATTGATGTGAAATCTGGTCTCAAAAACATGAAAACCGGTTTTAAAAACCAAAATCTCAGCAAAATTTACCCAAACCAATGTAGCAGAACCCTAATTTTAATTTTATTTTATCCCGCCGAGATTTGGAATCTTAATCCTAGCCAAAATCCAAAATTTCAGCTAAATTTTTTGAAATTTCGACGATATTTTGAACACGAGCAACATATACACATGTACGGTGCAATGAGTAAATAATAAACACACGATACCGCACTTCAACGGGTTACGGTGTGCACTAGTACACTATACATAATTTTTTTTTCAGATACGTCAACCTATGTGTATTTATTTATGCTCACAGATCACTAAGAATGTACGAATAGCTCAACAGTTTAGAAGTATCATCACCAATATTTCGTGCCATATAAATTAATGTTAATAGTTATTAGCATCACTGTTTGGTACTATATGAAGATTATTTGCAGTATTTCGTACAAGATGAAAATTACAATGGATGTGATGTACCTCCATGCAACAACCAAGGAAAAAAAACATTCACTGCTACGTTATTACATACGGTTCTTTAACTGTTTGTAAGCATGTGTCAGTGATAATACGATGCATCACAGACCGTCTGTAAAACACCTATCACATACGGTTTTTACCATATCATAGCGGTTCTTACCATATCCTGTAACATTGACGATCATACTAGCAAAATCGTCTGTGATTAGATTTAACACATATGGTTTTTAAAAACTATCTGTGGTAAAGGTGTTTAATATAGGACTTTTTGTAGTAGTAATTTAAGAGGATCACTTCCTATTCTGTTATATAAGCAAAGGTAATTTAGTCGTACAAACCAATCCTCCAAATTATGAGTTTGCAATTCCGAATCAAATTAAGGGGCCTAAGCATGAATATATACCACAGAAAATTTCCCCAGTTTGTTACTATCACTGTACACAATTCAGTGTATTCATCGATCAGGACTAGGCATGTTTGGCACAGAATTTTTTTAGAATTTTCATGGAAACCCACATTCAAAACAAAACTTATTTGAGAGAGAGGATGCCGGAATAAGAGAGCGAGAGGATGTCGAAATAAGGCACTACGAAGTCTGGGCACCGTGATTTCAAATACACGAATTCAAACCATATTTAGATATATTTTTGAAAATTTTAGTTTTATGGTGTATACTCATCTATAACAATTCAAATGAAACATATACATTTGAGAAAATATACTTGAATTCAAAGATTTTGAACGAATTTAGATCATATGCTTTGCTGATTTGTATAAAATCAACACATAACTACAATCAAACTATCATAAAAAAGGAACTATAATTTGAATTTTGGTTCAAACTTATTTGAACTAGTTAGTAAACTAGTTAAACTCAACATCGTAAAAATTTCGCATCCAATGCATAGGGGAAAATACCCGTTTTGGATCGTGATGCCCAGGCTCCATTTACCCAAGTGTGTGTATATATATATATGGTAATTAACGATGATAGGATGTTTAATGAGTTTTTTTTACCTAGTTTTATTTTAGATTAGTATATATAAGCACGCCTTTGGAAGGGAAGTACATTCAGGACAAATCATTATCATGCATCTTCCTATACCTACAGAAAAAAATAAACAATACTTAATCCATTTAGGTTGATGCAGTCATGCAACAATAGATCAAATAAGCTGATCAATGTCAAAGTACAGTACTTCCCATAGAGCAATCAATAGCAAGTAAAACCAACTAGGTTTACATTACCAAAACGATGTTAGAAACCGTCCACACGTCAGGTAGCAATTTTTGTCAAAAATCTGTTGAAACCGAATGAAAGGCAAAGTCAAATTTTTTGAACTCAGTGGCCAAACGGCGAAATAATTCAAAAAATGAACTGGTTTTTACCGATTTTCGACCGGTTTACATCGAAAATTAGCATACTCTGCGGAAATTAGAAAAAAAATTCAAGAAAAATTGCTGAAAATGTCAAAATTCACATTTATAGATCCGAGAAGGGGGAAGGCTTTGAAACTTCAATCACATGTCAGAATAATAGGGATCTTACTTGATCTCTTTACCACCAATAACAAAATTCACATTTATATGATAGACGACGCAACAGTAATCATAAAAACATCACAACGGACGCATTACACTCCTAATTGCCTTTCAATAACAATTTTCCTGGTTGCAACTGTAAGCAAGTTTTTCATTTGAGCTTTGAATGCCAACTAAATAGTACAAAGTAGTTCTACGGAAGATATAATCAGGTAGTAAAATAATGGCTCAATTGCTTTGCAAACGATTTTCTTCAAAGAAAAACAAATTCTTCACTTCTAAATTTTACAATTTTAAGTAATCTATATTCTGTTTTCCTTAAAAACGTCTCAAAAATTTGGTTTTTCAAAATGTTTTCATGGTAGATGTCAAAAAGCTATTAATACTAATTTTAAAGAACTTTTGGATAATTTTTTTTCTAAATTTGCCAATTTTTTAAATTTTAATTTGAATTGGACTAGTTTATCGACTGGTTCTGTTTCTTGAAACGAACCGGAGCAGTCAATTTTTACGATTTTCGTTAATAGTGTGAACCCTGGAACCAACCAAGTTGAAAAATCATAAATCTCTCAGGATGCGTAGTCATATATATACTCACAAATTTCCAAGTGAAAGTTTATTAAGGCATCACAAATGTGTAAATGGAATGGCTTATCGAAGTAACCACTGGAGTACAGCTACTACTCAAATGATTCACTGTACAGCCATTGTTCAAAGGTCAGAGGCGCTCCCCGTTTCTGCAGCTATTTGTATCCTAGCTAATGACAAGCACTGTAGTAATGTACTACTTCTATACGTGAGAAGCAGCAGCAAGTGTGAGAAAGTAATGTAGCTGTGCATATCTAGTCCAGCTTCTGTTGTCTGAGAGCGAGAGAGCAGCCTATTACCCAACGGACAAATGGCTATGCAAGAGAACATCCTAACGTCAGAGAGATCTTTGCAAAGCTTTACAGCCATGACTTGATTTGATGTGGGCAGCAGGAGAGGGAGGGAAGCAAGGAAATGAACATGTACTGGTCAAATGCATGACCTTTTTTCTTTTCTTTTTGAGGTTGAAGGGTTGTACTGATACTGAAGCACCAGTAAAGAAAGCCATCAGCTCTGTGACAGTGTGACCTCTGTCCATGTTAGAAGCAAGCAAGCAGGCTGGCTTGTTATTAGATACAGCAATGCCTCCTACCACAGTGCTGCACTGCTCACCCCCCACAGATTTTTTTTAAAATAATATTTTTTTATTCAAATTACAAAAATATGTATGGATTAAAAAAATTATAAAACTATACCTATATCGTCATATGGTTGGACGATAGTAACACAAAACACAGAAAAAATTGAGTCAGCGCTAATATAGCATCTCTGTCGCCTAATCAATGGTTGGACTACAGAGTATCTAAACCAAATAAATTATAAAAATCATGAAATTTTTTGGAGGAAATTAAATTTATGAGAAACATTTTTGCACTGATTTTATTCAAAAATTCGCTGCAACTTGTGAGCATTAATTATTAAAAGTCAATGTTATTTTGACAGTTGTTAGAATTTTAGAGTTCAAACCAAGGTTCAATAAATTCAGAAAAAATCATATTTGTCAACGATAATTTATGTAGTATTTTACAAAATTATTTGTCAGTTACTTTTTTGATAAAAAATTCAAATTTCGTTGTTCCTTGTTCTCTCTCCCCGACTTGACCGCGCCGCCTCCCCGACTCGACCGCGTCGCCTCCTTGCCTCCCCGCGTCGCCTCCCCAACTCCTCGAGCGCCGCCTGCACCGTCTCAACCGCGTCCCCGCCTCCACCGTCATGTCCCTGCCTCAACCGCGCCGCCTCGCCGCCTTGACAGCCGCCGATCTACCCCACCTGCGCCGCCTCGAGCTAGCCGACCCGTCCTCGCTTGTGCCGCCTCGACTGCCGCCTCCCAACCTCGACTCCCCGCCTCGATCGCTTGGAGGTATGGCCAATCTAGAGCTAGCTGCTAGCCGAACACTTCTCTAAACTACTCCTGATTCTTCACAGTATTAGAATCAGGAGGAGTTGGAGTAGAAATAGAGAGAAGTAGGAGTTGGCCAGTGGTGCCGAACGGGGCCTAAGCATCAACCAGAAAAAAGCTTCTTGGACACATAGATATGGTGCCAAATTTGGTAAGCATTTGGTAAGAAAATGAACTAGAGAACCTAAGCATCAAATTTCAGCAGTATTGATTAAATTTGGTAAACATTTGGTTTACTATCAAATTTTGGTAACATTTTCTTTTCTCTTGGTTCTCTAGTTCATTTTCTTACCAATCTTTGGTCAAAATATTGATAGCCAATTTGGTAACCAAATTTTGGTAATGCTAAATTTTGGTAAGGTTTGGAAAGGTAAATTTGTCATTAAACAAAACAAGCCCCCTCTTGAGCGAAATTGCAAATCTAGTCTCCTTCCTCACCGCAGAAGACGCGGCGACACCTGTCGCCTGCGTCGCACGAGGAGCGCAGGAGCCGTGTTGCTGCTCCCAGGGAGCACTACAGTCGATGCAGGAGCATTTCCGGTGGGCGCAAGAGCAACAGCATGCTACGGCCGGACAGCGCAAGAGGCGACCTCCCGCGATAGGGGAGCGCGGGAGGACTTGTCGCGATTAGGAAAAAGGTTAGATTTATAATTTCGCTCGAGTTTGTTAGTTTTGTAAACAAAATGAGTTCACGGGAGCTAAAAAAGCGACCATTTCAGACACAAACACAAAAATGCACCTACAGCCCAAAACAAGCGGATCAAATAAGAAACAGCAGCAGTTGATGATCCAATCCATTACCCTCCAATGGCCATTGAACATTCAGCATTTCTGAGTGCTAGCTGCTGCGGGTGCAAGAAGCAGCTAGTAGCCTAGTAGCAATCTGCTGCTTGCTGCTACTATATTTGTATACGTTCCATTAAGCTATCATCTCCCTGAGTCCAGGGGTGGCCAAGCAAGCCTAGACATCTATCGGTATCAATGTCTGTTTGGTTTGAAGTTGTCTTTATCATTTCTGTGGCAACAAAATTCGGATTCACAAGTGATAAAATTGAAAAAAAAAATACTAAGTCTATAACACACGAAACATAGAGCTAAGAGAATGTGAAGCTAGAGTTGTGACAATGAACTAAACATCATTCTAGAAATCTTTAGCACGCCCAAACTTAGACGTGACAAAGTTGCTTCAAACAAAACATGCCCTTTGTCTGATATAAAAGCAAATGCAAAAGTGTCCCTGAAAGGGCAGAGCAGGCGGCGCTCGACCGTGAAAAAAATCGACATACACGTATCGCCTAACGCGCTCTCCAAACGTGGAAGGACAATGGTACCGCACCCACTGTGGCAGATAACTTACCGCGGCACCCAAGATCGGTAGCACTGGGTATCGCGGTACCTAAGCTCGATAGGATAGGACATCGCAGATCCCGAGCTCAACAGCTCAACAGGATAGGGTACCACGGAACTCGAGCTCGACACGACAAGGAACCGTGCAACCCGAGCTTGATAGCACTGGGTTTACTCATTAATCGGTATCATCCATTGCTCCATATACTTTTCATGATTACCTGCCCTTTGCAAGTAACTTGCATGACTCCACCTTGAAGTAATACTCACAACCTTCGAATTCAAGCGACATCAAACATATTAAATTCTTCTTTAAAGCCGAGAACATATGAACTCTCGTCAATATGCGATGTACTTCATCATATATGTTCAATATAAATATTCCCACATCAGTTATTACATACTCCCTGCAATCCACCAAGTAAACACCAAGTAAACAGTTTCATACGTCGAGTGTAGAGATCCTTCATCAAATATCTCTATCATCAAACATATGTGAAAGCAATAACCTAAATCTAATATCCATCCGTAAAAAATATCTGATTGACTGACGACAAGTACATCAAAATCATGTTTTGTTACCGCTATTGAGCATACACCATTCATTTGCTTCAAACCTATACAATCCTTTATCACATGATATTTCTCTCATCAGTAGATAGCATACACATGTACTTTTGCTTTTACCGTTTTTCTTTATGTCACTCTTGCTTCTGCCTGTAATAGCTACTACAGCCAATACTTGATCACCCAAGATCAAAGATTCTAATGACTTTTTTAAAGACTCTACATCAATATATATGCAATTGTCCCATTAAAGTTGGTCGTATTTTTCTCGATGTACCAATGGTGGGAGAGATGATGCCAGTATAATGAATTTATCATTCTTCTCAATTTTCTCATCATCACTGATCAGTTGTGTGACAAACTTGTTGAAGACATTGAGATAGTCAACAGTGTATCTTTTTTTCATACGCAACCCGTACAGTTATCACTTTAGCACCCACCGATTTGTCAATGACTTTGCCATATATAATTCTTGTGAATCATTCTATAATTTCTTCAACGAATTCTCCTTGATTACCAAGTACTTTATCTCATCAAAGAAACATAGACGGATTAAACAGGCATCCTTTTGCTCTCACCATATAGGTCTTTTTATTTTTTCCCCTTTCAAGAGCAGCGATTAAGAACATCCTTTACCGCACATTACCACCCGCTAAAATTTCCTCCTCCATCGAATTTCTCCACTTGATTCTACATTGTAGACATCGATCTTGATTGTGCCAACTGATACTTTACCAACACAACTACAAAACACCCCTTTCTTACCGGCCTACCACTGCCGGTTCGGCTAGAACCGACAGTGATAACACTATCACTACTGGTTCATAAGCTAGACATGCTCAAATGCTCGACTGAAGAAGAACAGGCAGTGATAGTAACTTATTATTGCTGGTTCTAAAACAAATCGGCAGTGATCCTATCGCTGCCGATTCATCTTAAGAACCGGCAGTGATAAGTTATTATCACTTCCGGTTCGTAAGAAGAACCGAGAGTGATAATGGAGAAAGTATCACTGCCAGTTCGGCTTACGAACCGGCAGTGATAATAATATCACTATTGGTTCGGAATTCGAACCGACAGTGATAATATTTTGAAAAATCATAACTTTTTCGTACGGAGTCGGATGGAGACAAAATTTATATGAAAATTGTAGCTCTCGATGAGATCTACAACTTTGTAGTTGAAAACTTTTTTATTTAAAGTCATTTAGATGTCCAAATAATCGTTGAAACTTTCGAATACGAAAGGATAAAAGGAAAATATATCTTATAGCAGTTGAAAAGTGCATGGGTGGTGAGATGGTAAGGAGAGTTGGCGCGTTGTTACAGGTCACATGTTCGACTCCTAGTAACTGCGCGCGCGTATTTCGCGTGACTTATGACGCGTGACGTAGTAAATACAGGGTGATCCAGGTGCAAATATTTTTTTTATTTTACCGAGTGAGTTTTGGATTTGCAGTGGGCAAACTATCACTGTCGACCAATCACTGTCGGTTCCAATATCCAGCAGTGATGCCGGTTTAGAACCAGTAGTGATCACGTTTTCTGTAGTAGTGCAACTTTCTTATAAATTTGATTAATCCGACCATACCTCTGATACCACGTGTTACACTCTGATACCCATCCCTCATACGCAATTGGCACGGTTTGGATTAAAATTTTGTAAGATACAGCACAAACATACACATTGAAAGGAATGAAAAAGAAAAATCTCATAAAAAGAACTAAAATAACGATATTGAAGCAACCACGACGTTGTACAACGATTTGACACCAACAATAATATCTCTAAACACAACCTCAAAAAAGTACAAGATATTGTTCTTAGATCCTTGCCCTATATAAGAATCTAATGCTAAAAAATAACTTAGTCTCTAATCCTCCTGTGCACCTCTTGTTTTTGATAAATTGATTTGTTTTAGATGAATTGATTTGTAACTTCTTAATTGTTTGGGTTCTCCATAACTATTCCCATAGGTTTATATAGCCCCTTAGTCCTTAAAAAAAAAGTAGAAATCCTTAAAAAATATTAAAACTCATTAACATGTATTTTCAAATCCTAAAAGACTGTATATAAGACCATAATTTGAAAAAGACTATATATAAGACCATAATTAACAAGCACTTGCTGTGTTACCAAGCTCGGTATACACCTGCCGAGACAGGATAATACGGTATTACGATCATCTGTAGGGGCTTCGGCGGTCGAGAAGATAATGGCTAGATTAACAATTTCATCTTAAAAGACCCTAAGGTGAGTGCAGGACCAAATATACCGAGCCTTCCACACGCATGGCTGCTCTCTGCCTCTCTTTGATCCATCGATCCGTGACCCTCCCCAAGAACAGTACGCAGATTCCCCAAGAGGACGACACACACTGACATGACTCACCTCACCGCACTACCAAGCTAGCAGCAACTTCTCGCAAGAACAACAAGAAAACTAAGCTAACATCACACTGGCTAACCAATCTACTTGTTGCAAGAACAAGAATGTCAGGGAGATCAACAGCAAGAAGCAAGGAACAAGAGGATTAATTGCACCAAACTAATTAATCATGTAGAAAGCCAGCTAAAACAAGTCCTGGAGCTAGCTATTATATCATCACAACAGCAGGAGGATGGCTTACACATGGAGATCATCGCGAGGAGGAAAATTACCAGCAAATAGTAGAGATCGATCGACCAAGTTGGGAAATGATCAGGAAATTAACATAATTACGAGGTAGTAGCTGTAGCGGTAGCAAGCATGAAAGAGAAATTAATTTGTAGCTGTACTAGTAGCAGCCTAGCTAGGGATAGGAGCATGAACTAGAAATAGTAGTTGGATGGAGTCGAGTAGTGCATGCGTGGCATACATAGGACGCGCGCGGGTGAGTGGGTGCAGCAGCAGCTTGCGAGCTCCGGCGTTCACGCCGCGGAGCCTGGCGGCGGCGGCGGCATCTGGTAGTGGTGGTGTCCGTTGCCGTCGTGGGAGGGGATGGCGGTGGCGGCGGGGGGTAGCGGCTTCTTGCGCTTCTTCTTCTCGTAGCTGACGCCGCGCGCGCGGGCCTGGTGCTCGCGGACCTCGCGGAGGTAGAGGCGCACGGCGCGGGCCCCGAAGGGGTTGTTCTCCGGGCGACCGCCGTTCTCCTCGTAGGCGGCGCGGAGTCGGCCGACGAGCGCGTCGAGGCTGCCCCAGGCCTGGCGCAGCGGGCAGGGGCAGGGCGCGGGAGGCGCCGGGTGGCCGAAGAAGGGGCACGCCGGCGTGTGCACCTTGGTCTTGCCGAACTGGTCGAGGTAGCGCAGGAACTCGAGTACGTGTGCGCCGCTGCACCGCGCCAGCGACAGCGGCGGCCGGTGGTTCCGCAGGTACTGCCCGAACGTGTTCCAGTCCCGCCGCTTCTGCGACTCGTACCTGCTGGGCGACGCGCCGGCCCCCGGCGACACCGCCATCGCCGACGCGCCCGCCCCGCCGCCCCCGCTGTTGCCCGAGTGCGGACTGTCCGGGTGCGGCACCAAGTCCATCTGAACAAGCAACAAAGAAACCCAACTCAGTAACCTGCAAACTCGCGCCCGAAGAAGCAGCACAAGAAGAAGAGATCTATTTGGGAGTTCGCGCTTCCGCGCGCGCGCATACGTGCGCTAGGTTCTTGGGAAGCCGTGGCGCGGTGGTCCTGAGAGAGAGGAGAGAGAGAGAGTAGCGTGGTGCAGGTGCTGGTGCAGGTGCAGGCGCAGGCATACATACTATAAATAGTGCTCTACTCTATTCTCTACTCCACTAGATGAGACCGTCGAATGGAATGGAGCAACTCACTTGCTTCTTCTCTTCACTTCACCTCACTTTGCTCAGTTGCTAGCTCTTGCCTCTGCAGTAAAGAACAGGAGAAAGCCAGATTGGAATCTCTCCCCCAAGATCACACCACTGTCACAGTGTCACTCACTCAAGAACCAAGATCTGTAGCTACATGCTGGGTCTTGTGACAAACAAAGCTAGAGGAGAACAGGAGGCCGCGGATGGGACTGGAACACGTGAGAGGGGGAGCAAACTGCAAAAGCAAAGCTTGGGGTTGGGTTGGGGTGAGTATTAATTGGGGCTATCTAGCTGCTGCTAGCTTCAAGGGGAGGGAGAGGGGTTGCGCAGCTGGTGAATCGGGAGAGGAAAGAGACTGGGAGGGAGATGAAAGGTGAGGCGACAGGATGGGGGAGCAAAAGCTAAGCGAGAGAGGGGACTAGGGGAGGCGGTGAAATATCGGTGCGGCCCGGGTTTAAAAGACAAGCGCTGGATGAATCGAGAGTGGGAAGGGAATTGAAATCATATATACCAATACTTATATCAGCATCGGCTGTTATGCATCGTTTTGACCTTTAAATGGTATGAAATAGTTTTATATACCGTATCAGTTTCGATATCAATCAATAATGATTAATATTGACTTCAATATCAGTCAATACTGATCATACTAGTTTTGATACCGATCATACTGACTTCGATATCAGTCAATATCGTTATACCAGCTTCGATACCAGTCATACCTATGGAATTGATAATATGGTATATTCAACTATATGTTATATTTAGTAGTATTACTATGTAGGTACGGTATTGACAAATGTGGTTGAAATGCATGGGTAGATTCTAGGAGTACGAGGGAACCAATCATGGAATTCATCACTTATCTAGCTTCTTGACAATTTTTTTTACAAATCTGGCCTCCTTTCAAACGTAATTGCAAAAATATCCCTCTTCTTGATCACGGAAGCACTGGCAGACGATATGTTCACCTACCGCGCTTCCATACCGTGGAATGAGGTACCACGCTATAGGAGCTCAGAAGGAGACATATCAAGCCATGAGACCTCAGTAGAATTTGACGAGGAGTAGCACCTTGGTAGGACGAGGGTTTCAAATTATGTTTTCGTTTCAAATCTTGTCACCCTCTGAAATCCAAAATTTTAGGTGAGATTTCGGTTCTTCGGATGATATACAAACAAAATTCAAAAGGCAAAATTCAAATCTGGTCTTTTTTAAACAAGATTTCTGAGATTTTGGTGGGAAATACCGAAATCTCGGCAGAAAATGACGAGATCTCGGCAATTTTGATACCTCTGTGAAGTGGACGGAGTCGACGCGGACGTCGGATCTGGACGCGGACGCAGACTAGGACAGGCGAGGATGGATCGACGAAGTCGGCTTGGCGTGGACGAGGAAGCACCGGTGCGGACAAGAAGGAGCACAGCAAGGAGGAGCTCGGTGAGGACAGCTTGGCGAGGGGGAGCGCAGCGAGGACGGTGCTGCGAGGGGGAGGCAGGGAGCACAGTGAGGACGATGCGAGGGGAAGAGCTTGGAGGAGGGGCAGCGCCGCTCGATCGAGGCCAGGAATCTGGTGAATGGCGATGAGAATGGAGACCTAGCGATAAGGTTGGGGAAGCAAAAAAAATCAAATCCGATTGAATATGCGCAGGCGGCAAGCGATCCAAATTTTTTTTTGGAGAGGCTGGGGTTCGAATCCCCGAGCTCACACTGGTGGCAACCGAGCCAACATAGTTTTGTGAACGTATTGCGTAAAACACCTTATAAGAATTTCGACCAAAATTTTTTATCTCGCCGCCCGCCGAAATCCGAGACCTCGACGAGATTTTGAACACAGGGTAAGACTAGATTCCCATTCTAACTAAGTTAATAAGTGATTAATCAAGTAATTAATTAAGTGATAAATTAATTTAAGTAAATGATTAGTGAAACAATTTCTTACTGAGTGGCACCTTGGTACGACTCCTAAGGAGGTCCCTAGCGCGGTATCTCTTGCCGTGGTACGGAAGTACGGTATGTGATACGTGTCGTTTACCGACGTGTTCTTTATGGGAGAGAGTGCTATTTTTATAATTATATTTGGAAGGGAGGCAGATTTGAAAAAAAAATTCTAAAGCTAGAAAATAATGATTTCCGAGCAAAGGATGGGAGGAGGCCGGAGCACGGAGGAGGATCGTGTCGCTGGCTTCCTGTGCGCCTGTGCTACATGAGGTTCATGTGCCGGTTGATTGCGGACTCGCTTGATCGGGTGGGGGGGGAGGGGATCAACCGCGTCTGGGTTTCCTACGTAAGATTTCATGATTTTGTGCTGTTCTGTTATAGTCAGTGTATTTTTGTAGCATTTAAGATTTTAAGGTCTGTTCGGTTTATATACTAAATTAGCTATATTTTATCTTTTTTTTGTCAGATTTCATGATTTTTGTCTTGTCCTGTTATAGTTAGTGTATTTTCATAGCATTTAAGGTCTATTTGGTTTATATACTAAATTAGCTATATTTTATCATATGTTTCTTTTTTGTTGAACTCGACTAAGATTAGGTTATTAAAATTAAAAACCACACTTTGACAAATAAAAGTGAATCTTAGCTTACGTTTTTGAGACATTGACGCGTTGGATTAGGTGTTAGGAAATCTTTTCACGTGTGGATATAAACCAAATAAACATCTAAGACCATCAAAATTACTTAACTCGACGTGTGATAAAATATAGCAGGGCTTGGCTAAGAATCAAATAGGCCTTTGAACACGTCGCTTGCACAAAACGTTACTTCCCTCCCACTGCCTTGTTGCCTGCACGATCCACGGTCCCTTCTGTCACAGTCGCCTATTGCCACATTGGCTAGCTACTTATCTCCTTTTAACTACCGATCCTACAATTGGTGGATCGCGAGAATCTACTGCCGAGGATGGGTGAAACTAAAAGAAGATCGTTGCACAACAAGTCTCGAAACATTAAAGAGAACTAATGCAGTCACTTTACGACGTAACTCTGTCGATCACACGTGAACCGTTGGATAAGAAGGTCCATGTCTCGAAGAGCACTGTAGCAAAATACTACGTCAATTTCCCTAATGCAGGGGGCACTGTAGGTTATTACTCTTGAATGATCCAGACTGATCATCATCTGGATCCAACGGTCCGAATGGATGAAGACCGCTTAAGCTGTAGTATTCCAAAGATTGCATAGGAATCATTTCCCTCGAAACAATACAACCAGTAAGGTTACCTTTGGAATGCATGAATAGAAAATAGATGAATATGAAAATATGTATTAAAGTTACAGGAATGCAATAGCAAAACAGATGATCGAAAAACATGAATTGATCAATGTTTTAGCCCTTTCTTTTCTTCTTTATTTCTTTTTTTTTTTTTGCAAAAATAGCTCCCTCCTGGAAAATTTTGCGAATCTAGCTCCCTCCTCCACTGAAGAAATCGCGGTAGGCGACATCTGTCACCTACCGTCCACAGGGAGCGCGGGAGCTAGCGCCTGCTGACGCCCTCTGGAGGAGGCGCCGTACAGGGGCAGCATGGGAGCAGGCGTGGCGTGCACGGGAGCGGTCGCACGGCGCATGGGAGGAGTTGTGTCACAGAGGGGAGCGCGAAAGGTGCCTTCTACGGTTGGTAGGAGGCTATATTTACAAAAAATTTTGGGAGGAAACTATTTTTACAAAAAAAAGGAGAGGGGATCAAAACATTGATCACTTTGAAAAACACAAGAAAAATATAGGAGTATACGTGTGGAACATAAAAATTAAAAGTATAGGCAATACCTTAGGAAAATTTAAAACTTATTTATGAGGGAGAGAGGAAGAGGAAGACTGCACCGAAACTTTCAAAGGAAAAAGTTACCATGAGCTCTCACCTGTTTTTTCTTTTCCTTCGAAACCATAGTAAGATGCAACTTTCCTTGAACGAGACAAATCATCCATTCCAAACACCTCTTAAGGCAACTTTCCTGTCGATTGCAATTCCTCCCCTTTTTTCCTTCATTTTTCTTTGATCTAACAAGGCCTAAGGTCTGGTTTGAAATGCAGAAATATCACAAAAGAATAGTTTAATTTTCACAATAATAGGGGGGAAATCCCGCATTCTTAATGGGACATAAAAAACACAATTCAAACTAAAAACTGAACTAGGACCACGAACCAACCAGACCGTTGAGAATTGTTACCTAGAGCTACCAGTAGTTCGCATAAAAAAGTTCAGAATGCACAAGAAGTATATCTCTTATGTATATTCAGCGCATCTCCTGTATACAACAATCTAAATACTATAGGAAAAACATCGTGTAGATGCATTTTTATTGTATAGTACAAAAGTACTTTTTTATCTCTGTGATTTTAAAGACACCTTTCAAAATAGCACAATGTTACCTCTAAGTACATGTTGCTACGGTCAAAGAGACACTTGTTAAAATGTATTTACATTCAATAAGATATTTTGTAAAAGCTATATTGTGTCTCTATACTCTCTAACATCACTAAAGAACACCTCGAAAGATATTCTAAAAATATACTAGAACCAATCATCGAACTCAAAACTCTATATAAAAACAAGTAGCCACACTAACAACTCAAACTCACGTCACAACTTGCAACTTACTTAACTTAATTGTTACGAGTAGCACACAACATGTCTCAAATATCTCTAGATAATCAACAATGTCTCAAATAATACCTCCACAAGATAAGGTTAATTTAAAAAGTGTCTAAAAAAATGTCGTTGCGTGATTTTTGTTTCGACAACTTACAAAAGACCCCCAAAAATTGCCTCTACAGACCACATCCGATATTCTTTATCTAAACTATCTCAAATAATATATCTACTTATAAAATACCGCAAAGAATATCTTTACAATATAGATAATCTGGAGAGATAAATAAAAAATATCTATAGAAAAATATTTGTTATAAGAAAAGTAAAGTACAAGTTTAAAATGTAGCATCTGAGTCCTATCTGAACACTGCTGCAGGCAGGGTTCACAATTTCGTTTCGTTCGCGAAAATCGCTAGCCCCACGGTAGCGGTTTTCGCGAAAACCCTCTCGAAAACCGCGAAAAACCGAACGGTTTGTAAATTTGAAAATTTTGAAATTTGGTCAAACAAAATCGCGAAAACCGCGGTTTTTGGAGAAAACCGCAAAAACCGCCCGAGGTTGGAAAATTGGGAAAAAATTGAAACAATTTGGGAAAATGCACAAAAAATATTATAAAATTTGTAGAAATACAGGGAAGGCTAAAATTGAGTAAAAGTTTAATAAATATATAAATAAGGTATGTGAAAACGTGAAAAAATTCCAGAATGATCTCTCCTAAATTTGGAAAAAATTCGACATGACCTTTGCTATATTTTAGAGAATAGGAAATTGTAAGTTATGTATTTAGCAATAATATGTCAATAAATAATCTTTCATTGCAATACTACAATCACACAAGTGCAAAAATCGGCATTTACATAACTAATAAGCAAAATCATTCGCAATTTCACTACCATTTACTTATCAACACCGTTTACATTATAATGCATTTAAATTGAAGTTGTGGAGTAGGCATAAGCATAGCTTCGTCACTCTTCTATTGTCGCAAAAATGACATGTTCGACCTACATGAACGGAATGTCGAAAGCCAATGACAGAAGGAAAAATGGTGAAAATATAAGAATAAATTGAAAAAAATGCAAATTTTTTTAAAAAATGCACACAAAATCCCAATTAATATATAAAACACATAAGATAATTTTTTAAATTTTTTTATATCATTTATTTCTTCAAAAAAATCTAAAACAGAAATTAATGAAAAGGAACAAATACACTGTCAGATTTTTATAAATAGTAAAATGATTTATTATATTCTAAAATTTTAATTAAAATATAAATAGTTCCAAAGGATCATGTACTAAAATTTTTATAAATATTAGACTTCATTTATTTCCCATATAAAATCAAAAACAGAAGAGCATATACAATGATAATAGTACTTTCAGAATTTTTAAAAAATACACATATCTGATCATCATCTCAAAACTTTACATAATCATTTTAATGACGTTATAACATCACAAAAAAAGTTTAAGAAATAATAGACTTCATTTTGTGCCCCTAGAAAATAAAAAACTGAAGAGCATATATTCTGACAGTATCACTGTCAGAATTTTTAAAAAATGTACATATCTGATAATAATCTGAAATTTTTATAGAATCATTAGGATTACCTAAGGAACGCACAAAAAAATTCAAATTTTTTGACACTTTTTGCTAAATTTCTTCAAATTTTTTAAATTTACTATTCATCTGACCGGTTTTCCGAACGGTTTTAATTACTGAACCGATTCGGTACGACGGTTTTCGTCGGTTTTTTGAACCTGGCTGCAGGTTTTCCTTTTCGACGAAAGGTTTAGGGTCTGTTTGGTTGCCTGCATGTCCTTAGTCTGGTCCGTACGAGTTATGCGGGCTGGTGGGAGACATGCTGAGTGGAGACAAGATGGTTTGTTTGGTTGGCTGTATGTGTTATCCAGGCTGAGCTGAGAAGTTGTTTGGTTGGATGCATGAGCGGAGTAGAGGGATGATTGCATGCATGATAAGTTGTTTGGCTGGTTGCATCTGGCTAAGTGTGGTGACCCTGTTGCATGAGGTGGTGAGATTACCTTCACTTTAGAGGATGGATGTAATATTCATGTTTTTTGCCTTGTCGTCTGGGCCGGCATTAGTTGATGTATGACGGCCAGAAGGTGATGTTAGATTGTGCCTTGATTACTACAGTAGCACTCAATTTGAACTGCTATGGCAAGTGATAAACATAAGTTAAGCTTATGGATTCCATTGTTCTGACAATCCGATTTAGCACTAGCACTCAACCAAAGCTTGATCTTTCTGCTCAACAAACTACAACCAAGAAAAGAAGTCATGCTTCCATACAGCAAAGCGAGTGCTGAATTATTCACAACCAATTATGTGCCTCAAATGGACTGCTGAAATAAACAACGAAAAGAACATATTTAACGCAAGAAAAGCGAAAAGATCAATATTACATGGGCGGCATGTCTCCTGTATAGAAATACACAACAAACACGACATATGGTACATATAACAACATGATTCATTGATACAAATGCTTTCCCAAGCCACAGTCGTGTGCTACTAAATCCCTCCAGATATGGTACAATTGCTTTCCCAAGCGAGGAAGAAGATGTTGGTTGAGGAGACAGTCGAAGAGGTCCAGCCCTTGATGCAGTGCTCTCCCTCCGACATTCTAGATTTGCACCACCAGAAAAACACATTGAAAGTAAATTTTGCCATACATAATGCAGACAACAATGGCTGCCAGTAAGTTCAGGGTCATAACCTTGGAGGTAGTGGCCATACCTCTCACTGTAGCACACAAGTTCATCAGCAAGCAGCGATCTATTGGATTAACAACACCAGGGAATTCTATCCATCGATTTAAATGCGAGGTACACTTTAACTGTGCAGCACATGAAACTAGAAGAGTATTACTCGGCAAGTTTTGAATATATGCACAATGTTCGATTCAGGTACAGAGCTAATTACCACATAATTTCCAAAAACATGTCTTTTGAATATACTCATTACTAGCACTTCCAAACACATGCACAGATCGCCACAAATAACAAAGATCAATACAGCTCTTGAGATTAATGTTACTCCAGGGGATCATAGGGCTTAATCACAGAGTTGTTTTGTAATGATCTATGTTTGAGCTCAAAATAAAATTACTGCCCTACATATAAAACAAATGAAACAGCAGAGCTTTTTTTGCAATGATCTTGAGGTTAATGTTACTCTAGGGGAACATAGGGCTTAAACAGTTTAGGCACAAGATATAAAACAAGTTCCCTGAGTAGAAAAATTCAAACGCCTTTTCCTTCTCTTGCTCAAGGTTCCTTCTGCCATAGTCCCTTTGCTCAGCTAGCTCATCAAGCAAGAAGAATGTAGCATCACCAAGAATTCCTCTCAAGCAAGCATGAAAGAAACCAAACGTCAGCACTATTTTATTTCAAGATGATTCATGAAAGAGACCAAATGATAGGAAGTAACCATCACAGCTTGTAGAATGGAGCAGGTTGCAGCCTTTGCTGAGGACTTCTTGCTATGCTCAAGATCCCGTGGCACAATCATGTTAGCCAATTTACAGGAATGTAAAGGATAAAAGCATCCAGCATGATTAAGGTGAGCATAAAGGCATCCAGCATGATTAAGATGAGCATACAAGCATTCAACATTTTGAGCAAAGGTTGTGTACTGCTACTTACCTAGTACATCATACAAAAGGACCAACAGTGCAAAGATAGCTATATTAACTAATTTCTTTAGCATGTCCTCTACTCTTTCCATCCTTTCTTCTAGCTTTTTAAGACTCTTGTTGTCATGTTGCATTTCCTCATCATATGCAATGGATGTGCATCCTCCGACTAACACCCACAGAAGGAATGTTACTGACCGTAGAGGCCATCATTGCTAGGTAGCAAATCTTCTTGGAATGCAAGAATTTGAAGTGCAAGATTTTCAACATCTGCGGTTGCCTTTATCATTAATCGCCAATAGCGGCATGTTGTGCCCTTCAATGTAAAGAATGGAACTGAAGGTGAAAGTCAAGGAATATGAATAAATGATTTACTTCAAAAACTTACCGACATATTCGAACACTTCATGAACACTCGAGATGGATTCTTGGGTGTATGGGAGGTGAACACATTTGCAGGATCTCCGCATCGAGGACACAATAGCTTCATCCGCAATGCCTCTAGCTGTCTCTTTGTCCCGCCATTTGATGAAGCCGTCGACATGAATAGAAAGCTTCAAACTTACAATATAACATTACCATCATAAGTAAGGCAAGTACCCATCAGTTGTCTTCAATGAATAAGTAAGTCAAGCACCAATCAGTTGTCTTCAATGAATTAGTAAGTCAAGCATCCATCGATGTCTTCATTAATAAGTAGATCAAGCATTCATCGCTTGCTAGATCATCATTACAATCCAAAAATAGTTAAACACAGCCTAGCGTGAAGCAAACCTTTCCCTAAACCACACATTGTATTAAATAAGGGGGTTAGACCGCAAGTGTGAAGTGACCCAAAGGGCACGTCTAACCTCAGTCATCTGCACAAATAGCAAGCCCATTGATTTATGCTCAGCCAAGTACGTCAACACCGCCATGAGGTCCTCTTCACTGAACCCAGGGAGGTCCATCACGGCACCGCATGCACTGGGGTTGCCTCAGCATGCACAGTGGATGAAATGGCAGCAGCCATCTCGCGAACGGCATCTGACATTGTGGTCAGCAGCACGTCTTCATCCTCGGCTATAACAGGAGCCCTCTTCCTTTTCCCGCAAGAGCTGGAGGTGTCCTTGCTCATCCCATGACCACCAGTAGTGGCAGCATCACCACCTATAGCACATCCACCTCCCACAGTAGGAATAGTACCATCTACCCCCATACACTTCGAACCCTCCATCATATCGGAGGAATTCACACCAATATGTGGACCTTTCCTGCAAGAGCTATCGCCAACTTCTGAGGGAGAGCCCAGGGCCTCATTGGAACCCATGGCATACCTCCCGGTGGCCTGCGCACCACCAAATATGGTAGCCATCTGAACGTAGTTCTCTAGAGGCACATTGAGGTACTCGACATCCTTTGGGTGATGCTATGTGCAATGTGAAATCAAGCATGAGATGTAGGCAGAAGCAAAGATAATAGGTATAGGTGGACACTTCGCAACCAACCTTAATGTGGCCCATGTAGTGCTCCTCCTCGAGTTTTATCATGTAGTTGTTGTCATCCCAAAGTGCACCACTGATATCCTTAAGCCTAGTGATGCGAACCCACCTAGCACACCACTTTCGAAGGTGGTTGTACACTTGGGTACCACTCACATCAACACCCGTATGTGAACTCAACGCCCTAGCCACTTGATTGAGATGAACCTCTTTGAACCCCTTGTCGGTCTTAACACCTTGGCCTATGAGCTCAAACATACGATGGAGCATGAAACTAGACATGTGAGAATTCCAGCGCAAGGATTGCCTACCCCCTTGGCTACCACCCACCCCAGCCTCATCACCCTTGTCAGACATCCTAATGAGGCCATCATTTCAGCACAAGCAGTTAACACATGTTCTTAACATCAAGAAGTAAGGAAACCAATAAAAAAATTTATTAATGAGAAATTCAGTCATCATTGCATGCATCCATTAGTCTCAGCTACAGACAAACACTTCAAATGTTCATGGAATAATGAGGAAGTGCAACACCATCGCAAGTACATGCAGTACATCACACCCTGGCCGACCCCCTATTCTGCCACATAAGATTAGCCCATTCGTCCCTCTTTTGTGCCCAGGCACCATTGTCGTGCTGAAGGTCACCGTGCCCTCCGTCATCATCAATATTTCCAGCCCATGTGGACTCTGGTGGGACACGCGCATCCATTCCATACCGCAGAATCCAATTGTGCAAGATAGCACACGCAAGGACCAACTTCACTTGGGTCTTGTACATGTGGAAAGGTTTATTGTATACAATCTTGAAGCGGTTCTTGAATGTACCGAATGCTCTTTCGACCGACACCCTAAGAGATGAATGACGTAGATTGAACAATTCTCTGGCATCACGAGGGTAGTTCCTTCCACCATACTCTCTCAAATGGTAACGTGTGCCTCGGTATGGTGGAAGGAAACCAGGCCGAGCAGCATATCCGGCATCAACAAGGAAGAATTTGCCTAAAAAATGAAACAGTGCCCTTACCATTACGTACATTAATAATAGGTAAATACATCCACTAATAGTACATACGATAGTGTTTATTACCTGTCGGGACCCTAAGGCCATCATCCCTCTCCAATGCATCGGCAAGTATGATAGCATCATGTGCCGACCCTTCCCACCTGGCAAGGACACAGGTAAACCTAAGATCAAAGTCGACCGCAGTCAAGACATTTTGTGTAGTTGTACCCTTCCTACCCCTAAAGGCTGCAGAAATTTCAGCTGGGACTCTTGCAAGCACATGAGTGCCATCAATAGCCCCAACGCAGTCCTAACACAGAAAACATAATTTTTTTCAAGGACTACACAAGGTCAGTAGTAAGTTAGCTGACATACATGCGTGGTACATATTTACCTTGAAGTAAGGGTAGAACTGTGTACTGTTGAGGATTTTAGGGTGGACAGTAGTGGAGGGTGAACGGATCATGTCATTGTGTAGCTCACCAATCGCAAAAAGAACCTAATGAAAGTATCGACTGATGGTTTCAATTGATCTCCGAAAGATAGGCTGGAGTGTTCTAAACCTATGGTTATGCCCCACAACTAAGAGAAACATGGCTAGTTGTTCTTCAACGCAGGTGTTGATACTATCTCGTAGCAGCGACCTTTCACGAAGCAAATTGCAAAGCTCAAAAAAGGGGGCCCTCGACATCCTAAGTTGCTCAAGGCAATGGGTATCATCTGAATGGTAGATCCACCGTAGGTTTGATTGCCTTGCGATGTCCCTTTCCAACATTGGAGCATAGGTAATACGTGCCTCACGTGCCCTTCGTCTTCGTAGGATAAGGAGCATGTACATACACATGACAGTAACTATACCAGCCCCTCTAACAATGAGCATGTGCCGCCTACGAGCCAACTCATCCATCTACGTAAGAAAGGTAGTAGTACGACATGATTAGTCCAGCATAGTACACGATGGTGTCGACACAACATTCCTCTAATTACACAGCTGCAGCATCGAAAGGATGCGCCTCCGGGAGAATGACATCATTGACCAATGGATGCAATGCTCAGTAATGTGTGCAATGCTCAAAATGCATTGATGACCGCAGGCACAAATCAAGAACCGAATGTAACATGCTGCACATGAAAGTTCAATCATAGAGAACGAGTTCTACCTAGATAAAACAATCGGAGCTCAGTCCAAGACAAAAATTAAAATTGTCCCTAAACCACATGTCCAATGCCCTTGTGCTACTAAAGAGAATCCATTCTTCCCAATCACCAAAACAAATGGAACAATCCAACTCTTCACTGCAATTTTTCTAAAGTGCACATCTACGCAATTTTTCTATTCATGTTATCAGCACATCTGAAGCAATTTGTCTACACTAGAACTATGCAATTCTTCTATCCTTGGTTTAAGCTCATGCATGCATTTTTCATACACTGCACAACCGAGATCTGCCGGATCTACATGTCCCCAAAGTCATGAAGAAAACCAAAACTACGAGATCTACACAAGTTACCACAGTCATGCTCAAATCAAAGCAGAAGAACATAGCAAAATGGAATAACGCACGGAATGCTGCCGGATCTACATGTCCCCGAAGCCATGAACAAAACCCAAACTACCAGATCTACAAAATGTACCAGAGCCATGCTCAAATCGAAGCAAAAGAACATGGCAAAATGTAATAAAGCAGGGAATGATGGAGAGAACAAGCGTTGCACAGATCGGGGAAGGAGACGGGTACGAAACCTCAGGCAGAGCGGGGAGGGAGGCGGGGATGGAAGCTCCTGCAGACAAGGGGAAAGAGACTGGTGAGCTGCCTTGCGTGCACGACGATGACGGCCAGGTCCTCAGGGGACGACGGATTTGGGGAGAATGAGCCAAATCGCCCCCCGTAACCCTAGCAAGACTGAGAGCTGGAGGGTCGCTCCGAATGAATGCAAAGCCGGCTCTCGGGAGGTGATGCGCGCACGCGTGGATGCAGCCTCCGATACTCCCGCAAGCCAGGCTCGAAAAAACGGCACAAAATGCTGTCTCCTTTGGGCGAGCTCTTGAATTGCTTTGCGTCGCGGCGGGCCCCATCAACACCCAGTCAACCAAACGTTTTCATTTTTGTATAAGCTCATGCGATACAATCTAAACCAACCAACCAACCAAACAGGCCCTTAAAGACACACAAGGCACGACCGCACGAGAGCACTGTTTTCTCCACTCAGAAGTAAATTTTTTTTATCTCAGTATTGCTATTCTCGCTTTTGACTGTAGGACAATGGCACTGGTTAGATTTATGCGCCAGCCTTGACCAATCATAAATAACTTGTACACAACACAAAAGATGTGCTATGCTGAAACAGTAGACTTTTGTGACGATTGTTCTCGGTGGCTAGGTGCTCTAATTACGTTCTGTGCATCACTGTCTAACTCTAAAAATGTTCTACTCAAGTCTAAGCTATCTGGATTATTATTTAATGTCCTAAGTATTTAATTAGCTTAGAGAATGGCTGTGATACAGTCAAGCCTTTTTTAGGCAAGTTACAGTATGCAACTTTCACTATCTTCAAATTATCTCAAGATTCTCGTAAGTTAGGCTATAGGGTTTACTTGGTTTCCAATCCTAGAACTCTAGTGGAAAGCGCCCTATGACAAGGTGGCAACGATGACATGGCTAGTGTGTTGCCCGTGGTAGAGCCGATGTGGGAAGGAATTGGTTAGTGTCCATGCCAGTGCCAACGACAAGAAAGTGAAAGATGACAACAATATTTGAACAGGTTGTGTGGAGGAGACCGCCTCTAACGGGGGAGGAGGGTGGCGGCTAGAGTTTGCCACGAGAAGCTTATGATTACAACGCGTTGCGGCAAGAGAGGTGGTGTCCAACGATCGGTCAAGAGGAGGCAAGGGAGTGAGGGGGAAGATGAGAAAGAGAAAGAAATAACTTTTTCAAGTTTTAGAGAGGCAAATGTATCTCTATTAGCTTACTAATTCCTCTCGACGAGTTTTCGATCGATAAATTCTTTGAAACGGCAGATCCTTTAGATGCAGTAGTTCCTCATAGTATAGAATATTCAACCCTGAAGGAGTGTTGATCCTTACAAATTGACCATTTCCTTGATAAAGCTGTAACCGGGTTTTCGTCTGTTACTGTTTGCACCAATTTGGCAGATAGGGTCAGAATCGGCAGTCTAAGATCAACAAGATACGACCGGGATACGGATTAAAGATATTTAGAAATGGAACAGGTTGTTAAGGAAAGCACCATCCAAATAGAGGCTGATACGGATTCTACTCCTAACATGTTGTACCAGGATTCTATCGGCCGATGGGTATAAAAGAGGTCTAGAGGTGATCAGAAAAGCTGCCCAGAGCCAATCAACCAATTCACGTCTACTTTTCATCTACTTTTCCGTCGATTAGGAGTAGTTTCTGTAATTTAGTCTTCTTGTAATTCGATCTTGATCAATAAAGTTGCGCATCGCCGATTGTAGATCTCCATCAATTACACCCAAGTTCGATTTATTCTGATTTTGCTGTGCATCGCCTTCTTCAGAATCGATCTACCTTTATCCTCTGATTAGCCTTAATCGGCTAGTTAGATTTACCATTTTTTATCTTGATTTAATCGGCTTTGAGCTGATTGAATCTAAGACGATTGATATTCACGATCGGCTAGTTAGATTTATCCTGTTACCTTGATCTTGATCGGCTTCAAGCTGATTCAGTTTAAGCTGATTAATCGTTACGATCGGCTTTGAGTGAATTTTATATTTTTACCTTGTCGATTACAGGTCAAATCGATTGGCACGCTCTGAACCAGGTGTTCGTCTGGTGTGATGTTGTCAGAAACCCTACCTCAAGTTTTTGACGCCAACACACTCTTGGCACGACCGGTGGGACCACCATGTATTCATCAGGGAAGTCGATTCCACCATCCGATCTCAACGCCGAAGCTATAATCGTCCCAACGATGGACGATTTAACACCAGAACAACGTAGAGAAATCGAAGATCGGAAAGCTGCTCTAGAAGAGATGATGCTGTATTGCTATCAGAAAACTCGGCGCGGCATCATGCAGAGGATCGCTTTGCCGACGCTCAATCCACTCGGCAATGCAGGTGTCACCGACGGTCCGGTAAGTCAATACATGCCCGCTCAAGCTGAATTATCGGCTATGATAAATCAATCTGTGCACCATGCTCTGATAAATCAATCATCGGCTCTCATCGCGACACTTAAGCTGATGATCGCGAATAGCGTGAAAACTATAGCTCAGGAGTTGGCATCATCTAGAGGTCTACTTGACCCAATGCAAGCCCTGTCAAGTTACCCTGTTTTTTCAATAGCACAAAATACACAGAGTGCCTCAGCCGATCCTAAACCATCGGCTACAACTCCACTCCCCACTATGATGCCGACTAAACCTACAGTTATATTACCGAGGGATCCTAGGATGAGCAGAGTAACACATTACCAAGCGTATACAAATGCTGATAAGATAAACGTGTCGGCTACTTTGACGCCGTCAGCTCCGTTTAATATTTTTCCACAATCGGTCTCACAGCCGATTGAACAAATTAGGCACGTCCAGTACCAAGAGCCGATTCTGCCTAGGAATCTGGTCCCTCATAAGGTGATAACCTACGCAGAGCCCTTTGTCCTTGTACGAGAACCACCGGTTAGGAGGTACGATGGGTATGATCAAAACCAACAAAATTCGTCGGCTCAGTCTAACCGGTAGCCCGAGTTTGCACTCGGGGGGCAGAATACTAGTCATGATCATTGGCAGAGCCCCGATATCTTGTCGGCTAACAACATTAATTGGGTTGACCAGATTTCTGCCGTGTTGATAGATCAATTCGGCTTACAGCCAAAAGGTAGAGTCATCGGCTATAGAAAGCTGTATCCGGATTATATAGATCGCATGCAATATCCACATAATTTTAAATTTCCTGATTTTGCCAAATTTTCTGGAAATGATTCGGTCACGACCTTAGAGCACATCGGACACTTTATCGCTCAATGTGGCGAGGCAGCTCAGTCCGACGGGCTGAAAATTAGATTATTCCCCTTGTCTTTATCGGGAGCTGCTTTCACTTGGTTTACTAGTTTATCTCCAAATTCGGTTCATTTTTGGAACGATTTGGAAAGCCGATTCCATGAGTATTTTTCTCCGCGATGCGGAACTCAGATTTGAGATCTAAGTTACATCCAGCAGACCGGGGAATCGAGAAATGATTATGTTAAGAGATTGGTGGAAGTGAGAAATAAGTGTTTGATGTTACCTTGATAATCGGTTGGCGATTTAGCTTTCCAGGGGTTGATACCCCCATTACAAGAAAAATTCGGCGAGCAGGAATTCACCAATTTGAGTCATCTCCTACAATGAGTATCAGCTCAAGAAAGTCGTTTCTCCAATGAAAAGGGCTTCAAAGATGAATTCAAGAATTACAAAGACAAGATACAATCGGCTATAGAGGATGACCAACTAAAATTTTCAGAAGAGCCGACGATGCAGCTGGATGTTGATCCTTTTCCAATTAACATGGTCCATTGCTCTAAAAAGAAGGAAAAGCCGACACAAGATGCAGAGACTAAGGATCAAATTCATATATCATCGGCTATAAAAATGACGCATCAAGCCGATGTACAATCAAATTCTGATGGCAATAAGACACTCATGATTACTGTTGGCTCTATACAAATAAAAGCCGACCGTGAAGGAAATTCTTTTAAAAAAACAATCACACCAAAGGGTTATCGGGCTTTGAGAGCATTGCCACTACGTAAGCTGATACAGAAGTCGAAGCCCACTTTTTCCAAACTACTAGCAAAATATGAAAGGAGGAATGAAAGGCCACGACGAAGTCCTCCACATCGACCGGTTAATGAATATCGGCCAAGCAGCCCTGAAAGAGCTCACCAGCGGTGTCGATGTTTCGAGCTTCGACAAGTGAATTTTTTAGTCAAGGGGCCGCGCGTTCCCTCCCCTTGAATGGTTAGACTCAGGAAGCCCAAGATGTATCTTGGTTCGGGCGAATGTCCCTACTCGATTGGGTGGTGATCTTGTATTGCTTGGTGCAGATGACTACACCGTGTTACAAGCGAGAGCTAAGGACTCAAGCGGTGGGAGCAAACGACCTCTCCTAAAAACCGAGAAAGGGTTTCTCTTATCTGACGGAGGGGCGATTACGGGAAGTTGGGAGAGGAAAGGATGAGGTGTCCTATTCTAGGAGTCCTGGTCCTCGGTCTTGGCGATTTGATCGGCGTCCACTCACCCCACGCCGGGTCGGTAGACTCATCGAGTGGCGCAGTTTTCCATTTCACCAGGAAGTGGCGCACCTACTCTTTTGTACGTCTGTCAGATGCTGATGCCTTAATGCCCGGCTCCGGTGCTGCCTCGGGAGGGAGCGCATCCTCACACTGCGCATGGCAGGACGATGAGACCGGAGCTTTGACTTTGGCAACCTCTTCGCTACCTTGGAAAGGAGCTACCTGCCCTCGCGCGGTTATTTCGAGCTGTCGTGTCTGTGGGGCAGGTGGCCAACGGCCCGCGGCGGCCTAGCATTCAGCCTTTGGCGGAGATCGCCTCAGCTTGGTCGGAGCTTGTGGGAAGTCCGACCTGTGGCGCGTGTCGGACGCCGCTGGTTGTCTTGGTCGGGGACGGGTGTCGCCGTGGCCCAAATAGGGCCTTTGGCGAGCCGTGCTTAGGCGCCTGTTCGTCACTCGGATCTGAGGTACCCATGGTATCGATGATTCGTCGAGAGCCCCGAGCCCCGGCGAAGTTCGTCGAGATCGGGTCGGGGTTTGGCTTTGGTCGAAAAAACTCGAGTGCTAGTTTTACACCGTAGCTCGACGTAGCGTGGACGCCCAGATGCCTTTCGGGATGTTCTGGTGTCCGAGTGCTAGTTTTTGCGTCGTAGCTCGACGTGGCCTTGGTCGGCACGGACGCCCAGATACCTTTCGGGAGGTTCTGGTGTCTGAGTGCTAGTTTTGCATCGTAGCTCGTCGTGGCCTGGGTCAGCGCGGACTCCCAGATGCCTTTCGGGAGGTTCTGGTTTCCGAGTGCTAGTTTTGCGTCGTAGCTCGACATGGCCTTGGTCAGCGCGGACGCCCAGATGCCTTTCGGGAGGTTCTGGTGTCCGAGTGCTAGTTTTGCGTCGTAGCTCGACGTGGCCTGGGTCGGCGTGGATGCCCAGATGCCTTTCGGGAGGTTCTGGTGTCCGAGTGCTAGTTTTGCGTCGTAGCTCGTTGTGGCCTTGGTCGGCGCAGACGCACAGATGCCTTTTGGGAGGTTCTGGTGTCCGAGTGCTAGTTTTTGCGTCGTAGCTCGACTTGGCCTTGGTCGGCTTTAACGAGGATGGTTTTACGCCGGAGCTTGACAGAGGGCGTCCTTCCCAAGTCCTCATCTGGTGAGGGTACCTGTGAGAGGAGTGGCCGCTGTCTGTTCCACGTATACGCCCCATCCGCAGGTGTGGGACCTGGAGGGGGTGAGCGGACGCGCGTTTACCCGCGTTGGTTTGAATGCCATGCTCGTGGAGCTAATAACGGGTGATCCGAGTGGGACCTGGAGATCCCTCCCAAGGGGGACCTTTCCAAGCGGACGATCCCGGCGTGGGCGTCCGGCTCGCTGGGGGCGACCCATGAGAAACCTTTCTTTACTCGATCCCGTATCGGACTCTGGGCCGTCCGCCGACCCAGAGCACAGCTGGCTGTTACCCATCGATGGGTTCCGCGGGAGAGCGTGAAGTATGATCTCGGACACGAGTTAAGACGATTGGGTCGTCAGTTGACCCAACTAGAGGCCCACTGGGGGCTCGCCTTGTCCTCGCCCCTTGCTCAATTTTCTGCTGGGACGGCTCTGAACCCACTTGGTGGATCAGGCCTTTGGGACCCGCAGCTTTAAGCTGGGCCCCGGGCGCGAGCTATCGAGCTCTTTTGCCACTTCGAGGCCGTTGCGGCCCAGCGGGCCTTTCATACCTGTTATGGTGCAGCCGACCCGGCCCGAAGGTGGAACCCGAGAGGTCGTGGGGCGCGCTGCTCGATATGATGTCCTTTCGCCTCCTGCTATCCTGCCAAGTTTAAATGCGTAGGAGGAACTGGAAATCATTGCCTTACCGTTGGCCCGGCACAGCAGCCGGAGGGATGGGATGTGTGATGCCTCACCCGAGGCGGTGTCTGTTTGGCTGGTGCCGGTTCGGTTAGCACCTGTTCGGCTCCTATAAATTCGACGCGGGGACGCTGGGCAGGCGCTTGCCTTTGCTTTTCCCGCCTTCCTGCCTTCGCTTGAGACAAGAAAAAGAGAGAAAAGGAGCTGGAGAAGAGAGCTTCCCACCTTCCTCTTTTCTCACCTCTTCGCCGTTCTTTTTTCGGAAATGTCGTGGCCAGAGTGCTCCGTTCAACCCAGCCGCGCGCTTGGGTTGGAGAGGAAGGGGTTCCTCCTTCCGCGAGACGTATCGAAGTGGAGGGTGATGACGAGGGTCGCCGTCCCTTCGCCGGGGGATGATGAAATCGTTGTGCCCGCCTCGTTCTCTGGCCTTGAGTTCGGACTCCGCTACATCCGTTCGTCGCGATTTCTTTGCACTACTACAAGGCGGAGGTGCACCACCTCAACCCCAACGGCGTGCTTCATATAGCGGTCTTCATCACGCTGTGTGAGGCGTTCCTGGGGATCAACCCCCACTGGGCGCTTTGGAGGCACTTCTTTCACGCAGCGGCCAGGAAGGACAAGCGGACGCACACCTCGGCACCCATAAGCGGTGTGGCCCTCCGGTGCAGCGCGGCCGTGGATCGGACTACATCGATGTGAAGCGCCATCCTCAAGCCGGGTGGCACTCCGAGTGGCTCGTCCGAACACGGGAGGCGGCGCCCGGCCTTCACCGACCGGTTTGCGGCGGGGCCCAGATGGACTTAGGCGCCCGACCGGAAAAGAAAGAACAAAGTAGCCACGATCATCGGCCGGATTAAGGTCGGAGGGGAGGGGGCGGCCGTGTGACATCGTCGTGCGGCGTGTTTATGAAGATCGCGTCCAACCCCTCATGGATAGGCGCGCCCATGTTTCAAAGATATGAGGGGTGTCGATCCTATGAGGATGGCGAGGCGGAGCTCTCGCGTCGGAGGTCGAGGCCGTGTGTCGCCGTTACGGCGGGAGTGCCACCAGGCGGGGGTGGTCACCCCGAGCCATTCTCGTAGCGTAATCCCGGACTTGGTAACTGGCGAATCTCTTCCCTTTTTCCTCTTCCCCTCGACCCGCCGTACTTGAGTCGACTAAGCGTTTGCATTTTCGAGGGCTTGCGGGATGGTCTCGGGCATGGTGCCGGGGAGAAGGAGTTGAGGGCTATGGCCGCGGAATCCGCCAGCACCGCGAATCGCCCGTAAGAGCGGGAGGAGGAGAGGAGGAAGAAAAAGAAGCCGCGCGGCGAAGGCGCTCAGCGAGGAGGTCTCAAACACGGCCGTCGTTGATTCGGTCGGTCGGGGTCGACTTCGATGTGGCGATGTGGCAGCGGTGGCGACCCATACAGCGTGCGAGTTGGACCGTCGGTAGTGGCGGCGGACGAGGGTGCCGTGTGGCGTCGCCGTCGTCGTGTCTCAGGTGGAGGTGCCCCTGGTGGAGGCGTCCTCAGGGAAGCGGAGGGGCGGCACCCCTCCGCGAGGGGGGCCGGCGAAGAAGGCGCGGTTGCCGCGCACCTGCTCGGCGCTGTAAGTGTCCTCCTCGTCCTAGAGCTGCATTGCAGTAGAATCGTCCGAGTAGTTTCTAATCGACTGCTGTGTGCAGGGCTTACACGGGAGTGGCCGCGACAACGGCGGCGTGTCTGGCGGTGGCCCTGCGAGGGCCGGCGCTGTCCCCGCAGCCGGCGGGGTTTGAGAAGCTGCCGGTAGAATCGACAGGGACCGAGGCACCGCTGGCGGTGTCGGAGCTGCCGGCGGGGCCGACAACGGTCGCGACGCCGGTGGCTGAGCCGGAGCGTGAGGAAGGTCCGACGACCCTTGGCGAGTCGGGGCCTCGCCCGGAGGCTGAGGAGGAGCTCCCGCTGCTACCGCCGGGGAAGCTGCTAGCTCGCGCGATCCGGGTTCCTGGGGGGATCTCGCTGTCGCCGCCCAGGAGCCCGCCGGCGGGAGTAGCCCAAGCGCCGGAGGCGATCGTCTCCGGGCTGTGGGGAGAAGCGCCGCATGATCCCCCACAGGCACAAGCCGTTGGGGCGGTCCTAGGGGGTCCGCTCGGTCGCCTTCGCCCACGTTGGTCTAGCCGGGAGACGATCCGTCCGGCAGGCCATCCCTTGTGCTGGACAACTCGGCAGAGCACAGGGAGTGGGAGGCCCTCCAGGAGGGTGTTCGGCACGCCGAGGCTGAGGTGAGCCATATCCGAAAGGGTTTGGCTCTCGCCCTCAAGTCTTCCACCAAGGCGCTGGATGCGATCACTGGGGGCATCCGCCTGATCGGCGCGATAAGCCAAACAAATCCCCGTCCTTGCGGCTTTCGGCGAGTTTGCGGTGGTCTAATAGGGTGTTCGTGTTTCGCAGCACTTGCGGGCCCGTTCGGGGGACAAGTCCGAGCTCCTCCGGCGCTTGGACGGCCGGAGGGCAGCTGCCGAGGAGGAGTGCGTCCAGCTGCGTTTCGAGCTGCGCGATGCTCGGGGGGCCTTGGCTTGCGGGCATTCAGAGACGGAGAAGGCCCACCTGGAGCTGGGTCAGGTCGCGCAGGTCTTGTTCGAGGAGCGTCAGACAAATAAGTCCTTGAGGGCGAAGGTGTCCGAGCTCGAGTCCTTCCTGGCGTGGGCCAACAGCGCTAAGGATGCTGCCGTCGCTGCGGAGGAGACCGCGCGGTCGTAGGCGACCCACCTCCAAGGTGAGCGTGACCTGGCCCAGAGGGACGCTGAACAAATGCGTGCCGAGCGGGACGCCATTCGGGGGGAGCTGGCCTCGGCGAGGAGACTTGGCGAGGAATCGGCAGCCCTCGTCGAGGTTTTTCGGAGGGATGTCGCGTGTGCCCAAGAGGCGCAAGAGTGGGCCTGGGCCAGGGCCGAGGAGGAGCTCCGTGTTCTGACGAACTCCGCAGCTGGTAAGTGACCCGACTCCTCAATCGATTTCGCGATTGCGGTTTGTGGGGCGTGCTCCTTTGACGCTGTTTTGGTCTGCAGAGCTGCAGAAGAACCGGTGGCCGCCGAGCCGACGAGGCGGCGGTGGAGGCCGACGCGGCGGCCCGCAGCGAGCGTGACCTTGGCGGCGCCGCGGTTAGCGGAGGATCGGTCCGAGCGGCCGCCGGTGGCGCCGTGGCGACTATTCGAGGTCGGCGAGGCGTCTGCGACCGAGTGCTTGGGACCGTGCCGGGTCCGAGTTCGCTTGCCACCGAGCTAGCCCATGTGCCCGAGCATGTCACGAGCTCGATGAGCGAAGGTGTCGCGCTCGGAGCCTCTTCGGCGCTCGTCTGCACCATCTCCCACTACGACGGCATCAGCCTTGCCACCATCAGCAGTGGGATCGCCGGGAACTGGACCGATGAGGAGATCGACAGGTTCGAGATCCAAGTCGAGCCGCACGCCCGGGTGATCGCCGACAGGATATCGCCGCGGAGCGTCCTCCACCGAGAGTAGGCAAAAAGTTAGATGTTTTGCCTTTTGCAATGTAAAAAATTTTAGTATGCAATGAATTAAAGTTTCGCAAGTTTTGACTTCTCCTTTGCACTTTCCTGCTGTGATGAACACCCGACGACCATAGCTTTAGAAACTGCAGGGGTCGTTCAAGCGTAGGTCGGTGTGTTAACTTTTGCGAGGGAAGCACGAAGAGAGCAAGAACTTGGCTACGAAACGCCCATCCGCACTTGCGCGGGAAAGGAGTGTTTCCGACCAACCACGGGTCATTCCATGTGGGCACTTCCTTCTTCCACGAAGCTCTACTTAGCAACCGTAGCCGCCGGGGCGTAGGCCGTAGTGCTTGGGTCGAGAGGGTTACCGCTTAGGGGGAACCCAATGGCCGGTCGGGTCACCGACCCGTGTAAGTGAACAGGAACTTGGCTAGGAAATGTTCACCCGTACTCGCGTGGGAAAGGAATATTTCCGACCAACCACGGGTCATTCCGTGTGGGTACTTCCTTCTTCCACGAAGAGCTACTTAGCAACCGTAGCTGCCGGGGCGTAAGCCGTAGCACTTGGGTCGAGAGGGTTACCGCTTAGGGGGAACCCGATGGCCGGTCGGGTCACTGACCCACGTGAGTGGCGAGGGTGCCAACTGGTAGCCCCCGAGTGGTGAGTGGGGACCGGGCCTGAACTCGGAGGAAGGGCAAAAAGGTGCGAGGGATAAGAAAGAGTTTTAGGGATAGAATCGCCTTAACTTTTCTATGTTCCATGCGTTGGAGACGACGTTGCCATCTGTATCCTTGAGTCGAAAGGTGCCAGGTCGAAGGACTTCCACCACGGTGAAGGGGCCCTCTCATGGGGGGGAAGTTTGTGCCTATCTTTGTTGGACTGAACCTGGCGCAGAACCAGGTCACCCACGTTGAAAGACCGACCACGGATCTGACGATTGTGGTAGCGTCGCAGCGCTTGCTGGTACTTGGCCGATCGCAGAATGGCCACGTCACGCGCCACATCGACCTGGTCGATGACGTCTTGTTGTGAGTCGAGCCCCCGTGCCTCGTTAAAGGCGTGTAGTCTCGGGGCGTCGTACTTCAAATCGGTTGGCAAGACAGCTTCGGCACCGAACACCATGAAGAATGCCGTAAACCCGGTCACCCAGGTCGGTGTGGTCCGCAGGCTCCAGAGGACGGAGGGTAGCTCGGCAACCCATCGTCCGCCAATTTCTTGATCGGCGAAGATTCGTGGTTTGAGCCCTTGGAGGATCATACCGTTTGCCCGCTCGACCTGACCGTTGGTCCGCGGATGGGCCACGGCGGCCCAATCGACGCGGATGTTGAAGTCATCGCAGAACTCGAGGAATTCCTTCCCCGTGAACTGCGTCCCGTTATCGGTGACGAGGGAGTTCGGGACTCTGAACCGAAAAACGATGTCGCGGAAGAATTTGGACGCTTGCGACGTAATCTTGGCGGCGGCAGCCTCTATCCACTTGGTGAACTTGTCCACCGCGACGAGGAGGTGGGTAAAGCCCCCCGACGCCTTTTTGAAGGGCCCGACCAGATCGAGTCCCAAGACCGCGAATGGCCATGTGATTGGGATCGTCTGTAAGGCTTACGCCGGAAGATGCGTCTACCGGGCAAAGAATTGGCATCCTTCGCAAGTGCGAACGATTCGCTCGGCGTCGGCCACGGCGGTTGGCCAGTAGAAGCCTTGTCGGAAGGCTTTACCTACGAGGGACCGTGGTGCAGCGTGGTGACCACAGACACCACCATGGATATCAAGCAGCAGCTGCCTCTCTTGGTCGGCCAAAACGCATTTCTGGAGGACTCCAGAGGGACTCCTCTTGTAGAGGTCTCCTCCGACCAGGGCGAAAGATTTCGCCCGTCGAGCCAGGCGCCGGGCCTCGGTCGAGTCGGCGGGGAGCGATCCGTCGATCAACCGGTCGATGAAGGGCTTCCTCCAGTCGAAATCGGTCATCAGCACGTCGTGGCCCGACCCGGACAGTTCCACGTCCGACTGCTCGGCGATCGGAGCGGTCGCGTCCAACAGGCTGGTCGCCCGCTCGGTCGCCGAGTCCAGTCGGATGGAAGGTTTATGAAGATCGCAAACAAAGATCCCAGGCGAGACCGGTCCTCTACTAGAGGAGAGATTGGCCAGGTAATCGTCCTCACCATCGTAGCGTCTGTAGCTATGGTGAAGTTCGAAACCCTTGAATCTTTCTTCGAGCTTGTGCACTTTCCGACAGTATGCGGCCATGCGGGCGTCTCGGGGCTCCGCGGCCTTCATAACATGGTCGACGACAAGCTTGGAGTCCCCATGCACATAGAGTCGGTGCTCACGAGTCGGCGGCGATCGAGACCGTTGGCGAGGGCCTCATACTCGGCGGCGTTGTTGGTTACATCGAAGAAGCGATCGGATGGCGTCGATGCTTGTTCGGCGAAACAATGGCGATTCCTGCACCGCGCGCTCTTTGTATAGGACCCATCGAAGTATATTGTCGATGCTAAAGGTCTTGGCCCGGTGGCGCTGGGCTTGATCCGCTCGGCGAAGTTAGCCAAGGCTGCGACTTGATCGTCGTTCGGGAGCGTATGATATGTCGTGGCCGTTGAGTTCAGTGCCCACTTGGCTATTCTTCTGGCGTCGCGGTTGTGTTCGATTTATTTGGCGGTGGCGAGGTCACCACGGAGGCGGGTCGGTCGAAGTAATGAACCCGACTTCCTCTTCGTGATGAGCACCACATAGGCGGTTCACGCACTGCGAGTCACAGAGCTTTGGACTCGGAGAGCACTTCAATGATAAAGTAGATTGGCCGTTGTACCTTAAGCCGCGTGGCCTTCTTTCGCTCGTTCGACAAGTGCCGCACTAACGACCGAGGTTGTAGCGGCGATGTAGAAAGTAGCGGTTCTCACAGTGCGAGACAACTGCACCGGGTGAGTCGAGAATGTTTTCGATTGGGTGAGGGCTTCACGAGCCTCCCGAGTCGGTGAATTGATCGGACTTCTTGAGCGGCTTGTAGAGCGGTATCCCGCGCTCGCCGAGCGAGACACAAAACGACTCAGGGCCGCAAGGCATCCTGTTAGCTTTTGGACTCCTTTTAGGTTGTCGACCGGGCCCATCTTCATGATCACCGAGATCTTCTTCCGATTGGCTTCGATGCCATGCTCGGAGACGATGAAGCCGAGTAGCTTTCCCTTGGGGACCCCGAAAACACATTTCTTGGGGTTGAGCTTTATACGAAATCGTCAGAGGTTCACAAATGTTTCCTCTAGGTCGGCGATGAGGTCATCGGCCTTCTTAGTTTTGACGACGATGTCGTCGACGTACGCTTCGACGTTACGGCCTATCTGGTCACTAAAGCACGTTTGCATACATCGTTACTATGTAGCGCCCGCGTTTTTTAGACCAAATGGCATCATTGCGTAATAGAACGAGTCGAATGGAGTGATGAAAGAAGTCGCGAGCTGGTCGGACTCCTTTACCGCTATCTGGTGGTAGCCCGAGTAGGCATCCAAAAAGGACAGGGATTCGCACCCTACTGTGGAGTCGATGACTTGGTCGATGCGGGGCAAAGGGAACGGGTCCTTAGGATATGCCTTGTTCAGACTCATGTAGTCGACACATATTCTCCATTGCCCGGTTTTCTTTTTTACAAGGACAGGGTTGGCAAGCCACTCGGGGTGGCGTACTTCTTTCACAAACCCTGCGGCCAAAAGTTTGGCGATCTCCTTCCCTATGATCCTGCGCTTCTCCTCGTCGAAGCGACGCAGGCGCTGGGCGACCGGCCCTGAGCCCGGTCGGATGTTCAAGGAGTGCTCGGCAACCTCCCTTGGGATTCCTGGAATGTCGGAGGGCCTCCATGCGAAGACGTCCCGGTTGGCGCGGAGGAAGTCGACGAGCGCGCTTTCCTATTTGGCGAGGAGCGTGGCTCCAACCCGCACGGTTTTGGCCAGATCCTCGGGATTGACCGCGACCTCCTTCGTGTCTTCGGTGGACTTGAGGGAACCTGGCCCCGACTTGCCGGAGTCAGGGGCGGACTCGGTGGTTTCCCTCCGGAGGTTCGTGAGTTCGGCTGATGCGATAACCACCGATGCCAGCTCGCAACTGCTTCGCTCTCATCTGTAGGCAAGCTGAAATGATGAGGCCACGGTGATTACTCCCCGCGGCCCTGGCATTTTCAGCTTGAGGTAGGTGTAGCTGGGGACTGCCATGAACTTGGCGTAACACGGCCTCCCAAGGATGGCATGGTAGGAACCGGGAAAGTCTACAACCTCGAAGGTGAGGGTTTCGGTGCGGAAGTTGGCCGGCCCCCCAAAAGTGACGGGTAGGTCGATCTGCCCGAGCGGGTGAGCCTGTTGGCCCGGGATGACGCCGTGGAAGGGCGCCTCGCTTGGTCGGAGACTCGAGCGGGGGACCCCCATGGCGTCAAGCGTCTCGACATACAGGATGTTGAGACCGCGACCGCCGTCTATGAGCGCCTTGGTCAGGCGATTTGTTCCCACGATGGGGTCGACAACCAACGGATATCTCCCTGGCCGCGGAATGTAGTCGGGGTGGTCGGCCCGATCGAAGGTGATCGGGGATTCCGACCACCGAAGGTACATGGGAATGGCGGGAGTCGCTGTGTGGACCTCGCGGAAGGCGGCTTGAGCTGCCGCTTGTTGGCGTAGCACGCCAGTCCGCCGAAGATCATTAGGTAGCCGTCGGGTTCTGGGAACTCGACGTCCGCCCTCTTTTCCTCGGCATGTGGTGCCGAGTCCTGCTTCTTCCCCTTGCTCCGCGACGATGTGGGGGTGCTGGAGAGGAAGCGCTTCAGGACTTCGCAGTCCCGGTATTTGTGCTTGACGGGATACCCGTGGTTCGGACATGGGCTCTCCATCAGCTTCTCGAAGTGGTCGGGCGCCTGTCGTGTCCGCTGCTTGGCAGGACGGTCGGCAGCCGCGACCAAGTGGCCTTCACGGCCTTGTTTCCCTTGTCGCTTTCGCTTGTCGAAGCGGTCGGAAGGGGAGCCGGTTCGAGCGTCGGGCTCTCGCTCGGCCTTTCCTTTCTCAAAGATGGCTCCCACAGCCTCTTCGTCAGAGACGTGGTTGGTTGCGATATCCAAGAGCTCCTTGGCGGTCCTGGGCTTGACGCAGCCCAGCTTGTGCACCAAGGCTTTGCAAGTGGTACCGTAGATGAACGCCCCGACAACGTCGGTGTCAGAAATGTCGTGGAGCTCATTGCACTGTCGGGAAAACGCCGGATGTAGTCCCAGAGAGTTTCCCATTGCTGTAGCTCTTGGATCGAGGGATTTCGGGCGCTTATGCGTGCCTCGGAAGTTTCTGACGAAGAGGTTCTTCAAGTCGGCCCGATTCGGATGGTCTTGCGAGCAAGTACTCGAGCGGGCTCGGTGAGTCCGCAAGGTAGATGGAAGTCTTGGATGATGAAGAGGTCATTCGTAGCTCCACCTACCCGGCATGCGAGGCAGTAGTCTTCTAGCCAGACGCTGGGGTTTGTCGCCCCTGTGTACTTGGCTATGTTGACCGGCGTCTGGAACCTAGCAGGGAAGTCCGCATAGCGGATCCCCCGACAGAAAGCCCGTGGTCCTGGGCCATCGGGGCTAGGGCTCTGATCGTTCGCGCGACCGTATCTCACGACCGTGATCGGGCCGCCGTCCATCGCTTTTTACGCGCCTCGAGGTGGCACGAACATCGTGGTTGTTGCCGCGGCGCCGCGCACGGGGTGTGTGAGTCCGAGCTGCTCGTCTTGTCGCCCGTCTTCGCGGACCCGCCGGTTTGAGCAGCGGCGCGCTCGGCGGCCGGAGAGGCGCCCAGTGGTGGGGCTGGAGCCTGCATGTCTTTGCGGCAAAGACGTTCCACCGATCCGGAGGTTCTAGTACGTCGCCTTGGCCTTCGGGTCGTCCGGCTCGGGGATGCCACGGAGCAGCATCGCGGCTGCGGCGACGTTCTGGCTTGCGTGGGGGAAGAACGGGAGGCCGTCCGATTCCTCGACTAGCTGGTGGTGTACCTGACGTGCACGTGCGCGCGCGACACCAGGCACGAGTGGGGCTCGGGCTGACTCTGCTCCAGGTCGGCCTAGAGTTTGTCAAGCTCGGCCCTTCGAGCCTCCAGCTCATCGCGCTGTTGTTGGAGCTCGGGGCGGTGAGCTTGGATGCGTTCTAGGCGCTCGTGCTGATACTCCGCTCCCTGCGCTTCGGTGTGTCGGACGAGAGTTCCCGTACATGCGGGGGTTACGACCGGGTCGACCACGCCCGCCATGTTGCATTCGCGGGAGTGCGGTTCGTCCGCAATGCGCTCCGTACCGGAGCTAGAGTCATGGCTGGAGGAGTCCTCCAGTAAGTCGTGGACGGAGGCCGGCGCGTAGCCGGTCATCGCCACGAGCTGTGAGCCTACGGGGGACGAGGTCGTCGCCCGCTCGAGTTCACGGGCGCCGCTGCCAGGGACGGTGCAGTGCTTGGTGGGCTCTGGCCTCGGGGTCCGTACGGGGGCCTCGAACCAGAGGTTGCCAATGTCGCCAGAGATGGAGTCCAGGCTCCTATCAGATGCCTGGTCTCGAGAGGTGGCGGGGATGAGCACGGGCTTTCCCGCCGAAGCCGCGACGAAGTCGAGGGTGATAGCATCTAGGCCCCCTCAATTTTATTGTTGTGTTTTGTTGTAATTTTGGTATTGATGACCAAGTTAATAATACTCAAAGCTTTGAAGAACATATGCTGGATTCAAGGATGAAGCAAGTTGGACGAACAAGATTAAGGTGCTCAGTTCTAGTTTATGACTTGGGAGATGATTCAAGTCAAAAGGCTAGGATTGTTTTTCTTTTTTTTTGTTGTCTAAAGGGGGACTTTGCACAAGCTAATGAATTGGATCGTAAGGCAAAGACAAAACTAGATTTTTCGGAGCAAAAGATACTTAGTCCTTTTTAAATCATATTTCTTAGTGTACAACGGACCAAATTTCTGCTATCCACCTCTTCAGTCCGTTGCACTCACAGCATATCCTTGGAAGTCAAAAAGATTCTTTGGTCAAACTTTGAAACTCTCTAGTGTCTAAACTCCCATCAAATATCTGATTATCGGATCAAATCTATTGTCTTCTTATCATTTCATCCTTGGTAAAAACCTCCTTTAAAATCATCTGATAGCCAAGGGTTTGCCTATGTATGACGGACCAAATATTTGGTTATATGTAAAAGTCTCTGCTCTGTGACGGACCAAAATGTTCTCCGTTTCCCATCTACAGCGGACCAAATATTTTGGTCCGGCACTCTTTCAGTTTATAAGCCTTTGGCCGGACCAAACTTTGAAGTCTTATTTATTGAAACCTTAAATGAATATTCTTTTTCATTCAAAAGGGTTTTACTTTAACAATGGACCAAACATTCTTGCTTGAAATTTTAGTTGTTGCTAAAGTAAATCGCTTGGGTAAAACTTATCTCTGTTGAAAAAGGTCTTTGGCACCTAACTCTTGAAAAGTCCATGTATGACGGACCAAAAATTTTGGTCCGACGTACATAGGTCTCTATGCACAGACCAAACTCTTGAAAAGTCTATGTATGGCGGACCAAATATTTGGTCAAGCGCACATGTATCTTTCTCGATTGTGTGGCGGACCAATCTCTATGAAAACCCATGTACAACGGACCAAATTTTTGGTCCGTCGTGAATGCTCAAATTTGGTCCGTCATACACATGTCGATATCGCTAGGTCTTGCACTTAATCTGTTATGCGTGTATATTTAGGTATTTCGACATCGACACGTCCAGCGCTCTTATGCAGTGTAACGGCTATATTCACTCCAAATGGCTATATAAGCATTTCCTGAGCCATCTACAAAGCATACAGATGAACTCCTAACAGTTTGGTATTCATATATAGCTCTCATTTTGAAAAAGGAGTCTGTGCTTCATCTTCACACCAAAATTCTCATACGTCTCTAAGTGTGTTAGCTCCAAACCAGTGTCTAGTTGTGTGAATTGCAAAGTGAACCAAGAGACAGAACTTGTGCAAAGTTTATTACTCTTGGATCCTAGTGATCCTAGACGACTTGGAGGAAGTGTACGGTCGACTGTCCAAAAGTGTTTGTGGAAGGTCACTGTGGTTGTGAGAGGTTTGGAACTCACCTCACTGGAGTAGTGAAAGAGTTACCTGAGTGGTCACCGGAGCTACTGCAGCTAGCTTTGGAGAAGCAGAACTTCGAAAGAAGTGCTTCAACGTGGATTAGGAGTGCGGCTCTGAACCACGGGATAAATCTTTGTCTCTCTTGTGTCATTTCGTTTATTGCTTTCGCTGTTATCATTATTTGCTTTAAATCTATTTTATACTTTGCTGTGAGTTGCTCTCTGTTCAATTTTGTAAGTTGTTTAAAATCTCAGAACTTGTTAAAATTGCCTATTCACCCCCCTCTAGGCCAACTCGATCCTTCAGAGGGAGCCGAAGCGGATCCAGCTCCTTGATGCAGACACATCGTCTCGGGTGAAGGAAGCCATCAAGGAGGCGAATGGGAATCCGGAGATGAGGACGCGCGAAAGCCCCTACCTGGCGCGCCAACTGTCGGTGTTTTGAGCTCCGACAAGTGAATTTTTTAGTTAAGGGACCGCGCGTTCCCTCTCCTTGAATGGTTAGACTCAGGAAGCCCAAGATGTATACTGGTTCGGGCCAAATGTCCCTACTCCAGTTCAGGTGGTGATACTGTATTGCTTCGGGTGCAGATAACTACACTGTGTTACAAGCGAGAGCTAAGGACTCGAAGCAGTGGGAGCAAAAATAGCCTCTCCCTAAAAACCGAGAAAGGGGGTTCCTCTCTTATATAGGCGGAGGGGGCAGATTACACGGGAAGTTGGGAGAGGAAAGGATGAGGTGTCCTATTCTAGGAGTCCTGGTCCTCGGTCTTGGCGATTTGATCGGCGTCCACTCACCCCACGCCGGATCGGTAGACTCATCGAGTGGCGCAGTTTTCCATTTCACCGGGAGGTGTTGCACCTACTTTTTTGTACGTCTGTCAGATGCTGACGCCTTAATGCCCGGCTCCGGTGCTACCTCGGGAGGGAGCGCATCCTCACACTGCGCATGGCAGGACGATGAGATCGGAGCTTTGATTTTGGCAACCTCTTCGCTACCTTGGGAAGGAGCCACCTGCCCTCGCGCGGTTATTTCGAGCTGTCGTGTCCGTGGGGCAGGTGGCCAACGACCCGCGGCGGCCTGGCACTCGGCCTTTGGCGGAGATCGCCTTAGCTTGGTCGGAGCTTGTGGGGAGTCCGACCTGTGGCGCGTGTCGGACGCCCCTAGTTGGCTTGGTCGGGGACGGGTGTCCTTCGTGGCCCAGTGGGGGCCTTTGGCCAGAGCCGGGGTTGGGGCAGCCCGTTCGTCACTCTCGACCGCTGGGGGTACCCATGGTATGAGTATTCGTTAAGCAGTGCCCTTTTTGGCAATTTTGCTGGGAGAGGGGATTAGCTTTGCCATCATCAAACACATGTCCGATGCAGTATTACCCATGACAAGGTGATAGGTAGCGATGATCGGCTAAAGATAGAATTTCTAAGATGAACATAAGTCAGAAACAAGACCAAGATGAAGGGTCTAGCACTGCGGCTAGTATGGATCTGTTAGGAAAAATATGTAAGTCGATCGAACCGAAGTCAAGATGATGTCCTCCAGGTTTAAGCTGATCACAAAGAAGAAGGCTTGAGCGGCTAAGGACCCAAGAGATGAGGGAAGCTGAACAAGAAAAACGAAGGGATAAATTTTTTAATGAGTTTCATCCGATTAAAATTGCAAGAAAAGAGTGGAAGAAAAAGCCGAATTCGGCCGATGATTTTTGTTCGACGAAGCTGATCTAGTCTGGAAAATCATACCACCCATCAGCTCAAGAGATAGCCGATTTGGTAAGGGATCAACGTGGGATCGTGTAATGTGCATTGGTTTGTCCAAGGTACTGATTAGATCTTGATTGGCTAAAACTCAAATACGAATATACGAGTTGGCCGTTTACCGACCTGAAAGCCAAATTAACTTGATGCAGTTAAGAATTTGGCTATGATAAGAAAATATATGTTCAAGCCGATGATGAAAATTTTTGGAAGATAACATGTTATCTCCCAAAAATGGGGGCATACGTTTGCACCAAAATTTGGCAGATAGGGTCAGAATCGGCAGTCCAAGATCAACAAGATACGACCGGGATACAGATTAAATATATTTGGAAACAGAACAGATTGTTAAGGAAAGCACCATCCAAATAGAGGCCGATACGGATTCTACTCCTAACGTGTTGTACCAGGATTCTATCGGCCGATGGTATAAAAGAGGTCTAGAGGTGATCAGAAAAGCTGCCCAGAGCCAATCAACCAATTCGTGTCTACTTTTCATCTACTTTTCCGTCGACTAGGAGTAGTTTCTATAATTTAGTCTTCTTGTAATTCGATCTTGATTAATAAAGTTGCGTATCGCCAATTGTTGATCTCCATCAATTACGCCCAGGTTCAATTTATTCTGATTTTGCTGCGCATCGCTTTCTTCAGAATCGATCTACCTTTATTCTCTGATTAGCCTTAATCGGCTAGTTAGATTTACCCTTTTTTATCTTGATTTAATCGGCTTTGAGCTGATTGAATCTAAGCCGATTGATATTCACGATCGGCTAGTTAGATTTATCCTGTTACTTTGATCTTGATCGGCTTCAAGCTGATTGAGTTTAAGCCGATTAATCGTTACGATCGGCTTTGAGTGAATTTTATATTTTTACCTTGTCGATTACAGGTCAAATCGACTAGCACGCTCTGAACCAAGTGTTCGTCTGGTATGCTGTTGTCAAAAAACATACCTCAAGTTTTTAACGCCAACTGTTACTTACACGTGTTTTGCTTGGGATGACCTACGAGCTTGATTTGCAAACTGACCCGACAGGATACGACCCCTGCTCCAAAAACACGATATTAATTACCCCTCTTCATTTTGGTTGATTTGCTCGTGAAACTTGCTGGGTATATGGGTCCCTGTCAATTGTCATAAATTTTTGTATTCTCGATTTGCTAGAATCAATCGATGGGTAGCTGAGTGAGGACTAACATGTGGACTAGATCCATTGATTCTATGTATGCATTTGATGCGACGTACTAGGGGGGGAAATCCTCCTCGTTAATCTACTGATATGATATTACCTCTGGAGTCTAGCGCGTACTTGCGTGTTCGCTAACTAAAATTGTTTAGAGAACGATTCGCAAATTAAGGTTCCTTTTCTGAAATGTCTGGAACGAATCACCTCTGAGTATAATTGATTTTAGAGACACTTTTTTTTAACACAGTTATATAAATATTAAAGTATAAATAAAAAATAGACGTGCAGCCCAAAACAATTCACTGTATACGTGAATTATTTGAGTTTCTTTATATATAACACGCGCTTAGTAACATAGCACATTTGATTTTCTACGAAGTTCGTGAGGGAATCTTACGTTCTAAATATGGCCAAAACTCATCACTATTTTATCCTAAAATACACCGTACACGCCAGGAAAGACACATTTTGCCAATTTTTTCTGACGAATGGTCTTGAGCAAAGCCAGGGGAATGTTTCCAACTTTTTTCTTCTCCAAATTGGCGTGGATCATATATTTAGCTTCTCTGCATATATGTATGCTCGCTTCTCGAGGACAAGCAGTTGAATAGTATTACCACTGAGAGCAACAGCACACTCCGTACTGCCACGAAATTGCCTCCTCAATTAAATTAATCCAGTATTAGCCACGTAAGTAGAACTTAAAATAGAGATGTCAGAGATGGAGCAATGTCTTTACGTAATTTCTAATTTAAGGTATCCATATTAAATCTATAGTTGTGGTATGTGATGGCAGCTCCTTTCTTCCCCACTTTTCTTCTCTTTAAAAGACTTTTTCGTGGTGACATTGGACTACACCCTCTTCAACCCTCTTTACCCTCTATTCGCTTCCCCTTGAACTCAATTTTTTTAAAAAAATTCCCCTAAGTCTTTAAATATGAAGTTTTTTTTAACTATTTTTGAAAGCTTTTGAATCAAAAGCTTTCAAACCGGAAGTTTTAAGTCGAAACTTTATGAATCAAAAGTTTTTTTAGTCGAAAATTTTGAATCGAAATTTTCTTTTAATCAAAAGGTTTAGAATCGAAAGTTTTTTTTATTGAATTCACAAAATTTTGAATCGAAATTTTTGTATTGGAGAAGGAATGGGTATGAAAGAAAAGAGGGCAGTAAAAAGAGGTGCGCCACGTGAAAATGTCTAGATGTGTCTTTACCGAAGAACGAACTAGAGTAATCTCAAATTAGCGATAGCCATATCCTTAAACAAATACTTAACATTAAGTTAAGCAGTACGCTTATTTCAAGTACCGATGCTAGCTCTAGCTAGCGCCCTGACTCTGAGATTTGTTGAGTGCGTACGAATTATTCGATTGAACCAAATAAACACAAATCAAGGTCTGGAATATTTAGGTTTTTGTATATGTTATATCTGTATATATGTTTATACGGCAACATATCTAGTAAAAATCTCTTTATCGTGAAAATTTTGTGAAATCTATATGTACAAGTTTTGAAAAATCCTCAAAAAATTACCATACGTAGAGAATGTGAGTTTCTATAATTCTGCAAAATGCTAAGAACAAACTCAATCGCATTTTAAAGATATGAAAAAGACAAATTCAGCTTATCTTTCAAACGTGGTTGAGTTTAGTCTTCAAATTTTGCAAGATTGTAGAAGCTCACATTCTCTACGTATGGTAATTTTTTGAGAATTTTTTAAAACTTGTATATTTGAGTTTTACGTAGTTTTTATGATAAAAAGGGTTTTCACGGAATATGGTGCCATGTTACACTGATCCGGTCTAAAGCGCAGGTGTATGTATGTTTACCGGTTCCTTCGCCCTTTTTATCTGTATGACATAAGCAATATAATATAATTATGTCCTGTTTAGGAGATAGTAACTCTCTTGAGTCTTAATCATTTAACTAGTTACAAAAATATTAACTCTCTTAATCATGAATTTAAGCAAGGAGATATTATCTTTCTTTATGATGGAGGTATATGAACAAAATATTTAATTTATTTTGGAAGTGCACAAGCAAATATTCTCAGGCACCACAGGCCATTTCAACATATCCGTACCTACGTGTTTTTACAATATTTTAGGCCTCGTCTGGGACACAAGAATATCGTACGAATTTTTTAGGATCGTTTATAAGAAATAATTCAATTCCGATATAGGAAATCCTAAAATTTCCTTGTGATAGCTCAACAGGTAACATCATTCCCGACCAAGGCAGACATCAAGGCAGCATTCCCGAATCAACTCATTGCCGTGTTTAACACCAAAACCGGCTGGAAATAAACTGCAAATTTTGGGCCAGGAATTATATAGGGAATATATAGATCGATGTAAACTGAGCTGTTTGTCTGAAAGGAAGGGTGTCGAGCTGGCTCCACATCCACGTAGGCTCGATGGGGACTTGGACAGATTTTTCCTCGCCGGAGGGAGCTATCTTTCTTTTCCTAATCACCAAGTGCAATGAACATCACAATTCAACTATCCACTGTCTCCTTCGTGTATAATACAGAACAGGTACCAGGGCTTGTGTATGAAAGGCATACGAACAATCCTCGTACATTCGCTGATAGTGTGCCCCCCAAGAATTTTTTGTCAATGGCTCTGCGTGTCAACGAGAGAATGATATGTTCAGTAGCGGCTCCACTCATTTTACGCGCTTTTTATATATTGCGCTCTTTTACGGTATGTTAAATTTAATATGAAGCATTCGTTTTTTTTATTTAATGGATCACACTAGCTAATATTTATTTATACTTCATCTAATAATATAGTAATAGAAATACCCTAGCAATTCAAATGTTAGAAATGATTTCTATTGTCTACCGTATACTACCAGTGTAATGCACTTTAAAATTTCTCTTTATATTTTTTAAAGTGCAAGTATGGGGTCCGGAGTTTAGCGTGACAAGTATACCTCTATATCACGTATAGAGGTTGAGAAGGCCTATAAGGGCAAGTACAATAAGATGATCTCAATTTACTATTAGCATGTATATGTTACTTTTGTTCTATATGGAAGAGTGAGAAAGAATGAGAGAAAAGAGAACTAACTCTTATTTAGTAGCAAGCATCGCACGAGAGCATAGGTGCTATCGCCGGCTAAAAGCCAGTGTTATTTTTGTACAAACTAGCTTTTATTGCATGCTGGCTTTATTACTTACTCTAGAGATAACTTTTAGAGATAGTTATTATATAAACTGATTTTAATGAGTAAGTAGTGACCTTTGTTACTTTAACAGGGTCTCCATCATGAGTGACTGTGGACGTGCCATTTGTCGGTGATCAAGTGTGTTGCTGAAATGGTTGGCATGGTGATATACAGGTCGTCAACCTGTGTCTCTTTTAGACAGGGTGTTAACTATCATTAATTTTGTAGGGACATTTTATTCGTTTTCTCTAGCTACTTCGAACTTGTGTGTTCCAGGTATACGAATAGACCAATCATCGATTAATTTGATATAGAATTGAGTTGGTCACTTTCATTTTACACAAGTCAGGACGCAGGAGAGCTACCCAAACCATAATGGCTTTGCATTGGATCGTCGCATTCTTTCAAATTTCATTGCATTTACAAAGGGTATATCTGCAGGAGCGGATTTAGGTCAGGATTTAGTTCCAAGTCCCCATGTTTGTGGAATTGTAGTAGCTCTATCATGAACATCCTAGACATAAGCTGCCTTTGCTACTCCATTTGCTAGTTTAAATGCCAAGAGCACTGTATACAAATATACATGCATGTATGTAAAATGGCAAACCTGCAGGGATGCCGTATCCTGCCTTAACTCATGTACCGTTAATAGCGTTGTGGTATTTGTTGGAAGTAGGGACCAGGTTTGAAAAATCAACGAAAATCAATCAAAAATCACACTACTACAGAACAGCCAATCCTTGCCGGCATATCACTGCCGGTTAGGACCCAGCCGGCAGTGATAACGTATCTCTGCCGGTTCGAAAGTTAAGTTGGGGGGGATAACTTATCACTGCGGTTCATGCAACCAACCGGCGGTAAAAGCAAGATATCACTGCCGGTTTGAGACAACAACCGGCAGAGATATATCACTGCCGGGTCGTGCTTAAACCGGCAGGGATACTTGCATTTTCACTGCCGGGTTAAAGAAAGGACCGGCAGTGATATTATCTTCCCGCGCAGATATGTTTTTCGCGCATTGAGCTTATCACTGCCGGTTCTGCGCGAACCGCAGTGATAAGTGTTCTATATAATCGAGACCTCGCCTCCGACCGATCGAGCAAAGACAGAGGCGCTCTGTTTTTGCTCGATTTGCATATTGCAACAATCACGCCGAAAAATTTGTTAAAATTTGTATTGTACTTCTTTTCGAGGTTAGTAATTTGATCTCTATTTTTGTAAATAATAAGAAATTGCCACGTGGATTTTTACATAATGACAAAAGGTGTATTTTCAAATGTTGAAATAATAAAAACTTGTTAGATGGATATTTACCTAATAAAAATTTTGATATATTTTAATGTACTCAAAGTATATCCTAAGTGCTTACAATTTTTTCCAATTTTGTAAATAATAAGGAATTGCAAGATGGATATTGACGAATGAAAAAGATTGATATATTTGGATATAGTCTAAATATATCATAACTATTTACAATTATTTTCATTTTTACAATACTAAAAATTGCTATATGGATATTTACATAACGGAAAAAGGTTGATGTATTTTAATATAGTCAAAATTGCTACATATGTTTTTAAATCTAATTGTCTACAATTATTTGTTATTTGCAATTATATGAGTATGTAATGTTTGATTTAATTAATTGTAGATGGACCGAAGGTGGATGTATGACACGGACCGTTGTGGGGCGAGTTTTTAATGGTGTGAGTTATTTTCTAAACGTGGCGCGGCGCTACAAGTCGAAGAATCATGGACTACATGTGCTGTCCATGCGTTGATTTGCAAAAATCGTAAGTTTTTTTCTACCATAGAGTCGACACGCACACTTGCTTCAAGAGGTTTCAAGGTGGCTATACTGTTGGACCAAGCACGCGAAGATGAGATTGTACATGAAGGGCAACACATTATTGAAGATGACGGAGACAACGGTATGACGGCGATTGAAGATACGCTTGTCGCGACCACGACGAAGATCTGGATCAAATGTTGCGTGATGGGGAGGGAGACTTCACGAGTGAAAGAGAGTTTCAAAAGTTCCAACATATGGTACAGGACTCCACGACACCATTGTACCCAGGCTGCAAGGAGGAGCACAAAATTGCGCATCGTGCTTACACTCATCGCAGCTTGAAGGCAAGCAATGGTTGGTCCGATAAGAGCTTCACCGAGCTCTTATGTCTCTTGGGGATTTGCTTCCAGAGGGTAACGTGTTGCCTACAAGTGCGCATCGCCAAGCAGGTTGTCCGCCCGTTGGGATTGGAAGTACAAAGGATACACGCATGTCCAAACGATTGCATGTTGTATCGCAATGAGTTTGCGGACTTGGATGGCTGTGTTGTTTGCAAAGCAAAGCGGTATAAGGGCAACGATGAAGACATCGATAATGAAGATGTCGGGGTGAAGCGTAAGAAGATGAGATCTCCCCGTAAGGTGGTGTGGTATTTTCCTATAATTCCCCGTCTGAATCGATTGTTTGCGAACAAAAGGCATGCCCAATTGCTACGATGGCACGCCAAGAGCGTAAGAACGATGGAATGCTCGGACACCTGCGACTCTGCAATGGAGGAACATCGACGTAAAATATAAGAAGCACTTTGCATATGATGTAAGGAATATAAGGTTCGGGTTGAGTACGGATGGGATGAATCCTTTCGGTAACATGAGCGATCGTCATAGCACTTGGCCGATAACTCTATGTACCTACAACCTTCCTCCTTGGCTTTGTATGAAGCGGAAGTACATTATGATGCCACTCTCGATCCAAGGGCCTGAGCAACCCGCAACGATATCGATGTGTACCTCAAACCATTGGTTGAAGATCTTCTAATCTTGTGGAGCGATGGAGTACGGGTATGGGATGAGTATAAAAGAGAGAACTTTATCCTACGCGCATTGTTGTTCGTAACCATCAATGATTACCCCGCCCTTGGTAACTGTCGGGCGGACGACAAAAGGCTTCAATGGATGCGTCCAATGCTTAGATGGTACAACTAGTCGGTGGTCAAGAACTGTCGAAAAATGTCTTACATGCGGCATCGTAGGTTCCTCCGCAAGGATCACCCATACCGCAATAATAAGAAAGCTTTTGATGGGACAAAGGAGACCGCTTTAGCTCAGAAGAATCACACCGGGAGAGAGATATTTGCAGTGTAAGGGATCTTAAAATTATCCACGGAAGGGAGCAGCGAAGACATCTATCCCGAGTTCCGTGATAAGGCTCCTTTGTGGAAAAGAGATCGATATTTTGGGTCCTACCTTCTTGGCAAGACTTAGAAGTGCGACACGCAATCGACGTCATGCACATAGAGAAGAGCGTGTGTGACGACTTGCTTGGTATCTTCTTGGATATACAGCAAAACAAAAGATACTCTCCAAGCACGGATGGACCTTGAAGATATGAAACTCAGGAAGGAGCTGCATCACAGAGACATGGATACAGGGAAAAAGTACCTTCCCGCAGCCTGCTACACTCTGAGCAAGAAAGAAAAAATTAGCATGTGCGAATGCTTGCACCGAGTGAAAGTTCCGTCCGGATACTCGCCAACATAAAGAGACTAGTCTCAATGAAAGACTTAAAATTAATTGGTATGAAGTCTCACGATTGCCACGTGATGATGACGCAGATGCTTCCAATTGCGATTAGGGTGTTCGCAGAGAAAGTCCGAGACCCAATTGTGAAGTTGTGTTCATTCTTCAACGTGATTTCACGAAGGCCATCGATCCATTGAAACTAGATAAGCTACAGAAGACGTGGTCCACACTCTGCAGGCTCGAGATGTGTTTCCCCATCTTTTTGATATTATGGTCCATCTCATTGTTCACATCGTGAAAGAGATACTGATTCTAGGTCCCGTGTTTCTACATCGATGTATCCTTTTGAGAGGTTCATGGGGTCATAAAGAAATATGTTCAAATCGACATCGTAGGAAGGTTGCATTGCGATGGTTGGGGAACCGAGGATGTCATTGAGTTCTGCGTTGATTACATGGATCTCAAACCGATTGGTGTGCCTACATCACGACATGAGGGTAGGCTACGAGGAAAAAGGACATCAAGGGCGAAATCACTCCGTACAAACAATCTAGCTTCATTCACACAAGCACATTTCGCGATTCCTGGGACAATCGGTTGTGGTGGCCCGTATGTCAACATGCACAAGAGCATGCTATCTAGAACAAACCCAACGAAGTCGAGGGTTGGATCGCGAGAGAGCATAGACATAACCGGCGATTGGTTGCGTAGGCACATGATGCATACGGAGACAGAGTGCGCTCAGTTGAAAGTGTTGGCTCAAGGACCGTCCACTACAATTCGGACATTCCAAGGATACGATATAAATGGTTTTACTTTTTATACAAGAGCACAAGATAAAAGAGCACCAACCAAAACAGCGGTATCCGTGCAGATGCCTCGACAACAACGGAGATAGGAAAACCTACTACGGATTCATAGAAGAGATTTGGGAGCTTGATTACGGACCTTTGAAGGTCCCTCTCTTCGTGCCAATGGGTAAAACTTCCAAGGGGCATGAACATCGACAAGTATGCAGGTATCACTACCGTGGACCTAAAACTGGTCGGATCTGAGAAGAACCATTCGTACTTGCTAATTGTGTTACACAAATCTTTTTGTATCCGATCCACTAACAAGGAGCGCCACGTGGTTATTCAAGGAAAAGAAGGATTGTCGGGTTGAGAATGTTGTCGACGAGGAAGAGTACAACCAATTCGATGAGCTTCCTCCTTCGGAGAGGACGTTGACCTCGGTCTCATGGAAGAGAGTGAGGACGAGTTACATACATACGCCGCGATCATGACGAAGGTCGAATCGTAGCTTAGTTGTCCTAATGAAATACATTTTATTTTCTGATATGTAACAATTAATGTATTCTTTTGTCATATGTATCAATTTGTGTGAATTCGACTTCATCTGTGTGTTTTTTTTGTATTTGTGTGAATTTTTGAAGCGATGGTTGGTCTACTGCATTTGTTTGAATTTAAATCTAATATTACATGTCCTGAAGTATTCTTCCAAAAATTTCCAGAAAATTTGGATAAAAATTGATAGGATTTTAAAACAGTGAGCAATTTGGATTTTTTTTATTTTGAAATATTAAAACTATGAAAACAGTGAGCAATCTGGATTTTTATAATTTTACAACTTTTTCAAAACTTAGGGAAATATTTAAATCAAATATTACATGTCTGAAGTATTCCTCCAAAAATTTGCAGAAAATTTGGATAAAAATTGATAGGATATAAAAAATCCCAAAGCAATCATCCTTTGAAAACTTTGACATAATTGACATAATTGAGTATATTTTAATGTACTCAAAGTATATCCTAAGTGCTTACAATTTTTTCCAAATTTGTAAATAATAAGGAATTGCAAGATGGATATTGACGCAATGATAATGTATTATCACTGCCGGGTTGATACTTTCAACGCCGGTGTAGATACAACCGCGGTGATAATGTATTATCACCGCCGGGTTGATATTGAACCGACGGTGATAATTTTTTCACCGCCGTTGAGCTTGAACCGGCAGTGATAAGTTTTTCACCGCCGGTTGATATTGAACCGCGGTGATAAATTTTTCACCGCCGGGTTGAGCTTGAACCGGCGGTGATAATTCAACTATCACCGCCGGTGCTCTTTATTATCCGGCGGTGATAGTGTATCACTTCCGCTTTTGTGTTGACCGGCGGTGATACTCTAACCCTATAAATTCAACGCCGCGCCACTCAAATTTCATTTCCCCTCAACCGCCGCCGCCACTTCGTCTCCTCGCATCGCCCGCCGCCGCCACAGACGCCCGGCCGTTGCCTCGACCTCACCGCCGGACCTCATCGCCCGCCGTCGCCTCGACCTCACCGCCGGACCTCCGCCTGCCCGCCGTCGCCGAACCTCACCGCCCATTGTCTTGCTTGCCATCTTGACCAAAGGTAGCTATAATATGTACTTTTTTATACCACCATCGATTTGCTCAATAGTTACTTACCTTAATTGTTAAATGTGCATTGGTGCATACGCGAGAGGAAATACCGCGTGGCTAAAGGCCTCTGTCGCCCTCCGGTTGGCGATTCCTTTTTGCTTCATCGGCAATATAAACTGTTCTCTATGTATTTCCAGTTACGGTTGTATATAATTTGTGCCGAGAGACAAAGTATATATGTATGTGTACATCTCCTGCAGATGTGTATATATCTTGTGTACGTGTATGCTTATATTTGTGTTTATGGTAAAAATATTCGAGAATGCGATTTAAAAAAGATGTATATGTGTATGTGTCCTTCAAGGATGTTTGTGTATCTGAGATAAAAAAATATGTGTGTACATGTTCTTTAAAGATGTCTATTATTGAGTACTCCTTTCAATAAACATGCCATGTAGCTTTCTATTTAGTAGAATTGCTTGATTTAGTTTGGAATTTGGGGCAGAAGACAATTATAAAGAGTCCAGTAATGACGTAATTATAAAGAAAATGAAAGAGAGCAACACTTCAACCGACCATTCTCAATTTCAAGTAGTTCTCTACAATATTAATGTATAGATGTATATGTGTATGTATCCGGGATATGTAAACATCCTTTCACGGATTAACTTCAATGTCAATCCTCGTTTGTATGTGTCTTTCAAAAATGACCTTGTTAATTGGAAATTTTCAACAAACTTGCTAGGAATGGCCTCCGACGAAAGACAAGTGCCGGAGGAGTTGGGCCCTCAAATATGGACGAAGGAGGAAGGGTAGCCGAATAATAGCCCAACGTCCTATCTCGAACTCGCAGGACCCAACCATGGACCAACCTGACGATACTCACGTAAGCGAGGTAAAGTTTTAGTACACTGTGGTTCCCAAAACATGGTAGGCCCAGACGACTAATAATTTAGAAGATCAATTTGCGTGCTCAAAGCGTCGATCAACGAAGGCGCAGCGCAAGTCGTGGTCCGAACAAGATGCCTAAGGAATTTTTAACATAGTGGAGCTCTCGTGGTCGGGAACTGTTATACCCGAGTCATCATTGGGGCGACAGACACTGCGGGGTTATTGCTAGGGATGACGTGCCCATCGACTATAGATCATGGATTGGCGCGGAGGTGACCAATGGGTGGTACCCAATGAGTGAAGAACTCTTTATGGGACAAGTGAAACTAGTTTTCCAGTTCCCCAAGGGACCGAGCTGGTTGCAAAGAAACGAGCACTCTGCATCATGTGCCTTCGTGGAAGAATTGGAAGACAACATTAAACAAGAATTATGTGAAAAGAATGAAACGCCGAATTTTGACACGCACCCAAAGTTAAGGGAGTTCGGGATGAATTTGTGGCGTATAAGAGGTCTCAAGAAGCTCACATAGTAAGTGAAAGGAACAAAGCAAACGCGATAAGAATATTCACCCTCACGGACTAGGAGCAGGAGGGTGCGTGAAGAAAATACCAAAGCATGGGATCGGTCCGAACAAGAAATGACCCGCAAGGGTATAATTCTACAACGGCCTCCTTAAGCGAAAGATCAAAGCATCGTTGCTTGGGAGGGGTGCTTCTATCTCCGATGATGGCAGCTTAAGCTTCAGAACCGATAGAGAGCAGGAAGTGCTGCGTAGAATCACAGATGCTCACTCACAGTCTTCCCAAGGATCTTTCGTGCCACGAAGGGAGAATGACGAGCTAACCATAGCCACAGGTAACAAGGAGCATCCAGGTCGCACCAGAGGAGTTGGTTTGGTCACGTGGAAAGAAGCCTTCCCCGCAGACGCATGGATGTACAAACGTTCAAAGAGATTAAGAGAAGATCAACTGGAACGTCAGATAAAAGATGCTGTATCACGAGAGCGCTAGAGGAACAAAGGTCGGAACTAGATAAGGCTGTGGAGCAAGCCGTACAGAAAGCTCTCAGCTCACGATCGCCACCCGGTGAAAGCCCTGAGCTCATCAGTCCCGGTGCTCGTAAGAGCAACAAGTCCATAGGGATTCTCAAGAGCATGGATCGTTTTCTGTGGATGACATCAAAGAACCGACACTGCAAACTACATTTGGCCGCATATGGCATTACCATAAAGGTGGTGAGGCGTGGCTTGGCCATGCCAGAGTCACGGACTTTGCATCGCCGCCCGATACCACGAGGATTCGCCAGGTCGAAGTGGGCGATGTCGTCGCCAATACCGAAAAATGGAGGTAGAGATCCTGGCGAGGATGGGAACAAAAAGCTAGGAGAAAACGTGAATGGCTTCTCGCGTGGCGCAAGAGCTTGATTAAGTTTGGCTCGGACGATGAGGGCGACGACGATGATGATCACCGCACTCTCCACACGAGACCTCCGCCCTTCTCGCCGCCAACCAGGAAAAGTCCAACTCCTCCGCCGGCACCAACGGAAAAAGCCCGACTCCTCCGTCAAAAGCGTGAAGAATCGAACAACGGGAACATCTCGGCGATCGACCGCCCTCAAGAAATCTCAACCATCTGTGAACCCAGGACAACCACAAAAGAAACTATCACCGACATGACCGAGGAAGAGCGAAAAAGCATGTAAGCGCTGCGTAGCATCTCACTTTAAAAAGGTGCCATCAAGTAAGAAGACTAAAGTTGATCTTTGTGCAAAAAGTTTTTCTTGAGTATGGCAAAAGTGCAACAGACGGGCAGGCTTCAACCTTGCAAAATATCGGACTACGAGCGCATATCCGTAGCGAGATTTGCGGCGGCTAGTGCCGACATCGCTTAAAGCGGGATGCTCAAGCGGATGATGTTCAACTAGATGCTCGCGCAAGGTCTCGGTGGAAGTTTGTTATGGGAAAACCGCCGGTTGAACCAAATCATTTCGACAACCTTACAACTCAATCTGCGGCGCGTCCATCGCTGGTACATGCAAGATCCAACGATGGTATGGAGGCGTTCCCGATCGGATACGAGCAAGATTTTCACAATGGGGATAACATCCGCTGGGTTCTTTTCACGGAGTCAGTATATGTTGTACCAAAAGATGCCTGGACGTGAACATACTTAGACTATGGACTTTGTAAGTCCACAAGATATCGTTGAGCATTTCATCGCTTAATTGCATCTCTAACTTCTTTTTATGTAGAATGGAGGTACGGACATGTAGAAGAAATAACAATGACAATCTAGCATTCTTAGATCCGGGCTCACAACGAGAAACTTGTGAACGACAATCCACGATTCGTTGAAGACTATTTATTTAATGTTTTTTGAAGTCGCAATACAAAACCTCCGTTCTTTTACCCTATAACTTCAAGTACGTATCTCCTGACTTCTAATATCGTTTTACTATTTTTGCGTAACACGTACGATGTGGGAGTAATTGACTACGTTGACATATATGTGCAAGTTTCACTGGGTCCTCCTCGTCATCCCGTTAGATGCTAGCAGGATTTTTGTCTTGGACTCCATGAGAAAACAAACTAATCTGTACCAAGACCTTTGGGACATGCTGAACAGGTAAACTCGATCATTGCGTTATTACTCTAGCAAAATTCCATTCTATTGCATTTAAGTTTAATTACTATTCAAAATCATTCACAGGGCTTTCGCACGGTACTGCAAGAAAAGTGTTCGGTATCGTCCATACCGGAAAAATTTTGAAATAATAAATGACTTCCCATGCATGAAGCAGGAACCCGGAAACAATTTATGTGCATTCTATGTATGTACAAATATGCATTCAATTGTCACGAGAGTGTCGGCTATAACGAAGCCATGATGCGTAATTACACTTTGATGCCCTTTTTATTTAACAAATATCATCATTAAGTAACTTCATTTTTTTCAAAACAGCCCAAACCGAGAACCAATAAGTTATTGCTCACGTAAATTATAGCAATTCAAGAACATTTCACGGATTCATTCATGATGAGATCATCAATCCAAACGGCGAGTTCCACGAGTAGCCTCATCGCCTCATTCCTACGGCCTAGGCGCGTGACATGTCTACTTCGACTCATTGTAAAATCAAAGCAAACGGGATGACATGTAGTCGAGCTACATTGTAAAAGCAAATTATATGATGCGTAATTTAATATATTTGAATTATGATTTTAACGATGCTTAGTCGATACATGCATATATTTGAATTATGCTTTGAACGATGCTTTATATACTAACATATGGACAATGTAAACAATTATATAAAAATATATATATATTGCACAAAAATATGCAAGATTTTCACCACGGTTCTTGAGAAAACCGCAATGATATGTATATATCATTTGCTTGATTATGGTACAACCCGGCAGTGCTAGTACAATATCCCTGCCGGTTGTAGATATAACCGGCAGTGATAATCCTTATCACTGCCGGATTTTGGTTTGATCCGGCAGTGATAGTCCTTATCACTGTCGGATTTTAGTTTGATCCGGCAGTGATAGTCAATATCACTGCCGGTTGTAGGTAGAACCGCGGTGATAATCTTATCACTGCCGGTTCTGAGCCGCGGTGATAATCCTCGAGTATCATCGCTGACCAATCTTGCGCCAATGACCGGCAGTGATGGGGTTTTGGAACCGGCAGTGATGTGCTGTTCTGTAGTAGTGTCATGATTTCCAACAGGATCAGTCCGGCTCAAGATTTGGAACCGGTCAAATTTAAATTCAAATTAAAACAATTCAAGAAATTTGGAAAAAATTATCCAAAAGTTCCCTAAAATCAGTATTAATAGATTTTTGACATTTTGCATAATTTTTTTTTGAAAAAACGAATTTGTGAGACGTCTGTGAGCAAAACCAAATATATATAATAGAAAAAAGAAAAAAAAAACAGGGCAAAGCAGTTAGCAATTCCTGATTTAATTGAGCTGACAAATCATGTTATAATTTTTTTAAAATTTTTGTGTGAGGTCCTGAGGTAATTCTAATGATTTTATAAAATTTTTGAATGATGACCAGACTTGTGGATTTTTGTAAAATTCTGAAAGTGCAACTGTCTCCTCTGTTTTTTATTTTCTAGGGGCAATAAATGAAGTCTAATATTTATAGAAATTTTACTACATGATCCTTCAGAACTTTTTATGATACCGTTAAAATCTCAGAGCATGATAAAGCTTATAAATTTTTATAAAAATCTGACAGTGTCTTTGTTTCTGTTCATTAATTGTTGTTTTTGATTTTTCAGAAGCACTAAATAAATTCCAAAATTGTTAAATTTTCTATTAGGTGTTTTATAGATTAATTGGGATTTATTCAGATTTTCTTCAATTTTTCAATTTTTTGTAATGTTTTTCAATTTTCCTTGAGTGTGCCGATTTTCGATGTAAACCGGTTGAAAATCAGACAAAATCGATTAAAAATCAAACAAAAGTGGTCAAAAATCGAAAATTGAAAACCGGTCCTTGAGTGTGCCGATCTAGGTAGAAAATCGAACGAAACCAGTCAAAAATCAAACAAAATCGGTCAAACCGGTAGGTTTCCTATTTTCCGCTGCTTTTTGACTGCCGAATTCAAAAAATTTGACTTTGAAATTCATTTGGTTTCTACCAACAAATGAGGTGACGATTTTCCAACTCGGTTCGGTAATGTAAACCCCGGTAGGGATAGCAACCTGAGCACAAAATAGAACGGCAGAACTTGTATAGATTCTGACAGTGGACATTAATTTACACACAATTCCTTCCAATTTACGTTGCCACAACAGGGCTCTACAACCTCTATTCCGGAACAAATACTCACTTCAATTTTTCTTTTGGCCCTTCGAGATTGTACATGCATGGTTGGCCACGTGTTCGTCTGTATGTTTCTGCAAAAGAGGGGGGGGCATAGTACTCATTCGTAATAAAATAGCACCAACACAGGATTACATTACACTCCCATCAACACGATAGTTAAAATCCCGCGTGTCGTCGCAAACGATCCTTCAATTTTAACAAAAATGAAAATAAAAAAGTAAAAAAAAACTGTAGATCAATGTTAACAGGGAGGAAAAATGTTGTAGCTTTGACAGTGTAGGAACTGGTGTGCCCAGGAGCGCGTGGCGGCGAGCGGCCAGCCTCTTCCTACATCTCTAACATTAATAGTATATATAGATAGCAACACAACACCAGCACACGCATTTCTTCGATTTTGATTTCGCCAGTTTGCTTCTGCTTTCGCGTGCCCAGCACTCCGCCCGGTTCGATCGTTCCAAGAGGACTAGGACATTACAACGGCAGCTTCAAAGCGAACATGACAAGTTGAAAAAAGCGATGCAAATGTGCGCGCGATGTGCATGGAATTTGCTCGGTTTTAGTGTGAGCTCCTCGGTCAAGCGGTGGGTGTTGTTTTAAGTTAATGTGAGTACCTGAGAGGTTTTGTGATGATGCTGGAACGAACAAACAGAACAAAACACCGGCCAAGATTCTTGTTTTGGGTATCAGAAAATGGGCCTCGAACAGAACACTGGGGAGATGCGGTGGTACGAAGCAGCAGCATTGAAAAACAACCACTGGGTTAGATGTGTTGCTGGATTTATGCTACTATAGGACTAACTAGCTAGAGTCACGCGCTACGCTGTGTCACGTGAAAACTAGGAAATTCGGTCGCGCAACGCTGCGTTGTGCGAAATTTGGTCCGACGGATATTTCTGAAAAAATTTGCACAATTTCGTTTTTCTTGGTTTTTTTATAAAAAAAATAAGTTGGTTTTTTTTTTTTGCGTAATTCCAGTTTTCTTGGATTTTTTTAAAAATAGGTGGCTAGGACCTGGCGGCGAATCGGTGGATTGCTATAAACCTTCAGCGAATCTACGGTTTTTTTGTTTTTGGGCGAAAAAAAACGTATTTTCATTTTTTTTTTGCGTAATTTTGATTTTCTTGTTTTTTTAAAAAATAGGTCACCAGAACCCATCGGCGAATCTGTGGGCTGCTATAAACCATCGACGAATCTATGTTTTTTTTCTAGGAGAAAACCGCTGAGGGACCTAAACGTTGGGTCCAACATGCTAAAAACCGATTCCTTAGGACATAAACTTATTTTTTGTTTTTTAGGTCCATTATGCTAAAAACTGCTAGAAGGATCTAAACATAAACCGCGGAAGGACCTAAACGCAATTTCGTTTTTTCGAGTGCTTTCTGTTAAAAACCGACCAGAGGAGTTAAATGTAATTTCGAATTTTCCAGAGGACCTTCTTGCAAACTCGATGTCGTGGCGGTGCTGACCGACCGAAGAATCTCTGCGCTTTATATAAAAGTATGTATGTATATGTATGTATCGATTGTAATATGTATAAAAAAGGGACTAATCGTTTGTTGTGGCACAAGTGTTTTCACCTTTCCATTTTGATATCCGAACTGTAATTTATATTACTTCTACCTGTCACAAATAGTTATGATTTTAGACATCGACACGGTCTTCAAAACATAGATTTGATCACTAATTTTTATAATAATATATTTATAAAACACAATAAAATTATAATATTATGAAAGTATTTTTCGAGACAAATCTACGCATATAATTTCCATATATCCTATTTAAATATTTAAAATGATATTGAATATCAAAATTTTGAAAGTTTAACTGAATGTATGTCTAAAACAATAACTACTTGTGAGTGAAGAGAGTAGTACCAAAACATTATTACGCACTCCATTCTTCTCGAACATGTTACCTTTTAGAATATATATACACACAGTCAATTTTTTGAAACTTTTATCATTATTATAAAGAGATATTTTGATTTGTCACATGAAAATGCTATTAGTAGATTTGTTAAGGAAAGTATCTCCACGTTACCGTATTTAAGATATTTTTACTAAACGTAATTAGAAAAAGTAAAGGTCGAATTGTTACTAACCGGTCCGCCTTTCATCAATAAAAGTTGAAAGAAAGTATCTAGCTAGTTCACACTGCAAACCGATTTTTTTTTTTTGAAAATTAAGTTTCCATTAGGCAACTGATCTAGCATAAGCACTGGCCACAAGATCTAAAACAAATCCATGGAATTCTTTGAGCCATACAGTGGCTCTCTGAATCTAGAGAAGCATCAAATTTAGCTAATTAATGCACAACCTGGTTACATACTCTAGGACAATACATGACATGAAATACATCAAAATGAAGCATCAGCATAAGCCTTGGTTCTCTAATCAGAACCGCATTCATGCCACTATCCATCTCTTCCTCTGTTAAGGCTATTTTCATATTATAAGCATCAGTCTCTAGACCGATATGCTCCACACCAAGATCAGCAGCTCAAAGCATAAGTGCACGTGATAGCTTCAGCTTGAAGAGAATCTTGGAGATTTTAGAGATTCCCCACCATCATCACTTTAGGACTTCCTTGACTGTCTCTCACGATTGATCCCTATCCACCAAGGCCAGTTTGATTAGAGAATGAATCATCAATATTTATCTTTAGAAGGTCCTCTTGTGGTGGCTTCCATTTGTGTAAGAAATTTACAGTAGTGATCCGAAATTCTTTCCTCAAGTGGTCCATGAAGTCAATAGCAAATCTCCTAACTGAATGACTAACCTCATCAAGGGAGACAGGGCCTTCATCTTGTGTAACCTTGTTGCGAGATGACCACTAAACCCACATCAGTGTCAAAGATTCAAGTTGATTTTTTTTTTCTCAAGCTTAGATTTCTTCTAAAACCTGCGTTGTAGAAGAACAATTGATAAGGTGAGTACGAACCTCCTCAAGCTTCAACATGCGCCACACTCATCGTACACATTTGCATTTGAGAAAAAGATGATCCCGTCTTCATCGAGCTGCTGGCACATTGGACAGATGGTATCTAATATAACTCCTCGTCTCCGCACATTTTGTCTCGACGGTAAACTGTTAGGATCAAACCTCCAAATAAAATGCTTCATCTTGTTAGGGACCTGCGTATCCCAAATTCGCTTTTCAGTTGAAACTAGTGTTAAAATCTTCCGAGCTACCTTGTAATCCTTACTCCCGTTCCATCTCCAACAAGAGCAATTTATAAGCCGATTTAACTAAAAACTACCCTTTTTTCATCTAGATGCCAAGCAATGAAATCCTCCTCATTATCTCTAACTGGGATGTGTAGAATAAAATTGGCATCTTCTTCACAAAAAGTCTGATGCACCAGTGCAGTATCCCATTGGCCATCTACTGGATTGGTGAGTTCACAAACTCTAGTAATCAGAGCTGAACCACGGCTGGTTTTAACAAACCTTGCTTGGGTTCTAGGCAACCATTGATCCTTCCAAACATCATGCTTTCCCGTCCCAACCCTCCATATAGCTCCGCTTTTCAGTAGTTTTATACCTTTTAAAATACTCCTCCATGCATATGACATCTCATTGGTTGGTTTCGCATGGAGAACATCACATGATGTGTAATATCTCGCCTTCATAATTCGAGCACACAATATTTGAGGGTTCCGAATCAACCTCCAACCGTCGGGCCAATATAGCAATATTAAAACATGGAGATCCCTATAGCCCAGCCCTCCTTTGCTCTTTGGCTTCATCAGTTTTTCCTTTCCCAACCAGTGTATCTTCCTTTCATTTTCTTGCTATGCCCACTATAAGCTCAAAATCATTGTGGTCAGTTCATCACAAAAGGATTTTGGGAGATGAAAGCAGGACATGGCATATATAGGAATATGGCTTGTGCAATAGCTTTGATTAATATTTCTTTTCTAGCTTTCGAGAGCATTTTCAATCTATGCATCATGTTGTTCAAGAAAGACCACTCCACCCTATCATAGGCCTTTGATATATCTAATTTTACTACAGCATAGCTGAAACGATCCTTTCTTTTATTGTGCAGGAAATGAGTTACCTTGTAGGCCGCCAAGACATTATCCGTAATTAATCACTTGGGCACAAAGGCATTTTGAGTATCCGAAATAATCTCTAGGAGGGTTCTCTTGAACCGAATAGCTAGCACCTTCGAAACAATTTTATATATCGCATTGCATAAACTAATAGGGCGGAGATCTTTTAATTGAGTAGAATTCTTTACCTTTGGAGTCAGGACGATGTTTGTATCATTCCAACCTGCCGGCATTTCACCACCATTCAGCACATTTAATACTTCATTTGTAACCCTCTCCCGTAAAACATGCCAAAATTTCTTGTAGAGGATAGCCGGCATTCCATCAAGTCCATGGGCTTTTAAATCTCCTATCTGATCCAAGGTTTGTTTAACCTCTGTAGCTATGAACTCCTTCACTAGATTGTCATTCATTTCTTGTGTTACCTTTGGCTGGACATGATTCATAAAGACACCATTCATCCGTCCTCCTTGTGAAGAGAAGGGGCATGTATAGTAGTCAAAAACCATCTTCTTCAGGTGTTCATCTTCTTCAGCCCAATCTCCATTGTCATTCTGTAATCTTCTTAACATATTAATTCTTCTACGCTCTAAAGCAAGCACACGGTAGTACTTCGAATTTCTATCACCATTCTTCAACCAATTCACATGGCTCCTTTGTTTCCAGTAAACATCTTCTTTTTTATTTTCAAGCTTGTCCGATTTATATCGTAGGATTTGCTCCTTATCAATTCTATCTTGCGTAATGGCCCCGCCGTCAACAATTGTCAATCTCATTTTTAATTTTCTTGATCCAGTTCTCTAGACCACCTAACAGATTTTTTTTTTAGTCTTTTAAACGTGCTGGCGACATTCCCCAACACATCTCGCACAAAGATAGATCCCAGTTGTAAAGCCGTTTCCCAATCATTCTGTACCACCGTGGGACAGTCTTCTTCATCTAGCCAATCAGCCAATGTGCTTTCCCAATCATTCTGTACCACCATGAGACAGTCTTCTTCATCTAGCCAATGTGCTTCAAACCGAAACTGACTGCCAGGGGTGTTCTCCTCCTTCTTTGTACTTCACCTTCCCGATAAACCACAGTTGGTCTCATGTTCACAAAATCGAAAACCGAAAGTGAACTTCTTCGGCAGTCGATTTTTTTTAGTGATTTTCGCTCAATATGGATCGATAATCGCGATATTTCCTCGATAATCGTGATATTTGTGTAGCATATTTTTTTTTTTTGAATTTAACCGGTTTACCGACCGGTATTAGATGTCAAGCCGGCTCGATACAGTAGATAATCGCGATTTTCCAGTGACTTTGTGAACCCTGATTGGTCTATCAGAATGTCGGTGGTCCGCATGAACTAACCGATATTTTGGTAGAGTGACTTGCTAACTCACCGCGGAAGAAGTTGGACGAGATTTGGAAATATCAGGTGTCTCTAAGGTCCACGAGCACAAGACTACATAATAAACCAAATGTACATGAAACTGTCACCATCACATGTAAAAAAACAAGGGTGCTATTGCACCATAATCAATTAGCTAAAGCAACAGGTTGCCAATAATTAACTAGCTAGGTAGACTCCACAAAAGTTGTAATTCATAACTCATGAACACAAAGTAAGTGTTTAGTTGTATCATCTTGCCAGAAAATAATAACCGTCGAACTTTGCAGGCAGATTGAGACCTCGAGGAAAATTGTTGGAGAAAAGGGAGGAGAAATCTTCGCTGGAAGCCTGGAACTCACTAAAGCTAGTTTTTCAACATTGTCAGGCTTCACATGATAAATTCTTTTGTTAGCTGTCTCTCATGCATAGTGATTTCAGCTCCGAATCATTGGATAGCGGCATCTAATCTGCCGCTGTGCAAATTTTCCAGATCTGAGCAAGGTGTCAAAGATGCAAGAACGGAGCACTCAGAAATTTTTAGAGCTTTGGGGTTCCACGTCAGAATATGCAGGCGTCAGTTATTGGGTATGCCCCGTCCTGAAGATGGGTGAGTGGCGTATCAAGGCAGCAAAACCAGGGGGCAGTCCGGCACAAATTACTATCAGTAGTATGAAGCCAAGATGCAAAGCAAAACAGATGAAGCTGTAGTCACAATCAACTCCTGGAATTAGATACCCACCAATTAGTTTTACTGTTCCTGAAAACAGCACATGATAGCGAGAACAGGCAACAAGATTCATTTGCCTTGCTTCATTACATGTTCTCCACAGGAAAAACTGCATCCACTTATTCCAGTGACCTTTCTAACCAACAGTTTTAATAGGAAGCTTTCTATGCCTTGATAAAACCTACTAGCTTGCCAGTTTCTACTTCATGTTAAACTACCAACATTTGTCCGAGAAGGAATTGCCTTAATTGTGGAAATTAAGCAAACAGATATCCGTCATCATGCATACCATATCTGGAAATTATAAACAACAAATAGAATATATTGCCCATGAAACTGAGAGAAATTGGCCAGTCTATTATAGCCTGAAAAAAAATTAGGATGCAGGAATGTCACGCTGAGAAGCAGTTACCAAAAATACAAAAGTAACACGGATAGATAAACTATTAGAAGATATCTTGGTAGCACGGCATCGAACAGTCCACTAACCAGGGATGCAGTGAATATTGATCCAAGTACCAAACCGAAACTACAGAGCACTCACTTAGCCATGTGTATACCCCGATCTTCAGCTTCACCATACTCCTGCCACAAACATCATATTTGATAATAGCAGAATTAGAAGGATGATAACTGATTCAATATTCCAATATGTTGACAGCATCTCCTTGTTCAGAACATATAAGGCAGAACTAGTGGAACTTGGTGCACGACTATTCATTCTGTTTAGAAACATGTGCATGCTTCCCTACTAAAATAAATCATAGAAAACTAAAAAGAAATATGTCTAATCTAATACTTTCTCCAATCAAGGGGATGCCACTTTCTCTATCTAGACATCACCAGTTAGGCTTCTACCATGAAGCTGAACTGCAAAGTAAGAAAACTAATAACCTAGTAACCTGAGAGCTTTCATAGAAGACAGACATGCCTTGATGTAACTTTGTTTTGTAGCACAAAATAAACGAATTAATTTTATAAGTATGTACTTCCCAGCCCTGTCATCTAAAAGAGAGAAAAATCATCCCACTTAACACCCCAGTTTCCAGTTTATTTTTGTTCTTATCATATCTATACTACCATTGTCATGAACCTTAGTTCATAACGGGGTAAACATCCATCGGAGGGAGGTCGGACGTTGATGACTTGAGATAGAATGGTGTTAGACGAAGGAGGGCAGCGATTGGGGGAGGAACGGATCTAGAGTAACTGGCCTAGGGGAGAGACTAGTACTAGGAATTGAAGACATGGAAATACTTCTTCATTATCCATGTCTTGTTTTATAAATGACAAATGCTTAGCCTTATATAGCTGGCATAAGCAGATTGGAAACAAATAACTAATTCCATCTCAAAGAGACTGGAATCTAATCAAACCATACATTCCTATCCTTATGTTGAAGAAGATTCTTCTTTTCTCTCAAAAAACCCCTTCCCAAACAAAGGATTGATATATAATCAAACCATAACTAATTATATCTCTTAACTAATCTGGTTGCTGCCCTTCCCTTGAGCGCCAATGCAGCTGGCGTGCAACCATGACATTAGACCCACCCCGAACATGCAGCTTGAGGGCGAGCTGCTAGGTGGTGGCCACGAGTGCCTCCCAAGGAGGCCCCACATCGATGAAAGATTATGATGCCAGAGCTGGTAAGGAACCTTCCAACGTTCTTACGGTAGTCGCCCTGCAGCTAGATGATCTTGCCGAGCTCCTTGTGAATAAACAAGTGGCTGCAAAGAAACAATCTTGCTCGACACCATATGTTGGTCATAGCTACTGCCGTGGAAGCCATCATCGCTGCAGAAGGCAATACCGCACCGCGCCTTGATGCGTTGTTGCTGCTAACGATAGGCCACCAGTGCTCCTGCTGCAGCTAGTTGCACCGCTGCCGAGTAGGTTTGTGTCGCTTCTTGCTCTTCCTTCGTCGCCGCCGTCGTGTGTGGCTCCGCGAATGCTGGGAGCAGTGCCACCACTGTCGCAGAGTGTAGCTTGTACCCAGTGTGCCGATCTTGGAAGACACCACGCCAGGGCCGCTTGAAGATGCAGCGTTGCCTGTGCTGGATGAATGAGCAGCAATAGCAGCGCCGCTGCCATGGCACGGCCACCTCTGCCCCTTGCGGTTGTGTTGTCGTCACTGCTAGATGCATTTCCACAACCACTGCGAAAGACTTTGCTGCAACGACCGATGTCATGGTTGTGGCACAGTTGCATTAACGCACAAGGAAAGGGCAACGGCCAGATTAGTTAAGAGATAATGTTAGTTATTGTTTGATTAGATATCAATCCCTTAAGGACAGGAAGGTATGATTTGATTATATTCCGATCTCTTAGAAAGAAGGAATTATTTATTAGTTTCCAATCTGCTTATGCCGGCTATATAAGACTAATCATTTGTCATTTATAAAACAAACAATGGATAATGAAGAAATATTCCCAAGTCCCAAGTTCCTAGAATTGGTCTCTCCCCTAGGCTTCTGACGGATGTTTACCCCGTTATGAAGTAAGGTTCATGACATTTGATTTCAGAGCCAGGCACTGTGCAAACCTCCATGGTGAGCGGCGGTGAGGAATCTGATTCCATGGTTGCTCAACTAGCGGCCACTATCAAGAAGCTTGATAAGCTTTACATCACGAAGCAAACTGTGATAAGTTGGCAACCAGTGTGGCGGCAACGGGCATGACACTGCTTGCGTGCTTGGAGAAGGCGCATACTGTTGCGGCCGTTGGTGCCACACCGCCGAAGTTGGCTCCAGGGCCGATGACACCATCTGTCTTACCGCTACCACCCTCACCATCAACATGGCCAGGGCCTGCCGAGACAATGCCAAAACCTGTTGCAGCACTGTCGGACCATGTCGTGGCAACTACGGTCCTATCGAGCTATGCTGCAACATTGCCAACATCTACAGCACTCCTGCCAAAGCCTACCGTGGTAGCTATGACACTTGTGTGCTTAGGGAAAGCGCATACTATTGCTCCCGCTGGTGCCGCACCGCCAGAGTTGGCTCCAGGGCCGATGACACCATCTGTCTTGTCGTTGCCACCACCTCCGGCGCATGTGCTCCCACTATTAAAGCGGTCTACTCCACGTCATCGGCCGACGTCATGCCTTTGGGGGTGTAGTGCGCGGCAGGTATCGTGTGGGGGGATCGCATCGTCATCACATCTATCCCATCTTCGTCACTTCTTGTGGCAAAAAGCAAGCCAATGTTGTCCCACGCAAACAACCCTCGCCATCGGCAACTTCCTCGACGTTGGGTCGCGCTAAGGCCCTCATGCCTTTGCCATCAACCATCGTCAACACCATGTCGAGTTCCTATGCAACGCATTGCAATTGCACGCCGAAGTGGGGCTGCAACCATGGCCACCACCGCAGCTAGAGGACGAGCTGCATGTCCAAAGGGGGTGTAGTATCATGGACGTCCCAATCTCGCGGCCGGCCAGCATGTCCATGCATACAAGGAGGCATGGCATTATCTTATCTTAGTTGTTATCAATTAGTTTAAGAGAATCTAATCAATCAGTTAGTTGGTTAGTTGTTATCAATTAGTTTAAGAAGATCTTATCAATTAGTTAGTTGGTTTGCCGATTTGTTTGAGATGACTCCTATAAGAGCATGCGGTAACCTCTTGGCACATTAAGCAAGAATGAATCAAGAAGTTCCCCTTTAGTCCAATATCTCTCCCGGATGATGTCTGGTCTCTTCCGACGGTAGTTGCTCTCGTTATGTACAAGGTACATGACAACCATAAACTAAAAAAAGACTGAACCAGTAGAACATTTACATTAATGCAAGCACTCCATATTAGAACATAGAATGCAAAAAATATGATGAGATGAAATTAAAAAACAGCCTTACATTGCATATAGGAGTTATTGCTGGCTCAATAGCCTTCAGTTTCTCAAGTATTCTGTAGAAATACGCAAAACACAAAAACTGTAAGGGCTTCCAGCCTGCATGGCCCACGGTAGATATACACATGGTCTACAAGAAAAGATACAAACAAAAGTACATTTTTTTCCCAAAACTGCTGTTTCCATGAATATCATTAAGTGCAGCAAGATAAACATCCATTCTAGTTTTGTTGTTTCTAGAGCAACATTGACAACCTAAATGCATAAATCATTTCTACGACAGCTAAGTTACTCCAAAGTAATGCTAAATTTGAATAACTTTCCATTTTGTCCTCTTCAGGTTAATATGACAATGTGGAGTGCAGTTGAGCAAGCCATTATCGTAGTTGCAGCTGAGGTTCATAAACTTTATGTTTGACTCAAATCATAAATATTAACAGCTAAATATGGACTCGTTGGGAATTTGGGATATTGCAAAAAAGAATTACAAATGCAGCCGATATTGCCATATTAATGTGCAAGTCCTTTGCAGTGGATCTTGATTCTTGAGTATTTGCAAGATGATGAAGATCATAAAACATCAAGAGCATTAACCAATGGAAGATGTGATGATATTTTCAATGAACCAATGCACAAGGACTTTAATATTTAGCAGTAACATGTGAATAATAAATAGATATACGATAGTAAAGTCAAAATACAGATTTATCTATAAGCACCGAGTAAGTCAAAAGAAGGATGTTCGCCTTCATGCATTTAGAAAAGAGGCAAGCCTTCTAGGGTTTGTATGGATGCATCATTGCAAATCAAAATATACACAAAATATGCTAAACAAACATGTCAACAAAGAATTTGGCTACCTAGGTCATGGGCGGATGTAGTATAAGGACATGGGTGTACATTTACATGGGCGGATGTAGTATAAGGACATGGGTGTACAAATGTACACCCAAAGTTTTTGGCAAAAAAAACTCAGTATATAGCAAGTATATTCAATGTATATACTATTAGGTGCGCTCAAAAATACATATTTCAACCTTCAAGTCCACTTCAGCCTATCCCACCCACTCCCTCTCCCCATCTTCCCTATGTGGCCCAATCACCGAGGTCTGTCCTCTTTCATTCATCAAGCCCAACACCCAACCACCCCTCTGTACCCTCACTCTCTCTATAACGACGACGTAGGTGGTAGTTTGACAACGACGGACGAGGGCCATGGGGTAGACACAAGCCGGTAGGGAGATGGGCAGCTAACGAGCGCCGAGTAGCCATCAGCACCAGCGAACAGACGGAGGCAGCATGGTAGGCAGTGGCGCAAGGAGCAGTGCGCAGCACGGAAGCCATGGTCCCTATAGCCACAACGAGCACCGACCCAGGGATGGAGAGTGCGACACTGGCGACAGCTGGCAGGTCAGGGCGGTGGTGTCCAGCAGGGCAAGGAGCAAAGCACATCATGTTGCATGGCAGCCATATGCCGCAGCGAGCATCGAGTCGTGGATGGAAGGTGCGACACCGGCGACGAATGGCGGGGCAGGAAGCGGTGCTAAAACAACAAGCAACAGCTAAGCATTTGGCATGGGCAACCACACAAATGAATTTAATTCTTGATTCCTAAATCTGAAATCCCCAATTCACAACTCTATCTACGTTACATTAATTTGTAATGGTGAATCCCCCAATTCATAAATCTCTAAATTATTTAAGGTGTTGTCTCTAGTAAGAATAATTTGTACTTTGTATTTTTTGCTATTGTAAATCTTTATATTTTATATTGAACAATATATTTGTAACTCCGAACATCCATTCTAGAAATTCTAGATCCGCCACTGACCTAGGTCGCCAAGGAACTATTGGTTGATTATCAGCATATTTGATGTCCTTTGACACCTGACATTCAGAAAAAGAACCAGGTAATTTGTGAAAGAAAACATCAAATAAACAATTCAGATGAAACTCCTCTCAAGGTTAGCCAAAGGTTTTGATGAAGTCTAACAACTCCTAAATTTAGCAAGCAGCATGTATCTCCATGAAGCACTATCAAGTAGAATTTCAGTGCAAGATAGCGATGAAGTCGTCACCATGCTAAAAAATAATCATACAGCCCAATAGTAGAGATTGTCTGATTGCATACCTATTTAATATTTTCAAACAATACGGCTGATCATTAAGTACCAATATGTGTTTATTTTTAGTATGAAGTAACTTATAAAGAAGTAACAACACATTGGTTACTGCCAGACATCACCTGATCTAGATTCCAGGCTACCATATAGGGGACTGGTAGTTTTGCAATCGCAGTGCCTCTTTCATTTACATGTAGGACAACCCATCTCTAAGTGAATACATACACCAACTGAACGAGGCTGTAGGGCGCTACCATGACAGTAGTACATAGACAAATATGGACAGTAAAACACAAATGCACAACTGGTGGATGAAAAGCATAAAACTTCCATAGCTAACAAGGACAAGCACGCAGAGACTAACCTGGATTGACCCATATGCCACCCCTTTCTTCCGGTTCTGCAGCTGCTCCATCATGGCTGTATCGTATGCCCTCTCTAACTGAAATCCAAAAAAGACTCCATTACTCATCGATACATTAGAACCACCACAGCAACCAATACAAGAACCAAATCCAGAATTCCCCAAGGCCAAAACTACCTACACCAAGTACCCGGCATCACGGCTGCTCTCGTCATCCTTTCGCCTCCTCTTGTAGGCCATCTTCACCTTGTCGAACCCATCAAGCGGACTGATGCCCGAAATCTAACAACAGGGATCATCCATCACAACAAAACCAGCAATCATCCCCAATCACCGGGTCACCAAATAAGGCTGATCCTAAGCACGAACATAAATATCCCCATGTTCCATTCTACCTCGTATGGGTTCTCGTTCTCCCCGGCGCTTAACTACGGGCTCCCTGCCGCAGATGCCGCCGCAACAACACAAACATGGCGCTTCGCCGGCACAGCACAGAACCTTTTGTTTCATAGTGATTTCGCATAAGTTAACGATTGCCAAAATCGAAAGGAAAAAATAAACCCCACCGACAAATAACAAAGTGCGACAAGATAAGAGAATGTTACCACATTGGAATCACCGAACACGCCTCTAATCAACCAATACTACGATTTTACGGGCATATAATGAATTAAAGTAGGTGTAATTACCGCATGGAACGCGCGATGACGGGAGTGACGCGGGGAGCCAAGAAGACGGGACGCGGAGTGAAATAGGACGAGGAGGCGACATTCGGGTGACAGAAGGGGAAGGACGCGGCCCCGGTGGCCGGCGCCGTATCCATCGTCGCCACTGGGAGGGTGCATGGTTGTAGCGGGCAAGGGCTAGCAGGGGAAGCGGAGGCGACGAGGTGGCGGCGAAGCCATCGGAGGGTGGTGGTGAGTAGGGATGGCAACTAGGAAAATTCCCGCCGAGGGCGTCCTCCCATCCTCGATCCCGATAACTAAAATTTTTTCGCTCCCGTCTCCGTTCCTGTACACGGGACTTAATTCTCCCCCGCCTCCGATCTCCGACGGATTTGCGAGGCTCCGACGGGGACTAATCTCCGAAAATACTATATAAAATATCATATGCTACATGAATGAATTACTAGAGTAATTCATATTTAGCATAATGGTGCATATGTGGTTGAAGTGTGAGTGAATCACTAGAGTAATTCATATTTAGCATATTTATTAATAATAACCTCACATTTATATTTTTTCTTTTGAGAATGATCATTTGCTTCCACCTATTAGTGATAACACGGGGACATGAACGGAGATCGGTGGAACGTCCTCGTCCCCGCGATCCCCGACAGGGACAATATTTTTTCCGATAAACCCCTCGCGGGGAGAGATTTCTCTTCGTCCCTGTCCTTATCCTTGTCCTCTAATAGAGGAATTTCTCACGGGAAACGGAGATCAGCGTCATTGCCATCGCTAGTGGTGAGCTCTATTTGCGGCGTTCAGGAACCAGAGAAGGAACGGGGAGTTGGTGGGCCGAACGGGTTTACTGAGCCTGACTGGCATCTTTGTGGTTCTTGGGTAGGGCTCATGGGCTGCTTTGCATGAGTGAATAATTTTGTGTATTTGTGTGAAGTGTCTTTGACCGGGGTATTTTTAATGGAACTACACGTTTCGTGTATAAATTATCAAGATTTTAGGTTTTAGCTCATATTTTACAGAACAACATATAGGGAGCCTGATTGGCCTCTTTATGGTCCTTTGGCGCTGTGACGATTTGGGTTGGGCTCATGGGCTGATTTGCATGAGTGAATAATTTTGCGTATTGTGTGTGAAGTGTCTTTCACTGGGGTAATTTTCATGGAACTATAAGTTTTTTTTATAAATTATCAATACTTCAGGTTTTATCTCATATTTTATAGAACTATATATTTTAGGAGAACTTGTGTCATAAAACTACAGATTGTCATATAGGGCTGTGATGTGAGTCCACACGGTCAGACCCGTTACAAGAAACGGTCAGTTATAAAATATGTAGTTTTGTAATACAAATTATCCTAAAATCTGTAATTTTATGAAATAGAAGCTAAAACCTATAGTTTTTTATAGTTTGTGTAAAAAACCTATAGATTTGTAAAATTTACTCTTTTCACTTTTTATTGCAATTGCATATCTCTGGTTGCAAGGGATGCCTTTGTTATTTTTTTCGATTACAAGACACACAAGCATGCGCGCGCGCACCGTATGCACGTGCACCCCACGAGTGCGCCTTTTTAGCATACGTTTGGAAAGATGAAGCCCGAGGATAAATCCATGATCACACAATTACTACTAAAGATGCACTTGTGTATACGAAAAGGTAGGCAATACGATTTAAACCCTAGTTGGTTGAGTTATACACCCATGACTCCACTAAGGTCCTGTTTGGTATGATTTTAGCTTTTCTGAAAGGTATCTTTCAGTTGGGCTGCATGGCTGAAGGATTAAACGGTTGGACTGAAGAGGTTTGATGTTTGTCAGTCTGACTTTGAATATAGATTTTAGGTGTGGGTTGGAATGAGAGTGAGATGGGTGCGATTTGGGATTTTATACTTGGTAGGAGGGGAAATTTTTCTTCAATTCTAGTGCCAAAGTCAAAACCTCAACCCACAAAAACCGTGAAAAGCTACCCCAAAATTGCTTTTGGTTTTCAGTTTCTACTAGTACAAATGGGTTATTTGCTTTTGACTTCTGGCTGTAGAGAAATCAGCTGTTTGAAACAGCTTCTGACTTCTAGAAAAGAGAAGTTAAAGCTAAAACCATCCCAAATAAAATCTTAGTATGGCTAGCCCGAGTGCCTAACTGTACCGAGCATCCAGTGCTTCAGTATCGTGATGCCATCCTTATTTTATCAACAAAATCTCTCTTCATAAAAAAAATCATACGTCTCCAAAGTACAATGACAAGGGTATTTGAAAACCACCACTTGCGAGAGTTAGGTCATGTTCGGGACAATTTCAGTTTTAATTTTTCCTCTTTAAAAGCCGAAAGCAGTTTCAAACGTCTAGCTTCTGTACCGCCAGAAGTTAAAAGCTAGTAGCTTATTTGTACTAACAGAAGCTGAAAGTCGAAAGCTAATCTGAGGTAGCTTCCCACGGTTTCGATGGGTTGAGATTTTGACTTTGCCACTAGAGTTGAAGAAAATTACCCCATCCTACCAAGTATAAAATCCCAAACCGCACCCCTCTCACTCTCATTCTTGACCCACACCCCTCACACCTAAAAGCTATATTAAAAGCCAGACTGACAAACAACAAATCTCTTCAGTTCAGTCGTTCAACCATGCAACCTAGCCGAAAACTACCTTTCAGAAAAACTAAGGCGTTGTTTAAGGGGCTGTACTTCAGTTGGGTTTCGGCTTTGGTCGGCAGCCCCCCAAATGGTACCGCTTTCTTTCGGCTGTAGGGCAAAGCCACAACCGAAGCCCCCGAAAAGCCACAGTGGGTTGGGACTAGCTTCGGTTGTGCTTCGCTCCCTCGTCCCGTGCTTCCTCGCTCGGCTCGCCCCCGACGTCGCTCCTAGCTCACTCCCCGCGCTTCCTTCCTCGCCCCGCAAGTGGTCAACCTCGTCCCCGATCTCGCCCCACAGTCACCCTTATCCTCCCCACTGCCTCGGTAGCTCCCCGATGGATAGGGACGACTCCCAGAGCTATAGAGCGGAGGAGGGATGCAGCGACACGATCGAGGTCGGGGTAGTGCGAGCGAGGTCGGGCCGGGCGTCGAGAGAGGCACGGGCGAGATCATGGCAGCGCAGGCAAGGTCGGGCCGAGCGTCAAGGGCAGGGCGGTCGAGGTCGGGCCAGGCGACATCAGGGCAGGTGAGGAGGAGCAGAGTGCGAGGGCGCATCGGTGAGGGAGCGGAGGGTGAGGGCAGCACGGGGTGAGCAAGGGGAGGGGATGGTCATACCAAAAGCCAATAAAAAGCAGAGTTTGCCAAACAGTCAATCAAGAAAGCTACAATCGCTTTACAGCTTAACTAAAAATAACTTTTCATCCTAGCGACGGCACTCCAAACAGACCTGAAGCCATACAAACAAGGCCTAATACGACTAAGTTACAGCCCACGCTACCATCCTATGCGGAAGGCGTCCTCGTCGCCATGCCATAGATAGCGCAGGTGCTTATCAAGTCTGTTTTTTGCTTGGAGCCGTGTGACTTGAATTCCGATGAAGGTTTAAAGGCCGTATGACTTTGTGGTGCATCAATCATCAATTTCATCATCTCTCGAATTTATCTCTATTACTTAAAAATTCAAATTGATGATGCACCTATGCAAAATATTAGTACCGGCATGTGGGTCCAGCAGCTCTTTCCCTAAGTTTTTCTCGAGAGATTCCTCGGATAGGGGCGATTTCTGTTTGCCTTTCTCTTCTCTTAGCTTTTCTTTGAGGTTTTTACCGTTCTTAAAAAGTATCAAAATATAGATTAAGTTAACACTAAGAAATACTAAAAATTTAAATGGCGAAGATACCAAAAGATACAAAAGGTAATTTAACTTTTGCTTTCCTCCCATCACCCGACAAAACCGAACCTTGAATTAATTGGATCTCACCAGCACTCCGTGCCCTCCACAGCTGTCGCGCTGCAACTCCTCCACGTCCTCGCCAAGAAACCACCCAGCGCCAGGACTGCACCGGATCCTTCTCCCCACCACTCCACCACCATCGTCGCCATGGCCGGTGGGTAGGGTGCATGGGTATGTAGTCACTGCCAAATCTAGCAAAGCAGGCTAAGAAGAAGAAGACGGTATGCCATGTCCGCGCACGCAAGAGGATGCAGTACAACCGCTGCTGCCACCATCGGCTTTGGCTACAATGTTCTGCATCGATTGAAGACGGTCTACGTCCAGATCCCAACTAGGACATGCTGCATGCGGCAATCACGAGTTCACGGCCATCTTCTCGGCGAAGCTTAAGATTTTCTAGTTATTTTGTAACTTTTTTAAAAAAATCTGATCTTCTTTTGAATAAATTTACAAAAATAATCTCATTTCTCACTTAAATTTACAAAAATAATCCCCTTCCTCACTTTGGTGTTCGATAGGTTTTTGTACCCGCGGCAAGGCGGCCCCACTTTACTGCCGCGCTCCCCCAACTTGAAAGAAGTTACTATCAAGCTCGCGTTGCTCGGTAACAGCCCTACCGAGCTCCTCATGCATGGCACTACAACAGTTTCTTGGAAAGCTACCAAGCTCATAGGGTGTGACATGTGATCTGTGTTTTTTGCGGTCGGAGGGTATGTTATTTTTATAAATTTATTTGAAATGGTGCAGACTTTTTTTTTAAAAAAAAAACGTGTTCGTGCGAGCGCTAGAAAAGCGAAGACTGCTAGCTGCTGAGAGAACGGACGGCTGGTAGCTGCTTGACTGATGCCCCATCCGCCCGATATGCTTAACGACACATTTGTTCCAGCTTAATCTTACGTGACAGACTCGTGTTCACACGTAACTTCTTCAGTCCTACGAGGCTGGGGCTGATATGACAGTGTCCAACATATGCTTGCAGGTGAAGATCTGTGATTTAATTTAAAGCATATATAAGTCTTTCTAGTTAGGGGGTTGGACATTCAAAATATTTTCATTTTCATGTGGGAAACGGCACTTAATTACGTGAAGAAGGCCAGGGCTTCCAGGAGATGGTTTTGCTTGCAAACACAAAGGTAATCGTCGAGTGTTATCCATGCCGGTATAATTCACAATTTAACATGTAATTATTTTTTCTCTGAATTTTAGCTTGAAATAAGTTGTAAGCTTTTGGAATTGATATACAAGACTGGACTATACGTTTTTTAGGCTTCATTCGATTATTATGACCATTGGGTGTGTTTCAAGATCAGGCCACCACCCCATGTCATGGCAAGCCTAATTTGACGTGAGGATGGTATTGCAGGCTAGGTGTGGTGGTGGACCGACCACAACAACAGAGGTGAAATGTGGGTCGCGGCGGAGCCCAGCCAGACGTGATGCTGAAGTCAAGAGTGTGGTGTTGACCAAGTAAGACGTTAGGGGTGTGATGCAAGCTACAGAGGAGCTCGGCTGGATATCGTGGTGGAACCGAAAGTGTGATGTAAACCGAGCCTTGTGATGTTGGCTTGACAGACTGGAATAATAGGATTCTTTTTATCCGTCGCAGCACATGAATATGCAACTAGTAAATAAATAAGATCATGTTTGGTTCATGTGACTGCCCTGCCGAATGAATTCATTAGTTGTCTACGAAAATCCCCAAGAAACAACCAAATCTCTCTGACCCCTTCAAAGTCCTCGAGTTTGAGTTCGGAGAATGTCATTAACATGGATAGATACTCGGGAAAAAATAAAAGATGTTTCTATATATTAATATTTAAAGGTTACATAAATATTAAAATATAAATAAATGATCGTTTATTTAAAGATTCGTGCAATTTGTATTAAAAAATAATGCATACAATCACTACTCAAAGAAAAATATGTACGGAATAACTAAGGCCTTGCAAACACATGATCTAGATCAGATCTGAGACATAGCCAGACACATCCCATGGCAGTTGTGATGACCATGTAAGTGTCTCAGTGATCAAGAGTGGCATCTTCTCCACGCCATGTTACGGAAGGAGGCCACACGGTTGATGTCGCATCTTCGGTTCTACAAAAATCTGAATAAAAATAAAAAAGAACGTCTAAATGCCAAGTGGGCATCATGTCCCACTAATGGAGGCCTTACTGGATAGAATTCCAGCCGTACACTAGCATCTCAATTGCTTTTCCTCTACGTCTTATCGCGGAGTTCTGCCCTTTTCTAGTCTATAGTATTTTTTTTTCTTAAATATAGTCTTTACGTGAACGTAATTACAAAAATAGTCTCCTCCACTGTCATAAAAGCACTGACAGATAACACATGTCATCTGCCATGCATGTGTACCGCGATAGGCCCTGCCAAGCTATGGCAGCATAACAAGAACCTACTATGCTTAGGCACCACGATAGGTGATGCTGTTGTGCTTGCGTTGTCGCCCTGCTGAGCTGCCGTGTCGTAGCACCTGTGTTGCCGCCTTGCTGTCGCGCCTGTGGTGCTCGCACCTGGTTGACCTCGATTCTACATCTTGCCACGGCATACGAGAGTGGCAGATGACACTCTCGGCATTTTTGTAGTAAGGAAGATGATTATTTTGTAATTATATCCGTACAAGGACTAGCTCTGTAAAAAAAGTTGGCTTCCTTGTAGCCGGACGAGGCGGTAGGCCAACGCCCACAGCGTCACACCAGTGGTGGACCTAGAGCAAAAATTTAGGGGGTGATAAATCAGTAACGAGACAAATGCTAAAATAACACAAACAAATCAAACAAAGTAGAACCATGTATTGACTATTGTGATCGAAAAGTATACATAATTAGAAGAGGAACATAATGAAAATGTGAAATACAACGAAGATAGTACCTCGATAATGCCATAATGGTTAGTGCATTCCCAAAAATCCATAAATATGTGTAAATAGTTACATGTACATCAAAATTAGTAAAGTTAGTGATGCAACCATAAATTATGATTTGCAAATGGTTATAATCAATGAGGAAAGAATGCAACATACCGCTAAATACTAGCATTAAGTAGTACGAGTACGAGGTAATGGTATTCTACGTTTTTTCATGACTTGGAAGCGTTTTATAATTTTATCATCATGAAGGCTTTTAAATATCTCTCGCTCAGTGTAGCATATCATTAAGTCACTGAACCACCCATCTGCTACTCTATTGTACAAATCTGTTTTGATAATATTCATTACTAAAAAAACTCTTTTTAATGATGTTGTTGCCACTGGAAGGATTAATGTTAGCTCAATGAGGCGATAGACTAATGAAAAAGTTCTTTTTTCCTTGTTTCAGCCATCTTTTGAGCTAGCTTCGCAATATCACCACATCTATGAAATTCTACACTTATCCTTATGTTGAGAATCCATGTTTGAAGTTGATTTCTTAACAACAAACGATCAGCCACGGTGAAGTCATCACATATACCTTAGCAAGCCGAACAAGCTTATCTACATCAAATTTGGAGAAAGAGTTTATTGGATCAAGACAAGACATGCATATCAGTAACTCTGAAGAAACTTCACTGAACTGATGGTTCATCTCTGATGTAATAGCATCAATAGCAGCAATAAAAATCTCAACATGATAATAACAAAAATGAGTCACTGTATGTTTTCTATGTGCAGATTTACCTCTAACTAGTATGAGTTCTTCTATATTTGGCACATGAATCCTATTTGTTTCATAAAAGGTTTTGGTTTGTTGGAACAATAGCTCCCATCCATTGTCCCTCATATCTTGGAAGCGCATTTTCACATTTACAAGCAAACCAATGGCTTCAACAATATCTTGATCCCTCCTTTGCAAAGCAAGTGATAACTCATTTGTAATGCTTAATAAGTCTATCAACAAATACAAGATGAATACAAATTCAAAGGTTTCCATCTTCTATATCAAACTTGATGCTCCACTATAACTTAATGATTGACATGCATCTTCAGATACAATCTCTAGTACTCCTAATACCGCCTCCCACATCTGGAAAATTTGAAGCAAGGTTTTAAAATGTAAGCCCCATCTAGTGTCTCAAGGTCTAGCTATGCTCATTTCTTGAACCAACTCTGTTCCAGTGACAGCTTTACCATTCTCCAACTTATTCAATAGGACATCTTGATGTTTTGCAAGCAATGCATTCCTTCTCTTGCAACATGCACTCATAGTGGTCACTACCAAGGGAACATAGTTGAAGAAATCAGTAATGCCTCTACTACAACTTGCAACACTCACAACCACTAATTGCAACTGATGGGCATAGAAATGGACATAGAAAACATATGGATTTTCATCTCAAATTAGTTATTGCAATCCATTAAATTCTTCTCTCATATTAGAAGCTCCATCATAACCCTGTTCACGTAGCCTACAAATTGGTAATTGATGGTCTTCAAGCAAATCAAATGAAGCCTCCTTCAATGTAGCAGATGTACAATTTGTGACATGCTTAATACCAACTAACCTCTCAATAACCATTCCTTATTTATTCACAAACCGGCATAACATAAATTATAATAAGTTAAAACAACATCACATGATTACATGAATAAAATAGTAAAATTAATAAACATAAAATGAACTACTGACCTCAAAATCACGGCCATTTGCTCCTTTATTGATACATCTCGTGACTCATCAATAAGCACCGAGAAATTTCTATCTTCAAGCTCACCCATAATCACCGTCGTTTTCTCTTGCGCGCAAGCTTTTGCAAGATCCCTTTGAATCTTTGTAGAAGTCATGACACAATTTATGGGAGCTTGATCAAATGCCTTCTTCACTTCCTCTTTCTTATCTTTGTACCATTCGATCAATTCTTCAAAATTTTCCTTATTGATGGAAGAGAAAGATTCATCATGGTCTCGGAAAGCCTCACCTTGCAATAGAATATATCTTTCATAATCTAAAGAAGCGGTCAAACAAATCTTGTATGCAATTTCTGACTTTTCGGCCATGATCAGGAAGTCTTTGTCTTACACTTGTCCTTTGATTTCTAAAATCCTCGCAGTCCCCTTTGCCACATTGTGACAGCTATTAGGTCCACCAACATGTTTATTAAATATTTTCAAAGCCTTTCTCCAATTGGAACACCTTGTTATTGTGAAGACATCGTTACCAATTTTTTCGAGCCTTCCTGGTTTCTTAAAAAGAAAACAATAGAAACAAAATACCGCATCTTTTTCGACACTATATTCTAGCCAATCAAACTTATCGAACCAACATTGTTGAAATGCCCTTGAACATTCATATTGCATTTTTGCGAGGAAAATTATGCCCTTTTGGTTGGATTAGACCTCTCAATAAATAAGCACTACTAACTTGTTCTCTAATTCCATTGTCATACTCATCAATTGGTATGCGTTTCGTTGGATTCGAGATAATATCATCGGGATTAAAATCCACTCGAAGTTTCTTTGTTTGATTCTTGCTCTCATTAGTGTGAGGAGTACTATTTGTATTGCTTGAAAAATATTTATGTAATGTTCGTTTGTCCATCTCTTGCAAATCTACAGATCGATAAATGACAGTAGTCAATACTCAGTACTACACAATATGTAAATTCATCATTCATGAAAAATGGAACTAAAATGCAATTTAAATACCTCACAGCACTCACTTCACTTGAGCCTTGAGGTCTTGAGCACTGCACAACACACTCGGCCCTGCGGTGGCGCGCACCTTTTTCTCGACTGCTCCGCTTGTCTTTGGCCACCGCTCAGGGCCTCCTCCGCCAGACCACTGCTCGCTGCTCGAGGCCTCTGCCCTTTGGCCTTGGGCCTTCATAGCTGGCCCACCCGCCGCCCTCCTCAGTCGGCTCTCGGAGCCGCCGCGCTCATCCGCTCAAGCCTCCTCAATCGCTCTCCGTCGGGGCCGTAGGCCGCCTCCTCGGTTGCCTATCGCTTCTGCCCAACCGGTCGCCACCCGGCCGGTAGCTCACCACGCTCCCAAGCCTATCGACAACCGTCACTTGCCAGGATTTTGCTTGATTCAATCATTGATTTACAAATTTGGGAATTGGGATGGGGAATAGAGATTAGGGATTTGGGGTGGTGGCAGTGAGGTGTTGGTGGTGGTGGATGGTGGGGTGGGTTGGCGTGAACCGCATGACGCGTGGTTGATCTAGATTGATGGCTTAGCTCATGTCCGCATGGTAAGTCCTTCTACTTCTAGTCTTCTTCACCTTCCACGATTCTAAACCTAGCTCCAAGTGTCCTCTTGCTGGCTTCCATAGCGTAGTGGCGCCATCGGTGAACAAAGGGGTGCGAGGGCCCTTGACCCCTTGTTCTATCCACCGTTGCATTCGCTTGGCTCGCCTCGCCCACGTGCAGAAAGCCTACTCAACACCCACCGACAATCGGATCCCACAAATTTCTGGACCCACCTTCAGTCACTGAGAGGAGCTTGCCTGGTCCGAGCCCAGTAGCAACAGACTCCGGAGCGCCCCTCGCTGCAAGGTTAAATGACGGCCACCCATTTCCGCCTCGCCTCACTATCCAGTGGTCTTCTCCTCTCAATCCGCTCTCCCTAACCCCACTTCCAGAGCCTTCCCGAAGCTCCCTGCCGCCTTCAGCTACGATGGCGAAGGAACCAATGCGCGTGCTCGTCACCGGCGCCGCAGGTACAGCGTCGAACCCCACCGATCCGCGTAGTTCCCGATGCGATCTCGTCTGGGCCGGCTCGGATCTGGCCTTGCTGTGTATATCCGCTGATCCGGTGAGGTTTTGAGTGTGCTTTGCTCGCTAGATCTGGTTCTGTGTCGCTTGACCTCATGGGGTTTAGGGGCTGAAGTGGCGAGCTGTAGCGGATTCGGCGAGTGGAGAGATCACTGGCCTGGTTTGTTCGATGAAGTTTGACCAGAGTCGCGGTGTTAGTCCGATTTGATAGGTTGATCGGATGGGTTTTTGGTGAGGATTAGTGGGTAGATTTGGTAATAGTCGCTTGTTCTGATATGGCTGAGTTTTAAGGGATTGGTTGCAATTGTTAAACTGATTGGTTTGATCTGTATGATTTATAGTCTAACTGTATGGATTTTAGTCAAGGTTTTAAATCTCTACTTTCGCGGCTTCACGGCAAGGTCTCAGCAGCAGCTATCGCGGAAGCTATCATCTGCGTTTTCAGTATTTGAATTTTTTTTAAATTAAATATGTATATAATATAAGTCATCTCCAAACAAGTCATAAAACATGGTACTTTAGAAGGTACTGGTATTTTTATAATAAGAATACGAAAGTCAAATCTGAAATCAACAAATATACTAATACATGTTCAAAAGACCATAAATGATTATTATAATCAATCACTGAGAAATATGAATGTTGGATTATTGAAAAAGAGCAAGATGAGATCTTTTACGATGTTTTCCTCATAATCCAGGCTTATAAGAGATGCATTCGGGTCTTTTTGTAATGTTGGATTTCAAAATGAGCCGAATGTTTTGGCCCATGGGTACCTATATTACTTGTAGCTAATATAGTGGAACATTGGTATGTAACTTTGCGTTTGGGGTCAGAATACGCTATAGCTAGCTATTTTGAACACTAGTTTTAGTGGATACCTCGGGATAGACGCATGATCTGATGGGGTTTAGATATTTCAAGTGACTTCTGTTGTTGATTTGGTAAGTGGGAGTATTGCACCAAATGAGTGGATAATTCAATCAAATCTGATCCCGTAGATGCAAGTTTTTGGAACAATAGGCCTGGTTTGGATTGGTTTAGAGGGTCAATCTATTGTTCTGTATCAGATGATCTGATGAGGCTTGTACTGTAGTCGCGTAGTGCGATGGGCAAGTGAAAACTTGCACTAATTGGCCATGTCTAATTTTGGCACCGCCTGTATCTCTCTAATGAAAGTTGTTAGATCTTTGTATTGTCCATGGTGTTTGGGTTTGTAGGGTGTGTTTTTGTTTGGGCCCCTCAATTTGCCTCACCAAAATTTGGTAATGCCCAAGTAAACAATTATTTGGATTGCTTCAAGTTTAGCACGATCTCAATTGATTTGGACATGCCTATCCAGTTTTAGCACATAATTCACCTGTCAAATTTGCGAACCAATTCTCCCATACCATTTCTCTTACGAAGCTGGCCTTGGATTAGGTAGTCAAATTTTCATGAACCATATAGCAACCAAGATTCTGCTAAGCCATTTTGGGCCCCCTTGTCATATAGAGAGATTGAATTTGGCATCCAAAATTGGGCTGAGGATTCTCACTGGGATTTAACCGAGATTTTGGCAAGAATTATTTAGCTCATGACCAAATTCCATTGGGCAAGCCAAAGCTTGAAAGGAAACCAATCAACCCCAAACTGATGGGGCATGGCCAAATGTTGGTGGGGCGACCTGGGGCTCCCAACCAAGCATGCTATAAAAAAATCCTTGGCATGTTGCTTATTTCAATGCCCTTTGCTGATCAGATCTCATTATGATCATTTAATCTGATGGCAATTCGACATTCATGGTTAGGATTGCATAGTTGTAACTTGCAAGGCCCTAGTTTTCTTAAGACAAATTAGTGTTACATCTTGTCTTTGGAATACTATAAATTCTATAGTGGCTGTTTGGTTAAGTTATCTAAGTTGGATTTGTAGTTAGTAAATAGTCGGATCTACGGCTGCATCATTTGGGAATATAGAGGACAAAAAGTTTTGGTTTGTTCTATCCGACGAGGTCTAGAGTCATTAAAGGTTTCTTAATCTGATGTACACTTGCATCAATTGCTTTTGGAGATTAGGAGTGGAACTACACAGATCTGGAAATCAGATTTATGTTTTGCAGTTTGGGAACGGGATCTGATTTTTGGGACAATGTTGGTTCTCCAGTTTTCTGGTTCTGGGGCAGGTTTTCACTGTAGCACGCACCTGAGAATTCTGCACCAGGGAACATTGGAATTAAGCTTTCTCTGCTATTGTGTTATTCTTTACTAAGCAGCGGGAACTGATTCATTCTTTTGTTGGGTAGGGAAAATTGGATATGCGCTTGCACCAGGGGACATTGGAATTAAGCTCTCTGATATTGTGTTATTCTTTACTAAGCAGCGGGAACTGATTCATTCTTTTGTTGGGTAGGGCAAATTGGATATGCGCTTGTTCCCATGATTGCTAGGGGAGTTATGCTTGGTGCAGACCAGCCTGTTATTCTGCACATGCTTGACATTCCGCCAGCTGCTGAAGCACTCAATGGTGTTAAGATGGAGTTGGTTGATGCTGCATTTCCTCTTCTGAAGGGTAAGCTGGTTATATTCTCATTTGTTTTGGAAGTGTCGCCCCTTCTATCCTATGTGGATTATCATTCTTGCTGATGATTAACCTTCCGTTGGTACACTATAGGAGTTGTTGCAACAACTGATGTTGTGGAGGCTTGCACTGGTGTGAATGTTGCGATTATGGTTGGTGGATTCCCCAGGAAGGAGGGCATGGAAAGGAAGGATGTTATGTCGAAAAATGTTTCAATCTATAAATCTCAAGCATCTGCCCTTGAATCTCATGCAGCCCCAAACTGCAAGGTATGGATTGTTGAAACATATACACTGTGCCTTTCATTTTTCCAATGGTTGCCAGCATGCACCCAATTTAGGTGGTGATATTTTTTGTGCTGATTACTGAATGCTATAGCCATAATAAAATAGATTGATCCCTGAGTTATGAGTTTGGGCACTTCACTCTTGGCTACTGCCATTGCCTTCTATGCATTAACAAGTACCTCAACTAAATGTAAACTTATTGAAAAAACAAATCTGAACTTCAATTATTATGTTTCTTAGTTTGCCTGAGAAGCCATGTGAACTTCATTATGTTTCTTTTCAGTTTTTAATTGTAGATTAAAAACACTTTTGCTATACTTTTTGCAGGTTCTGGTTGTTGCCAATCCAGCAAACACCAATGCTCTTATCTTGAAGGAATTTGCTCCATCCATCCCTGAGAAGAACATTACTTGCCTGACCCGCCTAGACCACAACAGGGCACTTGGTCAGATTTCTGAGAGACTTAATGTCCAAGTTAGTGATGTGAAGAATGTTATTATCTGGGGCAATCACTCGTCCACTCAGTATCCTGATGTTAACCATGCTACTGTGAAGTCTCCCAGTGGAGAGAAGCCTGTTCGTGAACTTGTTAAAGATGATGAATGGTAAATCAGAAATGCTGCAAATACAAGGTTATCAGTATTCCTTCCTATTTTCCTTGCAGATAGGATTTAATGGTTTTATCCTCTCTTAAACAGGCTAAATGCGGAGTTCATCACTACCGTCCAGCAGCGTGGTGCTGCAATCATCAAAGCAAGGAAGCTCTCAAGTGCTCTTTCTGCTGCCAGCTCTGCTTGTGATCACATCCGTGATTGGCTTCTGGGAACCCCTGAGGTCTGTTTCAGTCCCTTGGACCTTTCCTGTCTGTTGGGCTTATTTACATGCCTCTATTATCTCTTGACTTCTTTGACTATAGGGAACATGGGTTTCCATGGGTGTGTACTCTGATGGTTCATACGGTGTGCCTGCTGGGCTTATTTACTCCTTCCCAGTAACTTGCAGCGGTGGTGAATGGAAAATTGTACAAGGTATAATTAGTGTTGACGGAACACTTTTAACATGCAACAATTTGTTGACTTACCCGTTCTTCCATTATTTTTACTTGCTTTGTCATAGGTATATGTATTTTCTTCCTTAGCTTTTGGAGCCTGAAAGTTTGTACATGTGGTGATTATTGGTTCTAAGGGTTCCAAACCAATCTGCCATTCTTGACGGCCCGTATTCTTAGATCACCCTGCACTTAGCTTTGCCTCCTTGGAATACGTAAGCTTCCACGTTCCCACTTGCCTAATGTTCTATCATATCTTCTTGGCAGGGCTCCCGATTGATGAGTTCTCGAGAAAGAAGATGGACGCCACCGCCCAGGAGCTGTCGGAGGAGAAGGCGCTTGCTTACTCGTGCCTGAACTAAACTAGCATACCCAGAGAGCAAGTGGTACTCTCTATGTTTTGAATAAAAGGAGCCTTTTGCTCCGTAGAAACTCACCGTTGCTGGTTTCACCCAGTTTGTGTGAGGCTTTTGTAGCTCCCTTTTTGCCTGATGATTTGCAGGCTATTTGCTGAGAAGATTGAACCATTTGACATCTGATTGGAACCAAAGTTTTGTTGCTTAGATGGTGCGAATCTCTGCGAAACAACGGCCTGTTATTTCGTCATGCCGGAGCCTTCAGGTTAGTTGCACGGATTTATTATGGGTATGCGCTGCTCACAGTTGGTTGTAGACTAGAATTCTGCTTCGAATGGGAGGGCATCGTTGCCTTATGCTCCTTGCGTCACGCGGAGAGGACTATTTCATTCTTATCAGGAGTCGATTTTGTCTATCTTCACCTAGTTGTGACTGACACCCCAGTATCTCTGAATAAGTTGCGTATTCGTGAACTCCGAGAGGGTAAAGATGAATTCCTGGACGGTTTGGACTCTAAAGTCTCCTGCTAACGATCCAGTACTATAATATTTCTTGGTAGACAGCCCATCGTCGGAGAATTATGATAGCCCCAAGGTTGGGACTGACTGTGCAAGCTTAGTAACCACAGTTCGTATTCAGCCTGTCGAATACATGCCGCCGTCGAGGGCTTGCTTTGTTCGCTTACATGGCGACACGAGCGTCTCTGCATGCTGTCCGGTACACTAGTGGTAACGACTAGTCGCCGGCTAACCGATCTGCATGAGCCGCCATCGCTTGCCGGCTGTCGCCGCGTATGCGAACGCGATCCATCAACGCGGGCAACTCAACTGGACTCGAGCAAGCGCTCGCGGGGAAGCTGCAGCCGAAATCGCGCCGATGCATGCGTGCATGCAGGAACGTGCGCGCAGCTGGCCGTGTCGCCGTCGAGCGAACGGACGACGTCAGGGTTGACGCAGACGATGAAGAGAGAATTGGAGGCCGTTGATTCATGGTCACCGGTCGCCTGTCTTCCATGCCGAGCGACAGTGTCCGTGCCGCTTTTCGCACCCCGTGTCTTCACGTCGATCGCTTGCCGCGCCTCGTGCTTGCGTGCCGCACGCCAGCTACCGCGCTGTGCCGTTCGCTGCCTGGACGCCTCTAAGTCCCAGTCGTAGCCAAATTGAGTGGAGGGTATGGGATTTTGGGACTAGGGTTTAGGAGCCACCGAGCCAGACGCTAACGAGGAGTAGACGAATAGTTGGACTGAAGACTTGGAGTGGGCGATGAGCCTAATCACAGGTGGGATTTTGATGGGCTAGAATTTTTATGAAGAGGTAGCAGTTTATTATACATATGGCCCAATACTTTGATTTTTGGGGAGTGTTTCAATATTTTCTCTTCTAATACAAGCTGTATAAATCTTAAAGCAAGCGAAAGAGTAAATAATTATTATATACCTTTCATTCATATTTTAATATTTGTGCACCCGTAAAAAGAAAAGTATGGAAGCATCTCTCGGCATTTTTTTTTTCGAATTTCTGGCGGTACCGTTGAACACCGGTCACCCTTGCCGGTACTGCCCTGCTTGTACGTCGGCTCGCAGGCCGCAAATGAGCGACATGCATGGTCAGAGCATGGACCGTTCCAAATTCGAAGCCTGGCGTGAGAAATATTTTGCGTGATTAGTCGTTGGTCCGAAGAATTTACAAAAATAGTCACTGTACAGTGAAATCCAGCGGACCACGTCTGTGTTTTTTTTAATATTTTTTCCAGTGGATTAGATCCGCGGTTTATTTTTTTTTATTTTTTAATTGCATGCGGTATGATTCTAGCGGATCGAACGGCACCGGATTCAGTGAATCGATCACCGGAATTCACCGAGTGGGGCGACACGCGCAAGAAAGTAGCACTGTCTGATAAAGCTTGATCATCATCTAAAAATTTTATGAGAACATTAATGATACATCATAAACATAGGCAAAAAAAATTCAAAATTTTTCAAAGTGGTTTGTTTCATTTTTTGTTGGTTCAAACTTGCTAGTCAGTGTTTTATCAGGATAGTTGTAATGTTTAAATTTTAAAAAATTCCTCAGATTTGATAATCTTCTAAATTTTTTATGGAAATATCATTGATGTGTCAGGAACCTCCACAAAAAATTACAAAATTTTACAACGTCGTTCGGGTCCTAGATTTTTTTTCCTGTATGTGTCACCCCGGCCCCCCTCCCCCGGCGAATTCCAGCGGACTAGAACCGATGGATTCACTGGAATCCAGCGGTTCCAGTCCACTGGAATCGTACCGCACGCAATTAAAAAATAAAAAATTAAACCGTGGATCTGGTCTGCTGAAAAAAATAAAAAAAACCACGGACATGGTCCGCTGGATTTCACTGTAGAGTGGTCATTTTTGTAATTTTTTCGGATCAGCGGCTAATCACGCAAAATATTTCTCACGCCGGACTAGAACAGTAAAAAATTCTCCAAATTCATCAGGCTGGCCAAAATCGGCAAAGGTATACTGTTCCATCCCTGTATTCAGGCTGCATGTTACAGAAAGGGAAAGGTAAGTTGCACACTCCTTGCTACAAGATTACACGAGTCCTAGCTAAATCCTTGACTAAATCATCAGGGAGTACAAGTCTTGCAATAGCGTGGATGCTTATACTTTAGACCGGTATATAACCCTGGGGGAGTACGTTTTAGTGTCATGCTGTTGCAAATTAGATAATTAAGCTATCCTTTTCAGCATGCAGTTAACTACTGATTGATTGGAGTTTGGAACTCTGAACGTTGATCAACGGTATGACGGGTTCACATTAATTAGTTTTCTTTCTAAGCGCTCAGATGGCATACCAAAAGTTAACTGTACATGTTTTCACACCAATGTTTCAGTTAATTTCTGGTTCATGCTTATATGGTGTTAACAAGAGTGCAACTGAACATACGTACCTGAAAGTTAAAGCTAGCAATTTAGGGGCTAATTTTCAAATGGAAAAGTATTAGTGACAGCATCTAGATAGATGCTTAATTTAGAATTCGTGTACACTTGATTCACTCAAAAGGTGTATGAAAATGTGACCTAGCTTTTTCTATGCTCTAGTTCAATTAATTAAAGATATCTAATCTAAGATGCCCGAATTAATCTAGAAAGTAAACAAAGTCCAGGACTAATTCTTCTCTGACTTAGCATGCATGCATGCATGCAATCAAACACCAATTCTTTTATTTTTCCTTCAACTTACTTGTGAACCCGAACATTGTAATCTTCTTGTACCGCATATCTGGATCATTTGACCGACACGGTCAGCATAGAATTCAGTCTAATTAGTGAATCATATTTAGTTTGCTAACTACAGGTTTCTTAGCCATTTGACATTTGGCATTCTCCGTGTGATCATTTGATATGATCTTCAGTTCAGCCTAACATTTGAAATGTTCAGTTACTTTGGCTGAAATAAAATCCACTTCTTTATACACCAAGGTAATTAAGAGGTGCACTCGATCACTGTTTGAATGGTGACCGAGCTGTGAGCTTCTGAAAATTGTCAACACATGCATACCGATCTTCAGATTGTGCTGCTGGTACTATACATGATCAAGAAAATGAAGGACAATATCCAGTTAAATCGCGAATTCGTGGTCACATGCAATATGCTGTTTCCACAATACCGCATCCGCAAAATTAAGTTTTCAACCAAATATCTCCCGTTAAGCCATTAATTCCTTGATTTGCTTGCAGCTTGCTGAATGAGAATCAAGCTGCAGCTAAAACTTCCTTGTTTGATGTCCGCAAACCAATAGGCAATATTTTATTTAATTTTCTTTAGTACATACGTGAAACATTGTTTCTTAGAGGAATCATGTGAAACATCTTCATGCTGTAGTACATCACAGCAACCTTATCACAACCGTTCCTATTCCATTCCAAAATCGAAAGAGAGGTGCTTCTATGCAACTTTTTTTTAAAAGTTGTATAAACATTAAAATTTGAATGAATGGCAGATACTGATTACTTACCTTTTTATTTGCTTCAAGATTTATACAATTTATATTAGGAGGAAATGTATAGAAGCATTAATCCAAAGGAGAAGTTCGTATTCCATTATGGGCTATAGCTGTGAAACGTTTATCTTGTGCTGTAACGTATAGGACAAAGACTGAACTGTTTCAGTACCCTTTTGATATGTGAAATAACCTTACAAGAACTGAGTTGAATTTTTTTTCACATCAAATACACTGAATTAATCTGCATGCTATTCCATTTAATTTGGAGTAATAACTAATTAATTCAGAAAAGGTAATTTAAAGAAGTGTTACGCAGACACAGACAAGGGCATCATAATCAAGCTCTGATTCGAAGCGTTCGATTCAGTAACATTTTTTTAGAAAAGAAAAATGTTACTTGGAAATAGACATGGATGTTAGAATTGACTCGGATTTGGGTGTCCGATTCAGATAAAATAAGTTTAGGACAAGTAACACTGATTTAAAGGGAGGCAAATAGCTGTGGCTATCTCATTTGGAGGATAAGTACTGCATCTGATTAATTCTGAAGCCAGATAAAGAACAAAATAAATGCTGCGCTACTAGTAATCTTTTTCTAAAGAAGGTGAGATCACCTGAATTCCCCAACATTTTCTCACCGGAAAATTAAAAAAGAAGACAAGATAGAAAAATTCTATTCTTCCAGGTAGCTAATTAAGCTTAATTTCCCATCATTACAAGACGGTCAAGTCCTTCATGTCGCCGGCCTCAAGCAGCATCTTGAGCCAGAAATCCATGTCCTCATTCCTCGCCGACGAGGTCGTCAGGCTCAACTCCTCGTCCATGGCGCCGCCGAGGTCCATCATGCCCGTCACGTCCGTCGATGACCAGAAGCTCTCCTCCTGGACAAGCAGCTGCTGGCCGCCGTCGTGGCTCACGCTGGTGGCAGCGGCGTTGTCGGCCGACGACGACACCGCCGCCGCCGACTCGGTCACCGTGGAGCACGTCACGCCGCTGCTGGTGGTGATGCTGCTCGATCGCCCCGGCGACGCCGTGAACTGCTCATGGTCCACGGCTTTGGCGGCGCTCTTAGCTTTGACCTTGCGCTGCTGCCGGCCCCCGTCGACGGCCTTCCGGTCGTCGTCCAGCCTCTTCTTGAGGTGGGTGTGCCAGACGTTCTTGATCTCGTTGTCGGTGCGCCCCGACAACCGCGCGGCGATCGCGGACCAACTGTTGCAAATAATGGACGACTCCATAAACACTAGTACTATACAAGAACCCAGAACATGTCATGATAAAACTAAAAAAGAAAAAGAAACAGTGTTAAAAACTCTGCATGCTGCAAGGCTTTGATACTGTCAAGATTTGATCCCCAACGCACACTACCGGTAGATTCGACAGTGGATCAGAGGGTTTTGAAGCACAAGTTCTCCTCCTTTTCATAGTTTATGCTCGCCCTTGAATTCAGCAACTGGGGCAGTCATAATCACTCATGTGCAATTAAACTAGGAAATGATGGGACCAGGTTGGCTTTGGGCACTGGATTTGACAGCATTATATATGCAAAGTTTTATAGCACTAGTACTACATATGCACTGAACAGTGTGTGGTCCAGCTTGGGCATGGAGCAAGTGGTGAATGGCGATATCAAATGCAGGATTTTCATATGCATCATCTGTAGCAGCCATGAAAGGCCAAATGAGATGGAATCTCTGGCGACTTTCGCGCTCTGGATTGGTTATTTGCATGTGGGGCTTAAACTAATCGCCCCAAGCTTTTGTCTTCTTTGGGGGATAAGTTATTGTTTCGAGGAGGCTAGGCCGCCAATCAATGATAAACCGTACCCGAAAGTTCAGAATGGAACATCTTTTCTATCTGAACCACTGTTCATCTGCATGCCCGTTCTCTTAACAATTTGTCACTCCATGTCATATGACCCTAGATAAATCCTCGAATGCCACTTGCAAATCCTCGGTAATTCCTCTAGTGTGTATATAGACTTCAATTTTAGTATTAAGAGTGCCTTTCATTTTGTTCCCTTTGGCTAAATTTTTGAGAAATTTCACAGTAGACTATATAGGTAGTAAGTAGTGGTAGTAGGAATTAAATCTAACCATCCATTCTCAAGGGCATTTTAGACTTTTTCTATCCATTTATCAGGGGTATTTTAGATTTTTCCTAATTCGTTTACAGTTTTAGATTCCAAAGACTTCTTATCCATTCATCCGTCATTCATCAGGATCACATGACGTGTTTTACCGTAGAGGATAGATAGTATGACGGAATTTTTTACCCCTCTTTCAATTTTACTATCAATACTACAGGTGGTAGTATAACTAGATCTAAATTGATCTCAATCATTAGATTCAAAGGAATGGACGGCTTATATTGATTTTAACCCACTGTAAAAGAGCTCAAAATTTTACTTACTAGCCGTGCAATGACGCGCGGCGGGGAAATGTCTGTAACTTCTAAGTTGGTTCCCCGCTAGCAGCCATGGCTAAAATTGGATCGATGTGAAGTAAGTATTATATGTGTTGCAACAAAGAGTTACTAGTTAGCGCTTAGTACCGCGCATTTGCAGTCGTGTACACGAATGAAATCCTTGCTAAGACTGAATGGAAAATGGATCCAGACCATAGCTATATCGATGAAACCATCAGTCAACGAGCGTTGCATAATCTTAAAAGAAAACAATCGATATCAAGAAAAGAAAATAGAAGGAAAAGAATCAAGGGATATGTACCTGTTGCCAAGGGAGAGGTGGAGGCGGACGATGAGGTCCTCCTCGTCGGCGGTGAAGTTGCCCCGCTTGATGTCCGGCCGGAGGTAGTTGATCCACCGCAGCCGGCAGCTCTTCCCGCACCGGAGCAGCCCTGCAGCAACAGAACCAACACAACGAGCGAGCCATCTCCAACTATGAGGCCATGTACCGATCGACCAATCTATCCAAATGCACGGGAAGCCCCAAGAATCACACTCACCGGCCTGCTTGGGGAGGGCGCGCCAGTTGGGGTGGCCGTGCTGGCGGATGTAGCCGATGAGCTGCTGGTCCTCCTCGGGGCTCCACGCCCCCTTCCTCAGCCCCTCCTTCTCGCAGCACGGCGCTCTCCCCATCAGCCGAACCCCTCTCCCTTCCCTTCCCTTCCCTTCCTCCTCCTAGCTTCTTGCTCTTCGCGGCGGCGGCGACGACGGCGTGATCGGTGGCACAAGAGGAGAAAAGCTCGCGCCTTTGCGCTGCGGGGAGACGGGCCAGGAGTGGACGGGGACGGGGGTGGGCTAGCTAGTCCCTCTCGTGGGGTATTTAAGGTCGGGGGGAGGAGGAGACCATGGAAACGAGTGGGTGCGTGGCTGAATTTGGCAACGTGCTGCATTGCGATGCGCCGGGACGAGACGAGAGTGCGCGTCTCGCTCTCGCCTCGTTTTGCTTGGATTCTTTTTTCTTCCATTCTTTCTTTCTTCTGTGCAGGAAGGAAGGCGGCTTCTCAGAAATGGGGGATGGATGGGGACAGGGATTCTCTGTGGCGAAAAACTGTGTGGTCGGTTATGTGCTGGCGGAGTGGCTATCGCCGGCTACTTGATGGTCCACACAAGACAACCTTAAGGAAGTCCACCCTATGTCGTTGATGAGTAATTGCTTTATTGTGTTACCTGCGATATTGATTGCATAAGTTAGTTTGATGTAACCATTGGTAACTATGTCAATAAACCGAATGGAGTCTAATCATGCGTATTCACAAAGCTATTATTTAACTAAAGTAAGTCATTGGCCCATTACATCCTCTTCTCTTTTTCTTGACCGTGAGGCGTATATTTAGTATGAGTTAACCTCAGTATAGATTACCCTACAAAAATGTATTTTGTGTAATGCTGATGTACACTTTGAAAATTACGTAAACATATATAAATCACGTTTAACCTCCAACAATTAAGAAACAAAGTTCCAACTGGAACACTTAATTTTACCATATCAGCCACATAAAAGATCTAGCCAACATGATTTTGGTTAATTGGGTGGCTGCAAACCATGTTCATGTCACATTCTAGTTAACCAAGATAACAGCTTCATCACATAGCCAAAGCCTTTGACTTGTCCGTTAGGAGTACCTTCTTGAACTCTTGACATATCTTGGCTTTGGATAGCGTTGGACAGAATGGGTCTCAATGATCCTTGTGTCATCCTCTTCCAGAGTTCTATTAAATGGTGTCCCAGGCCATCTGATCAAATATATCCCATCCGATGTGACAACTTGGATTTGGCAACTATGATAGAGGGATTCCCAGCACAAATAATAGCGTTCCCATGCAGACTCCCGCTTCGTCCAACAAAGCTAAAAAGAGTGGACGTCTAACCGCTTATTGACAGAGTTGCAGCCAGACTGGCAGGTTGGAAAGAGAAATTGTTATCAAGGGTGGCTCGACTCATCTTGGCGGACTCGATCCTGACAGGCTTCGAAGAAAATTCGTTTGGAGAGGGGAGCAGGAATGCAAAGGAGGACATTGCTTAGTAAACTAGACCAAGGTGTGCAGACCGAAAGAACTAGGTGGACTAGGTCTCAAAGACTTCGAGAAATTTGGACGAGCCCTCCGATTAAGATAGCTGTGGTACAAATAAAAGGACCGAGAAAGACCTTGGATTGGGATGGAGTTACCATGTGATGATACCGTGAGGGGCCTTTTCACCGCAAGCACCAGGATCACCTTGGAAAATGGTGAAAAGGCTAAAATTTGGACCTCCAACTGGGTGGAGGGGACTTCTCCAAAGCTGATGGCACCCCACTACTTCCAGCTTGTGTGGGCAAAGAATAAAACGGTATAGGAAGAACTTCACAATAGCGGGTGGATAGCGACCCTCAAAAGAATAACTTTCGAAACTCAACTCGACGAATCCGTTCGTCTTTGGCAAGCCATTTGTCGAGTCACCCTGCAACCCCACATACAGGATGCCATCTCTTGGAGATGGACGACACATGGGGAATTTTCATCAAAAACAACACACAGGGCGCAGTTCCATGGGTCGTTCGTTGACCACAACTACAAACTCATTTGGCGAGCTAACATGGAAAACGGGCGCAAGTTCTTTGCATGGCTTTTTGTCCAACAAAGGATTCTAACGGCTGACAGATTGTTAGCGAGAGGCTGGCCTCACTACACTTTTTGCCCCCTTATGTGGATCGAACCTGGAGTTAGCTACACACGTGATGCTGCGCTACCCTTTTGCATGACAGATATGGCTCAGGGTCTTCCGATGCAAACACATCACTCCATCATCGTCCCACATGAGTGCCGGTGAATTATCGCCTTCTTCCTGATGGCACGCCGTAGGACTAAATGTGCCTACACTGATATCAAACCATTCAAATGGTCTCCAACCTCATTACACAGGATGTGACTAATCGAAACATGGCAGGGGCAGCGAACAGGGATCAGCAAAGTGTCGATCTCAGACAACAGCCCAATTCGTAGTCTCCTCGGGACAAATGACCGGAATGAACAAAGGCAAAGGAAATCTATCAGGGCAACAGAATTGGCAAGAAACCTATCAGCGTCATGAGGTCTGCCGATTTCGGTGCTCTCCAGGGTCATCAGCAAATGGAAAGCTCAAGACAAGTTCTTACTCTTTCAGTAATGCAAGGAAGATGTCATATGGAACAATCTCATCATCAATAGGAAATTCAGATAAGTCATTCACAGAGAAAAACGAAATTTGCCTTGGCACTGAACTGGGAGGTTTTCAAACTTCTTACCATGTGTTCGTTATTTCTAGGGGTTGTGAAGCCTCTTCTAAGTAAGACTGGTCTAAGTTATAGTTCTAAGGTTTTATTCCTCACGAACTCGGTTTTTGTTTGCTGTTTCGTTGTTTCAGTTGGTATAACCTCGCGCCGCCAATCATTCGGGGCTTGTTGTAAAACCTTTTGTTATTTCTCTCCTTCTTGAATGAAAGGCAGAGCTCCTACCAATCTTTCAGAAAAAAATAGCTTCATCACATATTGATTTATGATCTAATATAATTGTCTAGAAGATTTTAAAATATGTGCCTGCTTTTCTTAATAAAAGCTAGTGTCGCTCTTAAGAAGAGAAAAAGAAAATCTCATATACAACACTGCTGGCCAACCTCTGCAATAAAAATTAAGAGCATAATAGGGACCAATTTGCTGTAGATCATTGTGATAGCAATGTTGCTGGAATATTGCAAACACAGCATACCACGATTGCAGGAGATCTTGTCTGGTTAAAGGAATATTCACTTTTTTTTTTCTTTTTGAAGCATAGGCTAAAGGAATATTCACTTTTTTTTTCTTTTTGAAGCATAGGCTAAAGGAATATTCACTCACATGATTCCTCCAATTCAAGGACAGGAATAATATTTTCAAGAAAACAATGCAGCATGCCGTGAATATTATTTTAAATCCCAAGTCTGCAAATCCAAGCCCATGATACTCTGATACTAGCTAGCAGTACGACATGATCCCTTGTATGTGTACAGTATTAACGTAATAAAAGATTTAAATATCCATTCCTTAAAATAGGAAATCCAGATCAATCCTCTTTTTTTCCTTGGAAAATGAAATCCAGATCATAGCTTTATCAAGTGTGTGCTGGATGATCATCCTCCTATAATCTCATCTCCGTCTCACACTTTCCATTAAAGATTGTGCTCACCAGTATTGGAGCAAAATGTATGTGAATATATAGAATACAGTGAATTTGGTGCTAATTATATGCATCATTTATTAATTGCTTCCATCTATTCTCTTAATCGTCTAGATACATTGATATATCAAGCCATGCAAGATATACACTGCATTTGTATATCTTCTCCTTGTGTCGACTTAAGGGGAATGTACTTTCTAATGCATTGAATTAAATCAATAAATTGTTGTTAAAAATATTGAGTAAATATATATTTTTTGCGTTCAAACAGGCCAGCCAGTACTGCTGTACATTTGTTAGATTCGGTCTCCAGCCTCCGAAAAACCAAGGTTACAAAAATGTTAATCGTTTGCCCATTCAACTTGAAGTAGTCCCTGTACGTGTTTTGACCAAGCTTCTGCAGTGCACACGGTGACGTAACCCTACGTACAGACGTACAGTTTATCTGTGTAAATGTTCTAAGAAAATTACTTACATGTGGTGACACTGATTTAACATTCCAGCTTGAACGCACAGATATAGAGATATTAAGATATTGATCATGTCAACGATTTTTTTGGTGTACCCACGCGCGCGCACACACTTTTTAGTTCATCGATAGATCTAGGTGGCGTAATCAAAATCAAATTAAAAATAAAATCTACGGACGCAAGTGATGCAGATGGACATGTTCCTAGTGCAATTTTCTTAAGAAAAAAGTGTACTAGAGGTTAATATTTGCTCCAATCTTGAATAGATATCATTCTAGCTAGGTTCTTGCACTTCTACTAAGGTAAGACTGTATTACCCCTCTTTATTATATTTTTGAATTGTGTTTATTATTTAGTCTATAATAGTAAATGATATTAGAAATAACTAAGGGGAAAAGGTTTAGAAGAAAAAAAATGGTAAAAAGACATCTAGAAGTTGTACAATAACATGTATTTAAAAATAAAATTTGAAAGCTAGAATAATATGTATTCGGAAATGAAGGAAGTAGGCCAGGGTGTTCCTCTTGTCTTCTTAAAACAAACAAATAACTCATTCTACATATATTCCTAGTGAGGGTTAATGTTTTATAATAATAAATGAATAGTAGCTATCAAAATAATTTTAGTTGGAAGCCTCCGAATAACCCCCTAGCGGGTATATATTCAAGTCAACAATTTTTACTGTAGACCATCATAACAGCCTACAACAACTGCTACCCCTTCGATGCTGTTGACGAGGATTAAAGGCCTATTTTTTATCTGGGCTATCAACGGCTAGAAACTATACTCTATTAATGGACATACAATTCGTAAAACCCATAATATACAACGAGGCCCACACTTAGCTGAACGATTATGTCTTCGACCAGTTTAACTAAAAAGGCCCATACATTGCTTCACACTGGTCGTCCCCGAACAGTGAAACAGTCACCCCGACCAGTGAAATTGGTCGGGACAAGAGGTTATCCCAGCACATGTCATCATGCGGATAGCTATCTGACAGGTAAGCATAACTATCCGGAAGTTATCATTCAAAAATGCACACTTTGGCGAGAAGTCACCATTTGGTGAGAATGCACCTTTCGGCTACACGACACTTTTTAGAACAATTGCTGCCTCTTCATCGAATATAAATAGGGAGCCCATTCGTACTATCTGGGAAGAAGGCAATGGTAATTGCAATTGTAATTAGACTTCGGATTCTTAGACAAAAACTCTATAACTCTTGTACTCTGTTAAGCTGCTTGGCTAATAAAGAAGTAATTCCCATATTCTCTTTTACAATCTTGTTACATTGTAAACCCATCATCATATTTTCATAAGCTCGATTAAGGAACTCTAGGTCTTGATCATCGATAGCTATATAAGGCTTAATTGAATGACTATCTTAACAAACCGCATTTGTAATATATTCATCTCATTGTTCTATCCGATTAGTGAGCTCCCCCCTATAATACATTCTCCGCAATAAAGACATGTCTCTTTCACATAGTCCCAAGTTTCGTGCTTTTCCTCATTATTTTGTAAGATAGATGTCCAAATCCTCCATAATTCCCATATCTCCAAAATGATGACACACCTTTTTGTTTGGAAAGGTAGAAATTAGATCCAATCTCTCCGAATTGTGCCTAATGATCTATACCTAGACCTACGAATGGGCTGGGATTTTTTGGGCTGGCCTGTGGCCCGATAAGGGCAACACGGACAACGGCTGGCTAGCCCACATGACATGAATAACAGGGTCATGCTGGGCCTACAACTAGACACAATGGGCGATATGGCACAACATACATGCTTGGGCCGTGCTTAGGGCTAGCACAGCATGAAATAGGCCCAACAGCCTTTTACCTCTTCTTTTTACCCTTCTCCCCCTTCCCTAGGACCCTTGCTACTCTTGTCATCCTCATTCAATTGAGAAAGAGACCGTGGAGTTCTCCTCGACTCATCCTCCAATGCCGCCCCCCCCTCTGCTGCAGGTGATACCATGTTCCTCACCTCCCTTCTATCATAGTCCAAATAGGCTGGGCCTAGACGTGCACATCATGGCATGCCAAAATGGCCATGCTTTGGCTCGTTGGAGGTGAGGCGTGCTAGCATGGCACAATATGATGGGTTAGGTAGGCCGAGCTACACAACACGGTCTGGGCCCACAGTCCAACACACATCATAGCCCAGCCCAATTGCCAACTCTATACCTAGGGATGAAAACAGATTGAATACGGACGGATAATGGTTTTACCATATTTGATTTCATATTTTTTTACCGGATGCAGATACGGATAACCCTGATATGAATACAAATACGAATAATATCAAATACAGATATGGAGTGAATATGAATCGAAACGAATACGATCACGAATATTTATCGGAACATGAAAACCCTTTAAATTGTGTACACAAAATGAACAAAAAAGTAACTAGTTTATTTGATCTAAATATTCATTAAGAATATGTAATGACCCAAGATTTGTATTCTTTGTTGAATTATTTTTAAAATAATAAATTATGTATTTATGAGTTTTATGCATTTTTAGCTATTTATTTTAAATATTTTCCTATTAAAGACAATAGTATTTGAATTTCTAATAAAATTTAAAAGCTGATAAAATCTTGAAAATAATTTTTTTAAATGATAGATTGTGTCAGAAACTTTAATTTTTTTTGTAATTTTTGGAGCTGGTTTGCCAATTTTAATAATTGAAACTTGATTTGTGGATTAATTAAATTAGAAAATGATTTTGAAATTTAGAAACATTTTTAGGACAAAAGAGTAGCCTTCGGCCCATGAATATCCGGATTATCCGGATCCATATTCTTATTTGGCAGATAGTGAACTACCAAATCCGTATCTAATAGAAAAAATCTGTATTCATTTCCCATCCGATACTATCCGACAAATATCCGAGCCAACAGAATCCGTATCTGAAAATTTTAGTTGAAAACTATCCTATCTGTTTTCATCCCTATCTATACCCATCCACACAAGCTCTCATAGTATTATAAATAGACCTAAACAAGCTTTGAGTCGAGATAGGCGACAAAAAGACTTGGTTGAGCTAGGATGAGCTCGAGCCCAGCCTTATTGAGTAGTGGGTGGGGCCAAATTTGGGTAAGACCTAGCAAAGCAAGCTAGGATGTCAACCTATGCATTTTACGTTGTCGTTAATTCAAGCTAAACCAGACCACTGTTGGATCTAGTGGTGGCCATATGGGCAGCCTAGCCCGACACGGCAAGACCCGTTTAGGCCCGGCTATTAAACGAGTCATGCCGTGCCGACCCACGGGCCGAGGTCATGGTCCAAGCACAGCCCAGGTGGCTGCCGTGCTGTGCCATGCTGGCACGGGTACAAATGGGCTGACGGGCCGTGTCGGGCCAAGGCCGACCCATTTGGCCCCCAAAATAAAAAATATCTGATTTTTTTTAAAAAATAGAAAAGATTGGTAAATCCTAAAAGTTCGAAAAAATGTAGAAAAAATATAGAATAATTAGAAAATTCGAAAGGAATGTAGATTTTTTAAAAAAAATCTATGTAAATTAGGAAAAGCTAAAAATATGAAATAAAAATTCTAAAACGAGACAAATAATTGGAACTAAATAATAAGCTTTATTAATGTTTGGTTTCCTTGTTAAAAACTTTGTCAAGTAAAAACTCAACATGAGAAAACCTTGGCAAAGAAAAAAGAGTACAAACTATAGCTCAATGAGACAGGAAAAAATGAATATTACAATTACTCTTCCTGAGTATCTATATAAAGATTTTCAAATGTCATTGCCAGCTCAATATTTTTTGTGGTGTGTTGAGCTCTTTGATCAGCTAATTCCCAATTTTTCACAGTGAGAAGTATTTTCACCATATCACTTGTCAGATTAGTTTTTCTCTCCACGATTATTCTTCCAGATACACTAAAAGCAGACTTCGAAGAAACTGTGGAGGCAGGAACTGTTAACACATCCCGTGTTAATATGGAAAGCTCTGGATATGTTATTTTGTGCTCATGCCACCACTGCAAAATGTTGAAGTCCTTCTCTTGCTGCTCTTGGTAGTTGACATTGTCACTGTTGAGATAGACAGCTAGCTCCCCACCACTTGTTGTGTCCGCATTTGACATTGTTGTACTCAAAGTCCTTGAGATAGAACCACATGCACCCATATCTTTCTCCACACAGTTTTCTTCTTACCTGTTGTAGGTGCTGGTGGAGGTCACTGCAGGTGAACTCCAGCAAAATTCTGCTTATGCTTAGCATAACTAGAATAATCAGTGCCTACCGCATCACTTAGAAGTGTGAGAAAATTACTAAATCCTCAACTTTAGCTCTAGGATCTAAAATAAATGCAAATGCATATAATATAGGAATTTTTTTAAATATTTTAAAATTTTAATTTTCATAGCATAAACAAATTCACGCAAAATATGATCATTTTCGTGGTTCCTTTAGTGAGTAGTAATTTCTAGAATATGATGCACAATTAAAAAAGATGTTGAGTAATAAACTCTAGATAAAGCAATAGTGAAATCATAAAAAAGTCTCAAAAATGATAGCAAGTATTGAGCAACATGCCAGTGTTGATCTGTGAGTAGCGGTTAACCATCCCGAGTACGAGAGTGCGTATTAATAAAAATAGAAAATGTACTCTTATAGGGTAGGAGTGACTTAAACATCAAAAAGTAGAGTTCCATCTAACAGGCAAATCCGAATCGAACTTACGTGGATGTCCTAGAAACTACAAAAAACCTAGGATTATGAGCGGTTCTAATATAGTTTTCAAATGCTAGTGACCCACCAAAGTTTAAAGGTAGATCTTGAGAAGCGATTAAACGACAAAGAGATTCACGAGCTACCTCAGGACTATATTCCTAGTAATGTACCATACCATCGGGGTTGTACTGCAGCTGTGTCTGTCTCATAGCTACTCCTGTTTTTTTATAGCTCTTAGCATGTCTCTTAAAGTATCCCGTTCCACATGAAGACTTCACAATTAATTATGATTACAATATTTACAAATAGCATACCTGCTTTGAACGCTGTTTGATGTCTCGAAAATCTGGTCAAAATCTTCCTAGACTTTCGATGTACTGTGTCTTGATCTTTTCACCCCGGTGCTTACCAACGCAGTAGCACTTGTAGAGCCTGAGGATGGTACAAATACTATAGCTTCTTTAGCTTGATAGGATGCAAGAAGCTCATGGATGAAATCCCGAACTCAGAAGGTGGGAAGGATGCAAAATCCTGGTTCTCCATAAAGAAAATGGCAAGAAATAATTACTATTATTAATTTTATATCATTGAAAATAATAAGAACACTAAAAAATTAAAACACCATTCTTACCTTGATTTCTTAACGGAAGCCAAAAGTTGAATTTTGGATTTTTTATTTTTGGCAAAATTATTTTGAATTTTGTTAAATTAGGACCGAGAGCAAGAAAATTTTCACAAGAGAATACATAGAAGAGATTGCAAGTTTGCTGGTGGAGAAATGAGGGGGGCTGCTAACCTATTTATAGGAAAAAATTTAGGTTTTTTTTGAGCCTCCAATGGCTAGAAATTCAAAAATAAGGAAAATTGGTCTAATCGGATCATGCCATATCTGACCGTACAGTAATTAAGCCGTGTCGTGCCGGTCCGACATTAAATAGGCAGTGCCTTGCTGGCCTGTCGGGCCAAGGTGACGACCCAAATACGATACAAGCTATTTAGCTGTACCGTGACTAAACTGTGCCTGTAGTACGAACCTCAGACCTGCTCATTTGGCCACCTCTAGCTGGACCTGGGATCGATCCATGCACCGGTCGAAGCCCGACCATGGTTCCGTACATGTGTCTTTTTGACTCTTTTGTGCACAAGAGAATTCAACGTGCACATATCTTTCGTTTAATTATTTTAGCATATCACTCGTTTACACATACGCCACACTATGATGTGACCATCCATCTTCCTTTCTCTAGGTTAGTTCTGACCTATGTGAACTCATGGCTCTACTTATGGACCAGTGCTGCTGTGCTGGGTCCGTACGGACCGACCGACGAGATTAACCACTGCTACCTGCATCATCATCTACGCAGTACACGACCAAAACAAGGAAAAATCCGATCACAGATAATTATGTTTCGGATATTGACAAGGCCTCCAAAATATAACTTTAACTATTTATAAAGCCGATAAAATTATAATATTGTGAAAGTACTTTTCGAGACAAATCTACACATAATTTTTATATGTCCAATTTAAATATTTAAAAAGATATTGATAAACAAAGTTTTAAAAATTAACTTCACTTATATCCAAAATGACGACTATCTATGACCAAAGGGGTAGGAGTACTAAGGAACACGACAAATGTGCATGCGGTCGCTCGTGCAAATTTGTCCGTAGCCGTACGTAAGCATTAAACTTCATGCTGTGTGACTTTTTTTGTGTGACTGGAAGATGGGAGGAAACAGGCCTGGATATATGGAGAGTTTGGAGACCGGGCAAACTTTCCAAGCTGATCAATTTCTGATTTCTGTGCGTGCGACGCGGTGGAATCGAGAGGTTGGTGCTACACTGTTTACTATCATCACGGATTACATCAGAGATGAACTCGAGGGCCGGGTGTGCATGCATGTGCGAGACGAACTGCGTTATGTCTCATTTGCCTAGCAAATTGAGCAACAATTGATTCGTGCAACTTTGCTAACTTTCATCTACTTTTTGTTTCGGAGAAACCTCACCAATGCCAGAGGGGTAACATGAAGTGGAGAGAGATCTCAATGGATAGGAGTCGCAAATGTCACGTAAACAAATGTACCGTACGTGCAGCTTGTGTATTCGGGTCTAGTGTTTATACTCACTCCGGTCACAAATAGTAGTTGCTTTGGATATATGTACGGTCAAACTTCCGAAATTTTGGTTGTTAATATCTTTTTAAATGTTTAAATTGGATACATAAAAACCATATGTGTAGATTTGTCTCGAAAAATACTTTCATAATATTATAATTTTATTGGATTTTATAAATATATTATAATAGAAATTAGTGATCAAAGCTGCGTTTTAGAGATCGTGTCGATACTAACACGATAACTATCTGTGACCAGAGAGAGTAATTAAGATGTGAAGATACCATCATATACAGATATATTGTTCGGCCGCACAAAACCCCAACCATATTCTGATGAATGAAACATGTGCACACTTAATTTAATTAGCTTCTAAACATTTACCAATTACTATATATACGTCCCCTTGGGGATAAAGTTAAGGGGATGCTTTTCAAGGGAAGAAAATTGCCAATGGCCCACCATCAACTAAACCCACTCATTTCTCTCTCAACAAAATGAAAAACAATGTTTTTCTTTTTCTGGAAGAAGGAGAAGAGGAAGAAAAAAAAAGGCTCTACTTAATTATTGGCATGGAGGGTATAGCAGAGGCATTTGTTCACGACCTGCTCACTTCAATGGCGTCCTAGTCGTAGGCTGCCCCCTGGCCGTCGATCAGGGGTGGTCCTTGTTTGTGGGCTAATAGCATGGGTGACAAGAGGCGTACACGGATGGATTTGATGCGCGTAGGGAGTTCCCACGGAATCTGTCATTGCCACCAAGGTTTAAAATCTAGCAAAATTTGGCTGAAATCTCGGATTTCGACCCCCTTCAACATTTATACTCCCGACGAAATAAAAAAATCGGAAAAAAAATTAAATTACTAAAGTAATTTTAGAAATTTTGTCGAGCCTGCATTGGATTTTAAGTCTGTTGGATCGGGCTGTTCTTGCCGAGGAATACATATGAAGGTATTGCAAATGGATCACATGCCCACAAGGTTCCAAATCTCATCGAATTTCGGCGAAATTTCGGATTTCGGACCACCCCGAAATCTAAACTACCGGCCGGATAATTTTTTTTTAAAAAATTGAAATTGCTACAGTAACCCCAAAATTTCGCCAAAATTTCATGTTTTTTGTCCGGTTTTGAAACTTTTACGGCCGGATTTGGTCCAATAACCCTTAGGAAAGTCATCTCCTATGAAAATTTGTTGAAAAACCGAATTTTTGAGACATTTTAAAATTTTGGCAAAAACACTGTCAGATTGTTATAAAATTGTACAAGCTTGATAATGAGCTAAAAATTTTATGGTACTATCTTTTGTATCTTAGGATCATAAATAAAAAATTTCAAAATAATTTAACTTAATTTGTTATCCTTAAAAAATAAAAAACAGAATAAACATAATTGGGACAGTTGCATTGTCAGAATTTTATAAATTTTCTTGAGTGATTATGATCTAAATTTTTTTGAGAGATTAATAATTGCCTTAGTACCATTATATAAAACTTTCAAAAAAATTAAAAATTTTTGTTTTGTCAATCAAATCTATGTAAGCATTGAACTTCGTTTGTTCTATTATATTTCAAAAATAAAAAAGAAAAGAACATAAATGGTATTGTGCCTTGTAAGAATTTTATAAATTCACTGGAGTATGATCATAATTCAAAATGTTTATGAGATATTAATAACTTCCTTATCACCCTTCTGTAAAATTTTCAAAAATTTAAAACTTTTTTTATTTGCTAAAGCAAATCTATGTATTGATCATCAAGCTTTTATCAGGACGTAACACTGTCTGAATTTTAAAATATTATTTGAGAATGATCATCATCTAAAAATTTTAAATAAACATTAATTTTACATCAGGACTATCTACAAAAAAATTCAAAAGTTTTTAACATTGTTTAGATAATTTTTCATTTTGTTCAAGTTTACTGTTTGAATTTTTAAAAATTCATACAGTTTGATCATCATCTGAAAATTTTATGAGAGCATTATAGATACATCAAAACCATTAAAAAAAATTTCAAATGTTTATAACGTGATTTGAACCATTTTGCATTCGGTTCAAAATTGACGGTCAGTGTTTTATCATGACAGTAGCAATGTTTGAATTTTTAAAACTTCCACACACTTCAGAATAATCTGAAATTTTTATGGAAATATCATCTATGTGTCAGGACTCTCCAAAAAATATTTCAAAATTTTTCTATATCGTTTGACCCACTTTTTTTCCGTTACAAAAAGTCCAAAATTTTGTATATTTCGCCCGAAATTTCGGTAATTTTGGCGAATTTCGTTTTTTCTCGGTACAAAACGAACCGGATTTGAATTTTGGTTTTTTAATTTCGAACGAGATTTGTCCAAAATATCCAAATTTCGCCGAAATTTTGGATTCCGGTCCTGGGCGGTATTTTACTTCCACACATTTCAGAATAATCTAAAATTTTTATGGAAATATCATCTATTTGTCAGGACTCGCCAAAAAATATTTCAAAATTTTTCGATATCGTTTGACCCACTTTTTTTCCGTTGCAAAAAGTCCAAAATTTCGGATATTTCGCTATTTTTGGTGAATTTCGTTTTTTCTCGGTACAAAACGAACCGGATTTGAATTTTGGTTTTTTAGTTTCGAACGAGATTTGTCCGAAATATCCGAATTTCGCCAAAATTTCGGATTCTAGTCCTGGACGGTATTTTATCCGAAAACGAAATTTGAATCCTTGCTTGCCCACGGTGAGTTGTTGGCTAGTGCTGTTAGCTCTCAATCCCTCGACCCGAGGTGGAATCCCAGCAAACGCCGTAGATTTTTTGCAGTTTGATGCCCAAGGGGAGAGGGGAGAGGCTAGTACTACTGCTGCTGCCTGCTGCACCTTAGCAGCCAAGGAAAAACGCTCAAAAAAATATACTGCAAGCGGGACTCGAACCCGAAAGTCAGTACCTTTCGACCAACTCGCCACCAGCACGTTCGTGCCGTTCTACTATTTTCCAGTGTTTTTAGCCTCCGGAGACAGTCTAGCAGATTTAGAAAAAGGTCTAAATTTCGGTGAATCTCGCAGAAATTTTGGCATTTTTTTACCGAAATCTTGTTTAAAAAAAGATCGGATTTGAATTTTGTTCGGATTTCGTCCGAAATTCTGAAATCTTGTCGAAATTTCGGATTTCGGAGGGTGACGAGATGTGAACCGAAAACGAAATTTGAAACCTTGGTTGCCATGCTTCCTACCATCTCGATCGACAGAACAAAGTTTAAAAGACACTATTTTTTATTACAATAAAAACACACATATCACACCTGCACACCGCACGCACGTACACAACGAGTAAGTTACCTTTGCACACGTCTAAATAGATGTAGCTCGGGGATAAATCTACGAACATCACAAAATTTCTACTGAAGTGTGCTCACATGTACGCAAAGATGAGCACTAGGATTTTAAACCTGGTAGGTGGAGTCATGCACTCACAAGTCACAACTCTGTCATCACATCAAGAGGTGGTTTGGCATGAATTTTACAAAAAAAAAGTTTAAGAATTTTCTTTGTTTGAAATAAAATAGATTCCTGTGTTCCAATTAAAACTTTGTTTAAAAATTTGTTCTGCACACCGAACTATGAAACCAAACATTTGATTATCGAATTTTGCAATCCGATTCAAATAATACCTTGTTCCGGTTTCGTATAGTGATATTATCCGCATAATATGATGAGCAGGCGGATTTGCCATCCTCGTTAGCCACCGCCAATGGGCATGGGCTGCGCGCGTGTGCCGACGCTCTTCACGACAGTACGTAATGTACCGGCATTTTGCATGTCGTGCATATGCTGCCTTTGGTTGCTTGTCCGCCGTGGCGCTCGCCCACCACCCGGTGCCGTCCAGGCCACCGCGTGCGCACGCATGTACGCCGCGCGCGCTTGGGATGTTTGCACGTATGCGCGACGGCCACCGCACGCACCGGCCGGGTGCCGTGCCGTGCGCACGCATGCTCGCCGAGTTGCGGAGGCGCGCAAGGTAGTGCGGTGCGGTTTCGGTGCTTCGTGCCCTGTTGCCAACACCAGTGGCGGAACCAGGATTTTTGTAGCCTCAGGTCAAAAATAAGTGATTATTACGGTTGTCAAAGACTACAGACATTTAAGTATAACAAAAATACAGTACAAATACACAATTAAAAATAAATTTGAATTACATGCTTATCATTTCAATAAAATAGATAAAATATGTCAAAACAATATAGCGTAGTGGAGTGGTAGAAAAGGTAATACCTAATTGACGAAGGTTTTGTGCATATGAGACTATCATATTTTTATCAACAATAGAACAAGAACCTGAATCTATAAAAGATGGAATTGCACATGTAAATTAGGCATGCAAAACTGCGAAGGTAACTATTAAGGCAAATTGCATTAGATATGAGCAATAGGAAAGCATAATGGTTATACATTTATGCCTACTTTCCAGAATCAGCAGCTAGCCAGCTAACACATTTTTTGTTTTCCTCTATCATATATAATAGCACTTGCAAGAACCTTTCCAGGGAAAAAATTCGACCTAATGGTCCTAATCTACTCAGTGAGAACTAAGATCTAAGAACAATGAAGTTTAGACATGGCTATACTACTCAACACACTCACACAGGTTGAAAACTTGAAAGAGTTTAGACTTTAGAGTCTAGACATGTTGCTTTTCACGGTTTCACCCATCACCAGAGCTTAGACATGTTACTTTCCAGTTTTCACCAATCATTCAATCATCAGACTAACCACTAGAGGTTAAACTTTAGACTTTAAAGTTTAGACCAGAGCTTCACCAATCAGTCAATCACCAGTTCACCACACCAGAGCAGCAAGGCCAGAGCTTGCGCCTTGCGACCGACGGGCGGGCCGACCGGCCGAGGACCGAGGGGGGGTCAGGGGCAGCGGCAGGGGCGGCGATCGGCAGGCGATGGGGAGGGGGGGGCGGGCGGCGGCGGCCGGCCTGCTGCCATCAACCGTTGGTGCCTCGGTGGGATCTGCGGCCTGCGAGCGTCTGGCGAGCAACTGTTGCTTTATCTAGAGTTTATTACGCAACCTCTACTTTAATTGTACATCAGATTTTAGAAATTGCTACCCACTTAAAAAGCCACGAAAATGATAATATCTTGCGTGAAGTTGTTTATGCTATGAAAACTAAAATTTTAAAATATAGGCAAGAAATTTCTATGTTATATGCATTTGCATTTCTTTTAGATCCTAGAGCTAAAGTTCGAGGATTCTCTAATGTTCTCTCGCTTCTAAGTGATGTGGTAGGTACTGATTATTCTAGTTATTTTTTAAATGTCTGTGCTAACTTATCTCAAGTTTATGATTTGCTGGAGTTCGCATGCAACAATCTCCACCAGCACCCACAACAGGTAAGATATGGGGTGCAGGTGGCTCTTCCTCAAGGAGTTCGACTACATCAACGACAAGTGCGGACACATCAAGTGGTGGGGAGCTAGCGCCTATCTCAACAGCGACACTGTCAACTACTAAGAGCAGCAAGAGGAGGAATTCAACATTTTGCAGTGGTGGCACGAGCACAAGATAACATATCCGGTGCTTTTCATATTAGGACGGGATGTGTGAACAGTTCCTATCTCCACTGTTTCTTCGAAGTCTACTTTCAGTCTATCCGAAAGAATAATCGAGGAGAGAAGAACAAATCTGACAAGTGAGATGGTGGAATTACTTCTCACTACGAAAGATTGGGAACAAGCTGATCAACGAGCTCAACATACTGTAGAAAATGCTGAGCTGGCAGAGACATTCAAAAATCTTTATCTAGATAATGAAGAAAAATAATTGTAATCTTCACTTTTTCCCTGTATCACTGAGCTATAGGATGTACTCTTTTTTCTTTGCCAAGGTTTTCTCGTGTTGAGCTTTTACTTGGCAAAGTTTTTAACGAGGCAGCTAAACATCAATAAAGCTCATTAGTTAATTCAAATTATTTGTCTCATTTTAGAATTTATCTCATATTTTAGCTTTTTCTTTATGTATATATTTAGTTAAAAAATCTACATCCTTCGAGTTTTTCTAATTATTCTAAATTTCTCTCATTTTTCTGAATTTTTTCATACTTTTTTTGTATTTTTCCATACTTTTTATATTTCTATAATCTTCTTATTTTTTCTGATTTTTTTTGAATTTTTCTAACCCTAACAGGCTAACGGGCCGACCCAACCCGTTTCGGCCCGTCGAACCCGTACCAGCACGACACATCTCGTTAGCCTTGTGGGCCATGCTTGAGCCGCCTCCCCAGCACGTAGACCGACACAACACGACCCGTTTAGTAGCCGGGCTAAAACGGGCTGTGCCGTTTTTTAATTGGGTCGTGCCGTGCCGGGCGGTCCGTTTGGCCCACTCTGGGCAACATCATATGGTTGGCACCTTGTACTCATTCATTAGCCAAAAATGTATTTTGCAAGGCGTAAGTAACACCATTGAAGAAAATCCCAAACTTCTTTCATCAATCGAACAAACAATTGGCGTTTTTGGACCAGACGTTCATAAGATGATAGTACATTTTGTTTCCCATTTAAAAGGCAGAATACATGTTGCAGTTGCTCATGCGTCAAACATATTGTTGAAATTAGAGTGAGATTGAACTCGAGAACGAGAGATCGCTTTTTATTGCACATGTGTTACATATTTATACAAGCTAATGGATGAAAGTTAATGGTGTCTAAAAGACACCCATTCAACAAAAGACATACATTCTAAGAGTTGACAGTTAATGGCCTATTTAACTCCTTAACACTCCCACTTGGGCGAATAATACAGCCTTCATGTGCTTCGATAAACTCCTCCAAAAACCCTGTGAAAAATATGGGGAGAAATTCGTTCATAATTATATGCCACCTAAAACTTCTTTAAAACCCAATGAAAGAAAATATAAGGAGAAAATTTATGGCATAAGTTCACATTCAATGTTGCCTCATTAAAAACCTACTATGAGAAACTATTTATGTAAAACTCGTAAATGAAAAGAGTGTAACATGTTCTAGTTCAAGGGTTAACTCTCCCTGAACCTTGCAACTCACGAAGCCGTCTCATACCGATCCCCTAGACACATCTTTGGAACGAGGACGTCGGTAGAGACTTAGTGAATAAATCGGCTATATTTTCACATGAGTTCATTTGCAAGACATTTATCTCACCACTCTTTTGAAGTTCGTGAGGATAAAATAACTTAGGAGCAATATATTTTGTTATATTACTCTTTATATAGCTTGTTTGCATCTGAGCAACACAGGCAGCATTATCTTCATAGATAATGGTAGGAGATTCTGATGGATTAATACCACATGACCTTTGTATGTGTTTAATCATTCTGCGAAGCCATACACATTCACATAATGCTTCATATAAAGCAATTATTTCAGAATGATTAGTGAAAGTGGCTACTAAAGTCCGTTTATAAGACTTTCATGAAATAGTCGTACCACCATAAAGGAAAACAAATCCAGTCTGTGACTTGGCACTATAGGGATCAAACAGATAGCTAGCATCTGTGTATCCAATTAAAATCATATCTTGATTTCTTTGAAACATCAAACTAAGATCTTTTGTACCATTAAGGTACCTAAGGACTTGTTTAATACTAATCAAATGCCTTTTTGTTGGTGATGCACTGTATCTAGCCAATAGATTGATTGCAAATGCAATGTCAGGTCTAGTGCAATTTGCAAGATACATTGGTGCTTCGATGGCACTAATATATGAAACTTCTGGTCCCAATATCTCTTCATCCTCTTCCCTAGGCCTGAATGGATCTTTATCCACATCAAGGGATCTCACGAACATAGGTGTTTTCGTTGGATACGATTTATCCATATTGAATTTCTCCAATATCTTCTGGATATATGCATACTGGTACACAAATGTTCCTTCAGGAACATGCTCAAACTGTAAGCCTAAGCAAAATTTGGTCTTACCCAAATCTTTCATCTCAAACTCCGTCACAAGATGATTACTTGCCTCTTCTATGTCCCTTGTGGTTCCGATGATATTTAAATCATCAACATATAGTGAGATGATACAGAATCTATTTTGGAATTTCTTTATAAACACACATGGACAATCATCATTATTGGAGTATCCTTTCTTCAAAACATACTCACGTAGTCAGTTGTACCACATCCTTCCCGACTGCTTTAATCCATATAGCGATTTTTTCAACTTGATGCTATACATGTTGCGATTTGCATTAGGATTCGGAATTTTAACCCCTTTAGGGACTTTCATGTAAATATCCGAATCAAATGACCCATACAAATATGCGGTCACTACATCCATTAACTGCATTGATACTTTCATATTAATTGCCAAAGATATAAGATATCAAAACGTTATTCCACTCATAACGAGAAAGTATGTCTTATCATAATCGATGCCGGGTCTCTGCGTGAACCTTTAGGTTACAAGCCTTGCTTTGTATCTCACCACTTCATTGTTTTCATTCCTTTTCCAAACGAAAACCTATTTGTTTCCCACAGGAAACACTTTAAGAGGAGTTGGTGTTACTGTACCAAATACCTCCCTTTTATTAAGCGAAAGCAATTCTTCTTCAATTGTTTCCTTCTATTTGACCCAATCTGAGCGCTTTATGCACTCTGCCACGGTCTTTAGTTCTAGATCCAGTTGAAGGCTCTCAACAATCTTTGATGCAAAATGTATGTTGATAATTGTAGTATCTCTTTTATATAATTATCTCAAATTGACATAATTTGTGGAAATTTATCGATTTACATCCTCTAACTCCTTGTGATTTCCCATAACAATGGAGTCTAGGGGTTCCGATGTCCCAGCATCTAAATTTGTGTGCACTTTGATGCTGGGTTTACTATTCTTTTGATGGTTCTCAACTTCATGTTGAGTTTTTTTTACTAATTCAAGTATTGTACTTTTACCTTTAGCATAATTCTGTTTTTGCGGACGTCTCCGTGGAACTAAGTCCTTTTTATCTGGAATTCTCCCCCTCTTCTTCTCATTAGGAGAAAGAGTAGATTTCTGAGGTACCTCCACTCTTTCTGATACATTGACTGCGGGTATATACGATTTTGTAACATCCTTGTAATTAGTAAATGTATCTGGCAGATTATTTCCCCTATTAATGGCTCAAGGTATTTTATTATTAACGAAGAATTATACCCTACATATATCCCTAACTTCCTGTGAGGACCCATTGATATACGCTGTGGTGGTGAAATCGGTACGTATACTGCGCAACCGAATTTTCGTAGATGAGAAATACTTGGTTCATTTCCACGTACTAATTGCAACGGGGAGACCGTATGATATGTAGTTGGTCTTATTTGGATTACTTCTGCGGCTTGCAAGACCGCATGGCCCCAACAACTTGTTGGTAACCTACAATTTTGTAAAAGAGTTCCAGCAATCAGTTTGACCCTCTTTATCAAAGATTTTACTAGGCCATTTTGTGTGTAGACATATGGCACAGAATGCTTTACATTAATGCCCAGAGCCATACAATAGTTATTAAATGCCCTTGAGGAGAACTCAGCGGCATTATCCAATCTAATGGATTTGATCTTGTTTTCAGGAAAATTGGCTCTTAACTTAATTATTTGGGCCATTAATCTAGCAAAGGCATGATTTCGTGTGCTTAATAAACACAAGTGGGACCATCTTGTAGAAGCATCTATTAAAACCATAAAGTATCTAAGCAGTCGTAAGTTCAAGTTCCATTGGTTTTGGTGATTGGTTTTAGATTAGTGCTTAATCTTTGTTTAATGACAAATCTAATCATTATGAGACTAACATGTTTATTGAGCTTTATTCTTATTAGTCTCAAATTTGGATAGAAAAATGAAAAACTCAAGGTATGCTCGTATTCATTTTATTATCCTATTGCATACTTAGGATTCAAGTTAAACGATGAACTCTTTCATTGCTCATACATTAAAGATGGGCATTTTGTTTCCAATTCCATATATTACATGGATGCACACATCTAGAGGGAGTTCGTACTTTTACTTATGTTTCAATAGTATTGATCAATGTCTTCTTGCTAAATAATATGAAGGGTAAGACATTGAAACAAAACCTTGAGTATAGATTAACTTGCCTAGTTGTAGTATACTCATGGTATTTTAGGATAAACTCCAATGCATTCTCAAATAGAAATTGTGCATATTGATTCAAAATAAATTATTTATATGCACAAGTTTTTGTGAAGTTTATCCTATTGTTGATGGTATTAAGAGTATTGATCCCTTTCCACCACTCCAACATAATTTGGGTCATTACTTGGTAACCATCAAAATGAGTATATGAAACTTGTGTAGTTAATATATACTTGTGTCAATTTAAATGGAATTTAAATTGTGTTCGGTTGCCTTTTAATCAAATCAAAGAACGCTTCATCATGTGTTGATTAATAATTCAAATTACTCAAGATACAATTAATGAAGCATTAGTTTCATCATGTGTTGATTAATCATTCAAATTACTCTAGATACAATTAATGAAGCATTCTTTGATTGATTAAGGACAAACGAAAAGTTCTTGAGTTTAATGAAGCATTAGTTGCACCAAAGTACTCAAGATACAATTAATCATTCAAATTAATTTGCGTTGTGCTCAATCGATTTTGGGGGCTTCCATTATGTATTGATGGAGTACAAGTGATGATTGAGGCAACCGTATTTATTGGACTAGCAATCTTCTATGAGTTGTGAAGTAGATTGAGTTCAAGAAAATGAAGAATCAGAAAGAAGAAGTCATCATGTGTTAATGAGCTTCAAGAGGTTATCCCGAAGTGAAGAAGAAGAAAGGAAGTTCATCATGTGTTTATGAACAAGAAGAGATGACCCGGCTTGGAGAGAAGATGATGGGAATTATAAAAACTCCAAGTGGGATTGCTAGAGGCAAAGGTATAACTAGCTAGGGCTAAGGATGTGTTCCTAGTCTTTTACCGGTCTCGGTGTTTGGATGAGAGACCGGGTTGCTAGTTAGGTGCCGTACTATTAAGAGGGGTTGAGTCATTTAGCTTGAGCTTTATCATGTGTTGTTGAACTCAATCCGGTTCACTCTAGCTCACTCTCTTATTTGGATTTTGCATAGAGCTAAGTATTTGCATGTGTTGCAAATAAGGGAGCTCATGCTTGCTTCTTATTGAATCTTAATCGAATTTGTTCTTTGCATAGAGCTATGGATTTGCATGTGTTGCAAAAAAGAGATAGCTCATGCAATTTGGTTTAAGTAGTTTTTGCATGGAGCTAAGTTTTGCATGTATTGCAAAAGGAGAGAGCTCACGCATCGAAGTCTTAGCTTGTGACTTGATCATGTGTTGACCTTCACAAGGCTAAGAAAAGGTTTATGCTTGTGTTTGCATGGAGCTTTGGATTTGCATGTGTTGCAAAAAGGAGAAAACTCATGCATTTGGTTTAAGTTGGATTTGTTATTTGCAAATGTGTTTTGCAAATAAACGGGAGGTTATGGGTTTCGATCCTAGAGCATGTGAATAGGATTTGCAATCGTGGTTTGCAAGTTGACTTGATCTCGTGTTGATCATCATATGGTTGAGAGAATTGATCTCATAGGTTCTTGGTTTATTTGCAAAAGTGTGTTTTACAAATTAGTTGGAGTTTAAATGCGATTCTTTGGAGCATATGAATAGGGTTTGCAAATGTGTTTTGTAAATTGACTTGATCATGTGTTGATCATCACATGGCTCAAAGAATCAATCTTTGTTGGTTTGGAGAAAAGTTTTTGTGTAAAACATGGTTTTCTCCCTATGGCTGGCACTACCGCTTATTGAGGCCATGTCGGGACCCTAATTTGCAAATCCGAAACCCTCTGTGTATACTGCACTAGTCTAGGATCACACTAGTGCACACAGTGAAAACATAGATGAAATATCATTCTATACAACGAATTAACTAAGAAGAAGCAAATTATTATTAAATAAAGCAAACGACCTTATGATCAAAGTTTACACCAATATGCCTTAAGGGCTTACGAAACGAATATCTATTGCAGCGGAAAAGATAACTTGGGCCATTCGACATGCCACAGGCAATCGTCTGGGGAATGCCTTCCTAATCTACGTAGTCTTCATAGAATTCCTCCTCATAATATTCAACATTTCCTGATCCTTCCTTAGCAACTGATCAACAAAGGCGTATAGCCGTGAGTACAAAAAGTACTCAGCAAGCCATAGGGAATTGATGCAATATATTCATGCATGGCTTGACAAGGATGGCCATATCGTTCATTTGCAGAAAGCAATAACTTGAATTGAAATACAATAAATAGATTGAAAGCACATTTATGAAAAGATAAATAAATAACTGATAGATCAATGGTAGACAACATGAACAGAATGGCGAGGCATCACCCTACACCATCTAAAACAAGTATCAACCAATAAATTCAACAGTATTACTTTAAACAACAAAACAACAATGAACTCCCCGTTCACATCCCAACAATTCCACATTTCATGAAACACTATACCCCGTGTGAAATTCCTGGGCTTATCCATGACCGTGGACACGGCTATTCGAATAGTTTTACACTCTGCAGAGGTTGTACAACTTTACCCACAAGACATGATCATCTCTTTGTGCAATCGATATTAACACACTTCCTTTGGTGTGTCGCAGAGATATCATGGCAAAGCCTTTACAATGCCCTGTCTAAACTCGGTACTGCCCGCTAAGGTTTCGCCCCTTAGGGCCCCCTCTTGCGCCTTGCGAATCTACCCGTCCATCTCGGAACCCACACCTCCAATTGGGAGTACTCAAGGCTAGACATTGCAAATTAATCAGCTAAGTCTGTCCCATACCAGACATGTGGTAGTACGGTTAGGCCCAGTTCAATGACACACAAGATTAAGTCCTTAAGTTGTCTCAAGCAAGACATCCACATCCCAATGTGCTAGAAAGCACCCCCTTTACTGCACGATCACTTGCCCGAGGAAAAATAATTCGTTCAACCAAGACCAATGGCAAACCCCGCCATGGTACAACAAATTTTACAACAGTGACTAACGGCCACAATTCAATATCTCATTAAGTCAAGATTAACATTATTCCACATGTGACATGAATCCCTTTGTACAACTAAGCACGTCTAAGCATAGCTACGATAACCCAAATGTTGGTATGATGATTATGTCCATCTAGTAATGTCCCCACCTAGGTTTAACAATGGATACATGGCATCCCAATAATCAAGGTGGCATAATGTCAACTAGGTATATAACTATTCCCGGCAAATAATCATTATACAGAAATAGCATGCAATTGTATAAAGCAAAGTACTTTTGCAAACATAGGTTCAATATGATCAAAGGTTACGACTTGCCTTGCTGATCTAGTGCTGAGTCTTGGTCTTCAAAGTCTCCGTTCGATCCCTCGGAATTAGCGTCTATCGGAAAAGAAAGCAACGAAACCAAATAAATAAAAAACAGAGACACAAACAAGCTTAAAACAGAAAATAAATGGCTCTGGAAGATAGATATTGATTTTAGAAAAATTTAGAAACTTGAATCGACTCAATCAGAGTTCATATGAGAGAGAACGGGCCTCCGAAAGATTAAATTCGGAGAAAAAGGCTGAAAATCAGAAAATCCGAATTTCCCGATTTATTTTTCTATTGGAAAATTGATTTATTACGCAACACTGACGTCAGCAATCAATTTCCCGAATAAAAAATAAATCAGAAAAATCTCTATTAAGCTGACATGTGGGACCCTCGGTCTATGGATAGAGTCCACGGGTTTGGGCCGGTCCACGGTGGACCGGGCTCACGGGATATAGGGCTGACGTCATGGATGACGTCGGCGCTGACGCAACGATGACGCAAGCGGCCACGTGTCACGCATCGGCGACACGGCCGGATCGAACGACGAAAGCAATGGCCGATTGCGGTGACGACGCGCGCAATGTGGGCGATAGCGCGAGATTGACTACCGGGTTCACAAGATCGATCGCAAGCGGCGGAGGCGCAAACTCACCGGACGTGAGGAAGAAGCAGTGGCAATCGGCGGAACGGCGACGGATCGTGCGCGGAACAAGGTGGATCTGGACGAGGACGATGCGACGAATTCAGGCGTGCAAGCGGCAGCGGTGCAAGCGGCAGCGACGGGAGTGCACCGATGGCGGAGATCCAAGCGGAGGAAGGGCTCGGGCAAGGCGGCGAACTTCGGCGAGCTCGGGCGAAGCGACGGCGGCGACTCGGGCTGCGCGAGATGGGGCAAACAAGGCGGTGGAGCGAGGGGAACCTCGAGAGGGGGGTGGCGGCGGCTTAAATTGCCTAGGGAGGCGTGTAGGGCACGGACTTTGAGAACGGCGGCGTGCGACGCGCGGACTTCGAGCGACGGCTAGGGTTTCCTCTCGACGGGCGCGCGCGCTGGGCCGGCTGGGCCGAGGTGGGTCGGCCAAGGCATGAGCGAGGTAGGCCGGCGAAGCGGAGCGGGTTGGGGCGAAGTGGGTTTAGCAGGCCGAGCGGGCCGGGCCGGGGAGATGAATAGGAATGGGCCGGATGGGAATTCGGCCCGAGAGGATTTTAAAAATAAAAATCATTTTCCAAATTAAGAAAAATTTAGAAATTCGAATAAGTGCAAATAAATTCAAATAAATAGTAAATAAATTCAAAAAAATCCTCAAAAATACAGAAACATTCCTTGGAGCACAATGAACCCAACTAAAACTGAAAATCTTTTGTTTGGTGAATAGTTCAGTCAAATTAAATCCTTTCATTAATGAAAAATTCAAATTAAGCTGGAATTAATTCAAGAAAAATGCAAATGGTTTATTTTTGAATTTAACATTCCAAAACTCAAATTTTGAGATGTTACAGGCCAGTAGTACCGCTGGGCTGACAGTACCGCTTATGGGAGCCAGTACTGCCGCTCGCGAAAACCAATCGATTTTCATCGACTTTGTGTACCCTGATCTGAATGAATATGAAGGAAGTTTTTCAACCGCATGTTTTCCGTATCTATCAACTTTAGTGATGAGAATATATTCATCGTCTCCCTCACTAGTACTTTCCGCGTGAAAATCATTAAGATGAATATCTTTAAAACTTAATAGTATACGATTTGATTAAGGATACAACAGAGCATCTTCAATCGTCAATCGTGTACCCATAGGGAGAATTATGATTGATCTTCCAGTGCCAACAATCAGATTATCGCTTCCTGCGATAGTCTGAAAATATTTTGTTTCCCTTAATATTGTATTTGTGGTACCACTGTCAACAAGACAACTCTCGTCCTCCATTGGATTGTGCCACCAAATTCTATAATAAAGAGCATGATTATTAACTCAAATATAGAACAAGTGTATATATACACACACATAGTATGTCTGCAAATACAATATGTGCTTATACAACACAATTACAATGCACATGTTCCTACAGAACATAGTTAACTGAAATATACAACAATATTATGTAGAACAATTATGACTAACTATTTACATAAGGGGATGACTAGGAGACTACACGGTGTCTCCAAACCGACCTTGGGAAGCGTATTCAACCAACATATCATCTGTTTTCATAAAGTCGTCTTCCTTCAGTTGGACCATCTGATGGTGCTCAACATTCAGAGCAATATCCTCTGATCCCATTTCTAGATATTTGTCTGCTGGTGAAGTGAAGTGAACTTCAACATTGTATCCTTTAGGCCTCTTGCCTGTCCACAGATTGTTGATATAGCTCAATCAAATGTGGACCAGTGCGACATTCTTTTGCCTAATGTCCTTTACAGCCACATTTATGGCAAATGCCTGATTTTTTCTTAAAAAAATTCTTGAATTTTTCCTTGCCATATCCTTTGCCTTTGAATTTCTGCATATCATTGGATTGCCACTTTCCCTTTTTCTTATGGCGCCTCTTACGCCCATGGCTACTGCTAGCCCCCTGAGTATTAGCATGTGCTTCAAGCACTGCCATTGCACCCGTAGGACGAGTATGATGATTTTTCATAAGAATTTCATCATGTTTCTCTGTTTGAAGCAGAGTATAAATCAACTCAGAGTACTTTGTATACATCTTTTGGCGATATTGTTGTTAAAGTATACGCATAGAAGGATGAAAAGTGCACAATATTTTTTCTATTAGTTTTGCATCACCAACTCCGTGGTCACAAAATTTTAGCTTGGAATTTATTTTATGTATTGCTGAATTATACGCTGTCACGGACTTGAAGTCCTGGAAACGTATAAGTAATCATTCTCGTTGAGCTTCTGGTAACATGACCGACCTCTGTTGGTTCTACCTCTCTTTTAAGGAGTTTCACAATTGAAGTGGATCTTCCTCCATCAAGTACTCAGTTTTTAGGTCTGAGTCGAGGTGATGCCGAATAAAATGCAGGGCTGCATATTTTGAGCCTTGTGAAATTTGGGGGTCATTTTGTTGAGGTTCAGTAATGGTTGCACCAAAACCTCAACCAATCAAATTTATCTTTAGATCCATCGCCCAAGTCAGAAAATTACTGCCATCCAAGGCCAACTCTGCAAACTCCTTTTTGGAGATGTCTACCATGTCCTACAATTTGTTTTTCATGCAATTGTAATTAATTTACTTTCTCAAAGTAAAATTATGGTATGAAATTGTTGTAAATCAGTACACTAGGGTCAATGTATAATAATTGCATTTTTCCTGAAAATTCAGGGACTAAAATGCAATTTTGACTTAACTACGACGGCTAAATTTGCGATTTCCCTAAATTCAGAGGGCTAAATTGCAAACTTTATATAACATGCCCATTTATTCGTAGTTTTACATTTTTTCAGGGGTGCTTTTGCAAATTTGCCGGGACCCTTAAATAGGCGGACCGAATCCAGCTACTTGGGGCGCGTCGGGGAGCGTCGCCACTCCCTCGAGTGCGCCGAGAGCCGCCGCCACCTTGGGCGCGTCGGACGCCGCGGCCATGCCGTCAAGCGCTGTAGCCTCGTTAGACACGTCAACGAGGGCTGCTGCCTTGGTGTCGGGCGCCGTCGGCACACCGTCGCACGCTGCCTTGGGCGCGTTTGGTGGAGCCACCACCTCGCCAAGCGGGGTCATGGGGGTACGGCCGCAGCCGGGTGGCCAACGCAGTTTGGCGAAGGCCCTCCTTAGCCTTATCCCGCGCGTTGTCGTCGCGCCGGCCGTAGCGTCGGCCTCGCCACGCGCCTCCTGCGCACAGACTAAGGTGGTCGCCGCCGCGGTCTCGGTCGCGCCTACCACGCTGTGGGGCACCTCGGCCCCCTATGACCTGTGCTGTACCGAGGAGCACCACAACCCCCTCGATCGCTTCGGCTAATGGTGGTCCACCGACCAGCCACAATAAGGCCGAGCATGACCTCGCTGGCGTCGACATCCCGGTCGGCGATGTTGTAGAGGCAGGATGCGAAGGATTTTCGTCTTCATGTTCATGATGGAGGTATGTACATTTGAGACATCGTCGTTGTTCTGCGCTACTGGACTTACTGTGTCCGGGATATAACCGGTGATCCTCTTGTCTGCTTCAGCCTCTGTTTGCCCGTGCTCAGTGGATTAGAGCAATGCCGATAACGTGTTGAAAGCAGAGTAGAGATTGAACTCGAAAATGAGAGATCGTTTTTTATTGTACATGTGTTATATATTTATACAAGCTAATAGGTGTAAGTTGATGGTGTCCCAAAGACACCCATTCTAAGAGTTGGAAGTTAATAGCCCACTTAACTCCTTGACACATAGCATCCATGCGTATACAGACCTTGTAGCACCAGTCCACCTAGTTTTTAGTTTACACATTCTCCTACCTGGTAATATTAATGCTGTTCTAAGTTGGGACTTTTAAGTTTCAACTGTGCAAAATCAATAGCAAGGTGCTCACTTGAATTAAATATGATTTATCCTTCTTGTTATCAACAAGGAATGCTGAAATCAATGGCTATTACATTAAAAGAAAAGTGACAAAGAAAGAGCATAATATTTTGATGTTATGCAATTGCCATATTCCCTTCAGCAAGTGAAAATTTATAATTTTCAGAACATGACTGTACCAAATTGCCTAAACCACATATGTGCTCTGTACTTCAAAACTAAAGCACAAAATAAATGCTCGTCACATTTTAACCAACCTATAACTCATCTAAGATAAAGTAAAATGGAATTTTTTTTTAACTGTTAGTAAAGCCCAGCCCAGTAACAACTGATCACTTACTCCAATAGCATGACAAAGGGGAGATGGGCATTGCAAAGAAAAGTATTGACTTTTGAGTGCACAATAGAGTATAGTTAGCAGCAGTTGATGGATGGATGTCTTATGTTTGATATGGATATCTGTGACAACTGACAATGAGAACCAGCAGAAGAAAAAACAGGGTCCAGGCTGTAATAGCTAGCATACACCCTCACAGCATAATTATAGTATTACACACAATGCCCAGAAAATCACTTCAGGACAAGCAAATCGTGAGCTACTTGTATTGTGAAAGAACGGACCATAACAGCATAACCCATCAATAATGGGTCCATTTACAATCAGTTTCTCTGTAGAAGCCAATTTATCTTCTGAATATATCTTGATTAATTCACATTTGCAGTCATGACATAAACTGGAAAAGAACCCAAGTCAAAACGGAACAGTCACATGATAATAAAATCAGCTGTATGCTTGGATTAGGGCAACTATTCAGTTAGCATCCAAAATCCTAAACAACAACAATTAACTGCAAAGGCCTACCAGGATGTACTGAAAATGGTTTCCAGGAACAAGAGACTGCCCTTACTCTTATAATCGATCCAACCTTTGCACCTACCCTACTAATTTCTCTGGTTCATATTGCTGCATTTGGACCAATAAATCAACCATAAAAGCTCAATATACTCCAGTATTACACACATAGTATGCTTTACATTTTTAATGGACTGAATTAAGAGATATAGGGCAGGTGGCATGCAGTACCCTGGTAATCTAAAACTATAGGTCAGTACGGAAATATGAAGAATACTGGTCCACGAAGCCCCCTCTAAAAAAAACTATGTTGCTTATGGAAATGCTCCAAAAGTGTTGGAGATGTGTTCAGATCGTGAATGACAAAGGCTTATCATATCAATTGGAGATACAATTGTACAAATCATTGCTAACTAACCAGGACTTACAAAAAAATCAATAGAGTCAACAGATTCTTCACAGAGCAATCTAAAGGGTTATTGAGATAGAGCTAAACACAAAGTTACTAGCAAAATGGAAAGGATGATGGATATGAACAGAGCGTCACCAGTGTGTGAACCTACAGCATCACAAGTTTCAGCCTCAAAAATCACTCAGGAAAATTCTGCTAGCACACCGTAGGGACTGTATAAAATTCACTACTATCATCTTGAAGCTACGGCATCTTACCTCCATAGAAAGGGAACCAAACAACCTTTCTTGTGTGCCAAATGGTGTGACTATACACAGATTACCCCCGGAGGGCAAAAACTGTACATACAAGCATTGTCAAGTTCTCTCTCCCTCACCAGAATCACATCATCTCAGTCTCAACACAGTTTGGAAGACCCAAAAACTGCTACTTCACCAAGACCAGTAGTGTCATGAAAGAGCACTATGAGGCACGAAATATACCTCTCTTCATGCATTGACACACCAATGTGGCCCCTATCAACTCGCCATTACCTGAATCCATCAAGAGCAGCTGCTACATCCTCTAGGCCAAACTGGCGGCCCCCCAACCGTGCCTCCTTACACCTTGCTGCAAAGTAGAACATCAGCCACACCACCATAAAGTACACCTCTGCAACTGAGTGGACAAACCCGCCAAGAACCTTCCCACCAACTGCCACCATAACAAGCCGACCCATGCTGCCACACACCACTGTCTCCCAGCACTTGATCATTGTGGCATCGGTTGCCATCAAAGACACAAGGTAGCACCCTTCCTTCACCTTAATGCGGCCAGGCGGGCGCGGATCACGGTCCATGACAACCACCCATGGCACCACTGTGAACAACACCGAGACGACTGCATCAAGAAGAGCCCAGGCAACAGAGAACCCGTCGAGCTCTGGGCCTGCAACGGCTGCAGCAAGCCACGGGTTGACAGATGCCGAGAAAGGCATGAGCTTGGCGACAACAAAGAGCCTGAACAGCTGCGCCTGGTCGTGCACATCAGCGAAGAACCACAGGCAGAGCAACTGCACGACCGCATCCCGTGTCGCCCACCGCAGGAACGTGAACCCCGTGAACCGCCTTGCGCCCATCGCGGGGCCGGAGAGGAGGAACCCTCGCCGCTGCCCAGGAATGTGCCGCCCCGCTACAGACGCGAACACCGCGCCCAGCGTGACGGAGTGCACGGCGATGTACCCGAGGATCGCCAGCACGTGCGCGGACGAGAGCAGCGCGAGGAGGTTGACGATGGCCGCGGCGTCGCCCCTGGTCAGGTCGAGCAGCCGGAGCTCGCCGCCCCGGGGTGAGGCGGGCTTCGGCGAGGAGGTCTCGTTGTGGACGGCAAAGAAGAAAGGGGAGGCGGAGAAGGGGTGGGGGAGGGGTACGCGGTAGGGTTTGGGGGCGGAGAAGGAGGTGAAGAGGATGTGGTGGTAGGAGGCGTTGTGGCGGCGGGAGGGGGAGGAGGAGACCGGGTCGAGGGGCCCGACGAGAAAGTCGTCGTCGGAGAGGGAGGGCGAGGAGGAGGTGAAGGGGGAGCGGCGGCGGGGGATGTGGTGCTGGGGAGGCGGCGGGGAGGGCAGGGCGGGAGGGGAGAGGCGGGAGAGGAGGGACCGGAGGGCGGGGTCTCTGTCGGCGAAGGAGGCCAGGCCATGCGTGCCGGCAAGGAGCGCGGAGCGGAAGAGGAGGAGGAGGAGCGCCGCGAAGAGGAGCGGCGGGAGCGAGGTCGGGTGGAGGAGGTGTGCCACCGCGCGGCGCAGGACGCGGCCGCCCGTGCGCGCGTCCAGGCTCGGCGGAGGCGGCGGCGCAAGGGCTGCAGCGGCCGGCATGGCGGTCGGGCTGGGGATCGGCGAGGGGTGGCGAGCGAATGGGGAATTCGCTAAGGACTTAAAATCATTTTGTTTTGACACGACGGACTTAAAAGATTTGCGCGATTCGATAAGGAGTTGATATGGTTGATTGGGTGAAATGAAATGGTAGCGGTTGCAATTATTTTAATGACTGCAAAACTTAAATTGAGCCGTTACAAGTTACATCAATGGTTGAATACTTCTCCAAAAAGGAAAATCTGATGTCTGATTTTTAGCAGTATCTTTTGTTTACGTCCAAAACTAACCCCCATTTATTCGATGATATGGTCTTTTGTGCCATTTTGTTTCGTTTCAAAATATAAGTTTCTTCAAAAGTGAAATATGCAATTATTTCTATTTTGTTCGGTCCATTCTTTTGTACTAATTCTAGTATAGATGTGATGAGGACACTACTTCTTCAGTTTCAACCACATCACCTGCTGTTACCATACCTCCAAAAATGATACAAGGACCGATGACTCGATCCCGTGCACGTGAACTGAACTATGTGATTCTTCTAAGGAATGAAGGTCAAGAAGATGGCAACAAATAAAAGGGGTGCTACGTCACCCAACGTTTGGGCTGGATCTATGTAATAAAATCTAATTTTAGACAGATTATGGAAGGTTGGGAGGAGATTTCGCCCCTTCTACAGTGATGGCCGAAATAGCCTCCCCCTCCATCTATTTAGTCGGGTTCGAGTTTCTCTTGTAAGATGGGTTTTTCTTTGTATTAGTTTAGCCATCGCGCAAACTCTGCTCTTCAGTTGTGTCAGACGACCACCTGCGCGACAGCCTTTGAGAACCTCATTATTGAGTTCAATCATATTACTTTTGCAGATTCATTGTTGTCTATATCTTATTCTTGCTAGTTCTTCGATTGCTCGCAGGAATTGAATCTCATGTTCAGGTTAATCGTGCTACCCAGTAAGGTCAATAACCTTTGGAGTTGGTTCAGCGATTGCTAAGGCGCACACGACCTGCTCGTTTGTAGTCGGATCGCGAGAATCACCTCCACCAGAATCGAAAGTTATCTTCTCACCGAAAGATCGGGCATTCCGACTCTATCAAGATGTGTTCCTTGAGTTGGGACTAGGGCCTTTTTAGTTTCTTTTGGGCTGTATAATCTTTACTAATATGTAAATAAGAGTTGGTGATGGTCGTCGTTGACGTATGGGTCATGAACCGCGACACGCTCCCTACTTCTCACGAATAAAAAGGAAACAAATCACATCTCTCTTTCTATCCGTGACATAATTTGATTATTTAGTTAAAAAAATATGTTTTCACTGTAATGCACGAGCATGGAACTGAAGTTCCGGTTGCCGCTTGATTTGGGTTGCAATGCAATTAGTGAGAAGTTTTGGCCCTTGGCCTTGGATCACCTTGTAGTCTCAAAAACAAAAACAAAAAAAAAGATCATGCAGCGAGGAAAACAAAACCTTGGAGTGAGCAAACCAAACATAGTAATCCAAGGTCACAACAGCCATATTGACAGCCATGAAGCAACAGCATACGAGAATCTATTAGTTGGCATTTAGCACGCAAGAACAAATTGAGATATAGCACTGACTGTATATTACAACGAAACAGTTCTCGAGTGCCAACTCTTACAGTTTTGCAGATGTGCTGTTGCCTGTTGGATTCAGGTTGCTCAGGGTGATTCATGTCTGTAAGCTATGTTCTCTCATCCGATGAGTTTGTTGTCCATGATGCGTGTGGTTCCATGATTCCATCTTCGTGGCTTGCCTTGCAAACGCATATAATACCCTTACTAAACCTGGAAGAGTTAGATAAAAGATTTCACCAGTTGTAAGCCGAATTAAGCAGTCTTTTAGCAGTTCTACTGAAATATTCAGTGCATTGGATTGGACTGAAGAAAATACCAACTGCAGCACTGGTTTTTGCTTAAGACCATCTTGTATTTCGAGGGACAACAACACGGCATGAAAGACCTTCGCTGCTCTCCGTTGGCTCCGCTTGCGCCGCGCGCCTGGCCCGTGTCCTCCTACTTCACGACCGCCGCCGGCTACACGAGCTATGTCCTTGCCCATTTCGGCCGCGGGAAGCCCGCGCCAGAGGGGAGGTGGAGGCGGCACAGAGGACGTTTGGCGACGAAGACACGCGTGCGGTCCGACAGCGAGCGGCGGCGCGCGTCTCGCAGCGGAGGGCATCGCGCGCGCGCGGTCCCCTCGACTCGGCGGCCGGAAGGAAATGAGGAACAACCAGCAGGAATAACCGTGGTTTGCATTTAGATTCGTGCTCGCCATGCGCCCAATAAAATACGGCGGATCAGCGAGCAAGGGTGCAAAGTTCCATCCGACCGACCAACTAAGGCATTGTTTTGTGGATTTTAAGCCATCTTTAACTTTTGAAAAGCTAGTAAGACCTTTTTTAAAATGGTTCAGCTTTTAAGTGATTTTTGGCATAAGCCAGACACCATATGTAACTGACAAAAGCTGCAAGGTGAGCTGAATCTGCTTTTGCAGCTTATTGCAAATTAGCTATTTATCAAACGGTTCTTATAAAAAGCTATAACTGCTTTTCAACCCAGAAAGCTAAAAAGCAGCTTTTCAGAAAAACTACAGCTCCCTAAACATGCCTTAAAACTTACTGAGCAAATACAGAAGGAAGAAATAGGTATCCACATTGGTCATACTAGCAGGGTACCCGTGTGTTGCAACGGAATCCTAAAAAAGGTGATACATATAAGTAAAAATGATTCTAAGCCATACAATAAAGTACAATTTCTTTCATACACACATCAAGCGGAGTATATCTTAGTAAGCTAGTAAATAAATCAGATTATAAACAAATGTTTTATATTGAGTCGTCCAACATGAATAATATTTTAAGATTGCTCGTAGAAGTAACTTATGAGAGTGCGATGTAAAATTGTCCATGAGAGAACCAGATCAGAGAGATAGAGACATACATTTAGGATAGTTTGACCATGTGCCTTAGAAATGATCACAACAATTTATTTCTTCAAAATACTTAAAAATATCTGTCAAGCACATTTGGCTACACAGATTCAGATTCCCCATAGAAAAATAAAGAAGGATCGTCCACATGGTGACTATTACTTTGATGATCACTTTAAGCTTTATTAGTTTTTGGGCAAAAATCACCTTGAGAAATGTATTATTAACCATCAATAAAGTAATATATGTATTTTAAGAGGGCAATTAACTTCAAACTTTTTGAATAATGACACTCCTAACATTAAATATGTGCAAACCATTGAAAATAAGCTTCGAGATAGATTAATTTTCACCCCTATTTAGCTCCACTGATTTAGCAATTCTTATAATCTCATACCACACAAACATAAGCCTCTCCTCTACGGAAAATATATGATATAGGCTAAAATCTCCATAACAAACATAACTTCCATAAATAGAACCATATGTAGAACCATTTTTCATTGTTTGCCATGTATAGAACAGTTCTGGATTAGTAAATTTTGGAACTGATCTAAGATGTGTTATAAATGTAGTATGAATCAGAAAATCTGACCTTGTAGGTGGAAAACAAAATTTTATCACAGTGCTAGTTCTTCCTATAGATACTCTGCCTACCGTTGTAGACTCACCTTCAACCACACGTATTGTGAAGGAAGTTGCTACTGCGGCTAGACCCATATCGCCTGTGGAGGATCGTGCGTGGGATCCAGCTAGTAGTACTACGACGGCACCTGGTAGTACTGCGGCGACGCCTTATAATACTGCGGTAGGGGGACCTGCTGCTACTGAGGCGTGCCTCGGGGACCTGCAGCGTTGGGGCGTGCTGCTCGTTCATTAGTGGTTGCATCGCGTCTCATCCTCGGTGAGGTAGTTGCAATCGTGAAACCCTAAAACCTAGGATAGAGGAGATGAGAGAGGGTTTGGGGTTTCAACAACTCGATGCGTGGAGACCAGAGAGAAAGGCGACGGTGGAAAGAGTGGAATGCGTTAAATCGCCTCCTATCTTAGCCATGCATGTTAGATCCAACAGATCAAATACTCTGAGGAGAACAGACGACTACCACCAACTCCTAATTAGAATTAGTAGATAAAATATTATAAAATATTTTTTAGAATTTTTGAACTCAATTTGGTACTTTCTATAAAACAAAATATATTTATGGAACTATTTAAAATAGAAAACGAATTTAAATCTTTAATTTCTATTTCGGGTCGAAACCCAGTTCCTCGGCCCGTTTCTATTTCCACTAACCTAGCCCACATGGCCCTCTCCTTCTCTCCCCTCTTTTCGGCCTGCAGGCCCACTTGGCCCAATGACGGTCAAAACGGTCTGCTTCCCTTCTCCCTTGGCCCATCCCAACTCGCCCAGCCCTTCCCCCTTCACCAGCCGCCCGCATGCACAGGGCCACTCCCGTCCTCCATTACCACTACAGCCAGAGCTCCAAGCGCCATTTTTCTCGCCTGTTTTTTCTCCATTCAAGTGCAATCAAGGCCTTAATCTTCGCACTAATCTTCCCAATCCATTTATTGTCCATTTCATCTACTAAATTGCACAATAATACCACATTTGTACAACCGACCACCGACCTCCCCGTCCTCATTGCCGTCGCTTCGGTGTCACTCCCTTGAGCCTATAAAAGGCATGCATCGACTTCGCAACGCGTTTCCGAATCCATTTTGGCCATTCCCGAGCTCTTCCGTCCACTCATTCGCTCAGAACACGCCAAAGACCGAAGCTCTATCCCGACGCCGGCCGCCGCGCTCTCGACGCTCATCTTTGTCCCAGAGCTTGCTTCCTCAAATTTTTTCACGTCATCTTGTGCGCAAGGTTTCTCCGGTCATTTACCCTAAGCAATTTCACTCTTCCTCTTGTATATGCGACTAATTTCGCCGTTATTTCCTTCTGGCCGAATGGCGCAAATCATCGTCTTGCGCCGTCGTCTGACCTCCATTGCTGAAACTAAGCCCCTTGCTGACTTCGCCTCGTCGCGTTCTACCACATGCCCCCTTCCATTTCACCCCAACCGCACCGGAGCACCGCTGTCATCTTTGAGCCATGCGCCACATCGCTATATCCTCAACCATTGCCACCACCATAGCTTTCCAAGGAGCAAAGCTTGCGCAAGCATTTTTCCCGTGGCTGGCTCCCTCTTCCCTACACTTCAACAACACCAGCAGACCATGCAGCCGCCAGCAAGCCCTCAGGCCATGGACACCATCTCAAGGACTGAGTCCACCGTGGACGGCTATGTACCATGAAGGCATGAACCAAGTCCACCAACTCAGACCCCACTTGTCATAGTCATAAGCCATTTTCCCATTCAGAGATAAATCAACCAAAAAGGGAAAGCTCGTTGACGTCCTGCCTACACAATAAATCAGATTTTCCATCAGTGAAACAATCATGAAATTCTAGAAAAAAAAGTCAAATAGCGTTTTTCTTCATTTCGGATTTAATCTTCCGTAGGCCTGATCTCTTCTGTTCGAACTCCGATTGGATCCATTCTTTCTTCTAAATTCATCTAAAATTCTAATCTACCTATTTATTTTATTTGAATTTGGATGTTCTTTGTGTATAGATTTTGAAAAGTCGAAAGAATTTGCTGTCAACGATCTCTAGCATCAACCCTTTGTGCAAGCCAAGTTACAATCTTGATCATGTTGATCCTAGATTTTTTAACTATATTTTGATTTAAATTACTGTATGTATAATTTTATCAATGTAATTTAAATCTCATATTTAAATGATTAGTTACGTCCAATTTGTTTAAACCACATTTGAACTTGGACATATAAGCCATTGAAACCTTAAGGAATACTTGTATATGATGATTATCAAATGCGTAGACATGCTTGGATCTGAAAGTAAGTCTTTTATGGGAATCTGAGCCAAACAAAGAATTCTATTGAAATGAAACCATTCCTTGGCATTGGTGTGCCATGGAATGCTTTAAAAAGTGATATTGTTCAAAGCAAAAGTGAAAATGTGATTTAGACCGGGTGAGAATGGTTGTCCGGTAGGTGCAATGAAGCACGAGAGCTGGGTTTGTGGAAAGTCTAGCCTAGTCAGTTAAGGACTGATCTGTGTTTTACTGAATGTAAAGCCTTATCGTACTTTCACAAGTCTGATATAGGATAGACTATCCATATTGAAACATAGTATGGACGGTCGTGACATTAGGTTGAAAGTGGGGCGAGTGTAAGGCTACCACTCGGCACAAGAGGGGACTTCTGACTAGGGTGAACCTTTCGACAGTGAAATCTTAACATGCATGACTACATGGATGAAGTTTTATAGGGGCCTTGTCGTGATTTTCTCTGCCATACACTAAAGAAAGTGTGTATGTTGGTAAAAAGGAGACGATCATATCTTGTGGAAAAAGATGTATAACTTCTGCAGTGTGTAAAACTAATTGATTAGCTGTGCCCACGGTCATGAGCATGCCGAGTAAGCCATTCACGGACTAGACTTTGACATTTCAAAAATGATTTCAGAAAAGTGGTTTATAAGTGGAGAGAGTCCACGTAGAGAAATTTGGGATGAAACTCTTGGATGGATCCCGTGTGGAAAATCGATTTAAAACTCAGCTTTACTATATCAATTACGCTTTGAAAATTACTTATTGTATTTGAAATATTGCTTTATGCTCAAATTAACCCTATTATGTCATCTTTTGTTATCCTTTCATTAACAATGCATTTCATATGTGACTTGAGAGTACTTTTTGCACTCACTTTGCAATATGTGTTGTTTTAGAGGAGTCTTTCTACACTAGTGAGGATCTCGATGACTAGACCACTGGCTTAGTTGATTGCCTATGGTAGATTTGTTAGGATCTACTACTTCTTTTGCTTTTTGCTGTTATATTTTCAGTTGTCCTCCGAGCCATAAAAGTTTCGTATGATATGTTGTGGTATTAACTTTGTCTATTATGTGTACTAGCTTTTTCTAAATTACTACATTATACTTAGAGGATTTCGATTTTTTTTTTCTAGGTCCGACACAGACACAAAAGGCAAAAGCTGATGCAAGCAAAGGCCAGCCGTCTACGTCGCTGGCAATTTCGTAGCATTTGATGGACTGCAACTGAGAAACACTGCAAGTGCACGGCACGTAGAATTGAATTAACTTCATGATTTCGTGACAACAAAGTCTGTAAACTAAAGAAATTTGCAGATACTTGAAGTGCTTATGCTATTAGTCAATAACCCAAAAGTCCACGTCAGCTCTTTTGTGCCTGTCAAAAGTGTTAGTGTTAATCTTGTTGTTAGAATAATTGTACACGTTAGAACGTGTACATGCATGTGTTTGTTTTGTTTTCAGTTATCTAGTCTTTGCATGGAGTGACTGCACGTCACAAGTTTTTGACTAGTTGTGTTGCATTAGTGAGATGCATGCACGAGTGCATGGATGTAGGAGGGCTCATTCAATGGGTGACCAAGTCTGCAGGGACCAAGTCTTCACGAGGTCACGTTCACTGGATGGCCGTCTAGTCAGGAATGAGCCGGGGCTGCGCACTTCTGTGATCCATTGTATCTATATAATCTTGTACATGGGATGCTCAAGGTAGAGAGTAGCTAGGAACAAAGAAGTAAGACACTAACTCAAGTCCGTTGTAATCTTGAGTCGGTAGGTGTCTTTAAGGGTGTATTCCTTGTATTCTTTGGTGAGCTAAGTACGAGAATATATAAGTGTTAGGGTTTGTAGATCCAAAACACACGCACAAAAACGGGAGACACAAGATTTACGTGGAAAACCCTTGCGGGAAAAAACCACGGGAGACAAATGCACTATTTGGTTCAAAGGTTACATGTACAAAGGGGTTGGCATATATATAGCCAAAAATAGAATCCGAGATGGAAAGATTATTCTGTTGGTAAGTTGAGATATTGGAGATTGAGGCAATCCGTGATTATCTCTAACAAACCTCCCCTTGACTCAAAATCCATAATGAATTGTCTCCAAAACCCCCGAAGGGCAATTAAGCACCATGAATGCCAACCAAGTCAAGGCAATGCTTGAACTTGGTATTTGAAAGTGTCTTGGTCAACATGTCTGCAGGATTATCATTAGTATGTATCTTTCCCACAACAACTTGTCCTTCAGCGACAACATCACGAATAAAGTGGTACTTGATATCAATGTGCTTGGTCTTGGCATGATACATATCATTCTTGGTCAAATAAATAGCACTCTGGCTATCACAATAAACAAAGAAGAGTATCCTGTTTAAAACCAAGTTCGAAACCGCACCTGCAACCAAATAGCTTCCTTAACGCCTTGATGCATGGTGAAACATACTCCGCTTGAAGAGTAGAAAGAGCGCAATAGGTCGTAAGGATGCCTTCCAACCGATCGCAGAACCACATAAAGAGAAGATATATCCGTAAATTGACCTTCTTTTATCAAGATCACCAAAGATAATCGTAACCAACAAACCCAAGAACATCATTTGTCTTCACTTTATTCTTATCAAACAACAAGCCAAAATTAGAAGTGCCTTTCAAATAACGAAGAATCCACTTAATCGCATTCCAATGCTCTTTGCCGTGATTTATGCATAAATCGCTAACAACGCTAATGAATGAGCTAAATGCAGTCCGTGCAAATCATAGCATACATAAGATTACCAAGCGCCTAGAGTAAGGAATACGAGACATATAGTCTTTGTCTTCTTCATTAATAGGACAATCGACTTGAAGATAACTTAAAGTGTGAGGCAAAAGGTGTAGAAACAGTTTGCAATTACCGAGATTAAATCATCAAGTACCTTCTCAATGTAATTTTTCGAGATAGAAATAATGTACCACTTTGCGATCACGTTGAATTTCCATCCCAAGAATTTTCTTAACTGGACCAAGATCTTTCATCTCAAACTCATGACTAAGTTGAGCCTTCAACTGTTTAATAAGTGACTTGTCATGAGAAACAATAAGCATATCATCAACATAGAGCAAACAAATAAACAAATGAACCATTTGGAAACTGTTGAAATAAACACGCTTATCATAATTGTCGCGAGAATATCACAGTGCAATCATAAAGGAATCAAACCTTTTATACCACTTGCCTAGGAGCTTGTTTAAGACCATAGAGAGACTTTTTCAAATGACAAACTAAATCCTCTTTTCCAGGAGTAGCAAAACCCTCAGGTTGTGTCATAAAAATCTCTTCTTCTAAATCTCCATGTAAGAAGGCAGTTTTAACATCAAGTTGCTCTAATTCCAAGTCAAATAAAGCAACAAAAGCAAGCATAACCCGAATGGAAGAGTGGCGCACAACAGGAGAAAAAACTTCATTGAAGTCAATACCTTCTCTTTGGTCAAAACCTTTTACCACTAAACGGGCTTTCCATCTTGCAGGTTCAACTCCAGAAATACCATCCTTCTTCTTATAAATCCATTTGCACTTTAAAGGTTTCTTACCTTGTGGAAGCTTAACCAAATCCCATGTACGGTTTTTATGAAGGCTCAAAAATTTTTCATTCATAGCTGTCAACCACTTAGAAGAATTTTCACATGAGATAGCTTTAGAATAAGAAGGAGGTTCAAAAGCATCACAAATATCTTGTGCAGCAAGAAGAGCATAACAGGCCATATTATCAGTGTCACGATATCTAGTAGGTAATTGAGTGTTCCTCCTTGGTCTATCTCGAGCAATACAATGATCATTAGTACTAGGAGATGCAGAAACTGGTTGTGACGAAGTACCACTAGGTGCTAAAACTGGTTGTGAAGAAGAACCACTAGAAGAATCATTATCAATGGTAGGTAAAACTACCTCAAATTCTGCATTTCTTTCAGCAATTTCAGAAGTTCTAGATTCATTAGTGGATGAACAACCATCACTGTCACAACCAGGTGAAAGTAAAGCATCTTCATGAAAAGTAACATCACGACTAATGATTAATTTGCGAGAATCAGAACACCATAAACGATATCCTTTAACACCTGAACCATACCCAACAAATATGCATTTTCTTGCTCTAGGCTCCAATTTTCCATCGCTAACATGAGCATAAGCAGGACAACCAAAAATTTTCAAATTAGAATAATCAACTGGTTTACCTGACCAAACCTCTTCTGGAATCTTAAAGTCAATGGCTGAATTTGGAGAGCGATTAATCAAGTAAGAGGTCAGAGAAAGCAGTCTCACCCATAAAGCACGCTTATTCCATAAACCTGCATTTGAAAGCATGCAACGGACTCTTTCCAGAAGAGTGCGATTCATACGCTCTGCCACACCATTCTGCTGAGGATTACCTGGAACAGTTAAATGTCTTGCAATACCATGATTAGCACAAAATTGATCAAACTCACCACTACAAAATTCCAATCCATTGTCAGTTCTAAGTTTCTTGATTTTCTTGCCAGTTTGGTTTTCAACCAAGACTTTCCACTTCTTGAAAATTGAAAAAGCTTCATTCTTATGTTTCAAGAAATAAACCCAAACTTTGCGAGAAAAATCATCAATGAAGGTAATCATGTACTCACAACCTCCAATAGAAGGAAATCTAGAACGACCCCAAAGATCAGAATGAATATAATCAAGAATTCCCTTAGTCTGATGAGTTGAAACAGAAAAACTGACTCTCTTTTGTTTGCCAAATACACAATGTTCACAGAAATCAAGTTTGCCAATATCATGTAAAAATCCTTTCTTGCATAAAAGATGCATACCTTTCTCACTCATGTGATCCAAGCGCATATGCCAAAGCTTGGTGATGTGAGGATTTGATGCAATTGTAGAAACAATGCAGAACTCAGAATCAGAGAACCTTGCAAGTAATAAAGACTGTTCATTCTATTGGCTTTCATAACAACAAGGTTGCCTTTTGAAATCTTAAGAACACCATTTTCACCGGTATATTTATAACCCAAAGATTCTATGGTGCCCAAAGAAATAAGATTTCTTTTCATTCTGGGAACATGGCGAACATTTGAAAGAGTCCTAACAATGCCATCATGGGTTTTAATTTGAATAGAACCGATGCCAACAATTTCAAGTGGAGACTCATCAGGAATCACAACTTCACCACTACCAATGTAATCATATGTAGAAAACCACTCTTTAAATGGACAAATATGAAAAGTGCAAGCTGAATCAATAATCCATGCAGTTTGATTCTTCAAGTTGGAAGTGATAATTAGAGCCTCACCATCAGATTCATTTTCAACAAGACTAGCCTCACCAGGTTTATCAGAATGTGTCTTTTTGTCTTTATCTGCCCTATTTTTCAACTTGTAACAATGATCAACAACATGACCAGGTGTCTTGCAATAACGGCAAAAATTGTTGGGTTTACGTCCTCTTGATTTAGATCTAGATTTTGATCTATGATAATTGCCTTTATAGGGAGATCTACCTCTAACAATTAACCCCTCAGCCTTAACTTCAGAATGAGAATCAATATCAAATTTCTCCTTAGACAATAAATTTGATTTAACATTCTCAAAACTAAGGGTATCATGATTGCCATAAAGCATAATTTCCTTAAAATGCTTAAAGGTAGCAGGCAAAGAGACGACCAACAGAATAGCCTTATCTTCATCATCAATTTTCACCTCTAATTTCTCAAGATCAATGATGAGTGAATTAAATTCATTAAGATGAGACTGAATAGAGGTACCTTCCGCCATGCGAATTGTGTACAAACGTTCTTTGAGGCGCAATTTGTTGGCAAGACTTTTCTTCATGTACAAGTCTTCCAATTTCTGCCACAGTTTTGCGGCTGTAGTCTCATGAATGACTTCACGCAGAATATCTGTAGACAAACTGAGCTGTATGGCGGAGAGGGCTTTCTGGTCAAGTTCTTCCCATTGTTCATCTGTCATAGTCGCCGGTTTAGCAGACAATGCTTTTCTGACGCCCACCTGTGTAAGAACAGCTTTCATTTGAACCTGCCATATCGAAAAACTGATCTTGCCATCAAACTTCTCAATGTCAAATTTAGTGGATGACATGATGGAGAATAAAAAATTGCAGATCAGAAAATATGATAGGTTCTGAGAAAAAAACTTCCTGGTACACTCTGAGTGCGCGTGACAATTTTTACTGCACGTTCTGTACACTTCGGGTGCACTTAGCAATTTCAGCTGGAAGAACCGAAGCTGCCTTGAAAACTGAAAAGCTGGAGCTGATTGATCTGGAGTCGCACGGGCTTTGGGACTTGAAGCTGGACGCCAAAGAAAAATTAAAATCCCTTATGGGATCTGATTGGAGTCCAGAGTCAAAACTCTCTCGGTTGCTTCACGAGTCTTCACGTGAGTTCCTCACGAAGACACTTCTAGTCGCACGAGATGCTTCTTCACGGGATTTCTTCACGCAGAGGAGCGGCCAGCGCAAAGGGCGAGCGCCGGGGAACACGAGGAGCAGGCCGGCACGGCGTCGGTGACGGGGTCGCCGGAGGAGGTCCGGCCGGATGGAGGCCGGCGGCGGTCTTGCAATCCGCGCGAGGCGGTGCATGAGCCGGGAGACGGCAAGCAAGCCGGTTCGGTGCCGGCCGGCGAAGGCCAAAGATCCGGAGGGACGTCGGCGCCGGGAACCGCGCAGCACGCGCTGGCCGATGGCCGCGCTGCGGCTCGAAGAGCAGCGTCGAGGAGCACCGAATGCGTCGAAGACGGCGAGGAAGCCGCGCGCGCTAGACCCGATGCGCGCGAGCTTGGATGTCGTGGCCCGGACGCGAGGTGCGAACGCCGAGGAACCGCGTGGGGCGCGAGGAGCCGCGGCCGAGACGAGCGATCGAGGCCGGCGAACACAGAGGACGGCGGCGCGCGCGCGAGGAGGAGGCGACGCCGCTATCTTGCGATGAAGGCCGACGGCGCAGATCGAAACCCAGTGCGTGCTTGTGGCTCGATACCACTTGTTAGGGTTTGTAGATCCAAAACACACGCACAAAAACGGGAGACACAAGATTTACGTGGAAAACCCTTGCGGGAAAAAACCACGGGAGACAAATGTACTATTTGGTTCAAAGGTTACATGTACAAAGGGGTTGGCATATATATAGCCAAAAATAGAATCCGAGATGGAAAGATTATTCTGTTGGTAAGTTGAGATATTGGAGATTGAGGCAATCCGTGATTATCTCTAACAATAAGTGTGTATGTTCTTGATGTATTTCTTGTTCTTGTGTCCACGAGTTTGTGTTTGATCCTTGGGCTAGTTCCAACAAAAAGTTCTTGTGCTATTATCTTATTTAGAGTTTTTAACTTTCTTAGAGGTGCCACGAGGTACCACTAAATTACTCTTAAATTCTTGTACTTCTTGTTATTTTCGCTCTTTAAACTTTTAGTACCTCGTAGTACTAGCTCAATGTATATTTTACTACCTCCCAAATATTGCAAAAAAGTCTCTACTGTATTACCTAACCACTATGCAACAATGCAACTTCTAATAGTTCATCTATAATTATCTATTCATTTCTAGTTTTTGTATCGTCATCTTAGGAATCTCCTTCAATTGATGCCATCTTCAATTCCTCTGGTGCCTTCATTATAAAAAGTTGTACTATTATTATAATCTAAAGCTCCCTTGAATTGCGTAATTTTGACAAATATTTAAGATCTCATCCGAAAGCGAGGGGTGACTAAACTAATTTCTGGCATCTTTGGCAGAATGGAAGGGTGATTTGATCAGATAGATTTCTGCACAAACAACCGCAATGTCAATGTGTCACGGTCACAGGGAAGGCCGTATAAGAGCTGAATCTGGCTAGAAGTACACTTCTCATCAATTAACAAATCTATTTTGTGCATCACATAATTAACTGGGACACCATGGCACATGAGCACCACAAACAGGTATTTCCTCTATGTATTCCGTGCAAAAAATTTTGATTTTTTTTATGTTGAGTTCAACTAGTTTACCAACTAATATCACTTTTTACGCCTTTTGAATCTCTTGATGTTCAATTACACACATGTGCAAGACAGGCAACTGGAAAATTTTGGAATTTTGTTTGTTCATTTCAAATGGGATTTGAGAATTTACAATGGATGTCACTACACCAACAAGATATGACCAGCAACCTGAGCAACATGCTCATGAGCCAATCTTTATTTGGCACTTACATTTTCAGTATCTTCAGCACAAAGACAAGCAAACAAAGCCACAGCTGCACCATTGCAATTCAGTCAAAAGACACACCCACGCACGCCTACATGAGCTACTCTATTTTGGAGGAACCAACAATAGCAACCTCAGCTTCAATGCAGCACTTTGTTTTCACGAGATAACCATTTGACGAGTCCTTGAAATCCTCCAGCGACATGAACTTGTTCCATCCCCAGTTTGTAGCATTCTTCGAGAATTGGCAACGGCCTACATTTCCCAACAAAACAATGTGTAAATCACTAGCAATTGAGAACATGTGATGGTAATTTAGCATCTGGTAAAGGGTGAACCTGTTTCTTTCCAGTGCTTGCCTGTTTCCTGGTCTTTCATGGATATGCTATATTCTACCAGGTTCGCGGTGTTCTGATGGAGCGTATGCGGCATTTTCATGTTCAGGTACAGGGAGAGATAGTTCCCATTGTTATCAAGACCGGATGGGTAGATACTGATGAACCTGAAAATTCGACAGCGGTACACAGTTTAGTTCATTATCCAGTACTTAGGAAGGTAAGAAAATTCAGATGCAATAATTGCGTTAGAAAAATTCAGATTGAAATTGATTCATTTTAAGCATTGCAAATTCAAGATGTTCGAACCATTTGTGTCCACCGATTTCAAACTCTGGAGAGTAGCCTGGGTTTTTCAACCCAAAGAAGTCATTGATGTCCCAAGTGTAGACTTTACGTTCGCTGAAGGTGTTCATTTTCTGAACAAACAGCGTTTCTGACATATCATTGACTTTAGCAGTGACAACTTTGATGAACTCAACACCAAAGATGCAGCTGTTGTTAACAAGAAATCCATATGACCGTTTCTTCAGTGTTCTGAGGGGAATCATGCATGAGGTCCCAGCGCTTGTGCTTGCAGTCTGGAAATTGTGGCTAACTGCATATAAAATATCCAAATGAAGGGAATAAACATAAAACCTTTTCTTTTGCTTATGAAACTGCAATTTACTGAAACAAACGATGGCTGCAAAACTCGTAAATGAAAACACAAAAACATTACAAGGTTAGTAAGTCATTGCTAAGTCTAACCAAGGAGGTTTTGAGTCAATGTATGAAAAACATAATGATCCTGCTGTTTCTTTTTTTTGAATGGTGAGATCCTGTTATTTCTATCAGGAGTACTTTGATATGTTACCTTGATGTTCACTGTGCTTTCCGTATGTCTGGTCATATATCAAGAACTTGAAATTTGCCTCCACAACAGTGTCGGATCTCACAGATTTTCGCGCCAGCTCAAGTCTAAGAGAAACATATTCCTTTTCATCACCGCTCTTTCTGTCCCTTGGATTCAGTTTCAAATACCTGTAAACAAGTCAAGAGAAAGGGAAAAAGAATTGAGAATATGTTCATGAGATGGATACATCAAACTACGCTGGCCATGCTTTATCTTCAGATAGATGCAGTAAACAAAGCTTCTCTACAATGAGCTGTTCTAGTTACACAAACCATGCAACGCATCAGAACTTCAGAAGTTCAGAATCCTCGCAAGAAAAAAAGTAGGAAGTTCAGAACAATATGCTGATTGTACCAGTTAAGCCCCATGATCTCAAACACCCTGGAGTAGGTCCATCCTTCAACCTTCTCAAAAAGTGAGGAGAAGCCATCAATTCTCCACTTGAAGGTTGTATGTGCTGCTGGAGAAGGCGGCGCAGGCACTGCAACCTTGAATTTCTGGCTCTGCCCCTGGTTTGATCGGCCTGAAAAAGCAATTCTCACTTAAGTAACACCATCAAAGATCACAACAACAGATCAAATTAGAACTACAGAACAGAAGAACAATCAAAATACTGTGAGACGAAGAGGCACCCATGATGATCCTCAGTGCTACTACTCTTGCTTTGTGCACAAAAATGTGCTTTCCACCATATGTAGATTGTAGAATGACATAGGTGTATCAGAATTTCCCAGAAAACGGGGTGAGGTTTCTGTTCCTTCTTGGAGACTTTGAACAGAGGCAAAACTTTTTTAGAAAAAAAAATTGGACAGAGACAAACTGATGCAAGCAAAGTGTACTATATGTCACTGGAAATTTCATAGCGCCTGATGGTTTGAAACTGATCAGCTACAGTGCAAGCCTACAGCGATTAGAATTGAATCAGTTTCCGACACCAAAAGTCTGAGTCAACTAAAAAGTTTCTGTTGAAGTATAAGTGAATTACCCAATTTTCCTCATCAACTTAAGCTTTTGGGTGAATTGGTTGGTGCATGCAACTCAATATGGTATCAGAGCCAAAAGGTCTCGAGTTCAAGACTCGGTTGATGTAATTAAAAAAAATAATTGCAGTCTACTTCTATTTCACCTCCTACACCTGAGGGGGAGTGTTCAAGTATAAGTGAATTATCCACATTTCGTCATCTTGAATGCCACCACCTTCCTCTCTATGTGCTGCTTCATTTATAAATTGGTGTGCTGTAACCTAACGTAATACCTTTGAGTTGCGTACTTTGATAGAATGAAGGGCTTTTTTTTCATTTTTTTTTTCAGATTGCTGCATGAACAAATTCAGTGCCAAAGTGTCAGCTACAAACCCCTGAGTTTTAAGCTAGCCACAACTTCACTGCATCACATCATGAAAATCAAGCTGTGTGCAAACTACAAAACCAATATGAAGACTGAAGTCCAAACATTTTGTGGCATTGGACAATACATCACTTAATAATGCAGCATAACATCACTTTAACTGCAAATCAGCGGCATATTTATCATGACAAGTGTACCACACATAAGAAATAAACGGAGCATATTGTGTAGCATATGACAATGCATGCTAGTTCCTACCATGGGAGGAATACATCCAGTAACCTGAGTAATATCCTCATGGAATTATCGGTTGAGAGTTTTGCAGTTTGACTACCTTAAGAGAAGGAAACCATGCTGCCAACGCAGTCTAATTATCTCATACAGACACATATCAATATATTTTCTTGCATGATGCTTTAAGCTAACATGTCAAGACAGTTGCATGCAAATTCATGTAAGTGAATATAATTAATGAACTACTCTTCAGTCTACCCCATGATGGACGATCCAATGATAGCAATCTCTGCTTCAATGTAACACTTTCCCTTCACAAGATATCCTTTGGACGGGTCCTTGGAATTCTCCAGCAAGATGAACTTTCACGGCGAACTGGCGCCAACCTATATTTCCGACAAAAAGGACATATCACACCAATGACGACAATGATGACATTTTTTTCTATGTCCATTGTTAAGTTTCTGTTAAATGTGCACCTTTGAATTTCTTGTGATTGCCACTTTCTTGGTCCTTAATGGATAGGTTGGATTCTACCAGGGTTCCAGTATTTTGGGGGAGCTTATCCTACCTGCACTGCTTCAGGAACAAGGAGAGAAAATTCATGGTGCCATCCAAATCCAAACTAGATGGGCTGACAGTTAGGGATTAGTCCAATATGGATCACATGGTAGACCTATATTAATCGTGAATTTTCAATATTCAGAGAACAGTAGCTGGAAAGTTTTTATGCAACAACAGTGCTAAGCAAAACTGGATAATGGAATCAAGAAAAAAAATAAGCAGGCAAATATTGGAAGTCTGAAATCTAGTACCATTCGTATCCACCAATTTCAAAAGTCGGTGAGGTGCATGGGCTCTGAGGTGCGGTTGTCTTCAATGATCCAAGTATACATTCCACGGTCATTGACGGTGTTGCTCTTCTAGACAAGCAGGTTTTCTGAAATATCATCTGTTGTTTTTACAGTGACAACCTTGATGAACTCTACAACCGAAAATGCAGCTGTCATTGATGAGAAATCCAGAAGATGGATCCTTCAATGTCTTAAGGGGAATCATGAACATGGTTGCTGAGCGTGGGCTTAAAGTCTGGAAATGGTGGGTAACTGTGCATCAAATGGAAGGCATCACTGGGTTACAGAAATAAAAAAAAAGAAGTCTAAAAAAAATATTCCTCTTAATTTCCTTGCTAGTTTATTTACCAAAAAGAAAGTTGCTCAAGTCTAAGACCAAGAATCACAATAACATTATGATGCTTAAGCAGAACGCTTGTCCGGCAAAGTGCAAAAAAGACAGAAAGAACTCTTGCTTCTGCAGTTTAGAAGTGAAACTGTGAAGATCATTTTCTTTTTGTTTCAAGATATTTGCTATTGTACCTTGTTGTTCAGCATGCTTTACATAAGTCTGGTCATATATCAAGAACTTGAAAACTGCTTGCGCGACAGTATCAGATCTTAGAGAAGCTCGTGCTAACTGCAGCATAAGATAAACATACTCAGTCGTTCTGTAACTGGATACAAATTCAAGTGCCTGCAAACAAGTTAAGAGAGGGTTACAAAGTCCGTTTACAAGATAGATCTCAAAAAAAAAACTATGGCTTTGTCTTCTCTTCTAGTAGATATATATGGAAATTTTGGTAGCTCTCCGAGTACACTGTGCTGAGAAGCCATGCATAGGCACTGTTTAGGGGGCTTTAAGCTAGCTCCAGCTTTTGAAAAGCCAGCAAGTCCCCCAAATAGGGATGAAAACGGTACGGAAACGGTCGGTAAATAGCTGTTCCGTTTCCATTTCCATATGTTTTACCGGTAACGGAAACGAAATCGAAAACCCCGGAAACGGATACGGAAATGGATAGTGACGGAAACGGAAGCGGAACGGAACGGATACGAAAACAGAAACGGAAAATTTCACAAGAATATAGTACATGATCTATCCAAAGTTTCAAACATACCAATTTTGAATGGTATTGTAGTTACATAGAACATCTTAATAACATTAGCCAACATGGACTCATTGAGCATGGTATGAACAAGGACATGTAAACATTGTTTACCTCAAAATCAGCCAACACATCATTGTATAATAGCAAACATAGATAGTTTCACATCATAACATAATAGCAAAGTCACGTAGTTCCACATCATAACATAATAGCAAAGACATGTAGTTCCACATCATAACATAATAGCAAACACACATAGTTTCACATCATACCATAATAGCAAACACATATAGTTTCAAATCATTAAAACTTAGTTTTTTCTCAAGCTATCTGTCCCCCATATTAATCCATCATATTCTCCTCCATATTAGTACCATCGACATCATCTTGCTCCTCCAACTACAAAGACAAGCACGAAACAATAGTAATGTTTTTGATAAGACAAATAGAAGCACATTAAACTGAATTTTACTTGATTTGCACAATATGGTTTGTAAGTTAGATAAAAAAAGACAAACCGTTGCTATCGAGCTTGCAAAATGTCGCTCAAGGCTATCCACATCCAACTCAGTCATGATAGATGCAATGGTACCACCTAAATGATTAGTACAAACTGATTAGACTTAAATATTTTCACATTATGAACAAACTATTAAAGCAAACTAAATAGTTACCTTTTGATGCTGCGGTCCAATCTTTAATACAAATTAAAGCTTGCACAATCTCAGGATCTAGACGACTGCGAAATGGGTCAACAACTCGTCCACCAGCACTGAATGCCGACTCCGAAGCAACCGTTGACACTTGAATAGATAGCACATCACGAGCAAGCTGGGAGAGAATAGGGAGCTCAACTTGCTTGACCTTCCACCATGATAAGATATCGAAATGCTTGTCTTTTATAGATGCTAGAGGTTGCTCCAAGTACACTTCCAACTCATTTTTGCTAACATGATCTGTTTCACTAATGCTATGCAAGAACATATCAAGCTCATCATTCTCATCAAGACTATCAAGTTGAGAACCCACTTGGTGCACATTTGTAGCGCTAGAGACTGTTTTCTTTGAAGCAGATACATAAGCTTGGAACAACTCATAAACAACTTTAGTAAACTTATCAATCTCTTGCATAGAAGTAATGGGGTAAATCTTCGGTGCATAATATTCTATCACATTTCTCTTGTATCTAGGATCAAAGAAGCATGCTCTGACAAGTGCCATGTTGGATTTTTCCCAATACTTGTCATATTTAATTTTCATGGAATATGCCATAGCTTTGATTACTGGGTCAGAGTTGTCACACCATTCTGCAATTGCAATCTTAATTTGACAAAACTTTTTGAAAAATAGATTCGCAGTTGGATATTTAGTACCGGAGAATAGCTCAGTAGCATCATAAAATAGCTTCAAGCATGCAGATATCGATGTTGCCATAGCCCAATTATCGGAATTAGAGCACACTTCTTATATTTGCTTGAATTTCGAAGAAAGAGCCTATCAAAAGCATCTTTATAGTAAATTGTACTCTTCAACATAAGATATGTGGAGTTCCACCTTGTAGGAACATCCAAAGAGAGACCCTTGGTCACATCCAAGTCACACTCTGAAGCACACTTCTTAAATTCTTCATACTGCAGTGGAGAGTTCTTGACAATTGCGACTGTATTTCTAATATTTGCAATGGCTGGTGCAATTGTCTTTAAACCATCTTGGGCAACAAGGTTCAAAATATGATTCAAACATCTCACATGGAAAAAGATGCCATCACAGATTAATAGAGATATCTTATTGGGTTTGCTTACTATCCCCTGGACACATTTATCATTTGCTGAAGCATTGTCCAAAGTAAGTGCAAGCAATCTCCTATCAAGATTCCAATCCACTATACTATCATAAAACGATAAGCACAGATTTTTTCCCGAATGATGTCCTTCTACATGCATGAACTTGATAATCCTTTTTTGCATGCACCAACTGTCATCTATCCAATGCACTGTGATGCACATGTAGCCTTTGTTTTGATTAGATGTCCACATATCCATAGTTGCACTAAAGCGGCATTCAATTGTTTTAAAGTACTCATACAGTTTTTTCTTTTCCTCCACAAACATATTCAATATATCTTTTCTCACGATGTCTGGCTTTTAATTGGAAAAGAAGGACGCAAACTCTTGATAAAGTCCACAAAGTACTCATGCTCAACAATATTAAAGGGATATTCATGCATGATAATTGCGAGATAATTTTTTTCAAACCGACACCTCATCATACCTATAAGTCTCAATAGATGCAATGGATTAAATCGCCTCACTATTTTTCGATTGATTGTTTCTTTGCCATCAAGATAAAATGCTTGTGTTTCAAGTGACTTTTGAAACCCAATGTTCCTCTCTTCGCTCTCGCATCGACCTTTGTAACAACATCCGGTCTTATTGCACCTAGCCCATAGTCAGTACAACATTGTTGCCTTTTTCATCTTTTGCATTAACCTCATACTTGGTGAAGTGCATCCAAACATCAGAGGTTGCTTTCTTAGCTTTCTTTTCAGGTGGTGGTTTACCCTCAGTTTCATCGGTCAAATCCACACTTGGAGTTGGAGTAGCAGCTGCAACAATATTTGGAGTTGGAGTATCACTAGGGGGCTCCAGGCAGCAGCAATGACTGAGCCAAAGCAGGGGATGTCGCGCTTGCACTTGCACTGCTGCTCCTACTTGCAGCATTGTCCATGGCTATCTGTTACATTGCAATAAGTAATTAGTTGTACAATATCTTGAATTTGATGGTTGATCACAAATAGAACATCACATCTGCACATCATCATGTGATACTAAACAGCTAAACAAAAGGGTTTATTGAATAGGTTATTCAACACATGTAGAATAGGTTATTGAACGATAAATTGCAGTCCATAGACTGCCCAACGATCACTGGCGCAAAACATTTGCCTACAAACTCTATGGAGGATTAATTCCAAATGTGACCGTACAGATGCTTTCAAATGCGTGATGGTTAAGTGGACGCAGTGGTGGTCTTCTTGCTTAAGCATTTCTCAACTGGACCAAACATTTGTTAGCTCTTGCCAACTTTACCTCAAATACTGAAGTATTGTTAGATTTGGGAATACTGTTGTTATCTATACAATTTAGTACTTCTGTAGTTTTGGCTATCCCTGCCCAGCTATATATTTGGGTGAAAATCAAACATTTGGTCAGGAGTTTAACCATGCCCTGTCACAGCTTAAACCTGTGAGGGCAGTTGTGTGCTTAGGAAAGTGTCACATGTCAGTATTATTCCCATCTCTTTCAAAACAGCATCACTATCACTTAAGGGATGAAACTTCTAACAAATGATATAAAGATCTTTTCCCTCATGTGGGAGCATCCTACTACCTGAATTTTGTTGACAAGTTATTCAACACATGTAGAATTAGCTAAATAAAATAGAAATCAATATCCTTTCTGTAAGACTGAGTTTTCTGGATTCTGTAAGCATGAAGCAATTGTTGTAAAGTTGTAGCCCCTTTCTATTTGAACAATGTACCAATTGAATAAGTGCAATTCAAAGCATTATTTTTTTCCTCTCATTTTCTTCGCTTCTTAACATTTCAGAGTTATAGCTTGTCTCAGATCATTCGAATTAATTTTACATTACTTCATAAGCTACTCAGACAGTACAATAGTATGATCAATTGACCACCAGTTGCAATGTCATCACCACCAGTTGCAATGGCATTAGCCATGAAGGCTGTTGGTGCCTCTGGGACAGAAAAAATAATACCTCCAACTCCAAGGAATACCAAATCGGTGGGGGCTCCGATCTGGTGCAGTGCAGCGCAGGGACTCCGGTCGGTGGCACGGTGGGGAATCTCCCGTCGCGGGTGGCGGGGCGGGAACCGGGGCGACGACGCGGTGTAGCGCCGGGGAGGATCTCCCGTCGCGGGCCCTGGGGTGACGCAGCACGGTGGAGGAAGGGTCGCTGCCGACTCGGGAGGAAGCGCACCTAATGCCTGGGGTGGGGGGCGTCGCCGACTCGGGAGGAAGGGTCGTCGACTCGGGCGGCGGCACTGTGCAGCCGGTGGAGAATCTCTGTCGCGGCACCGGGCGCGACGGCGCGCAGGCGGTGGAGGATCTCGTGTCGTGGGAACAGGGGCGGCTGCGCGGCGCAGCGCGGTGGATGATCTCCGCCGCAGCCTTGGGGCGCGCAATAATGCTCGCACAGGGAGCGTCGCCGACTCGGGAGGAAGGGTCGCCGGGGCCCGGGGGAGTCTGGTGACTGAGTGCGGTGTGTGAGGCTCAGATGGGCTTTTCGGATGGGACATTGGGCTTCATTCCTCTGCTTGCCGCCTTGCCGCATGGGCTTTTCGGATGGGACATTGGGCTTTACGCCGCTCGGGCCATTCGGAAATTCCGATTAGGTTTATACGGAATTTCCGTTCCGTTTCCGTTTCCGTCGGAACTGACTCTCCCGTTTCCGTTTCCGGAAAAAAAAATTTGTTTCCGTTTCCGTTCCGACACTTTCCGTTTCCGTTTCCGAAAAACAGCTTCCGTTTCCATTTTTCTTCGGAACTGTCGGAAAGTTTCCGTTTCGTTTTCACCCCTACCCCCAAACATTTCAGCTTTTAAATGGTTTTTGGCATAAGCTAGAAGCCATATATAACTAACAAAAGCCAAAAGCTGAAAGTTGGATTGGATCTGCTTTTGTAGCTTATTGCTGAGGAAAATTAGCTATTTGTCAAACGGTCTCTTATAAAAAGCTACAACCGCTTTTCAACCTAGAAAGCTAAAAGACAGCTTTTCAGAAAAGGTATAGCTCCCCTAAATATGCCCTAGAACTAGCACTTTGCTGAGTGGCAGAAGTAAATAGATCCTACCCCGTGTGTGAAGAACAGCTAAGATAGGCAAAGAACTTTCATAAACACATACCCCCTCTGTTCAACAACAGTGCACTGCAAGATAAATATATGATGTTACTCCCTCTGTTCAAGAATATAAAATTATTATATTATGAAAACATTTTTATGAGTAGTCTAATGATACCATTTTCACGCGACTAGTCTAAATACTTTTCTATATATTAGTAGTCAAAGTTTTCTAAAACATCATATTTTTTTTAATGGAGTATACATCGCATAGTTGTCACGGCATCGCCTAGGCGACGCCTAGTCGTCGTGGCGACTAAGAGGGACGCCAGGACAGCTTGCCTCGAGCCCTCGACTGGAGGGGGTTAGATAGTTACCGGATTCGCAGCACCTCTCTTGGTGTCGCTGTCTCCATCGCGCAGTGAGAGAGGAAGCAGCAAGAAGGTGGAGTTGCAGTGAGAGAGGAGCAGGAGGTGGCGACCATGGTTATCACGGCATCGCCTACCTCCTAGCGGCTAGAGGGGGCGCCAAGGCCCGACGCCTCGCCTTGACGTCCAGGCGTCGCGGCGGTGCAACTAGGAACCTGGCCCTAGCGTCACGACGGCCGATTGGACTGGAGGCTGGGTAATAAGAGAAGGATTCCATTACCTCATTGCCGTCAACCTCGGGCCCCGCATGCGATGCGGCTCCTCCCGATCGGCTGTCACCCGTGACTCCCGGTTGGCCGTCGCCATCGCCTCCCGCTGCCAGATCTGGCATTCCCGCCTCGGCCAAGACCAGATCCGACGGTCATGGCATCGAGGACTACGGTTCTGGCATCTCCAAATCCGATCTGCTGAAGCTACTTGCCGTCTGCTCTGGCAGCCACCATCCCCGATCTGCAACGGCCGTAGGTGGGGGAGAAGGAGAGGGGAGAGGAGTCGGCGACGGCTAGGAGCCTAGGATGGAGAGAGCGCGTGAATGGAGATGAAGGCGTCAGCTAGGAGCCTGGAATGGAGAGGATCAGGTGGTCGGCCGATGGGCCGATTAGGCCAGGCTAGGAACATGGGCTAAATATCATTTTATGAATAATAAAACAAACTGGTTGGCCATACAAAGGCAGCTTCTCCAAGGATATCCTTTGGTCGTCTAATCCTCGCTTAGGCGTCCAGGTGCCACGGAGGTGACTCGCCTCGCCGAGGCGCCGTGATATCCATGGTGGTAGCACGGTGGGAGAGGAGGCAAAGGGAAGCGGCGATGTAACGAGAAAGGAGCAGTGGGGAGGCGGTGGCATTTTTCGAGAGAAATTAGGAGGAGCGGCTGCACAATAGGAGGCAGTAGGGTTAGGTTAGAGGGTGAATTTTGGGCTGGTTCGACTGGTTAAGTTTGGCTAGCAATAACCAGCCCATCTATTTGGGCCTAGGCCTCATCCAGCCCATGGTCTCATCCACTCTTTTTATTTCTTTTATATTATTGATAAAGGATCTTCTGTGGCTATGTATTCATCGTTTAATCACCGTCTAGGTGGTCGCCTAGGCGTCCTGGCTCTCTGGGCTCGCCTCGTCTAGCCGGACCACCGTGACAACTATGATACATTGTAGAGAATTGTTTTCGCACTTTGTGCATCTATACTATCATCACCATCAAATGTACCTCGAGATTGATGCAAACTCTCAAGATTCACACAACCATCCCATGGTCTAAGCATTATAATATCCGTGCAGAAATCTTGGAGCACTTTGGAGGTCAGCATGTACCTACATGTACAACTTTTTTTTGTATTTTCATACATCATATTATGATTTCAAGGGTTTAGCTTCAACACTCCACCTAAGCAAAACTTTATGGATCATAAAGTAAACTTAATTATTTAAAATAAGGGAAAAACTCTACTATATTAACTGTGATGATTACCTTGCCCTAATACACTCCTATCCTATCTGTTTTAAACGTCAAAGATAAAATCAGTGCCCAAGTTAAATGCTTCTACCTTTCACCTAATGAGAGATCATGTTTCCTTATGTCCCTGTGTAGTTGGTCTATATGATTGACCAGAGATATAAATTCCTTCGTCTATCGATTATTAGTGCACGCGGCTGCCAACCAGATCGGCTAGAAGCACAGATTGTGTAGTTACCATATGACAAGACGTGCCCGCCAGCGCCAACAAAGGAGGGCTCCTTGATTACCCATACGGCCACAACTCCAGACAGTGTGGAACCTGCTCGGTGGGGCGTGATTAGCATGTCATTCTACAGTGGCCAAAAAATAGTGGGCTTCCATCTAGTTGGCTAATGGAGCTAGGCATTGACTAGACCTAGGTCTTACAAACATGCATAAGAATGCACTAGGGATTAGGGTTCAGGATAGGACACCGGTAGGACTAGGGATACTACAGTGTGGACTTTGAGGAACTCTACGCTGAAGATGCAGCTGTCATTGAAGAGAAATCCAGAAGACGATTCCTTCAGTGTTTCTAGGGAAATCATGCATGAGGTTCCTGAGACTGAGCTTACTGTCTGGAAATGGCGGCTAACTGCACATCAAATGGAAGGAATGACTTGAGTTACTGCATATCAGCATGATAGTTTCTTTACATTCGCTTGAGAATTTGTTATTACCATATATACTTGCCAATCAGAAGACTGATAATTACAAAAGGAGGGCTAAAATGGAAAGTTTCTGGGGGAAAGTGAAAACTGAAAAGGAAACAAGATGGGATGCTTGCTTTTTGCTATTTAGAAGTGAGATATTATTCTTGATTTCAAGAAAAATTTGCTATGGTACCTTGATGTTCAATGTGCTTTCCATACGACTGGTAATATATCAAGAACATGAAAACTGCCTGCACCACAATGTCAGGTCTTAGAGAAGTTTGGTTCAACGCCAGCGCAAGAGAGACATACTGCTTTCCATCACCAATTCTTTTGTACCTTGTGGATTTAAAAGCAGTAACCTGCCAACAAATCAAGACAGGTATAAAGTCTGTTTATGAGATGGATCATGGATGTCAAGAATGAAACAATGGCCTTGTCTTTTGTTCTGGTAGATTTGTACAGAAATTCTGCTAGCTCCTTCAGTTGTTATGTAGAGACGCCATTCATTGGACTCCTGGTATTTTGTTGAGTGGCTGAAGTAGTGAGCAATTTTTTTGTCCCTATGTCCCATAACCTGAAGAACAGCTAGGATAGGCAAGAGCTCTCATAAACACAAATGCATCACATTATGTTTTCAAAGGTCCTGGACCACTAATATCCACATGCATCATGGGACCAAGTTAATAAATGTATATGCCAATAAGATGATATCCGTCGTACTACATGATTTCCAGTAGCACTGTTTTCATGTCCGACCTACTTGTGTCAATAAATTAACAATTTAATCAGTAAATCAACATGGTGAAGAAAGCTCCACTATAAAATACTATTTTCAATAAAAGGAACTTGGCATTGCATGAAAGTAGTTAAAACAACAGAATGCTAATGTACCATTCATGCTCCTTTGATGTCAAACAGGCTAGAGTTAATCCCTCATTCACCCTTATCAAAAAGCGAGGAGAAACCATCAATCTTCGGCATGAAAATTTTCTTGTCCTTGTTCGAACAACCTGAAATCACAATTCACACATAAGTAACAACATTGGCTCAGATCTATACAATAAAAGCTGACGATGAGTGGTTAAAAGCTCTCCAAAAAAAAATCAAGAAATTCCCAGGAGGGGAGGGGGCATCTAGCCCTCAATTTGGTGGGCCTGTAATGATTTGTGGTTAAAAACTCTATAAAAAATATATGCTAGAAATTCTCACAAAAAGAGAAAAATCTAGCACTCGATTTGTTGGGCCCTCATTATAGCTAATCCACAACTATTAGATACTATCGGCAACATATTTAAAACTCTTGGGATAATAGACCTCAACCATAAAAAAAGCAACTCTCATACGTAATGTCCCAAGTTAAGAAAACATAGTTACCATAAACGCGATTCATCCGAGTCACAGTACGAGATTCAGATTCACGGCACTTTTTCTTTCAATTTTCGCTGCGAACATGAACTATATACTCTAAACCGGTTCGAATTCGACGAATCCGATTTGCGATTCACGGAGGTTTACAACGAATCAGGTAGCTATGCATAAAAACAACCAGGCAATGGCGTGGGCTAAACAAACTAGTAAGCAATATAAAAACGGAAGAACATCCCAAAGACAGACAAAGATACACCGATTAGTTCTCCCTTAGTGACAGCTTTGTCAATGTAAGGTCGCACCGTTGCCCTTGCCTTTAAGCACAAATGGTATTCCTATGAATTATATGTACCGATAATTCCCAATTCCATTCAATAGGTTCTTTGGTAAAAAAAAATTCACAGCAAAATGAGGTATGGTGACAAAGTGTTACGGAAGTGCACATCACTCGGAATTTCCTAAAGCTGGAGGAATTCAAGCTGGATGAGTGTATGGCTCTAATTTTACTTTATAAAGTTAGAGATTCCTCCAAAGTCACGGTTATTGTACCTCTCTAATTTTACTTTACAAAGTTAGAGGATCTCCCATCAGTCTGCCTAAAAAGCTTGAATTATAGTGTGAGCAAAAACAGTTATGGGCTGGTCCACCTAAAAAGACTTGAACTAATGGAGTATCTGTCTATCTGCATAACTTAGACCCCCGTTTAGAATGCTAGAGTGCTTCTCAAATCCTATTGGAATTGAACCATTTCCTATGGAATTCCTACAAATTTCATGTATTTCAATCCATGTGTTGCTTGAATTAAACCATTATATTCTAGGTGGAGTGACACAAATTTAAGGAAGAGTAAATTGCATTGCAAGTCACTAAACTTATTAGTAACGTGAATTAGGATTCTTTTGTCAACAAAGACTTAATTAAAAATTTAATCTTTACTAGCTCAACTTAAGTGCCTAGGGTTTCCAGTGAAATTTTGTAACAAAGTACCAACCTACACAATTCAAATGATCTAAGAATTGAAATACAACAAACTAAATGCAAAAACGTAAAAGTGATAAGGAGCACAACAAATTTTTACCGAGGTCTGGAAGATTTGGCGATCTCCCCTACTCCTCGTTGGAGCACTATGGCAAGAGTCTAGCTCCGACTTTGAGGAATCAAGCCATCTACTCATGGTAGTCCGTGTGGCGACCCGCATAATTAGCCTAGGGTAACAGCAATAACATTGCCATTACACCGAGACAATTACACGCATCTCGGCATAATAGCTAACAAAATATCGGGCGTCTCGACACTTTATCAGTTACTAGACCGTGTTTAGAGTGTTGCAGTAGAACAATAATTAGAGACTGAAATGGAGACATATTACACTCCATTACCACGCAGGGCTACAAGTCCAGCATAATTATACATACGATCCAAGTACAACAAAAATATAATATAAAGGTACTACTGTCCCTAGAGACCGACGAAAGCTGGCGTACTGTCTAACCAACAACCTAGCCCTCCTGGTAGTCCACCTCATAGTTCTGGTCCTGCGGGTGATCTCCACCTCATACCTCGTAGGCATAACCATTGGGATCCATATCCCAGCCAGTCTCCTGTTCGATGGTGCAATTCTCTAAGCAAATGGGGAGTTAAGCAATGGTGAGTACAAAAGTACTCAGTAAGCGTTAATAACAAAATGCATAATATGAATTTTCCCATCATCCAACTCATAACCAACCTTCTCTCAAATCCAACTTTTAGGAAAATAAGATTTTATTAGGAAAACGTGAGTTTCCGATTTTAATTCTTAAAATTTGCTACTAGGACTCGTATATGAGGCAGACTTAGCTTTCATAGCCTACAATTTAGGAGACAGGCATGAATTCATGACTTTACCCTGCGCAGGTTTGTATCACTTTACCCATAGTGAACTCAACCTCAGTTGAGAACCCAGAACGTTTATCACTATTTAGGTATTTGATCTCCAACCTTGGTAGCTAACGAGTAGTGGTGTCCTCGACCGTTCTCTACCTACTCGCGCCTACGAGTTGTATCATGCTACCGCAACAGTCCTGATACTTATCTCATAGCTTTAAATATAGCACCCCTGGCCTTAGCACTTTTGCCCCACAGGCCTTAATTCTTTTGCCAGTTGCCCTGGTCTTACCGGTCTTACCTCAACAAGCCTTACCGGTCTTACCAGTATGCCTCACCAGGCCCATACTGGTCTTACCAACCTAGTTATTTAATACATACCCAATGTAGAGATCATACACCTTTATAGGACAACCTTTTCTAGTCATTTCCCACACGCTATGGTTGATATGAATTATACGACTCATTGCTCAAGTGTAGTTTGTTCAACCTTATATTCTAGCATATGTAGAGGGCCCCACTAGCAATACAAACATCCACAACCCCGGGCACCCTCTACCCACCTCATATATCGATATATTCCCCATCACATCACTATCCATTACCACCTCAGCAGATCCTCAACAACCCATCCTTCCAACAACAACCGATTTAGGGTTTTTGATTTAAAAGATATTTTTCTCATGTAGTGATGATATCTAAAAACAATTTAAAACAATTTTGTAAATATGATAAAAAGAAGCTTACTTGGTATAGAATCGAAATGTGCGGCCTCGCTCGAATTCTGGAACTGGTGGTCTGATGGATTCAATTCTGGTCCTGAAATCATAGAGTATTAATTCTATGGCAAGTTATTAGAGTGTGTTTTATAGCGTCCAACCTTTTCTGAACTGTTTGAATTTACTAAAGAGTTGTGTTGCTCAACTAAAAGTTATTAACTTGGCATATTTTAAATTTACAGCAATTTTGATTTCTATATTTTGATTTGGCACCACATTTTATTTTAGTGAGGTAATAAAATCTCTATTTTTAGTTATTACAGGATTGGCAAATTTTATATACTCATTACTTAATTATTCACGGTTATCTATGATCTTTTTTATTTTTTAAGCGTACCGCGAGATGATTAATTAAACTAAACGTGGTTCGCGGCGACCGGAATATCTTCCTACCTTTCCCTCTCCTTTTCTTTTCTCCTCTCCTCTCATTTTCTTTTCTTTTCTCTTCTCCTTTTTCTCTTTTCTTCCTTCTCCTTTTTTTTCTTTCTTCCTTCTTTCTTTTCTCCCCTTTTTTCCCCCACCCGAGTCGGCCTCATCCTTTTCTTGCCTCTGCTCTTCTTCTCCCCCTCTCTGGACCGAGCTCCCCTGGCTCTCGGTTTCTTCTCCTCTTCGCCTACTCCTACCTGGCTCGGCGCCGCCCTGCTACTGTAAGTTCAAGCTCCATTAGTTTTGGTGATTGGTTTTAGATTAATGTTTAATCCTTGTTTAATGATAAATCTAATCATTATGAGACTAACATGTTTATTGAGCTTCATTCTTATTAGTATCAAATTTCGATAGAAAATGGAAAACTCAAGGTATGCACTCGTATTCACTCTATTGTCTTAATGCATACTTAGGATTCAAGTTAAGAAATAAACTCTTCCATTTCCTTAGTCTAAATATATGCATTATATTTCCAAATCTATATATACATGAATGCACACATCTACAGGGAGTTGATAATTTAACTTGATGTTTCAATTGTATTGATCCATGTCCTCATGCTATATAATATAAAGGATCAAGACTTTGAAACAATCTTTTGAGTATATATAACTTGTGTAGTTGTAGTATACTCATGTTAATATAGGATAAACTCATATGCAATCTAAGATTGATTATGTGCATATTGATTCAATGTTCAATTAGTTATATGCACATACTTAATGGAGTTTATTCTATAATTGATGGTCTAAATGTATTGATCCTTTTCCATCACTCAAACATATTTGGATCATTACTAATCATCATATTGAGTATATGAAACTTGTGTAGTTATATATACTCATGTCAATTTAAATGAAGTTTAAATTGAATTCGGTTGTCTTTCAATCAATCAAAGAACATTTCATCATGTGTTGATGGTGTCTCTTTGTTGATTAAGGATAAACGAAAAGTTCTTGAGTATAATGAAGCATTAGTTGCATCAAAGTACTCAAGACACCTTTAAATCATTCAAATTGATTTGGGTTGTGCTCAATCGATCTTGGAGGCATCCATTATGTGTTAATGGAGTACCGTGATGATTGAGACAACCGTGTTTATTGGACTAACGATCTTCAACGAGTGTGAAATAGGTTGAATCCAAGAAGATAAAGAATTGGGAACGAGAAGTCATCATGTGTTGATGAGCTTCATGAGGTGATCCCGAAGTGAAGAGAAGGGCTAGAGAAGGTTCATCATGTGTCGATGAATAAGAAGAAGATTCGATCCTAGAGAGAAGATGATTGGAAATCATAAAAACTCTAAGTGGATCACTAGAGGCAAATGTATAACTAGCTAGGGCTAAGGATGTGTTCCTAATCTTTTACCGGTCTCGGTGTTTGGATGGGTGACCGGGTTGCTAGTTAGGTTGCCGTACTATTAAGAGGGGTTGAGTCTTTTAGCTTGAGCCTCATCATGTGTTGATGAACTCAATCCGATTCACTCTAACTCACTTTCTTATTTGGATTTTGTATGGAGCTAACCATTTGGCATGTGTTGCGAATGGGTAAAGCTCGTGCATTGGTTTTTGCATGATGCTTTGATTTGCATGTGTTGCAAATAGGAGAAGCTCATGCTTGCTTCTTATTTGAATCTTAATTGAATTGATTTTTACATAAAGCTATGGTTTTGCATGTTTTGCAAAAGGAAGATAGCTTATGCAATGTTGTTTATGTGGTTGTTGCATTAAGCTAAGTTTTGCATGTTTTGCAAAAGGAGAGAGCTCAAGCAATTTGGTTTAAAGTGGTTGCATTGAGCTAGAGATTTGCATATGTTGCAAATAGAGAGCTCATGCACTTGAGTTTGTTTTGGAGTTTTAGCTTGTGACCTGATCATGTGTTGATCATCACAAGGCTAAGTGTTGTTTTGTGTTTTGAGTTTGTAAAATGTGTTTTTGCAAGATATTGAATGGATTTGTTATTTGCAAATGTGTTTTGCAAATAAGCTCGAGGTTGTAGGTTTCAATCATAGAGCATGTGTTGGCATTTGCAAATGTGTTTTACAAAGTGTCGGGATCATGTGTTGATCCTTACATGGCTAGAGGATTGATCTCATATGTTCGTGGTTTATTTGCGAATATGTTTTGCAAATAAGTTGGAGTTGTTATTTGCAAATGTGTTTTGCAAATGAACTTAAGGTTATGGGTTTCGATCCTAGAGCATGTGAATAGGGTTTGCAAATGTGTTGCAAATTGACTTGATCATGTGTTAATCATCACGTGGTTAAGAGGATTGATCTCATAAGTTCTTTGGTTTATTTGAAAATAAGTTGTGCTTAATGTGATTCTTTGGAGAATGTGAATTGGGTTTGCAAATGTGTTTTGCAAATTACTTGATCATGTGTTGACCATCACATTGCTCAAAGAATCAATCATTATTGGTGCTTGATTCGAAAAGAAAAGATTTTTGTGTAAAATCTGGTTCTATGCTGGGTGGCCGGTGCTACCGGCCATGGTAGCCCGGTGTTACCGGCCGAGCGGTAGCATCGGCCCTAGTGCGGTGTATAAAAACCCGAGAGGATGCTTTTGGACGGATTGGCAGTCCGGTGCTACCGCCCATGATAGCCTGGTAGCACTGGAGGTCCGGTGCTACCGCTCCTCTGGCCAGTGTGGAAAATTCAGAGGAGGTGTTTTTGCGATCGACTCGAGGCCGGTGCTACCGCCCCAGAGGTAGCACCGCTCCCAGTTGGCCAGTGCTACCAGAAGTTCTGCACAACGGCTAGTTTTCTAGCCGTTGGTCTGTAGGCCGGTGCTATCGGGCCCAGTTGGGCGGTAGCACCGGCCTATAAAAGGAGTCTTGGGGGGCAATGGCTAGTTGCTGGAGTTATTGTGAGTGTGTGGGAGTTGTGTGCATATATTGATCTCTCCCATTTGCTTCTTGAGCTAGTGCGAGCCTCTAATTGTATGTATTGCAATTAGGAGAGGATTGAAAGCATCTTGTGCATGTTTTGCACTTGAGGAGGATCCTAGTGCATGTGTTGCACTTAGGAGGTCACCAGAGTGCATGTGCTGCACTAGGTGAAGTTCAAGCTAGAGGGCTTGACTTGTTACTCTTGGTGTTTACCGACACCTAGATGACGTAGCGGCGTCGTGCGCGGGAGCTCTCAATGGAGGTTGTGAGAAGCCCTGGCAAAGTTTGTGAAGGTTGGAGCTCGCCTACCCCAGAGAGAAAAGGAGCTACCACTAGTGGATTTGAGGTGGGTGCTCAATACGTGGAGCCGGTCCAATTCGTTTTGGCTTACCTCAACGTGGATTAAGAGAGACTGACAAGTCTCCAAATACCACGGTAAAAAGTATTGTGTCTCTTTGTGCTTGCTTGCAATTCTTATTTATATTGTTGCAATTTATATTCCTAGAATTAAATTGCTTAAATGTCTTTAGGGTTGCATATTCTTGTCAGAGACATAATTTGCTAGTGCACTTAGTGAGCCTAGTTGACTTAGGCTTTATTTGTCAAAACCTTAGTTTATCGCTTCCGCATTAATAATTGTTAAGGTTTTGGCATTAGAATAATTAGGGGCGAATTGCTTTGTAGAGATTCATAGAGTAATTTTTAAAAGCCACCTATTGACCTCCCCTCTAGTCGGCATCCTCGACCTTACAACTACTGCTTGGCCGCACCTGGCTCCAGCCTTGGCCCTACCGACCGCTCCCTCACCTCGTCGGCCTTGGGCCCAGCCGCTTCCTATCTCCCTTGTAGCCTTTGGCTCCTTCCTCCCGCTTAGCGCCACCCTGGCCACGCCTGGCCACACCTCGGCCCTCTTCCTTGGCCACACACTGGCGCGCCAGCCGCACCGACCTCCATTGGCCATCGGCCCCGCTGTCGAGCGGCCTCACCAGCCGGTGGTCCCGTGGTCCCCACCGACCCTGGCCTGGCCTCACCCGGCCTCCACCGAGCCCTAACGTGGCTCAGCCCCCTTCTCTCTACTTGACTCGGTTCCCTAGTTGCTCTACTACCTTATCCATTTTTTTGATGGTAGCTTTGCTTTACAGATGCACTAGGTTACCTCCTATGTTCATTAGCTCACTATAGATGGTTAGTTTTGGGGGGCTATGATGATTTGTGTGCATGAACTTGCGGGATGGAGGTATTGCAGCGATACCGGTGTTCGATCGTACTCTGGGGAGTACGGGATGAACCCAAGAACGCACAAGGCAGCCCCCCTCTAGTGCTAAACCCTAAGACCCCTAGGGTTTTTCCCAATATACTGGTTATTTTACCCGATCTACCCATCTATGCATCCTACATTGCTAGCATTACTACTCTGTGATGTGCACCTGATGGCTTGGTTCTATGGTAGAGAAGCTGATGGTGTTGCTGGTGAAGAAACGGGGAGGTGCTGGTGAGGAATGGCTGAAGTCTTGTCTCCTCTTGGCCTTCTCCTCCTGGCTTGGGCTTGCTCCTGGTGTTGCCTTCGGCTTGGGCTTCTTTCTAGTCTCCTCACTTTAGCTTGCTTCAGTTGGCTCTTGGTTGGAATAGGGAAAGGGGAAATGAATTGTTGTTCTCTCGGTTTGAGTGAGGAAAAGGGGAGATGAACCTGGCTGTGCCCTAGCTGGCTCTCGGCTGCCATTTTAGAATTCCTACCCTTGGTCCTTTACTGATTACTATAGGGTATATTGGTCATTATTTGGGTTTTGCTAAGGGTACCCGCAATCCTATCAGGTTTGTAACTAATTGCTGAATGATGAAACCCGAGTCTAGCGAGAGGTGCCGATTTGGCCCTGGACGGATCAGGTATCTTGATGAGCGATACCATCGCCTGCGGGTCTAACAGCAAATCTCGAAATCTTTACTTTTTATTATTCTACATTATGGTTTACTTACACATAATATTGGTTAGTAAGCAAATTTACAGATTATCTGATTGATTAGTTGCTTAATGGTCTTATTAGCTTGATTAAATATTTAGGGTTGTTTCACTTCTCCACTCCAAACCTTCACAAATCTCCCAGTACCTTTCACAAGCATCTCCAAGGAAAGTCATTGAGCCAAACGCTTCCAAGCCGTCTAGGAGTCATCGATATCCAAGAGTAATAAGCTCAAAACGCTCACTTGAACATCACAAGATCAAGCAACTAGGAGTGATGCACAGTCTAGGGCTATCTACTCTCTTAAGCACTCAAGGATCTTCAATCCAAGCTTCAAAGTACCCTCAAGACCCTCACTAGAATGAATACTAACATGGAGTCATCAAACTTCTCAAATGAACCCCCATAGGGTCTATATATAGCTCCACCCCTCATAAACTAGCCAGTAGATACAAGAATTCAAAAGTTGGATCGTCCTGGTCTGGTTGGATCATCCGACCCAGTCAGATCATCTAACTTAACACTTTCCAATAGTAAAAAATATAGTCATTATGCACAGTTGGATCGTCTTGGTTTGGCTGGATCATCTGACTACTCGGATTATCTGATCCACTCGGATCACTCGACCCTGTGCAAAATTTCAAGAGCATCTTCTATGAGAAAATGATTTGATCGATAGTTTGATTGATTCGGGTCATCTGATTCCCATTGAAATCATTTCAGATAGCTCTCTGTCAAATTGATCTGACCGATAGTCTGATTGACTCGGATCATCCGACTCCCATTGAAGTCATTTCAGACAGCTCTCTACTAAATTGATTTGACCGATAGTCCGACTAACTCAAACCATCCGACTCTCATTGAGTCCTCAAAACATGTCTCATTGAAAATTCTCAGATATGCTCTCTACTGAATTGATTTGACTAGTGATCCGACCTAGTCTCATTATCTGACCCAAATTTGAAATTTTCTAACTAAGTTTGAAATCTCACACACATTCCAAATTTGGCATTCTCGCTTGGTTTCTTAGCTTTCTCTGACTAAATATGAGCTACAGAGACATAATGTGCATTACAACTAGCTACTTAACCTCACCAAGCTCAAGCTAAATTAAAAATAAAACCTATCACTAAAATGATCCAAACCCGACTTCTTCGATCATTTCTAGTCTTCATGACTTGCCATCAATCATACATTTTCGGGGATCCATGAATACCGAGAACTCCCAATATGCTAAAGTCAAGTACTGACTCATCTTGAAACCTTGAAACATAATTACTCTTGAGACCCAAACGTCATTAATCACCAAAACACATAAATCATTGAAATTAGGGCCTATATGCTTAGAATTATTTGTAGCACCGTTTGACTCATAAGAATGAAGAAAAGAAAAAACGTAGGAAAAATTCCTTCGCATATGATTTCAAAGGAAAATTAACATCCACCAAGAGCTTTTATTTTTGTTCCTACGTGTAGGATCAAGGCAAAACATGCTACATGTGTCACTAAAAAAATGGAGCTCACGGTTCAAGGTAAATTGGACCCAGTCCCCCCTGCCCTTGGAGCCACTCAGACATCTGCTTCTTATCTCGCGTATCCCTTTCACCTACTTACTCCCACTTCTCTGGTCCTCCCTGCTGCCACCGCTACCCTCCATCCTCACCGTGAGCTTCTCTCCACTGCCACTCACCGTGGCAGTCATCTGTGGGTGGGGACCGTCGCCGCAGTCGTCGGGTCTCCCGACTATGCGCCGTCGCTATCCTTGAGCTTTTGGTCGTTGCTCCTTGTAGGACCCATCTGGGGGTAGGGTTCGCCGTCGCTTCCGTTGGGGCTCCCTGCCGCTTGTTGTCCATCGCTGCTGCGGGCGCAAGCGGTAGATGTGTCTACGATCAATTTTTCCGCGTACGATTAGGATAGGTTTTCGGAGGGACGAAGATTAATAGAAATATAATAGAAGTAATGGCTTTTCTGGAAAAAAAATCGTGGCTGGGTGAATCGCCGTGTCATCTGTCAGGTCCTACATGGTATGAGTGGTAACTAGTAACATCCATAACCCAATTATTCATGTCCGGGAACATAAATATGTATTTTAGGAGTACAACTATTTAAACCGCTCAACAAATTCGGTGACCTACAATGCGATTTACACTTTAAGGAATATTTCGTTTAAACACCGGACCATCGACCATGTGATATAAAGTATGCTATCCTATTTAACCCTATCTCACCAACTAAACTTACACCTAAAATGAACAATTATGGATCCTCTTGGTCTCACCAAATAGTCAATTACCATGTTCTACGTATATCTGTCCTCATAACTGTGCCAACCAAACTTGAAGTGATGATTTTTAGCCTCGTTGCCTCTTTTTTCCCCGAATCTAGTCCCCTCCCAATCGAATTTGCATTTCTAGCCTTCACCACTGTGCTCTTGCACTTCCCTACTAGGCAAGCGTGGCAGCCGACTGATAAGCGCTGGAGCACACGATCCCACGGCCAGCGAGCGTGGGAACAGCGTGTTGTCATGGCAGCGAGGCATGGGAGCGCGAAGGCGGGCGAGGGAGGCGGCCTACCGTGGCCAGCGAGCACGTGAGACAGCCTTCCGTAGTAGAGGAGTGCGAGAACATATTAAAAAAAGCTAGATTTACAATTTACAATTTCGCTTGAAAGATGACTAAATTTAATAAAAGAGTGGTACTACTGCACGCTATACCGTTGGAATTGATTCCAACGATTTAACATATTTCACAGTTAAGTTTTACCGAGATAGATTTCATGTTGTTTTGTCTAGATAGGTTTCATGTTGTTTCATAGTTAAGTTTCACTAGGTTTCATAGTGTATTTAGAAGTTTCATAACATTTTAGTTTCGTCAAATATAATTTGACAGATATGTTTCATGTGAAATGTAAAACATGTATGTGAAACGTCGTGAAACTTTAATGTGAACACTATGAAACTTGGTGGAACTAATTTGTGAAAAATCATGAAACCTAAGTGTGCAACGTTGTGAAACTTGTAATTGAAACTTTGTGAAACTTAGCCTACACTCGTGAAATTTTGCCTACATGTAGATTTCGCATATATGTTTCACTCGAAAGTTTCATAAGGTTCCATAAAAACTCATGAATCTCCCATGCATGAATAGGAACGAACACAAAAATGAATCCTAAGTTGCAAGTGAATCCATGGCTGCATGCATGCGTCCATCGAAGAACTGACTACTTCATGGATGCATCAGCTTCAAGAATCCATCAACAGCCTCCATGAAAGAAGGACGAAATGTATGCGATGCATGTAGTGCTAGCAATTCATAGCGTATGGAGAATCAGGTGAGCTCTGTTATGCCCAGTAGAAACGAAAATCTCCCGCAAGTAGAGTAGAACGCACCAAAAATTCCAAAAATGAATGGATTACAACGATAATGAGAACAAAAATTCTCGCGACGAGCTGCAGGGAATCAATCGAGGAGTGACGCCCATCGGTCACAGTTCTTGGTCATCGTTGGCGGCGGCGGCCGTGGACATGACAGAGAGGCGGCTGGGCTACGGGCGGAAAGCAGCGTGGCGGTGCTGGTGGTGCGAGGACGGGAAGATGAGGGCTACGAGCGCTTGCCGGACGTGGTCGCTCCCCTCTACCACGGTGATGTGCACCAGCGAGTTGGCCATCGCCGACCGCCTCATGTGCTGGCTGCTCGAAGTCGAAGCGACGTACTGATGCGCCAGCCCTCTGTGCATCACGCAGACCGTTATACCATTGTGTTAGCTATCTACGGTATACCGTAGAGTAGTTTTTCTGTTAATAAAAACAGGACAAAAGGATTAGAAAAGTCATTGAATCCAATGACCTCCACCTCTGATCTCACATTGGAATTTGGACCAACCAGTACAAGAAACAAAGATAAACCGTACAAATTTCATTGAATTTCTCTCTCCAAACTGCTAGGTCTTACTAGAGAGGGCCAAACGGGTGGCATGGCACGGCCCGTTTCGGCCCAATTAGTTAACGAGACGCGCCGTGCCGACCCACGTGTCGAGGACTCGACCCAAGCATGGCCCGTTAGCTTCATGGGCCGTATCGTGCCAACACGCGATCCGATGGGCCTAAATAGGCCGGCCCGGCCTGATAGCGCCAAAAAAATCAGAAAAATGTTAGAAAAAATAGAAAATAGAAAAAAAACAGAAAAAAAATTCTAAAATGAGACAAGTAATTGGTATTAAATAATGAGCTTTATTGATGTTTGGCTGCCTCGTTAAAAACTTTGCCAAGTAAAAACTCAACACGAGAAAACCTTGGCAAAGAAAAAAGATTACAGCCTATAGGTTAGTGATACATGAAAAAAAGTAAAGATTACAATTGTTCTTCCTGATCATCTAGATAAAGATTTTCAAACGTCTCCGCCAGCTCAACATTTTCTGTAGTATGTTGAGCTCGTTGATCAGCTTGTTCCCAATCTTTCACAGTGAGAAGTATTTCTACAATCTCACTTGTCAGATTTGTTCTTCTCTCCTCGATTATTCTTCTAGATAGACTGAAAGCAGACTCCGAAGAAACCATATAGACAGAAACTGTTAATACATCCCGTGCTAATATGGAAAGCACCGGATATGTTATCTTGTGCTTGTGCCACCACTGCAAAATGCTGAAGTCCTCATCTTGCTGCTCTTGATATTTCAAAGTGTCGCTGTGAGATATGCAGCTAGCTCTCCACCACTTGTTGCTGTATCTGCACTTGACGTTGTTGTAGTGGAACTCCTTGAGGAGGAGCCACCTGCACCCCATATTTTTCTCCATGCAATTTTCTTCTTACCTGTTGTGGGTGCTGGTGGAGGTCGCTGTATACAAACTCCAGCAAACTTCTGATCGTACTTAGCATAAACTTGAGATAAGTTAGCATGGACATTTGAAAAATAATTAGAATAATCGATACCCATCGCATCACTTAGAAGTGAGAGATCATTAGCAAATCCTTGAACTTTACCTCTAGGATTTAAAATAAATGCAAATGTATATAACATAGGAATTTATTTCCAATATTTCAAAATTTTAGTTTTCGTAGCATAAACAGATTCACACAAGATATTATCATTTTTGTGGCTCCTTAAGTGGGTAGCAATTTCTAAAATATAATGCACAATTAAAGGAGAGGTTGTGTAATAAACTCTAGATAAAGTAACAGTGGAATCATAAAAAAGTTCTAAAAATGATAGCAAGTATTTAGCAGCATACCAATGTTGCTCTGTGAGTAGCGGTTGACCATCCTTTCTACGATAGTGCATGTTAATAAAAACAGAAATGTGCTCTGATAGGGTATGAGGGACTTAAGCATTAAGTAAGTAGAGTTCCATCTAACAAGCATATCCAAATCAAACTTACGCAGACGTACATCCATTGCAATACAATAAGTCTTATATGCTGCTACTCGTTGATTAGAATTATTTAAGAAAGATATTGCAGTGCGAAAAGGTTCAATATACTGATCTAGCCTTTTCAAACCAGATTTACCTATAAGATTAATAATATGGCAAGCACAACGCTGATGTAATAAGAAAGATTTAGCATATGAATTGAAAAGGAGAGTAAGAATGTTCATGGCAGAAGTATTTGCTGAAGCATTATCTAATATTATTGCAAAAATCTTATCACTAAGGCCAAAATCTTCCACAACTTTTACAATAGAATCAGCAATATTTTCACCAGTGTGTGCTACATCAATTAATTTGAATCCTATAATTCTCTTTTCTAGTTGCCAATCATTGTTTACATAATGAGCAACTACACTAATGTAATCCTCTTTAGCCCTACCACTCCATATGTCAGATGTCAAAGACACAGAAAAAGTACAGGTACTAAATTGCTCTTTTAGCTTATTATGAAATTTATTATAGTATTTAATCAAATCTCTAGTTATTGTCTGTCTAGAAATTGAAGAAAATATAGGATTATGAGCTGTTTTAATATAGTTTTCAAATGCAGGTGACTCACTAAAGTTCAAAGGAAAATCTTGAGAAGCGATTAAACGACAAAGAGATTCACAAGCTAACTCAGGAATGTAGTCCCAGCTACGTACGTACTGTCGAGGTTGTACTGCAGCTGCGTCTGTCTCATAGCCACCCCCGCTTTTCTTTTACAGCTTTCAGCATACCTCTAAAAGTGGCCTGTTCCACAAAGAAAATTGCAAGAAATAATTACGCTATTAGTACTTTAATATCATTTAAAATGCTAATAAAATAAAAAATTAAATCACAATTATTACCTTGATTTCTTGACAGAAGCCGGAAGCCGAATTTCGGATTTTTGGATTTTTGGCAAAACTAATTTAAATTTTGCCAAATTATCACCAAGAGCAAAAGAATTTCTACAAGAGAATGAGCATGAGAGAATGCAAGATTGCTGGTGTAAAAATGGGAGGCAGCCACCTATTTATAGGAAAAAAATTCGGGATATAAAAAAAATCGGATTTTTTTTGAATTTTTTAAGCACCCAATAGCTAGAAAACAGCTATTTTTCAAACTAAATAAACCAAATGAGTCGTGTCGAGCTAAACGGGCCGTGCCGTGCCGGTCCAACTACAGCACAGGCTCACAACCGTGCCAGTACAACACGATTAGAGGTGGACCAGATAGTGCCTATATTACTGTGCCGCAGACCGGCCCGTTATGCATGGCCCATTTGGCCGTCTCTAGGTCTTACCATGATCCACTGCTCTCGTCGTCCCGGGTCCTGTTCTAGCCATGCCTCCGAACTCGAGCTCCCTCGAACCCAATGGCCGTTCTGCTATGTTCACTGCCCAATGGCCCAAGATACCAACCAGGCAGCTCCTGATTCTCGTACGACGCACCATCTATTCGGTGGTCCTCCTTTCCCGAAACGCCCATGAATCTTGGTCCGAACCGCCACAAAGATAGGAATTACACTGGACTACCATGTCGCTTTTGCCTTCCTCTGGAGCTATCCGGGCTACCGGCTTCCAGCCTGCCTACCCTGGGCCGCGCCGCGCCGCGGTTCCGCCTCGGCCGCAAACCGCAGTGCTGCCGTTTTCCCCGTGCCAGAGTCAGGTCGGGTGCGCCGTCCTTCCATGGCACTCGCGCGGCAGCACGGGCAGAAGGAGGAAGGAGATCGCGCCGAGTACGCGCGCGGGGGGCCACGGCCATTGCCGCCGCGGAGGCGGGGCGCGTCGGTTACGCTCCACCACGCGTCCTCGTCGGGTGGGTCCTTCTCCGCCGTGCCGTGACGCGCCTGGGGTCCGTGCGCGCGGCCCGGTTTTAGGTGCACCGGAAAAAGCGACGGTTAGTTGGCACCTCCCGTCGCGCAAAGATATCCCCACCGCCGCTCCAACCGCGCAACCACCGCCCGTCCGTGCGCGCGCTGCGCAGGCCACAAAAACGCGACCAGCCCAGGCTCAGGCAGCTCAGCCCGCGCACCGAACCCGAACCGGCCGCGCAGCGAGACGAGGCGGGTTGGGAGTGGGTGAGAGAGACCAGGCTCGAAGCCGGATGGGCTCGAACAACCCGGTGGTGCCCGACGCCGTGCTCGGCCTCCACCTCCCCCTCCGCCACCCCGGCATCCTCTCCCGCCGCGTTGCCATGGCGCGCGACGCCGTCGCGCCCGCGCTCCGCCCCTGGCTCGTCGACCTCGTCCCGCTCCTCATCGTCCTGCTCATCGCCGCCCACGTCGTCGCCCTCGTACGTCCCCCTCTCCTCGCGGGCTCACGGCTCCTCCCTTGACCCACCTTTATGGGTGGTTCTGGCTGGATTTGGTCTAAATTTGGGTTTTTGGCTTGCTGTGGCAGGGGTACTGGATCTACAGGCTCGCCACGGACGGGTCCAAGCAGCCCGCGCGGAGCAAGAAGCACTAGGCGGCAGCCGCAGCGGCTGGGTGTAAGGCCCTTCCTTCTCTTCTGCTCTTCCTTTTTTTACCCTTCTCCCATGGGTCGTGATGCTGTGAGCGATGATGGTTTCGAGAATTGCTAGTTTGGCTGCGAGAGGGGGCCTGTCTGAATGTCTGATTACGCGAGTGATTTCTGCGAAATCCGCAGAATTGTGGCTACTAGGCAGGTGGCTGAAAATGTTGAATTGTATAACATTGTGATAGAGAAATGTAATATGTAGGATGCTAATACTGACCTGCACATTTCGTGGTCTTGTAATTCAGTATCACTAACACCATCTGAGTTGTTGCTGCCAGTGGGTTTTGGGGCTCACCGCTTCAGTCTGATTTAGCTTTGGTCAACTTGCCTGAAGAGCAGTTTTTGAAATATTATATGTCTGAGTTTAACGATATATGGGGACCCCTTAAGCGTTGGATCTAGATTTGATATAAGATACTCGATATTGGATGATGATGAATCGATGATTTTTTTGGGTGGATATGTTTGGTGGATCAAGATTGATTTTGTCCAGTGCTACTTTAATATGTAATCATTGATCCTTATTGCTCATTTTCTTTGTAAAAGCCTTGTTCTTGCTGGTGTTAGGCACTGTACTTTGTGAAAGCATCCTTGTAAACATTGACATGAAATAAACTGCTAAACCTTATAAAGATTAGGCATCTCTGTGTGGGACATGTTTTGAGGATAACCGTTTAATCTTCCAAGGGCATTCACAATTTCACATGCTTCCACTCATTATTCTTCCCTGTGTTATGTAGTGTGCTGTTGCAACAGAAGTTAAAGTTTTCCAATTGGACAAGTTTGATTATTTTGTTATCATGGTTTCAGCAGAGCTGGATTGTCCTATATGTTTACTGAACTATGCAGTAACTAGCAAGCAAAACTTGAACATGTGTTCATACTTTATTCTTTTTAGCCCTGTCCCTTTTTGTTTGTTTTTCTATATTGCCATTGGGTAGTAATTTTCAAGACTTCTTGTACTCTGCATGCCTTTTATCCTCTTGGGCTCAAGGCATGAGGCTAAATGTTTGACAATGAAGCAGTTTCAACAAAATCTACTTTGCTTAGCTGGTGTGGATCTCAAATATTGTTCCACAATATAAACAGAGTTAGGTCTTCCATGATAAAACGATTGATAGTGCCACTATGGCTCCAAAATTGAGCATCAATTATTTCTTCAGCTGACATTTGGCAAAAGAAAAGAAAAGAAAAGAAAAACCATTACTCTAGCCTGTACATTATCTTTATGAAATTGTAAATGATCCTTACTTTTGAAAAGGGAAAAGATGCTGTGACTCAGATGGTATCAATAATTTGGATTTTGTCCTCAGGGAAGCATGATTTTTCTATAAACAAGATGGTGTGGCTCAAACTTTGCAACTCACGAGTCAAATTTATTTACAATGAGCATGTGCAAAGGGATTTCTTATCATTTCTTTCATTGTCCATTTACCTTGAAAAAAATTGTTTCTGATCAATGAATGACGATGATACATATACTTGTGGCATGTAGCCCATTTTTTGGGTCTATTGTGCATAAATCTTATTTTCCTTCTGTGAGAGACTTTGGAAGAAAAAGTTCTTTTGCACCACAAATACCAGAATTCAGTTTGTTGCCTTGTGCATAAATCTCGTTTTCCTTCCGTTAGAGACTTTGGAAGAAAAAGAAGTTCTTTTGCACCGCAAATACAACAATTAAGTCTGTTACCTCCTTATGTGAGAGATACAGACAACCATGAGTAGTGACATCTTTAAAATGTGTGATTTTTAAGCTGGAGTAATGGGTCTTTAAGTGGTCTATTAGCAAAAATGCCTTGGCTACTATTGCTCCCAATTCTCCCAATCCTCAAGTCCACGAGCCCATCTAGCAACGCAAATAATGCTGAATAATTATTTCATTAGATAACTTTGTCTGTGACTCTGTGCTATGACTGTACGTTGGTACTTTGCTTATCGAGTTAATATTATGCTTACCTTACTGCAAGAGCACGGTCTGTCTTCAGTTTATGCATTTTGGTCTATTGTACAGAATAGCGGCTAACAAAGTTTGACGTAACTGTTATATTGTTTGAAAAAACAGCGAAGAACCAGAATTTTGATCATAATGGTCAAGTACTACATGCATAGCATAGGAGAATTTTTTTTAACATGTTACAAGTAACCTTGGCAGTACTTCAAACCTTTTAAATTAACCATACTCATCCCCTTCGTTTCAGGCTTGCTGCTAATGTGTGCCATTTAGATCTTGCATCCTCTGCTTGTTGATCTCCAAGGTTTCCAATGTAAAGTGATGGCGTGGCTAAGCCCATGAAAGAACTGAGGATAGGGAACCAGTCTCTTCCAGTATTTTTTCCGATGATGGTTGCAAAAGTGACGTTAACTGGTATGTGAAAGGAGGACCTTATGATCATAAATACTTCTCGGTAGTTGAGATTTTGTCATTCGTTGATCTATCCGTGTAAAGACCACTAGCTAGACATATCAGTTTCATCTGATGTGGGCTTGTATAATCTTGTGAGCAACTTTTTCTTTGCTCAGACCCAGTACCGACGAAGTTTTAGCCTTCATGCTTCTACCTTGTCTGAAGAACACATTACAAATAAGTAACTGAGATTCCACATGGGTCATGGCACTGCAATTGCTAGCTCATGTACACACCTTCATGGCTGTATTCCCCTCGGTTCCCTTTGCAGTTGTAGATAACATAATCGCAGCGAGAAACATATACCAACTACCAAGTGTGCTGCAAGCCCAAGTCCAGCTCGATAGACCAGTAAAAGTTTCTAAGATGGTCGTTTACATTTGTCACCAAACTGCCAGCAATCCATTTGGTAACTCTCTACACTAGCTAAACTTTTCAGCCCCAGCACAGATCCAAGGCAAAAATGAAGATCTTGGCATTTTTCGTCCAAGTTTATAGGGTGTATTTTCTTAATAGCTTTGTCTATACATATAGAACGTATTTCATGTTTCAATGCAAATAAGTGTCATGTTTCTTTTATATTCTTAATAAATATCTATATTTACTTGATATTCTATACATGCATGTATTGAATACGTTGTTTAGAGATAATAGTTATGGATAGTCTGATTACTTTTAATATGTTTTGTCTTATGTGTTAAGAGATAATATGTCCTGTAAACATAAACGAAGGGAGTATATTTAACACACTAATGTCTTGTTTGGGAGATCCATTTTCAGCCGAGATCAACACTGAATTCCTGAGCCATTTAGGTGAATCTCGGCCGAGAATAGACATTCTAAACAAGGTGAGAACAACGCATGCCCAACAGTCCACTTGCTGTTCCTTGCTTGATTCTCCCTGCTTCTCATTGCATTTCGGCTGAGAATGAACCTCCTTGTTAACCTTTCATTGCTCGATTCTCCCCACTTCTCTCTGCGTTTTTTTTCCTCTCAAAAGGGGTTCTCCGTCTCGTTTTTCTCGTGGGGGCGGCGCGACAAATGGTACAAAGTAGTGGTGATCAAACAGGCAGCCCTTCCCAGCATGGCCCGGTCCAAACACGGCACACCTCGTTTAGGCCAGGCTATTAAATGGGTTATGTCGTGTTGGTCTACAGGTGGAGGTCATAACCCAACCACGGCCCGGGTGGCTGTCGGGTCGTGTCGTGCCAGCACGGGTTCAAACGGGTCGACAAGCTGTGTTGGGCCGAGGCCGGTCTTTTTGGTCCGTAAAATTCAAAAAAAATCTGAAAGGAATGTAGAAAAACATTTAAAAATCTATGTAAATTAGAAAAAGCAAAAAAAAATATGAAATAAAATTCTAAAAGGAGACAAATAATTGGAATTAAATAATAAGCTTTATTAATGTTTGGCTACCTCGTTAAAAAATTTTAGCAAGTAAGAACTCAATATGAGAAAACCTTGGCAAAGAAAAAATAGTACAACTTATAGCTCAGTGATACATGAAAAAAAGTGAAGATTACAATTATTCTTCCTGATTATCTAGATAAAGATTTTCAGACGTCATCGCTGGCTCAACATTTTTCGTAGTGTGTTGAGCTCGTTGATCAGCTTGTTCCCAATCTTTCATAGTGAAAAGTATTTTCACTATTAGAGTATTTTTGGTATATATTAGGCTTTCCTTTTCTTGGCCTTCTTTATTTTGTATTTGCCTAGTATAGCCCTATAATCTCTCCCTGGCTTTCCTTTCCTTTTTTTGTACTTGCCTAGTATAGCCCTGTAATCTCTCCCTAGCTTTCCTTTCCTTGGCTTTCTTTATTTTGTACTTGCCTAGTATAGCCCTATAATCTCTCCCTTTGGGGATATAAATAGAATGCCACCCCTGCCTTTGGCTGTGTGGTGAATGTGCCAATCTCTCTACATGGTATCAGATTTCTTCTCCTGAAACCTCTCCACCCCTTCCTCCTCTGTCTTGCGCAGCCACACCACCCACCATGACGGCGCCCAACCCTCATCCACCATCGCCACTACATCATTGCTGCCCACGCTTCTGCTTCGCAGCCCAAGACGGCTCCGTCCCACCCGGAGCGCCACCGCGCAGCCGATCGTCCTTAACCCCTACTGCACGGTCGCCGTCAAGTCTCACGTGCCGACCACTCTCGACATGAAGGCGGCCAACTACTCTCGATGGTCCAAATTCTTCCGGACCATGTGCACCAAGTTCGACCTCCTCTCCCACATTGATGGCTCCGACATCGCACACCCAGGCGACCCCGCCTGGACACTCGCCGACTCCGCCGTCCTCAGTTGGCTGTACGGCTCCGTCGCTGACGACACCCTGGACTCCGCAATGACCGATGACGAAACTGCGCGTGATCTCTGGGTCGCAATCGAGGCCCTCTTCCGCGACAATAAGGAATCACGTGCCATCTTCCTCAGCAGTCAGTTCCACTCCCTCATGCAAGGTGATCAATCCATCGCTGACTACAGTCAGCGTGTCAAGACGCTAGTAGATGCCCTCCACGACGTCGGCCACCCCGTCTCTGACTCGCAACTCGTCCTCAATCTGCTGCGTGGCCTCAATCCGCGCTTCTCCAACACCGTTGATGATATCGCCAACTCCACGCCGTTCCCCTCCTTCGCTCGGGCCCGCTCCATGCTTGCCCTCAAGGAGACGCGCCTCGCCAACGAGACGAAGGTCGCCGTCGAGACCGCCCCTGCTCACCAGCGGCTCCTCCTGCAGCCAATCTGGCTGTCGCTCCACCACGACCTCCGCCCCAACCGCCCAGGCTGTCTTCAACGCTGGCAATCGCGATGGCCGTCGCGGTGGGCGCAATCATCGCGGCAGGTATAGCAGCGCCAGCTATGGTGGCTCCCACGGCGGTCGTGCACCACCGACGGCCGCCCCGTGGTTCTACTTCATCCCGTGATCTCCTCCTGCTGCCGCCCAGTGGGCTGCTCCCGCTGGACAGTGGCGACCATCAGTCGCCCCGGGCTTGCTCGGCGCTCCGCCACACGCTGCCTCAACCCTCAACCATCAGGCGCATGCTGTGTTCGCCTCACCTCAACCCTCCCCTAAATCAACGTGGGACTAGCAGGGGCTCATCACCGCCCTAAACCAAATGGCGGTTCAAGGGCACGATGGCTGGGTTGTAGACAGCGGCGCTACATCCCACATGACATCAAATGGCGGTATACTGCTCTCCTCCCAACCTCCCCCTAACACAATAGTCACTGTTGGCAATGGTTCCCGTTTACACATCACCAACAGTGGTCATTCCCTACTCCACACACCAACTACACAATTTTTTCTCCGTGATGTTCTAGTTGTTCCTCACTTAGTTCGCAACCTTCTTTCTGTTCGCAAGTTCACCCGTGATAATCACTGCTCTCTTGAGTTTGACGCCTTTGGGTTTTCTGTCAAGGATCTCCAGACGAACCGAGTGATGCTTCACGCAATAGCGAGGCGACCTCTACACCATTCCTCCCGCCAAGCCTCCTCCATTGCCGCCCACATCGTCGTCTCCTCCCAACTTTGGCACCAGCGTCTTGGTCACCCCGCAACGCTTCTATCATCGCTTTAAATAAAGTTCGCACATTGCATGTAATAATGTAGTCCGCTTCGCTCTGCCGCCTTGTCAACTTGGCAAACATGTGCGCCTACCCTTTGCTACTTCAACTTCGCGCACTTTTGCGCCCTTTGAACTCCTTCACTGTGATGTGTGGACCTCCCCTGTGGCTAGCATATCTGGATCGATGTACTACTTGGTTATCGTCGATGATTTCTCTCACTTTTGCTGGACATTTCCTCTTAAAAAGAAATTCGACGTTCACCAACACATAGTCGACATGACTGCCCTCGCCAGCACATAGTTAGGCCTCCCACTCAAGTCAGTTCAGGCTGACAACGGCCGCGAATTTGTTAACCATGCTAACGCATCCTTCTTTGCCTCCCGTGGCATAGCCATACGCCTCTCTTGCCCTCACACATCCTCACAGAATGGCAAGGCAGAACGGATGCTTCGCACAATTAACAATATGGTTCGCACACTCCTCCATGCTCACATGCCGCCTAGATTCTGGTCTGAGGCCGTAGCTACCGCTACCTACCTCCTAAACCGGTGCCCTTCCTCTTCCACCGATGGTGCTATTCCTTACACGATTCTTCACCAAACGCCTCCTCAATATAGTCACCTACGGGTATTTGGTTGCCTTTGCTTTCCCAACTTATCCGCCACAGCTGCTCACAAACTTGCTCCTCGTTTCACGGCTTGTGCCTTCCTTGGTTATCCCCCTCAGCACAAAGGATACCGCTGTCTTGACCTTGCCACAAACAAAGTCATCATCTCCCGCCATGTCGTCTTCGATGAGAACACTTTTCCGTTTGCCAGCAGTAATCGTGCGCCCATATCCTCTTCTACAACTAATGCCGACTTGGACTTCCTAGTCGATGATCCTGCCATGTCAGTGCCTTGCACCATTACGCCTTGCAGTCTCCCCAAAGAAGAATAGCCCACCTTTGGGTGTTGAGCACTCGCCGCCACTCCGGTGGCAACGACGTCCCCACATCGACATTTCGCCTCGATCGCCTGCGTCGTCGGTTTACACCGACACCACGCGCGGCACCGTCTACCTCGACCCTGCTCCGCCACTTCCCACGTGGTCGACCACCGGCGAACCACCGGCCGCACTCTCCATAGATGGTCACACGATCCGTGGTCGCCGTTGATCACTCGGTGGAGTTCTTCAACCTGACGGCCTCCCATGATCCTGTGTCGGCCGTCCTGAGCAACTATCGCAGCGCTCTCGCCGATCCCAATTGGCGCGCTGCGATGGACGACGAGTACACATCCCTCATGGACAACCAGACTTGGCGTCTCGTTCCTCGTCCCCCAGGCGCCAACATCGTCTCTGGTAAGTGGATATTCAAACACAAGTTTCACTCTGATGGTCGTTTGGCCAGCTATAAAGCACGCTGGGTTGTCCGCGGCTTCTCCCAGCAACACGGCGTCGACTACGACGAGACCTTCAGCCCGGTGGTCAAACCGACGACCATCCGCACCGTTCTCTCCATCGCCACGTCGCGCTCCTGGCCGATTCACCAGCTCGACGTCAAGAATGCCTTCCTTCATGGCACTCTCGATGAGACGGTTTACTATCAGTAACCCTCCGGTTTTGTGCACCCTGCTCACCCTGACCATGTGTGTCTTCTTCAGAAGTCTCTCTATGGCTTAAAACAGGCTCCTCGGGCGTGGTACCAGCACTTTGCCACCTATATCCGACAGCTCGGCTTCGTTACATCCTCCTCCGACACGTCCCTGTTTGTCCTTCGCCAGGGGACCGACATGGCCTATCTGCTACTGTACGTCGATGACATCGTCCTCACCGCCTCCTCTCGGCACCTCCTTGAGCGCATCATCAGCAACCTTCACTCGAAGTTTGCCATGACGGACCTTGGCGCCCTGCACTTCTTCCTTGGCATCTCCGTCACGAGATCCTCCGACAGCCTGTACCTGTCCCAGCGACAATACGTTGTCGACCTTCTCCGACGGGCGGGCATGGCTGAGTGTCACCCCACCACTACACCAGTGGACACTCATGCCAAGCTCTCCGGCCTCGAAGGTGCCCCCGCGGTCGATCCGCCGAGTACCGGACCTTGCGGGAGCATTGCGCACCTCACGCCACCCGCCTCGACTTGGCCTATGCCGTTCAGCAAGTGTGCCTCTTCATGCACAACCCACGGGAGCCCCATCTAGCGCTTATCAAGCGCATCCTGCGGTATGTCAAAGGCACCCTCGACGCATGTCTTCACATTGGCTGTTTGTCGGTGAACTCGATCACCGCCTACTCCGATGCCGACTGGGCTGGCTGCCCGGACTCACGGCGCTCTACGTCCGGATATTGCATCTTCCTCGGTGACAACATCGTGTCCTGGTCCTCCAAGCGCCAGACCACGGTGTCCCGCTCGAGTGCCGAAGCTGAATACCGAGCCGTTGCCCATGCTGTCGCCAAGTGTTGCTGGCTTCGTCAACTTCTACAGGACCTTCATGTTCCTCTTGTTTCGACCACCATCGTGTATTGCGACAACGTCAACGCCATCTACATGTCTACAAATCCAGTACAACATCGACGGACGAAGCACATCGAGATCGACATTCATTTTGTCCGCGAGAAGGTCTACCTCGGCGAGGTCCGCGTCCTGCACGTGCCGTCTTCTCACCAGTTCGCAGACATCATGACTAAGGGCCTACCAACCCAACTTTTTCAAGAATTTCGGTCCGCCTTTGCGCTCGACTCCTCCACGCGATCACGGACGGGTATTAGAGTATTTTTGGTATATATTAGGCTTTTCTTTTCTTGGTCTTCCTTATTTTGTACTTGCCTAGTATAGCCTTGTAATCTCTTCCTGGCTTTCCTTTCCTTGGCTTTCCTTATTTTGTACTTGCCTAGTATAGCCCTGTAATCTCTCCCTGGCTTTCCTTTCCTTGGTTTTTCTTATTTTGTACTTGCCTAGTATAGCCCTATAATCTCTCCCTTTAGGGATATAAATAGAATGCCACCCCTGCCTTTGGCTGTGTGGTGAATGTGCCAATCTCTCTACATTCACCATCTCACTTGTCAGATTTGTTCATCTCTCCTCGATTATTCTTTCGAATAGATTGAAAGCAGACTCCGAAGAAACCGTGGAGACAGGAACTGTTAACACATCCCGTGCTAATATGGAAAGCACCAGATATGCTATCTTGTGCTCGTGCCACCACTGCAAAACGCTAAAGTCCTCCTCTTGCTGCTCTTGGTAGTTGACAGTGTCGCTGTTGAGATATGCAGCTAGCTCCCCAACACTTGTTGTTGTATCCGCACTTGACATTGTTGTAGTTGAACTCCTTGAGGTAGAGCCACCTGCACCCTATATATTTTCTCACACAATTTTCTTCTTACCTGTTGTGGGGTGCTGATGGAGGTCACTGCATGCGAACTTCAGCAAACTTCTGATCTTAGCATAAACTTGAGATAAGTTAGTATGGACATTTGAAAAATAACTAGAATAATCGATACCCACCACATCACTTAGAAGTAAAAGAACATTAGCCAATCCTCGAACTTTACTTTTAGGATATAAAATAAATGCAAATGCATATAACATAGGAATTTATTCCAATATTTCAAAATTTTAGTTTTCATAGCATAAATAGATTCATACAAAATATTATCATTTTCGTGGTTCCTTAAGTGGGTAGTAATTTCTAGAATATGATACACAATTAAAGGAGAGGTTGAGTAATCAACTCCAGATAAAGCAACAGTGGAATCATAAAAAAGTTTCAAAAATGATAGCAAATATTCAGCAACATACCAATATTGCTCTATGAGCAGCGGTTGACCATCCTAGCTACGATAGTGTGTGTTAATAAAAACAGAAAATGTGCTCTTATAGGGTACAAGTGACTTAAGCATTAAGTAAGTAGAGTTCCATCTAGCAGGCATATCCAAACCAAACTTACGTGGACGCATCTCCATTGCAATACAATAAGTCTTATATGCTGCTACTCGTTGATTAGAATTATTTAAGAAAGATACTATAATGCGAAAAGGTTTAAGGTACTGGTCTAACCTCTTCAAACCAGATTTAACTATAAGATTAATAATATGACAAGCACAACGCTCATGTAACAAGAAAGATTCGACATACGAATTAAAAAACGGAGAAAGAATGGTCATTGAAGAAGTGTTTGCTGCAATATTATCTAATGTTATTGAAAAATTTTTATCTGTGAGGCCAAAATCTTCCATAACTTTTAGCAATATTCTCACCAGTGTGTGCTACATCAATTAATTTGAATCCTATAATTCTCTTCTCTGTTTGCCTGTCATTGTTTCCATAATGAGTAATTACACTAAGGTAATTCTCTTTAGCCATACCGCTTCATATATCTGATGTCAAAGACACAAAAAATGTACAAGTATTAAAGAGCTTTTTTAGTTTACTACGATAATTATTATAGTATTTAATCAGATCTCTAGTTATTGTCTGTTTAAAAATTGTAGAAACCTAGGATTATGAGTGATCCTAGTATAGTTTTCAAATGCCGGTGACTCACCAAATTTTGAAGGGAGATCTTAAGAAGCGATTAAATAACAAAGAGATTCACGAGCTACCTCGGATTGTAGTCTCGGTGACGTACCGTACCGTAGGGGTTGTACTACAGCTGCGTCTGTCTCAAAACCACCCCCGCTTTTCTCCTACAGTTCTCAGCATGTCTCTTCAAGTGCCCTGTTCTATCTGAAGATTTCAAAGTTAATTTGTACTTACAATTTTTACAAATAGCATATCTGCTCTAAACGTCGCCTGATGTCTCGAAAATCTGCTCGAAATCTTTCCAGACTTTTGAAGTACTGCGTCTTAACCTTTTTGCCCCGATGCTTGCCGACGCAGAGAGCCTAAGGATGGTACAGATGCTGCAACTTCTTCAGCTTGATAGGATGCAAGAAGCTCTCGGGTGAAATCCCGAAATTAAAAATTGGGAAGGACGCAAAAACCTGATGCTCCATAAAGAAAACTTCAAGAAATAATTACTATTAGTACTTTAATCTTATTTAAAATAATAAGAACAATGAAAAATTAAATCACTATTCTTACCTTGATTTCTTGACAGAAGCCGAAAGCCGGATTTCGGATTTTTGGTAAAATTATTTTGAATTTTGCCAAATTATCACCAAGAGAAAGAGAATTTTCACAAGAGAATGCATAGAAGAGATCGCAAGTTTGCTGGTGGAGAAATGAGGGGGACTACTACCCTATTTATAGGAATTTTTTTTGAATTTTTTAAAGCCTCCAACAGCTAAAAATGGTTGTTTTTCGAATAAACAGACCCGATCGGGTCGTGCCGTGCCAACACGGCCCGTTTACGATCGGACAATGCCGTGTCTAGACCATGCCTACGATGCCAGCCTATCTGGCCATCACTAGTACAAAGTATCAAATAGATGCACAGCACAAAGCAGAGAATGATATGAACGCCCAAGTTTTCAGGTCAAATCGATCTTCGGCAACGTTCTTTTTTTCCGTCCGAGACTTCAGTCCGGACGGAAATTCGAGCGCCCGCATGAGCTAAGCTCGGTCTCTTCAGCAACATTCTGATCTCGAAGAATTCAGTAGAATAAAAAGATCAGACTTTCAGATATCCAATCTCCCGCATGCATGTATCGGCACACAGCACATACGTATGACACGCAGAATCAATGACTTTTTGCCATCACAAAAGCTAAAGCTAGAGCCAACTAATCACACAGAGATAGGTAGGGGGGGGGGGGGGGGGTAGAGCTATATTAAGTCATGGTATACTAAATTAATTAACACGTGGTTGGTCACAGCAAAGATGGGACGAATAATTCCGCGTCGCCGTTCAGCTAACGGCAGACGATGCAGAGAACGACCGCGATGATTATGATCAAGATGAGGAGCGGCAGCGAAATGATCAGCACGAACTCCATCTGTTCTACCTGCAAAATAGATCAAAACTTATAGTTTTCATTCGTTCTAAAGAAACAATTATTTCCTTCTTCCATTCCCACTTAGCAAAAGCAAAATGCTAGTATTGAAAAAAAAGCAATAGCAAAATGATAAAGCATAAAACTTGTTTACTGAGGTGGTATCTTTGCCAGGACCACTGTTCTACAACTTGAGGAATTTTGATGCTCCAACAATTGGTTGATTAGATTCTTTACTACCTTGAAAAGTTGTTCTAGCGTAATGAGCTGATTGATAAAGGGAAAATATTGAATCGAAAATCGGTTCTTGACATCGAGGCGAGTGAGGAACTAAGGCAGACCAAATATCCCAAGGATTGCTTGCAACTTATTCAACTGCTTTGATCTTTTGTTATTCGAGACATGACCAGAGCTTCGATGCTCAGAGAAAGGCACAGCCTATGCACTTGGATTAGGGCCATTTCCGACACGAATTGATTCGATTCCTCATCAGTGTAGTAACCCTTTTGTGTCAAACTTGGCTGAGGGGCTTTCTAGAACAAAACACAGTAAGGAAGATTGGAGGACAGTAGGAGATAGGTGGGTCACTACTGGTCCTCTCATGGATTTGACTAAGATCAGAACTGAAGGTATCACCGTTTCATCAGCGAACTGTACAGGTACTAGTTGCTTTCTGCCCTTGCTGAATTAATTAGTGCTGCTTGGCAAACAGTTCGGTCCAATCTTAACTGGATACAACTAAGCCACATCTTACCCTTGAGTTCTTGACTGGATCACTCTACAAGTCAACAGAACGGTCCTGGAACTTGCTCTAGAATTATTGAAAGGTACAGTTCCAGTTTGCTCCCTCGACAACACCTTTTTTTTCTAAACAAATATCAAATCTACTGGAGCTCACTACCCGAACAATTGTTTTGGTTTCAATTGGAAGCCACTCAGATCAGAGGCGGATCTAGGAGAAAAGGTCATCGGTTCGCCGAGATAATTACGAACTCGTAACACTAACTTGTAATAAGAGAATCGTATGCTTATATACTAAAAGAATCATGTGTACTGGACTAGATGACGTTAGTGTCGTTTGACCCCGATCTGTATACCGTAGATCCGTCCCCAATTCACATCAGTATATATATATAATAAAAGGAAAGAGAAGCTAAATATTTCTTTCTTTCTTTCTTTTTAGGAAAGAAGAAGATAAAGATTCCAGGAGCCTAAAGCGACACAGGTGCGGTCGACCGAACAAGTTGTTCTGGATCCGGGGCACGCACTGGCACTCACACATGGAGCTAAATTTGCATGCGACGCGCATCGAAGCATCAAACGGGGTCGTAATTAAGGGGCAGAGTTTAGGGGGCAAGCACGCGTACCTGTGTGAATCGCGCTGCTCTTCTCGCCCCAGGGAGAGGGGAGGGGGCGAGAGGAGCTTAATGGAGACGGCGATGGGGAAGACGAACACGGGGAAGAGCGAGAGGGGAGGAGATCGGGTGGCGTGGGCGAAAGCAATCAGCTAATGGAACAGAAAGCGCGTGCACATGCCAGGCAGCCGGGGTGAGTGGGTGACAACGAAGTATTTTGTGTTTTAAGCTAACCGCATCTGCGCCATGCATTTCGTTACTCCTCTTTTTCTATATATCTTACGCGAGGTCATTAGCAATTCCAGCAGAAATCACGAATAAATCATGAAGCGCGCAGATAGGTGTCATAAGCTCACCCAGGAAAATCATCACGTACACAGTTAGAGAAATCAAACAGGTCTTTCTATGTGCACTAAATTTAACATGGACTATTCATTATTTTCGATCTAGTATATCAGAGTAGATATTTATTTGTATTTTTTTCCTTTAATAGTATAATAGTAAAAATACACTTAATAAATTAATAGTTAGATCTAATCTATATCTATACCCCTTTATAATGCACCTAAGCATTCTTTTCTACATCCACCCTAAATAATGCACCCCACTAGAGATGGTCTAACCTTCATGCACCCAGCAAAACGTCCCCAGAAACTTGCATCCATCAAAATTAGCCTCTCAGATCTTTCCTCAGCTTTACTCACCCACATCCGATGACCATTGTTTAATGTGTCTAACTCATCCCTGTGGCCCACAACAGATCTCCCCCCACCTCCAGCATCATCTCAAGGAAAAGGAAACAAATATCCTAAAATTAAGGAAAAGGAAACAAACGTTCTAGAAAAGAAAAAGACCATATATTACGTGCTGGGAAAAAGAAACCGGAAGACAGGGCACTATACTAGTTTCTATTATTCACCGTGTACTAACGGTATCACGCATGTAAAATTTCTCTAATCAAAACCGGAAGAAATTCCTATGCCTTAGGCCATCTCCAACAGCGTTCCGTAAATCTAGATCCCTATATCCCCATATACAGAATTTCCCAAAAAAATTCCTTTCCTATATCTCTTCCCCTTCCAACATCATTCCTCAAATCTCACTCTCTATTTTCTCTCTCCTATATTATAATGATATTTCATAACCGCCATATAAGCAATATTTATTTTTTATCGGAAAAAATTCGAATGGCTATTTTTAATTGCGGGAATTTAAAATTTATTCTAACGGCCATCGTAATGGCTATATTGTAATAGCATTGGATATTTGTTTCAAAACCCACTATTATAATAAGAAACCGCAAAATCACAACAGAAATCGATCCTAGTAAGAAAATAATTCAAAGATGATATAATTCAAAGGTGATGTATTTTGCATGTGATTTCACCATGTACTGACAAAAAATGTCGTCCATAATAATCAGCAAATTATATTGATTGAGGAAGGATAAAAACATACAATGGCATTGGGAAGAAAAACTGTTGACTCAAGAAGTTCCCTTCGACTCACACCGGGTGGAATTGTCACAGGTGACGGAATTGGTGCAGAAAAACCGATATGAGATGTATCAATTTTCAGAACACCAAAACAGTCTTCCATCGGTGCTCCATGGTTGTTGGTCCTAGCCATACTGGTGAAAAATATAACTCAAACTAAACAGGGAAAGCAAACCACATCATTCTAGTTGAGACACTGAACAAATTAGGTAAAAAATCAAGGACAGCATGAACATTTTTCTTATCAACTGTTCATAAGAAAAGCATATTGCTATATATGGCACATAATAAGATGCATGTAAATAAAAGCCAACAGAAATGAGGAGTCCTGATTCCTGAGTTAAAATATACGATATGAGCTAGTACATGAACAGGCCTAGCTAAAAGCAAGTGGTACTAAAGGACAAAAGAAACCTAAGAAGGAACAATGGGAATGGAAACAATTCAATGCTCAGCCCAGGATTCATGCTCACCAAATTAATGAATACACACTAAAGATCCCACAAATATTCTTATGGCAGCTTAGTGAATTCATAGCCCCATGAGCAAGCAGAATTCACAGCTCAATTGTGTAAATTACCTACTAGAACACAACATTCAGAATTTCACATGTTACGCCATGAGTTCCTGCAAAAGGTCCATAGAGATGATATCTTTAATGCAAATTAAAGGGGTTCACAGTTCAGTTGTGTAAATTACGAACTAAATCACAAAATTCACAAACCACCATCTAATTCAATTCAAGTGGCAGAGACGACAAGCTGATCAAATCATGGGCCTGTTCCAGCAAATAATGGTGGATGCGCCTGGTTGATTCCTTCTCTTGCAGTTCTTCCACCAAACAAGGACCTGTGAACCAAGGCAACAAAAATCTTACGGCAGCAATGGGACATAGCATGACAGCGAACAGATACATATCAAGTGTGGTTAGCTCGGTAATTGGGGTTTGTAAGAACACGCAAGTATTGCTTATTTAGGATTCGTTTGCTAGTGATCTCTAAGCAGGAGCGCAACTGTGAGACCAATATCAAATTCAACAGCATAGGAAAGGGATGGGGTGAGCTCACAGCAAGTTGGTGTGCTGGATGTCGGCCTCGAGCACCTTGAGCGAGTCCCTGAACGACCTGCCCATGGACGCATGCCGGGAGCACCACTCCAAAGCCGCGCCGCCGCGACCATCCAAATCCCCAACCACCCCTTCGCTCCCCGCGCCGACCACCTCAACCGCACTCGCCCCTGCTCCGCCTAAATCTCTACAAACCCTAGCCTCTCGATCCGCGCGACGCAGAGCCCCTCCCAATCGAGTAGTAGCAGGTCGTGGGTCTTCGCTCCGGCACGGCCTCCCTGCATGCAACCGCGCAGTTAACCGTAGGTTTGTGGAGAAGCAGACTAGTGGCGGAAAGGGAGATTAGGGGAAAGAAGGGGCCTACTAGGGTTAGCAAGGAGGGAATGACCGTGCTTGAGCATCTTGAGGAGCGGGAGGGAGGAGATGTAGACCTGCTCGGAGGAGTCGAACAACGGTGAATCCATCGACGGCTGCCCCATCCCGGAGGCACCGAAAATCTGCTGTAGCCGCTCCATGGCTTCTCTGCTTCGCCTCGCTCTCTTAGCCTCTTGGGTTGGGGAGAGCGCCTGGGGAAGACGGCTTCGACGCCTACAGCCTGCGTTTGTGCAGACCGAGCAGTGGACTGGCGCCTCGCTTCCTCGACAGTGCGGGATGGAGCAGCGGATGGAGCCTCCTCCAGGGCCCGGGCGGGGGTCCTCGTGGGCGCGGGAGGGAGCAGCGGTTGATACTTCGCAGATGGGGACGCAGATGGGGAAGCAGCGATGATTCTGAAATTTCAGGAATCCATCGCCGCTCTCTAAAGATGAGGAACGATTTAGGGAAGCTATTGGAGGCGTGGTTTCAGCCCTGTTTGTACGGCTTACTCATTTTTACGGAAAGGGAATGGAAGTAGGAACCTGTTGGAGATGCTCTTACAAAGAGGTTGCAGCTTGCAGTACTGCTACCGGACAGTACAGTATCAATATCAATCAATACCTTCCAAGTCAAAAACAGAAAGAAAACGAATGGGCGCCATATGATCGATCGGCGAGCTAGCTAGAGCTAGCAAATGAATAAATGATGCAAAGCAGCAGAGGACGATCGAGGGCGACGATCACGACGAGCGCGAGGATCGGCAGCAATATCACCAGCACCAGCTCCAGCTCCATCGGCTGGTTTGTTTATCTGCTGTCTGAAACTTGTATATTCGACCTGCAGAAATGGAAAAACATTCAGACGAAGTACAGGGTACTACTGGCTTTTAATCTTTGAGCAGTGTTTCAATGCTTTCCCTCTCAATACAAATTGTACAAATTTTAAAGCAAGCGAAGGGATAAGTAATAATTATCTACCCTTCATTCATGCTTTAGCATTTGTGCAACTGTAAAAAAAAAAAGCATGAAAACACCTCTCTTAATCTTTTAGTTGCATGGAAACAAGTAGATCAACTCCTCTGGTTATGCTATCTGCTAAGTGCACCAGCTAAGGTGTTCTCTAGATCAGAGTAACAGACAGGGTTCGCAAACTCTTGTCAAATTACGGCAAACATACCACCGAAAGCCTAATAATCATAGCACATAGCACATGCTTATACAATGAGAAATCAATGCAAGAGGACAGAATAAAATGTCTCCACACAAAAACGAAAGATGACTCGGCAAGCACAGCCTACCGCTAATACCCTTGTCCTTGCAAATGCATGTGCGCACTACAAATTGTTTTTCGTGTGTGTGTGAGAGAGAAAATCAAGCACACGCTATACACCAATGCTAGAATTGTTGTTGCACGCATGTACACGACAGACGCAAGCATGAATCATCAAACTGGAGGGCTTGCACGTACGTAACTGAAACTGTTGAGACACGAGCTGGCTCTCCGTGCTGTTCTGCTCAAGATCTCTCCCAACTGATCGTCAAAAGCTTAATCACGATCGATCAAGACGAGACAGGGAGAAGAGAAGAGAGGAGAGGAGAAGAGATGCAGTTAACATGGAGATGGAGAGTTTTGAGGAACCTCGCTATCGAATAGTCCGGGGTTCCCGAACAGATCTGAAGTGGAGAACAGAAAGAGAGAGAGACACGTGTTTAGGGAGAGCGAAAGCGAAAATTCTTTATTACTAATGAATTCTGTGTACATGGGGGGACCCCCCCTCCTCCTTTTATAGCGCTCTCTAGGGTTTCGGCATTAGGGACCACATGGGCCTTCGGTGGGCTTTCAGGGTTTCTCAACACTCCCCCTTGGGCCCTTTGCCGCGAGATGCATATGCCTCATTAAAACTCCAGAAAAACCCAGTGGGAAAAATACTTGGAGAAAGAGTACATAGCATACGCTTACTATGTTGCACGAATTGCCTCGTTAAAACCTTACGCAAGAAAACTTCATGAAAAACTTGCTAAGGAAAAAGAGTACAATTCTCCCAACTTCAATTGCTAATCTTCGAGATTCATGTTGGGTATTCATAATTCATGCTCGGATTCATGTGGGAGTATGTGACATATCTCCCCGAAATCTGCACTTCTCTAAGTCTCATCATCCCAATTCCTTTCACGCACCTCTCAAAGGTAGATGTTTGGGAGTGATTTAGTGAACAAATCTGCAAGATTTTCACATGACTTAGTATGCAATATCTTGATCTCGTTCATCTTATGCAATTCATGAGCATAGAAGAACTTGGGGTTGATATGCTTCGTGAGATTGCTCTTCACATAACCCATTTGTGCTTGGGCAACACAAGCTGCATTATCTTCATAAATTATTGTAGGAGTTTGCTCAATGTTCAAACCACATGACTTCTGGATGTGGTGAACCATTCTTCTGAGCCATGCACATTCACGAGATGCTTCATACAAGGCGATGATTTCCGAGTGGTTTGTCGACGTTGAGACAAGAGTCTGCTTAGACGACTTCCAAGAAATTGCTTTGTTCCTCCACATAGGAAAACATAGCCGCTTGGGACTTGCCAAGATGCGGTCCGATAGGTACCCAAAGATCGGCGTAGCCAACCAAATTCAATTCATTGTTTCTTCAAAAAAGCAGGCGAGGTCTTTGCTTCCTTGGAGGTAACGGAAGATGTCCTTGATCCCTTTCCAATGCCTTTTGGTGGGTTACTCCTTTGTCATCGAGCTAGCAAATTCACAAATGACGCAATGTCCGGCCTAGTGCTATTTGCAAGGTACATGAGCGCTCCAATTGCACTCAGATATGGGAATTCTGCTCCCAGGACTTCCTCCCCCTCTTCTCTAGGTCTGTATAGGTCTAGGTCTGCTTGGAGTGACCTTCCGACCATTGGAGTCTTTGCAGGATATGCCTTTTCAAAACCAAACCTTTCCAACACTTTACGTGTGTAGGTTGATTGATGTACCAAGATTCCTCCTTGGACATGTTCAAGCTGCAAGCCTAAACAAAACTTGGTTTTACCCAAATCTTTCATTTCAAACTCAGACTTCAAGTATGAGCATGCCTCTTCAATTTCTTCATCCGTCCCAATGATGTTCAAGTCATCTACATAGATGGAGATTATCTGAGAATCCATTCGGGATCATTGTATAAACACACATGGACAATCTTATTTGTTTGTGTAGCCTTTCTTGCAGAGAAAGTCACTCAGCGATTGTACCACATTCTTCCCGATCGCTTGACCCATACAGTGATTTCTCCAATTTCACACTGCATGTGTTTCTATTTGCTCCATCTTGGTTGGGATAGGAATTCCTTCCGGTACTTTCATGTATATCTCGAATCCAAGTTTCCATACTGGTATCTTTGTGACAACATCCATTAGCTTCATTCTCAACTTCAAGTTGACTGCCATTGAGATCAAATATCTAAAGGTAATTCCTCCCATGACCGGAGAATAGGTTTCTTCATAATCAACTCCAGGACGTTGAGTGAAACCTTGAGCTACAAGCCTTGCTTTGTACCTTACAACTTCGTTGTTTTCATTTCTCTTCCGAACAAAGACCCATTTGTGACCTACGGGGCTTATATGGGGAGGTGTGCGGCATACGGGCCCAAACACCTCTCTCTTGTTCAGAGAGACTAACTCTGCAGTGATTGCCTTTTTCCATTCTTCCCAATCTAGCCTTTTCTTGCACTCTGCTAGAGATGCAGGCTCGGGATCATGATCAATGATCGAGGCAATCTTCTTTGCGAAGTATGCATCAACGTTGGCTGTTGCTCTATTCAGGGATTCTCCTGTTATTACAAAGTTTATGGCCATTTCTTCATGGGGTGCTTCATGCACTTCTACTTGCTCTTCGCTGCTTTTCCCTATCGCAGGAGCAAGTTCCTTTAGCTTTTCATCGCCTATGTGTGCGCACACATTATTTCCGGCGGCTTCCTGCAATGGAAGATTCAAGTCTGGAATTGCCTTTCCTGTTGGCTTCTTTCCAGTGCCAGGTCTCAACTGGCTCCCCTTCTTTCCTTGGGGCATTTTCGTGATTGGTTGTGGTAAGTCCTCTCGCCCAGTTTTCTCCAGACGTCTCCGGGTACTTTGGGTTTGAGGAGCCAGATTGCCTGCTCTTTTTCTTTGAGGCCTCTGAACAGGTTGAGGGATACCTTCTATTTTCTTTGGTATTTCCACCCTCTCGGTGCATTCCTTGCGGTACATGCGACTTAACCACGCCCTTGGATCACAAAATGATCAGCGGTTCATTTGCTAGATTCGCAAATCAATTATCTTCGGACTTCTTGATTTGCTTCATTAGTGCGGGGTCATGTGCGGGATCGGTGGAATGCCATATGATTTCCGGCATTTTTCATCCAAAGGTTGATTTCCTCCCTAATGACGGAAACGATCCTCGTCAAAGATGCAATCAATGAATCGGGTCAGTATGGGTTCCAAATACCGATTATGGATGCACTCTCATAACCAACGATATCCTGGACTTGCGGAGAGGGCCCATTGCGATCCATTGGGGGTGGTATAGGTACATATACCATACACCCAAATTTTCTAAGGTGGGAGATCTTGGGATGATCCGTGCACAAGTGCATAGGAGAATGGATGTTGTAGGCCGACGGTCTAAAATTGATAAGAGCTGCTGCGTGCAGATCGCGTGTCCCCAACAAGTGTTGGGCAAGTTACAACTCTGCAAAGCGGTCCGGCAATGAACTTAATCCTCTTTATTAGTGCTTACGCTAGTCCGCTCTGCGTATGAGCGTGCGATGGAGTGCTCAATCGCTATCCTGTTCTTTGTGCAATAATCATCAAATGCCTTTGAAGTAAATTCTCGGCATTGTCCATTCTAATGGACTTCACGCGATGATCGGGAAAGCGTTCTTAATTCTTATGATCTGCGAGATCGACTTTGCAAAAGCATGGTTTCTTGTTGACAACAAGCATACATGCGACCATTTCGAGGAAGCATCGATGAGCACCATAAAGTATCGAAGCGGCCCGACAGGGCTGAATCGGACATAAATATCCCCTGGATGCGTTCGGAATGCAGGATTTCACTTTGCACTTTCATGACAGAGGGTCTAGTTATTAATTTCCGGTGGCACATGCAGGCACACAAAATCTTCATGATTCGGGAAATTTTTAACATTTATGCCATGACCACGTGAGTTGTTCACTATATTTCTCATCATTCTAAGACCAGATGACCTAATCTACCATGCCATAAAGAAAATAATTGAGCTTCTAAAAGCAGTCTTCAAGGAAGTATACACTTGGTGCATGAATATTCGTGTAGTACAACCTAGATTCATATGAGGGACATTTTTCTAATACCATTTTTCCACATACCGCGTGCTTCACAATGCACAAGTATTCTTTGCCATTTTCTTCATGGTATTTGTTGTGCCACTATCAACAATGCATACCTCTTCCATTTGGGCGCTACACGATTTCTAGATAAAAGAAATATAATTCTAATCAGATAGAGGCAAAACAATCCAAATATTACTTGCAAAATTGAAGAATACTGGAATAAAGAATAAATTGCGTATTTATTCATGAAAGAAGTATGCTCTTCTAGAGCTTACAATTCATTATTCAAAGAAAATGCTAACAACCATAATCTAAAAATAATAATGCGATTCATGCATTAGCGGGCTTTGGACTTTCCCTTGGCACGAAACTTCTCTTTTCACCTTGCTCGCCCTTCTTTCTATGAATGAGCTTTCTCACCTTATAGCTATTGGCATTAACCACGTGCGGTGCCCCTTCCAGTGGTCGTGAGACATAGTTCTTGCGTAGAACATTGTCTCGCGATTCCGCAACTTGCATTACATCAATCAGTTCGCTATACTCCTTGTATGCGTCCTGACGATAGCTGCGTGCACTCTGGATAGCATTTAGGTGGAAGGTAGAGAGAGTTTTCTCAATCTTTTCCTCATCAGTGATCTTCTTGCCACATAGGGAGAGATTAGTACCAATTCTGTGCAAGGCTTTGATCGTTCTGCTCGACGGTAGGTTTCGCGTCCTGCAAGGACCCTAGACCAATCGCAGCACGGAGCTTCTTGCCCCAAGAACGATCTTCACGTCCGATGCCCAAGTGAGGTAGTTCTGACCGTGCGGGGCCAGTTCTTCAAACTCACGATTCACGATGCCAGACATCTTCATGATTTCAAAATTCCGACATTAGATTACTGCGTGTAATCTAATAGAAAATGGTTGCAATTGCATAAAGTACAGAAAATAAATTCATATGCATTGCAATATATTAAATAAAGCAACGGATTCAAATTCATAAAGAAAATTCATAAAACAGAGAAATAGAGCAAGAAAAATTAAAAATAGAGCCAAATAAATCTTCTGGATTTTCTGGAAATTTTTCAAAATTTTCTGCAATTTTTTTTTCTCTTTTTCTTTCCCTTTTCTTTCTTTTCTTTTCTTTTTTCTTTTCTTTTCTTTTCTTAGGCGAGCGGTCACCGGGCTCATTTCGCCCATAATCGCGTCGCGGCTAGGGTTTCCCCTAGCCGCCGCAAGCCTACTCCGTCGCCCCATTTTTTCTTCCTTTTCTTTTTCCCGTCGCGCTCCTCATTCCTTCGTGCGTCACAGTCGGCGCCGGTTCTTCTTCTACGCCGCGACGCGACGGCGGCGCGAGAGCGCGCTTCAGCGTGGCGCTCCGGCCGGCGAGATCGAGAGCGGCCGAGCCGGCGGCGTGAGGGTGCCGCGGCGGCGCTCGGTGGTTCGTCTGTGAGCCAGGCGGCCCGAGCCGACGGCGACGGCGGCGCTGCGTCTGTGGTGGCCGGAGGGCGACGGCACCGAGTCGGAATCGGCGACGACTTCAGCGCGGCTGCCTGCTGCGGGCGGTGCCAAGGTTCGACGGCGACGGCCGAGCGCAACACTCGGCGCTTCTGGCGCGACCTCGGCGCGGCGGCGGCGCTTCTGGCGCGGCCGTCCGACGCCGGCGCGGCCGTCTTCGCGGCGCTTCGGGCGCGGCTTCATGCCGCGGTGAGGGTACGGCGTTGCGGCGCGGAGCCGCCGAACCGGGCTTCATGCGCGCCGGCGCGAGGCCGAGGCGAAGCCCATGGTGGTGGCGCGGCTGCTTTGTCGGCGCGCGTCCGCGGTTGAACCGAGGCCGGCGAGGTGGCGCTGCGTCGGCCTTTCGGTGGCCGGACCCGATCTTGTGGCGGCGGCGGCAGCGGCGACACAGGCCGCGGCACGAGGCAAAGACGGGCCGAGGCGGCGGCGGCGTCGCCGCGACGCGCCACGCGTCTTGCCAAGACCGAGGCGATGTCAATTTCCTTTTTTTCGTGATGAGCGATGGCGTATCTCGTAGTTTCATGTCGGCTAGCTTCGAGCGATCGCCGTGTAGCTTCGTGCCACGCGACGAAAGCGGTACAAGATGCGTAGGATAGATGCATGCATAGAAACGACAAGCGTCTAGATTCAATTGTCAAAATCCTACCTTTCTCACCTTTTCTCACCTTTTCAATCTGATCTCCGTAGAGCAATTCGTGCTGATAACGTTTTGAGGAACCTCGCTATCGAATAGTCCGGGGTTCCCGAACAGATCTGAAGTGGAGAACAGAAAGAGAGAGAGACACGTGTTTAGGGAGAGCGAAAGCGGAAATTCTTTATTACTAATGAATTCTGTGTACATGGGGGGACCCCCCCTCCTCCTTTTATAGCGCTCTCTAGGGTTTCGGCATTAGGGACCACATGGGCCTTCGGTGGGCTTTCAGGGTTTCTCAACAGAGAGGAAGGGAAAGCGAAGGAGTCAATCGACCGAGTAATGGTATGTGCCGGGGTGTTGTTAGTGAAGTAGGTCGAGAGAATCGGAGTTGAGACAGAGAAAGGTAAGGTAACGCCCGCCACGCGTCCGGCCGGCCCCGCTAGCTTGAGCAGTGCTTCTCGACATTATTCTTCCGGTACAAATTATATAAATTTTATACAAATGAAAGTGTGTGATGGTATACCCATATGAGTGATCAGTAATTGATTGAGTTTGAGCTTACGGTACTCGACTTTGAGTTTGATTTGAATTTGCTTTGAATTTGAAGCAATCTGAGGTACTGTCAGGATGAGTGGCACTATCGGCCTTGGAACAACGGTAGTTCCAGCCAAGCGGTACTACCGGTCTTTAGTAGGCGGCAATTATTTAGTTATTTTATAGAGTGGTGTTTCTCTGGGTTGAGCATAAGCGGCACTACCGGCTGTGTAAGAGCGGTAGTACCGGGTTACGGTACTACTGGGTCCTATTTGGCGGTAGTTATTTTTCAGAGTGTGAAAATTAGTTTTAGCCAGGGTAGGGGCGATAGTACCGACTTTGTCAGGGAGTTGTGAATTGTGTTTGAATTATGTGATTGTTAATTGCATATTTTGTAAACAGTGCTACGTGGTGGTTTTGCTTGTCTATGTGGTTGCAGAACTTCGAAGCTAGGTCATAAAGAGGTGGAGGAGACCGAGACTAGGCTAGATGAGAGGAAGTCCAGAATGGTCAAGGAACGTCGGAAGATGACTGAGGCTGGGAAGTGGTTGTGAACCAGGAAGACAAGGAGCCGGAGCGTGAAGCACTGGTGATGGACATGGTGAACAACGACATAGACTAGGACTAGGCTCAAAGAGGAGTTGAGGTCCAGAATTGTCAAGAAAACCGGTGCCGTTATGGTGAAGCGGTCAAGGACATGTGGTACGTCAAGTGATTTGGATCCATTTGCAAGTGAGGACAGTTCAAGAGAGTCCGGACGCGTCAGAAGCTTAGCGGCAAGTCATTGGAGCCACATGTAAGGCGACAAAGCATAGGCGATGCTTCGAGTGAAAGGAAATGATTAGTCATGGGGTAAATTGGTAATTTGCTCATTACCGGGGATTGAGGCTGTTTGAAAAACCGTAACGGTGACCTAAGTGGTTTAGGTCAAGTCAAAGTGAACATAGACGTAAATTCGAGCTAGTGAAGCGAATTGGGCATCATGAAAAAAGTCGCTTTCAAAAGCGTACTTGTGAGTACAAAACCCGTTATGTGTGTTGGATTATCGGGTTAGCCCATGTAAATATGGATGGTATCCACTTGAGTGTGCAGATTTTAGGGTTAGGGTTGCCTCCTCTATATAAAGAGGTGTAGAAAAAGGTGAAAGACTAAGCCCTTAGAAAGAACATGAGAGAAAATTAGGATTTCCACAAGATTTTGGTTTTATTGTATGTGAGTTCTCTTTGAGAGCTTTGCTCTCAGGTGAGAGGCTTTGTAATCAACCTTTATGATCTGAAATGAAATCAAAATTCGTGCTCAAGTCTTGCCTCATGTTTTGATCTTTCATCTTCTCGAGTTTTTTTTATCTTTCTTCTTTGGTTTCCTTTTATTTTGATCTTGTGTTGCCAAAGATGAGTGATTGATGGATGTATCATCTTGAGGTCATATCCCAATCGTCTAGGTAAGCTCTCACTTGTTCATTAAGAGATTCTCAAAAAACCGACTTTTGACTTGAGAGAGAGGGATTTCTGGTAGATTGTGTTCTTGATCTTTTGGACTGGGGAAATTTATTTGTTCTTACTTGCTGTGATATGTGAGAGGTCATCTAAGATCATCTTGATTATCAAAACCTCACGAGCAAGCTCAGAGCGAAGTTTTTCTATTTGACCTATTTTTGGTACAACCTTCGCTAAATTCAAAAAAGATCGGAACTTTAATGTCAATCCTTGCGATTGAAGGTTGGAATAGGTTCCTGACATTCATAGGAAGGTGCATACAAATTTTCATTAGGTTTGGATCAGCTGATTAAAAGATACATCAATTTTGATTTTTGAAACCATGCTGATTTTACTGTTTATTGTGATAGTACCACCACTCACATAGAGGTAGTGCCAATTCTGAGCTAAGTTTTATGAAAACTATTTTTTTTTCACTTCTATTTGATCTCTTGGGGTTTTGGCTTGGTTTTTTGGAGAAAGTTTTTCATTTTGACCAATTTTATTGGGCTCCAATTCACCTCCACTTTAGACACCTTTCGATCCTTCACCAAATTTCATTTATACTTTAATATTTATACAACTTTTAAATAATAATATATAAGCGAAGGAGTAAGCAATTATCGTCTATTATTTATCCATATTTAATTTTTGTACTTTATCCTGTCACAAATAGTCGTTATTTTGGACATATGTGCAGTCAAACTTTCGAAACTTTGACTATCAATGTCTTTTAAATATTTAAATTGGATACATAAAAATCATATATATATATTTTTTTGTCTCGAAAAGTACTTCGTAATATTACTATTTTATTGTGTTTTACATATATATTATAATAAAAATTAGTGGTTAAAGTTGTGTTTTAAAGACCATATTAATGTTCAAAACGATAACTATTTGTGATTGAGAAAATATAACTTAAACAATGATGCATATAAACAATTTCGGACGAGCTTTCCATCCTTCCCTCTCCAGGTCCGTCCGGAAGCATCTAGTTGCTGTGCCAGACGCCCGGATCAACCCGGCTGGCCGGTGCATGGCTCAGCGGCAGCGCGTGCAGGCTCTCACATCACAACGTTCTGCGTGTTCTATCTGGGCCCTGCACTTGTACTCCCTGCCTTAATTAGCAACAGCTAACATTAGACTCGTTGTGAGCCTCTCTTTTGGGCCTTCTTTACTATCGTGCGACTCCTGAATCCTGATCCGATGGATGGCGTGCGGTACGTATGAGCTATGTATTTTTCATGCGTAGCATGGTATCAGGTGTGCCACCCCACCCACTTCACTCTCTTGATTCATCGAGGGAAGACTAGCCAGTGTTACGTCCTATGCTGCGTCGTACGGAATTTCGTTGCATACGATGCGTCGTGCGAAGCTGAGAATTTCGCTCGTGTGAGGCTGCGCCGCACGAAATTTGGTCCGATGGATATTTCTGGAAAAAAAACGCGTAAATTCGTTTTTCTTGTTTATTTTACGAAAACGGTTGCTAGGAGCCGTCGGCGAATCTGTAGATTGCTCGTTTTTTTCTTCGTAATTTCGGTTTTCTTGTTTTTTTTTAAAAATGGGTCGATAGGACCCGTCGGCGAATCTATAGAATGCTATAAACCGTCGGCAAATTTGTTGCTCAATGGATAAAACCATGAGTAGTGCTGTAATATATCACCTTCTCAATACAAAATTATATAACTCTTAAAATAAAGGAGGAGATAAGTAATCACTGTCTACCCTTCATTCATATTTTAAGATTTACGTAACTTTTAAATAGTAATGCATAGAAGTACCTCTCTAAAACTATGTATATCTCCGGCCTCCGACCGCAATTGGAAAACCAAAGTACAACAACTTCAGTAAGATTATGGTGGTATTTGGTTGGGTGAATGAGAATAAATAGACTATAGTCATCTATGAATTTAGAGTCTACATCTAACGGGGTAAGAAAAGATAAAGCAACAACATACCGCTAAAAGAGAGCCAGAACAGAACCGGCAAAAGCTCCACAAAAGCGAGATCTTCAACAGCCAAGCAGCCTTGACAAGGAACACCAGCCTTGCATGTTGCATCTCGCTGAAAGACTTCATTCGCCACCTTCATCAGCCGGTCCGCCCCCTGTAATGGCAGCACCTTTCTGTCCTGCTTCTGCAAAACAGCCCACATTTGTATCTAACTAGATAAGCAACCGCTACGTGCCACACCGCGAACGCCGCTCCCCACACGAGAAAATCGAGAAAATGTGCGATTGCCGCTCTCCACGTAAGAAAATCGAGGAAACATGTGAAACGGCTAAAAGGATAAAAACGTAATCGTGTTTTTTTCGCACTTATTCGGCGGAACGGTTGAAAGGATATAAATGTAACGCGAGAAAACCGAGGAAACACGTGAAACGGTTGAAAGGATACAAACATAATCGCGTTTTTTTCGCATTTATTCGGCGGAACGGTTGAAAGGACATAAATATAAAAGATATAAATGTATCTGCGTTTTTTCGCATTTATTCGGGTATCTGCATTTTTTTTGCACCTATTCGGGGTCCTCTCACGAAGGATCTGCGATTTCGCTGAAACGAAAGGCCCTCTTAGAAAAAAAAGAAAATAGCAAAAAAGACATAAACTCTTTCTTTTTTCCCGGAAAAGGACCTAAACGTAACGCTAAAAAAACCGCAAAAGGACCTAAACGTAGTATGTATTTTTTCTTCCATAAAAAGGACTTAACCGTGTGTTTTTTTTCCGAAAAAGGATCTAAATGTAATTATGATTTTTCGAAAAAGGACCCGAGCGCAAGGCTTAAAAACGCAAAAAGGACATAAGTGTAATATATTTTTCTTTCCCAAAAGAAGGATCTAAGCGTATTTTTTTTTCCGAAAAAGGACCCGAGCATAAATTTTTTTATCGGCTCGCACGAGCCGAGCCGGCACCCTCCCGGCTCAAATGCACCACAACCCGAGAATCCTTTTTGTTTTCCGGAAAAGGTCCTGAACGGGTTTTTTTTTTCTAAAATGACCTAAATGTAACGCTAAAAAACCCGCAAAAAGGACCCAAACGTATTATGTATTTTTTTTCTTCCATAAAAAGGATCTAACCGTGTTTTTTGTTCGAAAAAGGACCTAAACGTAATTATGATTTTTCGAAGAAGGACTTGAGCGCAAGGCTTAAAAACGCAAAAAGGACATAAGCGTAATATATTTTTCTTTCCCAAAAGAAGGACCTAACCGTAACATTTTTTCCGAAAAAGAACCTAAGCGTAATTTTTTTCCGAAAAAGGACCCGAGCGTAATTTTTTTTCACCGGCTGCAGGCTTGGGGAGAATGATGGGCGGCAGAAGGTGGTAGGGGCGACAAAGAAAGAGAGAGGTTAAGAGGTAGTAGGCAGCAGTAGCGGATACGACAACGGTTGATTTGGAATAAGGCGGGGTGGAGGAGATGGAGGCCGACAATGCGCAGGGTCAGGAGGGATAGGTTGCAGCTAGAAAAGAGATGGAGAGGAGAAGTTAGGGTTAGGGTGGCTGAATGACACTATATATAGTGGGAGGAGAGGGGTTATAACTAGATCCAACGGTGAAAAATTCGACCTTATTTTACAAAAAGAATAATAATGGATACTTCCATAATTATATTGTTCCACCAAAAATCACGCGTTCCGAACAGCTCTTCAACATGTTCTTTTTTTAATTCGTTTATTCACTTAGTTAATTTCGTAACATCAACTAGCTCTAAGAATTAAAAACGAATTAAAAAAACTGAATCAAAATCAAATTCTGTTCTTTTTCATATTCGGTTCGGACTTCATAAACAAATCTGAATATTCCTAACAACCTCCCCTACCGCAGCCACGCTCCAAACGGAGCCAACAGCTCTTGATCAAAAGAGGCCAGCACACAAGGATGTCCTTTTTCTCCGTCCCACTCTCCTAAAAGCCCTTCCTTTGAACCCAGACCATATCACCCCGCCGCCAACGCCGACATGCGCACGGCGGCTCAGTGCGAGGCGCACCCGAGTTCTACGCTCTCCATACCGTAGCCCGCCATGAGACCCTGCCCGCTCGGATGCCCTTCCGACCACGCCTCCCCCTCCGCGGCCTCATCCTGCCTTACCTCCGGCGCCGCCCTCCTCGCCCGCACGCTCCTCCGTGGGGACCGCTCTCCTCCTCTCCCTTGGCGACGGCGGTGGCGGCAATGGAGCCCGAGGAGGGCACCCTGCTAGCCCCTCCACGCGTTGGCAGGGTAGGAGGGGCGCTTAGGCTTGGCTGGAATGGCGGGGCTGCGGTTGGGGAGAACAAGGCGGAGTTCGAGAGGAACGCCTCGATCGCCACGCGGATCAAGCTCTGCCTTGAGCTGCTTCGGGACAGGAGGTGGCGGGAGATGCGGGCGGGCTTGGCTCAGATGGTGAATGAACAAGGTGAGCTCACTAAGAGCGTTCGTGTTTCTAATTAGAGATTGCTCTTTTTTCGAAACTAGGACACGAGCTTGTCATTCATTTCAGAAGAGAAGAAAACAACAGTAGCTTTCGAAGAGACGATTATATAGACACCGATCCCAGCCATAGCATGGGAGAAAGAGCCCTAACAAAGCTCCCTAAGGCACCACATACACCAGCTAAAAAACCGACACCTTATAGAGCGACGAGACCCTCAACCCCAGCCTGGCCTCGTTGCCTGGCACTTTTGGCAACCGCATCTTGGCTAGCCTAAGCCCCGCACCGGCGTCAGCACACAGCCTCCTCCCGGGCCTCTCCTGCCGCCTCGGCCAGCCCCCGCCATTCACGGTCGCGTTGAGCGTAGGCCCGCGCGCCTTCTCTTGTGACGCCGAACTCCTGCTGACTCGGACCGTCTCCTTCCCGGCCGCCATCTCCAGCCGAGCTACGGTTTCTTCTTCTGGCTGACTCCAGATCGCCTCGTCCTGCGAAGCCACAGCCTAAGTGCCACCTCCGCCCAATGAACCTAGATCGCTGGCCACCCTAATCTCCAGACTGCTGCGCTGACCGCCAGCCCATGGGCTTACGCCCATGGGCTTACGCCTCTCCAACCTCTGGGCCATCTTGTCCGCACTGACTCAAGACGACATCCGCAAAAGCTCCCCGTCGTCTGCCTCAAGGACGCCTGGTAGACGCCCGTAACCGAGGCACCTACTCCAATCGAAGCCGGATTGAACTGCCCACCCGGCAGGAAACCTCACCGCCGCCTTGACCTGCCTGAGCCACCGCCATCGCCTTCGGGGCAACGACGACCACGACCTCACCGCCCGAGAGAACACCGACCTCGCCATGCCTAAATGGACCACCGAGCCCTCACAACCCCGGCATGCATCTCACACACCGCCGTGCCGACCGGATCTGGCAAGGAGGAGGGCAGATCCGACCAGATTTGACAGCCGCGAGAAGCAGCAAGGAAGGAAGCGTAGCTTGGTTCCCAACGCCGGTCTCAACACCGGTCCCCGTTGTAACATCCCAAAATTTGGCTTATTTAAGTTTTTATTGCTTAAATGTGCATTTATGATTTTCTGGAATTTATTTGGATTTTTCTGGATTTATTAGAATTAAATTCAAATCAAGTTTATTGCCTTTTATTCGAATCTATTTAAATTTATGCAAAGTTAAAATAAAGTTTTTCCAAAAATATTTTATTTGAGTCCAGAATGTCTCAAAGTATTTTTGAGATTTTTCTTTGATTTTTCCTAATAGTTTTATTGCTTAAAATAAATAAAATGAATTTCTGGAATTATTTTAAATAGAAAATCATTTTGAAAATCAATGAAACGATGTTGGGCGAAGCCCAACACTCGTCTTACTGAAACCATCGGTCGCGCCCGCTTGGCCCATGAGTTTGTTTCAGAAACCCTAAACCTCGCAGCCCGTCGGATCGGTTTTCTCGGAGCGGATCGTGCCGCGTAGGAGCTCGAGTAGTGGCCGTCGGATCGCGACACGCGTCTGGTGAGACGTCGTCGTCTTCGGCTCGGACTCGAGTCCGCCGTCGGCCGCCGCCGAACTCCTTCACCGTGTAGAGCTCGAATTCCTAGGCTATAAGTAGGGCGGGTAGTCCCCGAGGTTCATCGTGAGTGTCGCGCAGCTTTTTCTGTTGGGTTGTCGCCAAAGAAGCCTCCGTGGGCGCTTGAGAGCTCGTCGGACTTCGTGGCGCCGCCGTCGTGGTTCTCTTCACTTTCGTCGCCGTCCATTGGATTTCGTTATTGCCGAGGACGCCAGAGTCATCGCCGCGACGATTCGCGTCGGTGGAGGGTGAAAACGCGTCGCCGGGATTCTCTCTTCCGCCACCTCGGTGACCTTCGTCCCCAAGTCCGGTGAGTGCCGCGCCGCGTGACATTGTTTGATCGGAGCTAGCCTCGGTAGTTGGATCTGCATCATCTGTTCAAGATCAAGCCACGTCGCCGCTCGGCGATGTCGCCGGGTAAGGTGAGCCGTTGGATGAGCGATGGCGGTGGAAAGAACGCCACGCTTGCGTTAGTTTCGTAGCCGTTCGATCGGATCCGGTGCATCGGATGGAGCCGTCGCGCGCAGCCAATCGCAGCGACGCGCGTGTCGGGCGTGGTACCGAGGCGGTATGGGCCGGGTGCATCGTGGTCTCGTGACGCGCCGTGGACCGGGTCCATACGCCGAGACACGTGTCGTCTTGTGATTGGCGAGATTCGCGACGTAACGCTGACGTCATAAATCGCTTTTTCGAATAAAAACAAATCTGTTAAATTCAATTTCGATTTTCCGATTTGATATTTATTTTAAACTTCAAAAGGCTATATCTTTTGCATCGTAACTCGGATTTGAGTGATTCAAATTTCTAAAAATTTGTAAAATTGAGATCTATTTAATGGTGAATTTTATTTGATTTTGGAGTTCAATTGCTCTCTGTTTTGGCATTTATTTGCTTTTCTTCTTGATGCAGCGTGAGCGTTGAATTGTGCGACGCTTCGGAGGAAGATCCAGTAACTCAAGAGCAAGTTCCAGAACCAGATCAGGACCTATTCTAAGGCAAGTTGTGCTTTGATCATGTTGAACCCATGTTTATAAAATTGCTATGTTTGTTCTACCCTATTGCATATATTTCAAATATACAATTGTTTTAAATTAAATTGGGCGTAGCTAATATACCAGATTGATCTATACCCTACCTTGTCATTGTATGCCATGATCCATTGTCACCCTAGATTGGTTCAATATAGTTGGTTAATAATTATGATCAACATTGGAGGATTAGTCCGTATTAGTTGCTTAGCCATGCCACGTCATCACATGTGTCGGAATCATTGATAATTAATCTTGATTAATGGAATATGGAACAATGTTAATAACTTGTGTGTCATGTGGAATCACACGATGAGATTGAGTTGTTGTGGCGAGTCATGTCACGCAATGATGTTGAATTGTTGATGGCACGTGGTGCTTGGTAACCAACTGGGTGATAATAATTTAGATTGGGGCAAGTGACAAGGGGCGAGTATGCCAAGGTGGGCCCAATGGGCAGAGGGTATGTGGATGTCTTGCCCTGATCACTCTAAGGACTTAACCTTACAAGCCTTTGACTGAGTCAATCATGCAACCACGTGTTGTAATGGGACAACCTAGTGATTAATTTGTAATGTCTTAACTTGGTACTATCATTGGTGGTGTGAGTTCCCGGGTCAGGGTGTAATTCACATGGCGTAAGAGGGGGGCCCTGGTTGTGGTTTTCAGACCCACCAGTGTTGAAACCTTAACGGGTAGTACTGGATTAAGCCAGAGCATTGTAAAGGCTTTGTCATGATCTCTCCGCCGACACACCAAAGGAAGTGTGTTAACCCTAAGGCACCAAGAGACGATCATGTCACGTGGGTAAAGTGCATAACCTCTGCAGAGTGTAAAACTATTCAATAGCCGTGCTCATGTATTGAGCAATGCTCGGAATTACTGATTAAGGGTTAGCTTAATTAAAATGAACAACTTGGTTGGGATGGCAGAATGCCATATGGAAGATGGGATTTGACTTAAGATTGGAAACTTGGTTTACTTGAGAAAAGATGAATCTATCATTATTGTTATTTGTTTTACCGTCTTTACAATCTATTTATTGTATTTGTTCGTAAATGCTACTTTGTTGCAAAATAGCCATGATAGCCTATCCTTTGGAATAAGCCTTGCATATAGTTACATAGAATTGCATTCTGTGCACAACTTGTTGAGTGCTTTAAGTACTCACCCTTGCCAGCAATAACATCACCAGTTGAAGAGTCTACATCAATGCTGGAGCAAAGATTCCAGGAGGAGACGAATGTTTAGGGCGCAAGCCTTGTCAGTTGCCTGTGGTATACTGAGGGGTTATCTACGTTTCCATTCCACTGCAGTTTAATATATTATTCAGCCTTGCGAGGCATAGTCATGTAAGTGGACCATAAGGTCATTCAACTAGTAGTATGTATCATATGATGTCTTTCATATTATTTCCGCTATGTATGATTGTGATATTTACTGATGTTGAACCTGTGTGCACTAGCGTGATCTGGACTAGTGCAAGATATACGAGGGTCCGGATTTGCATATTCGGTCCCGATGTATGGTATCGAGCCATCTTGATCGTAGGCCTTGACCCTAGATAGTCTGGTCGTCTCTATAGGAACTTCAAAATTATTTTCTAAAAGAAAAGAATTAACTTGGAAGAATAATATGTTCTTAACTTATCTTATTCTTCTATTCCTTCCCTAGTCAAAATTTCTCTCTTTTCCCCTACTGAATTTCTTTCTCTCTCCCTTGCTGGATCGAGTTAAAAACCTTATCTGAGTTGTCTTGGTAGTTGACGTGCCACATCATAGAAGAAAGTATCAAGTGCTTGCTGTCAACCCTGGAAATCATGAAGAAGGGGATCATCGTGCTCAAGGAAGGAGTAGATCCATGAAGCGTTCCAAGAGCTAGAAGATCTATGCTTCGAGTAGTTAGTTGGGACTCAGGTGTGGGAGTCGCGTCCGCTTAAGATAGAAGTGTTACCCAGTAGGCGGTAGTTTTGTGTGTATAGGTTGAATTGGTTCTTCCTTGATTGCTGAGTGTGCAGTATGTGTTGCAGAGCTTTTAGGCTTATACAAGCAACCATACCAAGTTATTAATATTGTTTGCTTAAGTTATTGGGTTAAACCTATCTCCCCTGCTTTAGGATTCCTGCTTCTTACCTATGCTATTTTCCTCTTCCCTATTCCAAGTGAAGCAATCAAGCGGAGGTTCAGATTCGTGGAAACAACATAATCGATGGCAATAAAATCAATCCAAGGAGAATCTCAATAGTGGATTAGTTCTTCAACCATCGATGCATGATGGATATCAGAGTTTCAGAGAGTTCTTGACTCGGACTCGGTTGATGCATGCAATGATGAAGCGGATCAGAATATGACTGACCCAGCTAATGTCAACCAAGTGTCCCAAGCTGCTACCAATGATTTCCGTTCCTACTTAAGGTTATCAGAATTCATAAGGACTCGTCCGCCGACGTTTTCAGGAAATGAGTTACCCTCGAAGTAGATGATTGGCTCAAGACCATTGAGAGGAAGCTGCTCATTGCTCGATGTGAAGACGATGAGAAAGTCTGTATGCTTCTTATCGATTACAAGGAATCATTCTTGAATGGTGGAAGAAATATTGTGTTGCTCATGAAGCCCCGCGAGTATCACTTGGAATGAATTTGTTGTTGCTTTTAGTAATCTCTTTGCTTCACCTAGAGACAGATGGTCACGATAAATACGGAGCGTAATACTATTCTTGCACCTTGTTCAACATCTAAGAGTTGCTCTCGAAGTCTCACAACCAAACAAATCAAGATCGTGCGTGCATTATTTGTGGAGAGATAGGACATACCACCGACGAGCATGCGATTAATTGCTCCAACTGTGAAGGAAGTCATTCTCGGGAGAATGTCCTATGAGTGACATCACATGTTACCTTTGTGAAGGCCGAGATCATGGTCGACTCAATGTCCTCTGAATCCAATAGTCACCACTGTAATTCAAAGATCGGCAAAAGAATCTTGAGCCGTAGTTGCTCCGAGTCGTCAAGAAGAGGCGGAACGTCGGTTGCAAAAGTGGTGCCACTCGAAGAGCTAAGGACACAATACCTTAATCCTGTTGACCCTCATCAAGAAAGAAGTAATTGGCGATCACCAACAAAGATGTTTCTGTGCGATGAAGAAGGCCATTGGGCTAGTGAATGCCCTATGAAGCAACCAGATTCTGACGCAACAAGAAGACAACAATGTACTGTAGAGTCACTGCTGGCAATAACACGGTGTGTTATAAGCTGTCATGAGGAAGGCCATTTTGTTAAGAAATGCCCGCGAAAGAATCTAGAGTCTCCTACTGACGCGGTCCTTCCGTGGTTACCTCGACCAAGTTCATAACGCCAAGAGTGAGCGATAAAGTCGCAAGAGAAGTTTGTACGGAGAATCGGTTGAAGAAGAGGCATCCGAATGAAGACACCGCCTTAGTCGACGAATGCTCAAGGAAAAGAGGTGGACCTAAGCTTTGTTACACTGCAACAAGCCCGGCATTTTGCTAACAATTGCCCTCATAAGGAAGTGATCGCACGAAAGCAAGTCAATCTCAATTGCTTCGACCAAAAACTTCAGCGCCAATACCAATCGAGGAAGTTTAGATCGATGATTTTAGCCTATGCAAGTGTCATACCCTCGTTTGTAAAAGAAAAGTGACTAGAGGTGAATTCCATGTAAAGATTTTCGTGCCTAAATAAATAAAGTAAAGATGGTTGAGAGGTTGATATGCGAAGTGTTGGAATAAAAGCATTAATGATAAAGGATGTTTCTGAGTATTCCCCTATGTTGACGGTTCACTTGAAGATGTTGCGTGTGCAACGATGATCAGTTGAGTGGTGTTTGTAAAGATTGTCGACGAGGAATTATCATGGTCGAAAAGTACACTATTGCCCGATCTAACCTAGAATGTGATGGAGTTAAGTTGGAGAAAAGTTTCTAGCGGCGATATTGGATATCAAACACGAGATGCTACTCCGAAATGAATTGGTCGTCCGGACATAAGGTCATCACGAGTTTGGTCAAAGAATTGTGTCCGTTAAAAGCCCCGAAAGCGGAAAATGGAATTTCAAATGACTACAATTCGTGTTGGTCGTGGAAGGTCAATAGTGTGAAATTGTCGACTTTGAAGAGGTATCGCTTATTGGAGAGTATCAAGATGTGTTTCAAGAATCCCACCGGATCGAGAGATCAAGTGTGTGATGGAGTTAGTCCTCGTACAACGCCAAAGTAAAGAGACCTCATCGAATGTCTATTGATGAGCTAGTTGAGATGAAGAAGCGCATCAAGAGTTGCTAGAAAGGTGGTTCGCTAGAACCAATTTGTCACCATAGGGGCGCTGTTCTATTTAAAAATGGGAGCTTAGGGAGGTGTATCGACCGTCGAGCATTTAATGAAGTGATGATTAAAAGGGTAAGTATTCACGCCCGGGATCGTAATTTGTTTGATCGCTAAAAGGAGCTAGAGTGTCCTCAAGAATAGATCTTGATCGAGTTATCATTAGTTCGAACACATGCGAGAGAATGTTCTTAGGTCAGAGTTTTCTACGCAGTATGGACAGTATGAGGTTACAGTGTGTCTGCTAGAATGATCAATGCCATTACAGAATTTATGGACATGACGAACGGAGTTCCATGGGAAATTGGTCAAGCTGTTATGGTGTATAGGTGGGATGTCTTTGTTGCTTCAAGTCAAAAGGAAAGTATGCGAACAGCTTGGGATTAGTGTTGGAAAGATGGCTAGACCCATGGCTGTATGCTAAGCTTAGCAAATGTGACTTTTGGAAGGAGAAAGTTGAATTTCTTGCCAGAAGATGTCTGCTAAAGGAGTTATCGTGGATCCAACAAAAAGCGATGTTACGTGGGAGCAAAGAGACCGCTTAGGCATGTAGGAGAAGTGTGCATGGACGCCGCGATGCGAAAAGAGTTTTCGTGATTGAGGAAGCGTTTGACGATAGCTTTGTCTTAGTGTTGTCGGATGTGCAAGCGCATTGTGATATATACTATGATGCCTCAAGACAAAATCTTGGATGTGTGTTAATGCAGAAGGTAAAGTTGTTGCCTATCGTCGGGACGCTTGAGGCCACATGAAGAGAACTATACTACGCATGAATTGGAAATTGCTACCGTAGTGCATGCTTTGAAGTCATTGCGTCACTATACTATTGGGGATAGGTACGGACCATAAGAGTTGAAGTGCGGACCTTGATATAAAACGAAGAGGATGGTTGGAGTGATTAAGTATTATAAGGTCGGATCATTACCATCCCGGTAAGGCTAATATGGTATCCGATATCTTAAGTCGTAAAGGCCATAGTACCAATACACCAATATCAAGTGATCAATAGAAATTGTGCAAAGAGTTTCAAAAGTTGAAATTAGAAGTGGTTTCACAAGGATTTATAGTGCTTTGAAAGTTAAGCCAATGCTTGAAGATCGGATCGAAGTGGGTCGAAGGATGAAGGCTTAGCCGAGGATTTTACCAGGATAACCAAGGAACCACACGTTTAAAGGTCAAAGCTATGTATTGAATAAGAAAGAGATTAAAACAGTTGATTTTGGAAGAAGCTCATGATTACGAGTATTCAATTCATCCAGAAGTGCTAAGATGTACGAGATTTGAAAGAGGATTTTGGTGGCCTAATATGAGCGTGAAGTAGCCGAGCATGTTGCTTTATGCGACGTATGTCGAGAGTAAAAGCCATGCATCAAAGACCCTCTGGTTTATTGCAGCCGTTGAAAATTTCGGAATAGAAGTAGGAGGAAATCGGAATGGACTTTATCACCGGTTTACCTAAGACTCAGAGAGATTACGATTCCATTTGGGTTATTGTGGATCGTCTAACCAAGGTCGCCTGCTTTATCGATAGAAAGACCACTTACTCGAGAGATCGTTTAGCGGAGTTGTACATGTCAAGGATTGTATGCTTGTATGGAATGGCCAAGAAGATTGTGTCGGACAGAGGTACCCAATTCACCTCAAGGTGTTGGAACAAGTTGCATGAAGCAATGGGGACTTTTCTGAATTTTAGTACAGCATATCACCCGCAGCATGATGGTCGATGAAAGAGTAAATCGATTTTAGAGGATATGTTGAGAGCTTGTGCTTTAGCTTATGCTACGTCGTGGGATAAGTGTTTGCCATATCGAAATTCAGTTACAACAATAGTTATCAAGCTAGCTGCGCAGATGTCACCATTTGAGGCGTTGTATGGGCGTGTTTGTCGTACTCGTTATATTGGAATGAAACAGAGAGCGTTTGGTGTTTGGGCGGATATTCTTGAAGAGGCGAAAGTCAAGTTGCAATGATCGAGAGAGATTGAAGATAGCACGATCAAAGCGAGAAAAGCTACGCAGATAATCGTCGTCGAGATTTGAGTTTTGAACCGAAGATCATGTGTATCTCGTGGTTACCCCTCTTAAGGGCGTTAAAAGATTTCATGTTAAAGGAAGCTTGCGCCAAGATATGTCGGTCCGTTCAAGATTACGAGCCGTCGAGAGAGGTAGCTTATCGATTAGAGTTGCCTCGATCCTTGGCGAGAGTGCATGATGTATTCCATGTGTCGCACTTAAGAAGTATCTCGAGTGCCAATGAACAAACCCCATTGGATGCAATAGAGTCGCAAGAAGATTTGACTTATAAAGAGCAACCGATCGTAATTTTGGATGTTATAGGCGCAAGACCGAGAAACAAGTCTATTCGCTTTTGCGAGTTCATGGAGCAATCATTACGAGTGAAGCCACCGGGAGCGAGAAGAAGATTTGAAGTCGAATTTCCAACCTATTCTCTAGTTAGCCCCAATCTCTGTTGAGATTACATAAGGGGAGGTTTGTAACATCCCAAAATTTGGCTTATTTAAGTTTTTATTGCTTAAATGTGCATTTATGATTTTCTGGAATTTATTTGGATTTTCTCGATTTATTAGAATTAAATTCAAATCAAGTTTATTGCCTTTTATTGAATCTATTTAAATTTATGCAAAGTTAAAATAAAGTTTTTCCAAAAATATTTTATTTGAGTCCAGAATGTCTCAAAGTATTTTTGAGATTTTTCTTTGATTTTTCCTAATAGTTTTATTGCTTAAAATAAATAAAATGAATTTCTGGAATTATTTTAAATAGAAAATCATTTTGAAAATCGATGAAACGATGTTGGGCGAAGCCCAACACTTTGTCTTATGAAACTCAAGGTCAGTGCGGCCCGGTTGGCCCATGAGTTTGTTTCAAGGAAACCCTAAACCTCGCAGCTGTCGGATCGGTTTTCTCCGGAGCAGATCGTGCCACGTAGGAGCTCGAGTAGTGACCGTCGGATCGCGACACGCGTACGGCTGAGACGTCGTCGTCTTCGGCTCGGACTCGGAGTCCGCCGTCGGCACGCCGCCGAACTCCTTCACCGTGTAGAGCTCGAATTCCTAGGCTATAAGTAGGGGCGGGTAGTCCCCGAGGTTCATCGTGAGTGTGCGCAGCTTTTTCCTGTTGGGTTGTCGCCAAAGAAGCCTCCGTGGACGCTTGAGAGCTCGTCGGACTTCGTGAGCGCCGCCGTCGTGGTTCTCTTCACTTTCGCCGCCGTCCGCCGGATTTCGCTATTGCCGAGGGCGCCAGAGTCATCGCCGCGACGATTCGCGTCGGTGGAGGGTGAAACGCCGCGGGGATTCTCTCTTCCGCCACCTCGGTGACCTTCGTCCCCAAGTCCGGTGAGTGCCGCGCCGCGTGACATTGTTTCGGCGGAGCTAGCCTCGGTAGTTGGATCTGCATCATCTGCTCAAGATCAAGCCACGTCGTCGCTCGGCGATGGTCGCCGGGTAAGGTGAGCCGTTGGATGAGCGATGAGCGGTGGAAAGAACGCCACGCTTGCGTTAGTTTCGTAGCCGTTCGATCGGATCCGGTGCATCGGATGGAGCCGCCGCCGCAGCCAATCGCAGCGACGCGTGTCGGGCGTGGTACCGAGGCGGTATGGGCCGGTGCATCGTGGTCTCGCTGCGCGCGTGGACCGGTCCATACGCCGAGACACGTGTCGCCTTGTGATTGGCCGAGATCTCGCTGACGTAACGCTGACGTCATAAATCGCTTTTTCGAATAAAAACAAATCTGTTAAATTCGAATTTCGATTTTCGATTTGATATTTATTTTAAACTTCAAAGGCTATATCTTTTGCATCGTAACTCGGATTTGAGTGATTCAAATTTCTAAAAATTTGTAAAATTGAGATCTATTTAATGGTGAATTTTATTTGATTTTTGGAGTTCAATTGCTCTCTGTTTTGGCATTTATTTGCTTTTCTTCTTGATGCGCGTAGACGCGTTGAATTGTGCGACGCCTTGGAGGAAGATCCAAGAACTCAAGAGCAAGTTCCAGAACCAGATCAGGACCTATTCTAAGGCAAGTTGTGCTTTGATCATGTTGAACCCATGTTTATAAAATTGCTATGTTTGTTCTACCCTATTGCATAGATTTCAAATATACAATTGTTTTAAATTAAATTGGGCGTAGCTAATATACCGATTGATCTATACCCTACCTTGTCATTGTATGCCATGATCCATTGTCACCCTAGATTGGTTCAATATAGTTGGTTAATAATTATGATCAACATTGGAGGATTAGTCCGTATTAGTTGCTTAGCCATGCCACGTCATCACATGTGTCGGAATCATTGATAATTAATCTTGATTAATGGAATATGGAACAATGTTAATAACTTGTGTGTCATGTGGAATCACACGATGAGATTGAGTTGTTGTGGCGAGTCATGTCACGCAATGATGTTGAATTGTTGATGACACGTGGTGCTTGGTAACCAACCGGGTGATAATAATTTAGATTGGGGCAAGTGACAAGGCGAGTATGCCAAGGTGGGCCCAATGGGCGAGGGTATGTGGATGTCTTGCCCGATCACTCTAAGGACTTAACCTTACAAGCCTTTGACTGAGTCAATCATGCAACCACGTGTTGTAATGGGACACCTAGTGATTAATTTGTAATGTCTTAACTTGGTACTATCATTGGTGGTGTGAGTTCCGGGTCGGTGTAATTCACATGGCGTAAGAGGGGGCCCTGGTTGTGGTTTCGGACCCACCAAAGTTGAAACCTTAACGGGTAGTACTGGATTAAGCCAGAGCATTGTAAAGGCTTTGTCATGATCTCTCCGCCGACACACCAAAGGAAGTGTGTTAACCCGGAAGGCACCAAGAGACGATCATGTCACGTGGGTAAAGTGCATAACCTCTGCAGAGTGTAAAACTATTCGAATAGCCGTGCTCGCGGTATTGAGCAATGCTCGGAATTACGATTAAGGGTTAGCTTAATTAAAATGAACAACTTGGTTGGGATGGCGAAATGCCATATGGAAGATGGGATTTGACTTAAGATTGGAAACTTGGTTTACTTGAGAAAAGATGAATCTATCATTATTGTTATTTGTTTTACCGTCTTTACAATCTATTTATTGTATTTGTTCGTAAATGCTACTTTGTTGCAAAATAGCCATGATAGCCTATCCTTTGGAATAAGCCTTGCATATAGTTACATAGAATTGCATTCATGCACAACTTGTTGAGTGCTTTAAGTACTCACCCTTGCCAAAGAATAACATCACCAGTTGAAGAGTCTACATCAATCTTTGGAGCAAAGATTCCGGAGGAGACGAATGTTTAGGCGCAAGCCTTGTCGATTACTGTGGTATCTTGAGGGTTATCTACGCTTCCATTCAGCTGCGATTTAATATATTATTCACCTTGCGAGGCATAGTCATGTAAGTGGACCATAAGGTCATTCAACTAGTAGTATGTATCATATGATGTCTTTCATAATATTTCCGCTATGTATGATTGTGATATTTACTGATGTTGAACCTGTGTGCACTAGCATGATCCTGGACTAGTGCAGTATACACAGAGGGTCTGGATTTGCATATTCGGGTCCCGACACCCGTGGAGCTTCACCCCACCAGCCGCTCCAACCGACGCTCATCGCCACCAACCCGATCTTAGCAACAGGGCTCGTCGCCACCAACACTCGATTCCTTGGACGCCGGCTCTTGGATCTGGGGATTGAGCTGGAAAGAGAGCTGAAGAAGGCCCCGCCGCCGCCGCCGGCCGGCCGGCGATTGCCTGCGGCGGTGGCGAGGGAGAAGGATAAGGGGTGGGACTCTCTTGGTTGGGGTGGCTCGTCGCCTCCGGAGTTGCCTCGGGCGATTCCGGGGGCCTCCAATGTCGGAGGTCTTAGAGATTGCTCTTAGGGAGGAGATGGACACACGATTATTCATCCGTTGCTGATCTGCAAATTTCAATGGCGTTAGTTGTATGTTAGCTGAAAAGCATCGGTTGATAAGTGTGAAGAATCATCGAGATGGCATTAGCAGTTTCGATTGATATTACAGAGAGTATAGCGTTATTCTGGAGACATGAAATTTATCATATGCAACAGTGCAAAAAAGCAAATTGTCAGTGAAAGCATAAGTATGTAAAACTGTCCTTTTTTGCTTGAATAAAACTGGATATTATCATCGTATGGTCGCACAGATATTCCTTCATATGTCTTCAACATGGTAATTTGTCATCTGTAAAAGTTCATAATATCTTTATTATCACTCAACAGTCGCCACATATACCAACAGGGAACATTTATAGTTCATATTTCATATTTAATGGTATCATATTTTGGCTGTAGGTTCTGGGTCTGCACCAACTCTTTGTGACATCTTGTGGAATGGATTCAGAGAGTGCGATTCCAGCAGTTTTGTATGGGATGCTCTTGCAAATAGTTATGCTAGAGCTCAGATGATTCATGATGCTCTTTACGTTCTTAGTAAGATGAACAGCCTAAACATGCAAATCTCGGTGTCCACCTACGACAGTTTATTGCACGGCCTAAGGATGACAGACGTGGCATTGGAGCTTTTTGAGAAAATGGAGTCATGTGGTATCTCTCCCAGCGAGTATTCACATAGCATTCTCATCGATGGCCTCTGTAAGCAAGATAGAGTTGGACAGGCTTTATCTTTCCTTCAGGAGGAAAGGGAAGGGGGGAAGTTTAAACCCTTGGGAATGACCTTTAACATTCTTATGTCTGCATTGTTTAATTTGGGGTTTATTCAGGCTGCAAAATCATTTTTATGTCTGATGCTGAAATATGGATTAAACCCTGACAGGTATACCTATTCTACTCTTATACACGGTCTATGTAAAATAGGTTCCATGGATGAAGCATTGGATCTTTTTGAGAGAGTGACAAAAGAAGGAATGAAACTTGAGAACGTCACCTACAACAGCCTTATCAACGGTTACCGCCTGCTTGGTTTAATAAGAGAAATTCCAAAAATAATTCAGGTGATGAGATGCCAAGGCATTGAACCCGATCTTGTTACTTATACTATACTTATTGCTGGTCACTGTGAAAGTGGCGATGTTGAAGAAGGAATGAAGATAAGAAAGGACATCTTAGATCAAGGTGTTAGAATATATTCCTCTACCATAAATAGCACCCATAAATGGCGTCTCTAGACTGCCATTTATAGGACCCTTCCTGGGAGATGACGAACTTCGTCGTCAAATCCCTCCTCTACGCCTCGGTGTCCGAGGAGATCCTCGGCATTGTCCTACAGCGAGGCGTCTCCGCTCGCGTTATCTGGGAGAGTGTGGAGGCGCTCTTCCATGACAACCGCACCTCGCGGGCTCTGGCTCTGGAAGCCGAGTTCCGCAACCTGGCACAGGGAGACCTCTCCATTCTGACTTACTCCCAGCGCCTGAAGACCCTCGCCGACTCTCTCGCCGACATGGGTCACCCCGTCAGCGACCCAACGCTCGTCCTCACCCTTCTGCGAGGGCTCAGCGAGACCTATCGTCACATCGCTACCCTCATCAAACTACAGGACCCGCTGCCCTCCTTCCTGAAGGTGCGCTCCATGCTCCTCCTCGAGGAAGCTGAGCTCAAGCCGCCCCATACTTCCGGTGCTGCTGCACTATACTCTAGCAACACCACCGGCAGCAACACCGGTCGCTTCAACAGCAGCAACTCCTCCCGGTTCTCCTACGGGAACGGCAAGGGCAAGGGAAAGAACAAGGGTCGCACATCTGGCAATGGCGGCCAAGGTGGCAACGGCGGCCAGGGCAGCCGCCCTCCTCCACCACCGTTCGGGGGTCGCCCTATGTACAACCCCTGGACCGGCACGTTCCAGATGTGGCCGGCCTCCTCTGCACCCGGGATCCTCGGACCCCGACCCCAGGCACTCTTCGCGCCCTCCTTCGCTCCACCAGGCTTCGCTCCGCCAAGCATGGCTTCTCAGGCGCCACCTCCAGGGACACCCCCTCCTCCCTCTACATCGAGCATGGGGGGTCTCTCCGGTCCCAGCTGGGATCAGGCCTCTCTCATCCAGGCCATGAACACCATGTCTCTACAACAGCCAGACCCGTCCTCCTGGTACATGGACTCAGGTGCCTCCCGACACCTCACGTCTGACTCTGGTAATCTCTCTACTATCCACACCCATTCCCCATCCACCACCAGTATCGTCGTTGGCAATGGCCCATCCCTTCCCGTTGTTGCCTCCGGCGACCAACACCTTACAACCACCACCCATCCACTCACCCTTTCCAATGTCCTTGTGTCCCCCAACATCATCGCCAACCTCATCTCCGTCCGTAAATTTACTCGAGATAATAATTGCTCTATTGAATTTGACCCGTATGGTTTTTCTGTAAAGGATCTTCATACCAAGGCGGTGATTCGGAGGTGCAATAGTCGCGGGGACCTCTATCCACTCCATCTCCCGTCCAAGCCACACGTCCTCGCCGTCACCACCTCCGACCAGACCTTGTGGCATCGCCGGTTGGGGTACCCTGGCGACCAGATCATTCCCCACCTCCATAAAACTACTGTTGTACCCTTTAGCAAAATTTCCCCCCATGTTTGTCATGCCTGCCAGTTGGGCAAACACGTTCGGCTACCATTTCAACCATCTTCATCTAAGACTTCCGCACCATTTGAAATAATTCATTGCGATTTGTGGACATCACTGCCTTTAGTCTCTCGGGTTTTAAGTATTACCTTGTGCATCTTGACGACTACACACATTTTCTATGGACATTTCCTCTCCGACTTAAATCACATACCTTCTCCACCATACGCCATTTTCACACCTTCGTTTCCACCCATTTTTCCACAAAAATCAAAAACATTCAGTGCGATAATGGACGTGAATTCGACAACACCACAGCTCGCTCCTTCTTTCTAGAACACGGTATTCACCTCCGCCTCTCATGCCCATACACATCCCAACAAAATGGTAAGGCCGAACGCATCATACGTTCCGTCAACAACACTATTCGCACCATCCTCCTCCAGGCGTTCATGCCTCCGCCCTATTGGGCAGAAGCTCTCGCCACGGCCACCTACCTCCTAAATCGACAACCCACCAAACTCCTCAAATTCAGCACACCATTCCAGGCACTATACCACAGTCCCCCAACCTACGATCACCTCCGTGTTTTCGTTTGTCGCTGTTATCCCAACATTTCCGCCACAGCTGCACACAAACTTGCTCCTAGATCCACCGAATGTATTTTCCTCGGCTACCCTGACCACCATAAAGGGTACCGGTGCCTCAACCTCACCACAAACCGCATCCTCACCTCTCGCCATGTCATCTTCGATGAAAACACATTCCCCTTCACCAACCACACCCACATCACCCCTTCCGATTACATGTTTTTGGATGCAGATGCAGCCGACACGCCAAGGGCGCTCCTACCCGCTGAGGTAGCGCCTAGGGCTGAGGAGGCGCCTACGGTTGGTGGCCCTGCTACACCTCAGCCGCCCCTCCCTCTTTTGGACGGAGGGAGCCGACTGCCCCCCTTGGCTGCGCCTCCTTTGGCCGGCGGCACTACTACAGAAGGTGGCAGCCCCCTGTCATCTGCAGCCATGGACGCTGGGGAACCCCTGCCTCTTGTGGCTGCGCCTCCTTCGACAAGAAGTGCCGACCCCCCCTCAACAGCACCCGCGCCCCCCTGGTCTCCGCCCCATCTGCCCAGGGGGACGCCGAGCCCTGGCTCTTTCCTCCTCCTGCGACACAGGTGTACGCCAGGCGCCCGCAACCCAGTGCTCCTTCAACGTCCAAGACACCTCCCTCCACGACTTCCTCCTACCCCATGACCACACGCAGCAAGGATGGTACGCTGCCGCCTCACCTGTACCAGCTGCATGTGACTTCTCCAGGACCTCTCTCCCCCGAGCCGAAGATGTACCGCGGTGCTCTCAACGATCCCAACTGGTGGGCGGCCATGATCGATGAGTACACCGCACTAATGAGCAACAACACCTGGGATCTTGTGCCTCCTCCCCCACGCGCCAACATCGTCACCGGCAAATGGATTTACAAGCACAAGTTCCACTTCGACGGCTCCCTCGCACGGTACAAGGCTCGCTGGGTTCTTCACGGCTTCTCCCAGCAGCCCGGTATCGACTAGACGAGACCTTCAGTCCGGTGGTGAAGCCGGCCACCATCCGGACTGTCCTCTCCATCGCCGTCGTCAACACCTGGCCCATCCATCAACTCGACGTCAAGAACGCCTTCCTCAACGGCGTCCTTTCTGAGACGGTCTACGCTCAGCAGCCCTCTGGTTTCGTCGACCCGGATCGTCCCCAGCATGTCTGCCGCCTACACAAGTCCCTTTACGGCCTCAAGCAGGCCCCTCGGGCTTGGTATAGCCGCTTCCACACCTTCATCACCGCCGTCGGATTCCTCAACTCCAAGTCCGACTCTTCCTTGTTCATCTACCACCGCGGCTCGAACATCGCCTACTTGTTGCCGTACGTCGATGATATCGTCCTCACCGCATCCTCCCCAGGCCTGCTTCGCCGCTTCATCGACCTCCTCAAGCAAGAGTTCGCCATGAGCGACCTCGGCGACTTGCACCACTTCCTCGGGATTGCCGTCTCCCGCTCCGAGCACGACCTTCTTCTGTTGCAGGGCAAGTACGCTGCAGAGATTCTGCAGCGTGCTGGCATGTCGGAGTGTCACTCCTGCACCACCCCCCTCGAGGCACGTACGAAGCTTTCAGCCAATGGAGGCCAGGCCGTTGCCAATCCCACCCTCTACAGAAGCCTCGCCGGCGCACTACAGTACCTCACCTTCACCAGGCCGGACATCACTCACGCAGTCCAGCAGGCGTGCCTCCACATGCATGATCCGCGCGAACAACATTTTCAGCTGGTCAAGCGGATTCTTCGCTATGTCAAGGGCACTCTCCACTACGGCCTTCAGATCTCCCGCGGCGAGTCTCATGATCTCACCGTCTACACGGATCTGGGCTGGCTGCCCCGACACACGGCGCTCAACATCCGGTTACTGTGTCTTCCACGGCCCTAACCTACTCACCTGGTCCTCCAAGCGGCAACACACGGTGTCCCGCTCGAGCGCCGAGGCTGAGTACCGTGGGGTCGCCAACGGCGTGGCCGAAGCTTGCTGGCTTCGTCAACTCCTTCTCGAAATTCACCAGCCCCTACGTCACGCCACCATTGTCTACTGTGACAACGTAAGCGCGATGTACCTCTCCACCAACCCCGTGCAGCATCAACGCACGAAGCACGTGGAGATCGATCTCCACTTCGTCCGCGAGCGCGTCACTCTCGGCGATGTTCGTGTTCTCCACATCCCCACGTCCCACCAATATGCCGATATCTTCACCAAGGGGCTCCCGACGGCAGTTTTCCAAGAGTTTCGTGCCAATCTCAACGTCCGAGCTCCTCCCGGCTGAGATTGCGGGCGGGTGTTAGAATATATTCCTCTACCATAAATAGCACCCATAAATGGCGCCTCTAGACTGCCATTTATAGGGCCTCAATCAGCATTGATTGTATCACCATATTTAGGAGATCACCTCCATGTATAGAAGGTTCTTTCCTAAGATAGCTATTTACCTTGTATAGGCTTAGCCTTCCTTTTCTGTACAGCTGCTGCTATATATTCTGTACAATACCTATCAATGTGATTCATTCAATTATCCCAAAACTATTTCTCCTGCACAAGGGTTGAAGTTGAATATTGTCACATACAGTGTCCTTCTCAATGCTCTCTTCAAAAAGGGTTTGTTCTGTGAGGTTGAAAACCTACTTGGTGAGATATACAGTATCGGTCTAGATATGGATGTTGCTGCATATTCCATCCTCATCCATGGGTACTGCAAGCTAGGAGAAATTGAAAGAGCGCTTCAAGTATGCAATGTGATGTGCTGCTCTCAGAGGGTAACGCCAACATCACTAAACCATTTATCTATTCTTCTAGGACTTTGCAAGAAAGGACTGCTAGTTGAAGCAAGGTGGTATTTGGAAAATGTAGCTAGCAAATATCAGCCAAATGATGTAGTACTCTATAATATACTTATTGATGGTTATGCAAAGATCGGTGATATTGGTAGTGCTGTTTGTCTGTATGATGAGATTATTGTAGCTGGTATATGTCCAACCATTGTCACATGTAATTCTCTTCTATATGGATATTGCAAAATTGGGAATCTACGAGGTGCGGAGAGCTATTTTAGTGCTATTCAGTTGAGTAGTCTGCTGCCAACAGCGGTAACATACACTACCTTGATGGATGCACTCTCTGAAGCTGGAAAAGTTAATACTATGCTAAGTCTTTTTGATGAAATGGTTGGAAAGGGGATCAAGCCAAATGTGATAACTTACAGTGTAGTTATTAAAGGACTCTGTATGCAGCGCAGATTCTGTGATGCTGTCAATGTTCTCCGTGACATGCAAGGTTTTAATGCTGACCCAATAACTTACAATACACTTTTACAAGGTTTTTGTGAAGCACATAACATCAAGATGGCTTTCCTCGTATACAAAAGGATGGTATGCTATGGTCTAACGCCGACACCTGTTACTTATAACCTGCTGATTAATGTGTTGTGCTTGAAGGGAAAAGTTATTCAAGCAGAAAAGCTTTTGAAATCCCTTAGAGATAGCGGCATTGAGTTGAGAAAATTTGCCTACACAACACTCATCAAAGCTCAGTGTGCAAAAGGAATGCCTGACAAGGCCATTTTATTAGTAAATAAGCTTCTAGATGCAGGGTTTGAGGCTTCTATTGAAGACTTCAGCGCAGCAATCAATCGACTTTGCAAAAGGCAATTTGCCAAACATGCCTTTATGTTCATCCCGATTATGTTATCTGTTGGCATTTACCCAGATACTGTCGGGACCGGGTTTCCAAATCCGAACCCTCTGTGTATAACCTGTGCTAGTCCAGGAAAAGCTAGCACATACAGTGAAACAGTGATGACAACACATCCATATCACGAATCAAATAATATTCATTAAGCAAAAGAGTATTAGCCTTATGGCCAATTATTACAAATAAGAAGCATCATAGCTAGAGTTCAATAAGAAACAGTGAAACGAATTAACAAAAGCAAAGTAAGTAAGCCCATCCATTTGCCCAACAGTAATCGATCGGGTTCGCGTCCTAGCATTCGGATCGCCTTCATCATAACCACAAGCGTAGAAGTCGTAGTCACCTTCCGCTCGCGAACTCTTACGTGGAAGGTTGGGGATGTTGCAAGGGTGAGCACAAAATGTACTCCATAAGTCTTGGAAACATGATGCATGATAACTATATGCAAGGCTAAACAATTGAAGGCATAATATGGCTCTTTTAGCATAAAGCAAAGTTTATCTGTAAATACCAATAGTAATTTCATAAAGCATCATTTGAACAAAATGTAAAAGCATAGTAATTGAATTTGATATGACAATTAAAGCAGGTTCCATCTACCTGACTGGCTCCATCCGCCAAACCATAACCCAAGAGTTCCATCTGCTCTCGGATTCCCAAACCATCATTTTCCTTTGAAACAAAACCATAAAATCTACAATGTGCAAGCGTACCTCACCTGCCCTTGACCGTGGGCACGGCTACTTAAGTAGTTTTAACTCTGCAGAGTGTGTACACTTTACCCACAAGACATGATCGACTCTTGTTGCCATGCAATTAACACACTTCCTTTGGTGTGTCGGCAGAGAGATCATGACAAGGCCTTTACAATGCACAACCCCACTATTAACCTCGCCCGCTAAGGTTTCACCGCTGTTAGGGTTCTAGCTGCCCAGTACAGAAGCCCCCTCTTGCGCCTGCCAACATCTGGCACTCACCAACTGCGAAGCTAATAATGAGACGCACAAATTATTTAGCCAGGTCGTACCCATATAGACTTGTGGTTGTACGGTAGTGCTCGGTCCATGGTAACACACGCTTCGGTCCTTAATTGACTAGGGCGGAACATTCACATACCAAGGTCTCGTGCTTTCGCACCGCCAAACATCCATCCGCCCCGGTCTAAACCATTTCCACTTTAATTCATTTAAATCACAGCAGCAACACCAATTGCCGCAATCTCACAAATAAGTTTAAACAACATTTGAAATGATTCCCATATTGGCACAATACCGAAACGCTTAAGCTGGACTAAGCAATTCTACCGTTCCATGCTAATCTACTGGATATCACCAAATAAAATAGCTAGTATATATCATCTAGGGTGTCAAAGGTTCGACATGATCAATACCAATGAGGGTATAACAAACTGGAATTTAACTATACTCTAAAACTATGTTTAAAGTACATTGCATAAAGTAAGCATGCATAATTTAAAAACAACATAACATTTTCATGAACTTTGGGATCAACATGTTCAAGGAAGACTTGCCTTCGCTGCCTCTTGCTGGTTCTACCTCTGATTGTTGATTCGACTGATCTTCGACTGCGTCGTCTACACGCGAAACGAGGCAAATAAATAAAACAAATTCAAATAAAATTCAAAAATTGAAAATAATGGTACTGGAAGATAGATCTTGAATTTAGATGAATTTAGAAATTTGAATCACTGGAATCGAGCTCGAGCGAAGGAGAGCGGGCTCTGGAAGATTCGGATCGGAAAAATCGAAAAATTGAAAAGTCGACACGTGGCATCACGTGATTGGCTGGAATTTTGGAATTTCTGGAAAAGAATAAAAAGAAAAAGATTTGCCGCTGACACGTGGGACCCACGCGTCAGAGACACGGCTCACGGTGGACTGCGTCCACCGAGGAGGGCTCGGGTTTTTGGGGAAAAAGGAAGAGGGCGGCGCGGGGAGTCCGGCGGGACCAAAACCAACGGCGGAGGCTCACCGGCGAGGAAGAAAAGCGGCGAAGAAGCGCTCGGACGGCGGCGGAACTTCGGCGAGCGAGATCTCCGCGACGGAGGCGACTCGGGCGGCGGGGCTTGAGGCGGCGGGTGCGGGTGCGGCGCGAGGAGGCGAACCTCGGGCTGGGTGCAGCGGCGGCTTAAATAGCCTCGGGAGGCGCGCAAAACTCGGAAACCGAGATGGCGGCGACGCGGGATTGACGCGGTTAGGGTTTCCGGCGGCGGCGGGCGCAGGCGACGTGGCGCAGCGCTAGCCGTCCACGCGGCACCGAACGGACGGCTCACAGCGCGAGGCTGGCGTGGCGCAATCTGGAGCACCCGAGCCTGATCCAACGGCCACGGCGCTAGGGTTTCGGAGATGGGCTGGGCCAACGCGCTGCGCGGGCGAAGCGGGCCGCGAAAATGGGCCGGCGGAAGGAATTCGGCCCAGAAGGGATTTCGAATTAGAAATCAATATCCGAATTAAAGAAATTCCAGAAATTCAAATAAAAGCAAATAAATCCAAATAAATATCAAATAATTTCAGAAAAATCTCCAAAAATACAGAAAAATTCCTTGCAGCATAGTGAACCCAGCAAAAACTGAAAATCTAATGTTTGATGGATAGATTAGCCTAATTAAATCCTTTTGAAAATAGAAAATTCATATTAAGCTGAAATTAATTCAAAGAAATTGCAAATGGTGAATTTTGAAATTCAAACATTCTAAAATCCAAATTTTGGAATGTTACAAACCTCCCCTCCTTAAAAGAAATCTCGACCCCGAGATTTGGACAGACTAGGGAAAGAGGTTGGGGTACTCTTCTCTAAGATCTTTTTCTCGCTCCCAAGTTGCTTCCTTTTCAGAATGGTTGCTCCACTGGACTTTGCAAAACTTGATTGTCCTGTTTCTTGTTCTGCGCTCTGCCTCATCCAAAATTCTGATCGGATACTGGGGTAGGTAAGATCATCCTGTAGCTCAACATTCTCAATGCATTTGCTCTTGTGGAACTCTGAGACACTTCTTCAGCTGTGACACATGGAACACATTGTGCACATTTGATAACTGCGGTGGCAGCTCCAACTGATAAGCCACTTGGCCACTTCTGGCTAGGATTGGGAACGGTCCAATGAATCTTGGTGCTAACTTTCCACGAACTTGAAATCGACGCAATCCTCGGCGGTGAGACTTTCAAGTACACATAGTCACCAGAGCAAAGGTTAACTTTCTCAAGCGATTATCGGCGTAGCTCTTACGCCTAGATCTGCACTGTTCTCAATCTTTCTTGAATCATTTTACTTGTTCTTGACCTTTTGCAACATATCGGGACCAAAGACTTGGCGATCTCTGTTTCATTCCAACAGAGAGGTGTTCGCACTTCCTTCCATACAAGGCTTCAAATGGCGACATCTGCAAACTTGCTTGATAACTATTGTTATATGAGAATTTCGCATAAGGTAAACTTTGATCCCAACTTGCGCATTGGACAAGGCACAAGACCTTAACATATCTTCAAGGATTTGTTTTACTCGCTCGGTTGTCCATCCGTCGAGGATGATAAGTCATCTTTGAAATTGAGTTGGTACCAACGCTTCTTGCAACTTTGCGAGAATCTTGAAGTAAATTGAGTGCCTCGATCGATACAATTCTCTTTGGCACACCATGCAAACACACGATTCTTGACATATACAACTCGCAAGTTGATCTCCCAGTAAGTTGTTCTCACAGAATGAAATGAGCAACTTTTGTCAATCGATCCACTACAACCCATATTGAATCATAACGACTGGTTCTCGGAAGTCTGTAATGAAATCCATTCCAATTTCTTCCCACTTCCATTCGAGCACTTTTAACTACCGTAGCAATCCTGCAGTCTTTGATGTTCACTTTAACTCACGGGCATACATCACACATAGCTATATACTCTGCGATTTCCTTTCTCATCCTTGGCCACCAATATATACCACGAAGATCTTGATACATCTTAGTATTACGGATGAATTGAGTACTGCGACTCATGCGCCTCTTTTAATATCAATCGCTTGATCTCTTTTGATTCGGCACATAAATACTTTTTCCAAGCCAAATAGTTCCTTCTTCATCCTCGAAAAATCACGGGCTTTACCTTCCTTGATTCTATCCTTGATCTTAGCGACTTCTTTATCGACTTTTGCATCTTTTGATCCGATCCGTCAAGGTTGGTTGAATTTCTAATGCAATGACGAAACCCTCATCCACTAATTCCAAATTCAAACGCTTTGAAACTCCTCGTGAAGAGCAAAGTTGACCTTCTTGAATCATCATATTATTGCAATAGCTCTTCCGCAAGGCATCGGCAACTACATTAGCCTTGCCGGATGATAATGTATTCCCACATCATAATCCTTAATTAACTCCAACCATCTTCTTTGCCTTAGGTTGAGGTGCGCTTGAGTGAAGATATACTTCAAACTCTTATGATCTGTAAAAATCTCACAACGATTCCCGATGAGATAATGCCTCCACAACTTTAGTGCATGCACAATCTGCACCATTTCAAGTCATGGGTTGGATAGTTTTCCTCATGTGATCGCAATTGCCGTGAGGCATATGCAACTACTTTGCCTTCTTGCATCAAAACACATCCAAGACCCTGTCTTGAAGCATCACAGAAAATCTCAAAGTTCTTCTGAATATCCAGTAAAATGAGCATCGGGCCGAGGTCATCTTTTCTTTAATTCTTGGAAACTTTGCTCACAAGCTTGCACCATTCAAACTTCTTTTCCTTCTTTAGCAACTGGGTAAGCGGTCTTGCGATCCTTGAAAATCCTTCTATGAATCTTCGGTAGTAACCCGCTAAACCAAGAAAACTTCTGATATCAGGCACTGACTTGGGTTGCCTCCAATCAAGTACACCTTTCACTTTTTCAGGGTCTACTGAGACACCTCCAGCGGAAATTATATGGCCTAAGAAAGCGACTTCTTTTAACCAAAACTCACACTTACTGAACTTAGCATACAGCTGATGATCTCTGAGCTTTTCTAACACCATCCTCAAATGACCTTCATGTTCTACTTCATCTTTAGAATAGATCAGGATATCATCTATGAATACCACCACAAACTTGTCTAGGTATTCCATAAACACTTTATTCATCAAGTTCATAAAATAAGCTGGTGCATTGGTCAGACCAAATGACATAACTGTGAACTCATATAATCCATATCGGGTAGCAAAAGCTGTCTTCGGAATATCTTGTGACCTTATTTTCAACTGATGGTATCCAGATCGAAGATCGATCTTGGAGAAAATACATGCTCCTTTCAACTGATCAAACAAGTCATCAATCCTGGGCAACGGGTACTTGTTCTTGATTGTGACTTCATTCAGGGCTCTATAATCCACGCACAAGCGCAAACTATTATCCTTCTTCTTTACAAAAAGAACTGGCGCTCCCCAAGGTGACGAACTTGGACGAACGTATCCTTTTTCTTGCAATTCCTCAATCTGTTTCTTCATCTCGGCGAGTTCATTGGCTGGCATGCGGTAGGGTCTCTTGGAAATTGGAGCCGTACCAGGGACTAACTCTATGACGAACTCTACCTCTCGATCAGGCGGCATACCTGGCAAATCTTCAGGAAATACATCTGGATATTCTTGCACCACAGGCACACTTTCCAAAGTCGATTCCTTCAAACTGTTCAAAGCGCACTTCTTACTTGCGGACTCATCAGACATATACTCCACTCGAATGCCTTCTGAATTGGTAAGGGTGATGGCTCTACTGGCACAATCTATTTGACCCTTATACTGGGTTAACCAATCCATCCCTAGGATGACATCTATTCCTTTTGAATCCAAGATGATAAGATTCGCTAGGAATTCTACCCCATTGATTTTTATGGTTGCACTTGGGCATACTGAACTAGTTCTCAATTCTTTTCGGAGATTGAACTATCATAGGGCTCTTAAGGGTAAAGGTTTCCCAACCAAATTGTTCAACAAAACTCTTGATATAAAAGAATGCGATGCTCGTAATCAAATAATCTTTGGCGGTATTGAGTTAACAAGGAACTTACCCAAAACCACATCGATGCCTCCCGAGCTTCTTGGCGGTCACATGGTTGACACGTCCTCTTCCAAAAGATTGCGGAGCTCTTGGCGTCTGGGGTTTCCACGACCTTGTCCTTGCGTAGGAGCTCGCGGTGGATCCCAAGTTGAATGGCATGGGGTCACTTGTCGACGCTTCGAGGACGATTCTGGCATAATGTCCCATCCGGTGACAATGGAAACACCAATCCTGCAGATTTGAATTCCCTTTCGCTGTTGACCACTGGCGTTGTTCTCATTGTCCTTGAGCGATTGGGCGCGGTCCAGAATTAGGAGTACGGGGTGCTCCTTGAACAGGTGTTCTGTTGGCTTGCTGAGGCTGAAAGCGCTGACGAGAACCACTCGCTCCATGCTGAGCCTGAAATGCCATTCTTCTCTTGCGGGACTCTCGCTGTTGGCGTTGAGCATCCTCTTGCACTAGTGCCTTGTTCACCATATCTTTGAAAATTCGGAAAATCCAAAGCAACTAGTGCACCTTGATGTCGTGGTCAAGTCCTCCATGAACCTCGAGATCTTGGCACTTTCAGTTGCCACATCTTCTGGTGCATACCTCGACAATTGGGTAAACCGGTTAAGATACTCAGAAACACTCTGGTTTCCCTGATGCAGCTTGCGAAATTCTCTTTTCTTCATTTCAATTATGCCAGCAGGCACATGAGCTGTACGGAAGGCTTCAGAGAAATCCTCCCACGTTATAGCTTGAGCATTCTGATGGGCAGCGCAAAAGTTATCCCACCAAGTAGCAGCTACTCCTTTTAATTGATGACTCGCATAGAGAACCTTTTCACGGTCATCACACTGCGCTAACTGGAGCTTTTTCTCTACATCTCTCAACCAGTCATCTGCCTCCAAGGGTTCACCTGCTCCCGTGAAGGTAGGCGGTCTAGTTCTCATAAACTCTCCAAGCTTTGATTGGGGTGGCATCACCGTGCCGCTGCCGGTGGTCTTTGGCTGCGGATTGTTTACTATATTCTGAGCAAGGGCTTGCAACAACTGAAGCTGCATTGCCATCATCTGCTGGATATCTGCAACTGGGGGTTGGACTGGCGGCGGCGGTGGTGGCACTTGCTGATCTTGAACATCCTGCTGCTCTTGTGGCTCTGCCTGACCACGACCACGACCACGACCTCCAACACGACCTCCTCTGCGACCAGCTCCACGACCTCTTCCTTGACCTTCCATCTTAAGCAACGGCCAGGAACGGTTAGCAATAGATGAGAGGGAAGAGCAAAAGGTGAGAAGGCTAGGGAGGTAGCCATTCCAAGACCAAACAAACTAACACTCCAAAAGAAAGATGGCTGCAACACAATGCTAGCGCAAGTGTACAACACACCCCACAAACAAGCGACAAAAATCTTGAAACACTCGAACTATACGTTGCTACACTAAAAAGGGATGACCTAGAGCACTAAAAACCTATCTTATATGGTAGTCTTCTCGGATATACCCTTTGACGGCTTGATCTTCTGCTTCCTTGATCTGGATTCTTGCAGAAAACTCGAGGCTTTAAGAAGTTCCAAGAGATAAGATCAAATTAAAATTTTAAAATAATATTTTAGCAAAGGAAAGGAGTAAGAACCTAAGAATAAGATGAGATGAGATAATCTATTCACATTAATTCGTTGGTTTGATTTAGAAAATAATTTTGAAGTTCTTGCTAAGAAGACCGGACTAACTAGGGTTGCGACCTACGGTCGATATGGCTCGATACCACCTCTGTCGGGACCGGGTTTCCAAATCCAACCCTCGTGTATAACTGTGCTAGTCCAGAAAAGCTAGCACACACAAGTGAAACAATGATGACAACACATCCATATCACGAATCAAATAATATTCATTAAGCAAAGAGTATTAGCCTTATGGCCAATTATTACAAATAAGAAGCATCATAGCTAGAGTTCAATAAGAAACAGTGAAACGAATTAACAAAAGCAAAGTAAGTAAGCCCATCCATTTGCCCAACAGTAATCGATCGGGTTCGCGTCCTAGCATTCGGATCGCCTTCATCATAACCACAAGCGTAGAAGTCGTAGTCACCTTCGCTTCACGAACTCTTACGTGGAAGGTTGGGGATGTTGCAAGGGTGAGCACAAAATGTACTCCGCAAGTCTTGGAAACATGATGCATGATAACTATATGCAAGGCTAAACAATTGAAGGCATAATATGGCTCTTTTAGCATAAAGCAAAGTTTATCTGTAAATACCAATAGTAATTTCATAAAGCATCATTTGAACAAAATGTAAAAGCATAGTAATTGAATTTGATATGACAATTAAAGCGTTCCATCTACAGACCGCTCCATCCGCCAAACCATAACCCAAGAGTTCCATCTGCTCTCGGATTCCCAAACCATCATTTTCCTTTGAAACAAAACCATAAAATCTACAATGTGCAAGCGTACCTCACCTGCCCTTGACCGTGGGCACGGCTACTTAAGTAGTTTTAACTCTGCAGAGTGTGTACACTTTACCCACAAGACATGATCGACTCTTGTTGCCATGCAATTAACACACTTCCTTTGGTGTGTCGGCAGAGAGATCATGACAAGGCCTTTACAATGCACAACCCCACTATTAACCTCGCCCGCTAAGGTTTCACCGCTGTTAGGGTTCTAGCTGCCCAGTACAGAAGCCCCCTCTTGCGCCTGCCAACATCTGGCACTCACCAACTGGCGAAGCTAATAATGAGACGCACAAATTATTTAGCAAGGTCGTACCCATATAGACTTGTGGTTGTACGGTAGTGCTCGGTCCATGGTAACACACGCTTCGGTCCTTAATTGACTAGGGCGGAACATTCACATACCAAGGTCTCGTGCTTTCTGCACCCGCCAAACATCCATCCGCCCCGGTCTAAACCATTTCCACTTTAATTCATTTAAATCACAGCAGCAACACCAATTGCCGCAATCTCACAAATAAGTTTAAACAACATTTGAAATGATTCCCATATTGGCACAATACCGAAACGCTTAAGCTGGACTAAGCAATTCTACCGTTCCATGCTAATCTACTGGATATCACCAAATAAAATAGCTAGTATATATCATCTAGGGTGTCAAAGGTTCGACATGATCAATACCAATGAGGGTATAACAAACTGGAATTTAACTATACTCTAAAACTATGTTTAAAGTACATTGCATAAAGTAAGCATGCATAATTTAAAAACAACATAACATTTTCATGAACTTTGGGATCAACATGTTCAAGGAAGACTTGCCTTCGCTGCCTCTTGCTGGTTCTACCTCTGATTGTTGATTCGACTGATCTTCGACTGCGTCGTCTACACGCGAAACGAGGCAAATAAATAAAACAAATTCAAATAAAATTCAAAAATTGAAAATAATGGTACTGGAAGATAGATCTTGAATTTAGATGAATTTAGAAATTTGAATCACTGGAATCGGAGCTCGAACGAAGGAGAACGGGCTCCTGGAAGATTCCCAGATCAGAAAAATCAGAAAAATTCAGAAAGCTGACACGTGGCATCACGTGATTGGCTGGAATTTTGGAATTTCTGGAAAAGAATAAAAAGAAAAAGATTTGCCGCTGACACGTGGGACCCACGCGTCAGAGACACGGCTCACGGTGGACTGCGTCCACCGAGGAGGGCTCGGGTTTTTGGGGAAAAAGGAAGAGGGCGGCGCGGGGAGTCCGGCGGGACCAAAACCAACGGCGGAGGCTCACCGGCGAGGAAGAAAAGCGGCGAAGAAGCGCTGACGGCGGCGGAACCGGCGAGCGAGATCTCCGCGACGAGGCGACTCGGCGGCGGGCTTGAGGCGGCGGTGCGGCGCGAGGAGGCGAACCTCGGTGGGTGCGTGGCGGCTAAATAGCCTCGGGAGGCGCGCAAAACTCGAAAACCGAGATGGCGGCGACGCGGATTGACGCGTTAGGGTTTCGGCGGCGGCGCGCAGCGACGTGGCGCAGCGCTAGCCGTCCACGCGGCACCGAACGGACGGCTCACAGCGCGAGGCTGGCGTGGCGCAATCTGGAGCACCCGAGCCTGATCCAACGGCCACGGCGCTAGGGTTTCGGAGATGGTCAGCCAACAGCTGCTGCATGCGGCGAGCGGGCGCGAAAATGGGCCGGCGGAAGGAATTCGGCCCAGAAGGGATTTCGAATTAGAAATCAATATCCGAATTAAAGAAATTCCAGAAATTCAAATAAAAGCAAATAAATCCAAATAAATATCAAATAATTTCAGAAAAATCTCCAAAAATACAGAAAAATTCCTTGCAGCATAGTGAACCCAGCAAAAACTGAAAATCTAATGTTTGATGGATAGATTAGCCTAATTAAATCCTTTTGAAAATAGAAAATTCATATTAAGCTGAAATTAATTCAAAGAAATTGCAAATGGTGAATTTTGAAATTCAAACATTCTAAAATCCAAATTTTGGAATGTTACAGATACTCAAGTTTATTATGTGCTGGGTAGAGCTCTGCAGAAAAGAAATGAGCTTTTCTACCTTACCATATTGCAAACGCTTGCTGTCAAAACTGGTGTTGGTATTTAGTACCTTGAGCTTGTGAGTGAGATTTCCTCATCACTTTTCTTTATAATGTACATTACACTGAATGACTAATTCGTATTGTGTTTTCTATTATCATTTGTTGGTGTACAGGTGTTAGAGGTGCTATGTCCTCAACCTTTGGATAGGTGAGGATTGAGGGCAACATAGGCCACAGGGAACTACAGGATCAACTTGTGCCAAAGAATAAGGTTAAATCATTCTTTTGCATCCAGTTGCATGACACGATCATTATATTTGAATCAAGAATTGTAAGTGCCTAACGCCATAGTTAACATTTTGTTTTGCCCTTTTTGTTTGGCAGTGCCCAGGCTGAGTATCTACCAGATGGTGATCTTTTTAGCACAGTTAGCAATAGTGGATATGTTTTTAGGTAACCATGTTTTTACCACCGGTTATCTTGTTTCAATGATAAATATTTCTAATAATGAATTCTTGTCATCTCTTCCGAATTTAGAGTTATACTAGTATTTGCTAGGCTTGTCAAACTATTGAAACTTATTCGTAATATTTATGATAACATGCTCGCATGTATATATCAATATATGCAAAGCACACATTTAGAGAGACAAATGCGCAAAGCATCTGCACCTGCATACAAGCAAATACTCAGTTGCCCTTGCCCAATCGAGCAAACATGCGCATGAAATGACTTGTTTTATTCAAAAAGTTTAACTTGGCTTGCTCATACTATAACCTTTCGTCAGGCAAGACGTACAATCATGAAGGCATATGTTCAGTGCAACACTGATGTAGAGATGGCAAGAACACTAAATTGCCTTTTTTTTTAGGTAGGTCAAAGAACCCCGTTCCTCATCCGAATTTAATGTTTGTTGCTTGGTAAGATTGTTTATATTTCTTCGAAGATGAATATTTGCTTGATAGTTATTGTCTACCTTGCTATAATGGACATTAGTTGGCCGTCTTTTAGATGTAAACACATGACTTGAGATTCAAGGTTTTACTACGCAGTATTCAGGTCTTTGGCATAAATCAAGTTCCATGTATCCTTGCTGGGTCATGTACACAAAGAGTATGTACACTCCTACTAAGCAGTAGCAACTAAAAGGGTGAGGAAAGAATGTTACATGCCACTTCATGCCTTGTCATTTTGTTCTAGCTCAGGATTCGGGAGTCGGAATATCTGTCCACTTTCAGTAAACAGTGTGTAGGAGTCCTAACATGCTTTCTGAAGAAAGTTTTGTTCTCTTATTCTTAGATCCATCAATGAGGCAGCTAGGCAGATGGCATCAAGGTGAGCCGTCACTGTCAGCCACCCCTGGCTCGTCGGTGGGTGGCTGGAGCAACGGAAAAATAAAGGAAGGTGGCGTGAATGTGCTAGTTGCAGAGAGGTCAGGGAACCAATAAAATGTCACCGGAAGCTGGCCGGAGGTGCGGATTTGTTAGCTGTTTCAATCTATCCTCATGCTGGTACAACACTGAGAATCGACTTACGCATGCTGCAGGACGCGGAATGTGTACTTCCAACGTGTAAACAAGATGCCACCGCGCCAGCGGAACATCGGCCATGTAACAACAAAATTCTTTGTCATTCGATGGTCACTGTGCGAGCATCCTTAAGGAAAAAACCAAGTTGATCCGAGGGAATCCATGAAGCATGGAAACCACGTACTTGTCGGATGGAAGAGAACAAGGCCGAGGCTAGACCTCCCACCGAAGGGCATCTGGGCAGGGTGGCCCCCAGGATCTCTAGTCAAGTCCCAAAGATCTCTTCTACCAAGCTAGCATCTCCTGAGATCTAAGTGAGCATCCGGCGCATGACCGAAAGCCAAAACTTAAGGGATCGGTGCATGGGTGGGTGCTGGTCTATTAACTCAACCCACATCCCTGTTATTTTTGTCCTTCATGTGCTTTAGTCGTTTTCCATCCTTTACTGAATGAGATCCCTGTGTTTCCCTCTTTATGTAGTTTTGTCTAATTGCATGCTTGGTTGCTGATGTTGTACAGTTCTTTTTTGGTAATCAGATCATGATTATTGGTCAGAGACAATAGGGCTTTGTACTAAGTCGTACGAAATTAATGCTGTGCATTGTTGAACTGTGTATGTATAGGACCTATAGGTCCAGTGAATAGGCAACAACTCAGGCAGTCGGGCTTGTCATCATTATCCTGAAGAGGGTTGAAGTTTTCTTGGGCAGTGAATCGTAATATACATGAAATTTTACGTGAGACGGTGAGAGCAATGTAGAACTTTTGTCAACGTTGGTGTAAATCTTTATCCAGTGTGTAAGTTGATACTATCTCCATTCTTGAATAGATGTAATTCTAGGATATTTTGTTAACGTTGGTTAGATCATTTATTATTTTTTGATAATGTGTCTTACTCTAGACTATTGTAGTAAATGATATTGGGAATAGCTAAATGGTAGGTGTATACAAAAAAAATAGTAAAAGGTCACGTTAAAATTATAGAATGACTAGGGGTGTAGCCAGCACGGAGGCTCTATTAGGCTTGAACCCCCTCTGACCGCTGGATCTTAAATACTCTTTTAACATTGGTGCTTAATTTTTGGTATAGCGACAGTAAATGCACACGCTATATGAGCTGTTTTGTTAGGTGGATGTACTGATTCATGTACCATGTGGTTTAGTAGGCCGCTGCTTATTGGAGGGCTAATTTGATAATTAGTAACTTTGTTTGTTGCTTGCACAACTAGACTCAAACCTTAGACACACGCAAAGACCATAAAGTGAGAGGGTGTGGCTCAAGGTCTCTCCTTCACGAGGACATGGTAGCACACCTAGTCAAGGGTGCTTAACACGCGTCAGGGAGAGTGGATGCCGGGAAGCCAGCGAGGGCGCGGACGTACGGCGAAAGGCAACCCACTGCGACGATGGCGGGCGAGCAGGGAAGGCAGCACAACATGAGTTAGCAAGTGCTTGATAGGCTAAGTGGGCTGACCAAAATAGCAATAGGCAATGTGAGCATCTCTTCTGATTTTTTTTTGCCAATTGTAGCTGTGTAAATGAGTTGAACAGAGAAAATAGCTAATTTGTTTGATTGATTGGTGCTAACTTGTTTATAGATTTACAAAAATTTGACAAGCGAATGTTGTACAAGTATTTTTCAAATAATAAAGTATTATTAGTAACCCTCTAACCAATAAGAATACAACACAAGCTGATTAATATGTTTATCTCAATTTAGCCTAATTTTTTTAGACTACCCTCTATTTTTTTTCCTTGGCTTCGCTGTTCAGAATAACACATATTCAGAATTTTTTTTTTGAAAGTTATAATAACGTATATTCAGAAATAAAGAGAGTATTTTTTTATCTTTATTTTTTTTAACAGGAACGAGCCAGGATTGGAGAGCTAGAAGAGGTATGCAATTATGCAAAGCATAGCATAGCATGTACGAGCGCCAAAATGTCGAGCTGATGCCCAACACGCTTACGGACGAAGTGCCAGAGGACAAAACTTCCAAAGTTGATTTGTAGAGGCACACTTGACCATGATTAAGAAAAAATGTTAAGACCAGGATACCGGCCGGCCTCTGTATTTGAGTCGATCGGTGTATGCTGAAGTACGTGATCTTAGTCAAGCTCATAGCAGGTTAAATTTGTCCCAAATTTTGTTTGCAGTGTTCACGTACCTGAAGATAGCTAGGATTCCATTTCCATGTCAACTTACACCACGGCGACATCCATCAGGTCAACTTATGATGTCCAGTTTTCAAGAGCCAAGATGCAAGCGGTACAAGCAGATCGATCGATGGCATCCTCGATCGGAGACGCACTCTCTCTGATCTCCTTCTGAAGGCAGCAGATGGGGCGAATTCTCGGTGTCCGTGGACAAGATCCAGACAGAATCATGGGCCAGGTGCTGCACCGGCATGACGATGCCCCGACCGCCGTGTACACCTCAGGAAGGGCCATAGGTTTTTGGATCATTCTGGTCTTGCTGCCGCGCGTTTTTGCCTCCACCTAGGGGTGCAATCGACACGGATTAACTTGGATGTTGTTCTTTCTATATCTTAAACATATTTTTTATCGGATACGAATATAGTGTGGATAATATCGGTCACGGATTCTAAGTGAATACGGAGTGAAATCGATACGGTATCGGATACTTTTGTCAGATATCGCGCGAAAATAGATACCACGTAAAGCACACATTTAGCAACATTACGGTACACATAGGAGAGCGCTTTTAATCTCACTTGTGTGGTCAAAAGCGAAGACGAGGCCAATAAAGAAAGCAAAGACGTAGCGAATGGGATGATATAGATAGTCACTGACATGCCAGTCCAGAACAGTGATAGCCCACATGTCAGGCACACTTCCCTTTCCCCTATCTGAGCCCGAGCACCACCCCGAACGCTGTCAAGCCACGCAGTTAGTGGGTCCCACTATCACCGCGCCCCCCTTTCCTACCTCACCTAACCAAGCCACCTCCCCTTCGAAGTTCTAATCCCTTCCTCTTTAACTCCTCCACTGCTCCCTATTGCTCCAGCGTCGGCACCGCGTCGCCTCCCGCCACCCCGGCTACCGCCTCTAGGTCATGCATGTTGTGTAGTTCTCCTAATTTACAGGGTTTTATATTATTTTAGTTGTTTATCTCTTATAGAATTAATATAGGAGTGTAAGTGTATATGTAGCAGAAAAATAAAAAGTACATAATTCACAAGATGAATTATTTCAATTGGCTGACTATTTGCCTCTCGGCCCATTTCCTTTATAGGCTCGCCTCCCTCTTTGCCCCCATATGCCACCTCCCCTCCTCCACACCGCCGACGGACTCCCTTAGTACCAGCGCCCTCTTCCGGCCTACTTCCCCCCTTTTCCTCCATCCTCCCTCCCCTTTCTTCCCATCTTGCGCGCTGCCGTCGCTTTCCCCCCTCTCCCTCAATCAACAACGAGTGACGCCTCCCCTTCTCCACCGAGTGATGCCGCCCCTCTTCCCCGGCAACGGCGTCCCCCTCTGGCTACCCTTCTCCTTCTCTGCTCCCGAGCATCGTCGTCAATTCCTTCGCCAGATCCAGTGGCTTCTCCGACAACTGCTGCCACGGGACTTCGAATGACGGGCCGTACCGACCCCGACATCAACGACGGTCAGCGTCGGTCTATGTCGATCTACACCAACTCCTACTCCTCCCCTCGGTCCTAGTGCGCCTGAGCTTGGCCAGCCTATCGACCGCCGTGGTTCAGCCCAGCGCCGACGCCGCTTCTTTTGTTGCCAACGGAGCGGCCGCGATAGCGCTGTCTCCAATGCGGCGCTGAGCACCTTGGAGGCTTGGAGCACGGTGGCCAAACCGCGCTAGTCACCACCTCCTCGGCCATGGCTGCGAGTCACTCCTCCAGTCCTCCCCCAACTGTTGGGAGATTTCATATATCTAGTAAGATTTTTTTCGAAAATATTTGACAATATTCTTGGTAAATGCCGAACCGATGGATAGCACAGTCCCGAATTCAATGCCGAATCCGAATCTAAATATCTAAAACTGAATCCGAATCCAAAAATATCCGACCTCATTAGTCGAATCCGATCCAAACATATCCCATCGATCGGTTAGTCGGCGTACATCTGATCCAATTGCATCCCTACCTCCACCAATGGGAGCTTGAAAGCGTCGAATCCGCAGCCTATCTGTGTGTGTCGCGAAAGCTGAGGCAAGAAGATGGCAGAAAGGAAGTACTCGTACCTGTGGACACAAGAAATGGAGTGCATGTATGCATCCATCTGTCCGTACGTGAACATGAGTGCTGTATACATGCGTAACAATACCGACACATGTGTCGTCTGAGTTTCATGCACCAACTAACTCTTATATATTCACGCTTCAAGCTTTCAACACTTCCTCTTAGCCTCATAGGGTTCAATTCCCACTCTTAATCTATAAACAATATGAGTCGTCCAAAGCTTCTTTTGTAACTCCAAAAATCTTCCAGTAACTATGTTCCATATCTCATTTCATAGGAAAACCTAGAGTGGTTCTATTTCATTCTATTTTACTTCCTCGCACTTCCTATCATTTAAAATCCATCCCTTTTAGACACATGTGGAATTGTGGACATGATGTAGATGCCAACACATAGTCTATTAGATTCGCTGTCGAGTGACGAGGATTAGGATCCTACTTTCCTTTTTGGGTCCTCTCTTTTTAATAATTCGTGGCTATGCACGGGTAAGTGGGCATGTCCAACTTAAGCCTATAGTATACCAAGCTGAAAAATCTTATCCATATCCGAACGGTTAGATCTCCGACCAGTTTAGTCAAGGATAGTCAAACTTAGCTTCACACGGGTCATCTCCAACCAGTGACATGGCCAGCCTGACCAGCAAACTGGTCAGGGGAAGCGGTTTTTCCCGCATAGTTCTCCGTGCGGACAGTTACCTGACAGAAGTGCGTAACCACCTAGGAGTTATTACAAGAAAAGGCGTCCCTAGGCGAGAAGACACTAGTTAACGAAAAAAGCGTCTCCCGGTTACAAGGCATCCTTCCAGAACTTAACTGTCGTCCCTTCATCAAGGATAAATAGGAGGACGATTAGACAATCAAGGAGGGATCTGGAATCATACATTCGCAATCTCGCACTCTCTGTAATCGTATAGGATCATCTTGTAATCTAAACTTTCTGTCACAGCCGCTTGGCTAATAAAGAAACACTCCCGTTATTTCCATCGTGTCCATTTCAATATCCAATGGCCTATACATAATAAAATTTACGTAAGCTCGGTTAAAGGACCCAAGGTCTTCGACATCGACATCGAGCTTATTAAAGTATAAGTGAATTGTCTGTCTTTCCTCATCACTTTAAGCTTTTAGGTGAACTGGTTGGTGTATTCAACTTAATATGATATTAAAATCAAGAAATCTTGAGTTCAAGCCCCAACTAATGCATTTAAAACTAATAAATTGCGATCTATTTCTATTCCACGTCTTAGACCTAAAGAAGGCTACATGTACGCTAGAGTGTTGAAGTGTAAGTGAATTGGTCTTTCTCATCAGTTTAACCTTTTAGATGAACCCATTGGTGCATGCAACTCGCTACAGCTCTCCATTCATCACAATTACTCACTCGTTTCCGAATACATGTCATTATAGCTTTTAAATTTTGCTCCTAAATACATGTCATTCTACAATTTCGATGTGACTTTTACTATTTTTCCTTCTATACTCATCCCTTTTAGCTATTTCTAATGTCATTTACTATCATAAACTAGAGTAAAACACACTATCTAAAGATATAATGAAGAGGGTTAATACAGTCTTTCGTAGGTGTGTCTTGGTGAAAACGTAAAAAATGACATCTATTAAGAACGAGGGGGTACTATTTTCCCTTCAATAGTTAAATATGTCATTCTGGTCGTTACCTCAGTACTGACTAAGACTCCGTGTTGATGTTGAGTTTCCAATGTCATTAGTTCCTGCAGGAGCTCGATGTCGTGCCCGTTAATTAAATCCCAGGCCCAGGCTAGCGCTATTATTTTCCGGATGCCAGTGGCTGGCTGCTGGCTCATCACGCACACAACGTACTCCAATCCATCCAGGCACACCACCATGCATTGCGTGTGTGCGCGATCGCATCATCATCGATCGTCCCTTTCGGCCAGGGCTACACGCGCCGCGTTCGTGGAGAGTGAATCGGACCGCTCAGACTCAGGCGCTGAGCGAGCTCGATCGGTCTATGTCGCTGTGTTTGTGGAGAGGAAGGGAAGTTCAGCTCAGCTTCGCTTCCGTTCCTGTCTGAAATATAATGCGAGGGCCGGCAGACAGGCAGGTAGCGCTGGACGCCTCGCTTTCTGTCGCGCGCCTGCCGTGCCGCTGCTCCCGGCTCCGCTCGGCTGCAGGGCCTCCTTATCTGCTCTGTCTCGCGCATTGGCCTGCACTTCGCTAAAGTGGCACGATGTGTCACTGTTACTTTCTGCTTTCGCACGTAGACTAATAAGATATTGAAGATGTCTATATTATCTCTAATTATTATCTTTAAGCACTATATTCAATATATGTATTAGAGAATATCAAGTAAATCTGGATATTTATTAAGACATAAAGTGAACACCATATTAATTTTTGTATCAGAATATGAAATACATTTTATATTTATGAACAAAATTATTTAAAAAATACGTCATATAAACTTTGACAAAGAGAGTAGTTGTGGCTGTTGCCCATGGTGCGGCTTTGTTGGTTTGCTTGGTGTAGCACCTGCTGATTACCCTCTCTAGCTTCTTCCATTCTATCTTGTCTCCACAACCAGCGGTTGCCGGTAGTAAATGGAACGAGCAAGGTGCTGGCGAGGGTAATCAAGTGGCACGAGTTAAAAGGTAGTGTGATGTAGTGATTGGACGTTAGTTGTCAACAATACTAGTAGGATAGTTGTTGACGTGCTTCATCTTGTGAAATTCTTTCTCGAGATATTGTTTGGATCACATAAGTTTCACAGGAAACATGACAGTTTCGTCATAATTCCTATTGGAATTTTTGTTCTAAATGAGGCATAACTAGTACCTCTGCCTCTCATTCCAAATGTAAACCGTTTTTATGCTTTGACTATAAATATATAAAGAATTATCCATATTAATAATATGAAATTAGTATTACTAGATGGAATATACCTTCATATCGTATAATTACTTTTATTCGAAACAATACATCCTATTTTATAGAATTAGACGGTCAAATTGTTATCTTGGAGACTATACCAATATACAAAAATAACTTATATTTGGAATTAGAGAAGGTAAGAAATTAAGTAACCAATAGGTGGACTTTGACACGTTGAGAGTAATTCGAAGAACCCACGGTTGGTAAAGATTTCACAGCAAGTCGAACACAATTCGTCTACTCGTTGAAACCAATGGAACTTAATTACACATAAACTAGTGGAATTTTTACGGATGCCTAAGATGGGAGCACTACTACAGAACTGGGCATCACAACCGGCCTATTAGAAGCGGTTTGGTGCGAACCCGTTGTGATCTTCGCACCAGAAGCGGTTCGTTATAACGGTCGGAGAGGGCTTCGAGCGGTTGGAAACACGAACCGCTTCGAAGGTTGCGTTCTAGAAGCGGTTCTTTTCTCAAACCGTTTCTGATTTTCAAAAGCGGTTTGAGAAAAGAACCGCTTCTAGAACGCAACCTTTAGAAGCGGTTCGTGTCTCCAACCGCTTCTGGAAGCCCTCCCGCGCAGCGCATTTAAACCCTTCTTCCTCCATACGCCAAACAGAGGTGCGAATACGATCGAGCAGAGAAGGCCGACCAAGCTACTGTTCTTGGGGAGGTGCTGTCCAAATTTTTAATTGGAGGTGATTAGCTCTAAATTAAGTGTTTCAAAGTTAGTAACATCATGTGAACATCCTTCTCACCTAGATATTGCTATTTTTTTCAATGGATGTGGAGAAATTTTGAACTTTTTAAGCATTATCGAAAATTTATTTTCCGTGCCTTGTTTTATTGTTGTATGAAGATGTAGATGGAGATCTAATTCAAAATATGACATTACAAGGTAAAGGTGATTGGAAGCTTTAGATCTATGTGGTTGTTAGCTTTAGAATCTTAAATATCACAATATTGGGAGAGATCTAGGTACAACATTGCAAGGAAGTAATTATTGGTGTATGAAATAAAATAGAAAAACATGTAGAAGGATAAAAAATAATTACAAAGGTAGGAAGGGATACAAAATAATTAGAAAGGTAGGTCTTTAATTGGATGACGGTGTAGGTGGAGTTTTTTTTTTGTTGGGTTTAAATGTTACGAAATTTAAGTTAGGTTATAATTTTTCTAATGGAATTTGTTATAATTTTTAATGAAATTATAACTTGGTATAGATGAATCGGCAATGGATGTACAATGCGGACCGTCGCTCGAGAGAGTTCATTGATGGCGTGCAGGCTTTTCTCAATGCGGCGTTGCATTCTTGCCTCGAGCGACTTCATATGTTGTCCGTGTGTAGATTGCAAGAACGAGAAGGAGCACTCCCAGCGATGGCAAGTTATGAACCACTTGATCATGAGAGGTTTCATGCCAAACTATACCTGTTGGAGCAACCATGGCGAAGTTGAGGTGATTAGCCAGGAAGACGATGAAGAAGACGAGGAAGAGGAAGATGGATTCAACAGTATCCCTGACGACACGCACATCTTGTTCCGTGGAAGAGACACTTGGTGACTTTGGTGATGATGAGCTAGACCGATCTTTGCGTGACGGAGAGGGAGACTACACAGATGAAAGATAGTTCGAGAAGTTCCAGCGCATGTTAGAGGACCACAGAACTCCTTTGTACCCAAACTGTGGGCAGGGCCACAAAAAGCTGCGTACCACACTGGAACTCATGCAATGGAAGGCTAGAAATGGTGTGTCAGATAAGGGATTCGATGAGGTGTTATCACTCGTAAAGAAGTTGCTTTGAAAGATAACACTCTGCCGAATCTACATATGAAGCCAAGCAAGTCGTCATCCTTTGGGATTGGAAATCGAAAGATACACGCATGTCCTAATGATTGTATCCTGTATCGTAATGAGTATGCCGATTTGGATGTTTGTCCGTGTGCAGAGAATCACGGTATAAGGTGAAGCGTGGCGATCCGGTGAAATAGATGGGGAGCGTAAGAAGAAGAGACCTCCAGCTAAAGTGTTGTGGTATTTCCCTGTGATCCCCCGATTGAAACGTATGTTTACTAACAAAGCGCATGCCCAGATGATGCGTTGGCACAAAGAAGAGCGTAAGGACGACGGGATACTTAGACACCCTGCAGATGGCTCACAGTGGAGGAAAGTCAACCGGACGTACCCGGACTTTACAGATGAGGTGAGAAACATAAGGTTTGGGTTGAGACCGATGGGATGAATCCTTTCGGAGAATTGAGCAGCAGCCATAGCACCTGGCCCGTTACACTATTTATCTATAACATTCCTCCATGGCTGTGCATGAAGCGAAAGTATATCATGATGCCGTTGTTGATCCAAGGCCCCAAGCAACCCGGAAATGACATCGATGTCTACCTGAAACCATTGGTTGAAGATCTTGTGATGTTGTGGGACGATGGTGCAAGGGTATGGGATGAGTACAAAAGAGAGTATTTCACCCTCGTGCATTGTTATTTGTAACAATCAACGATCGCTTTGCTCTCGGTAACTGTCCGCCTAACTATCAAAGGATATAGAGCACGCATCCGTGCTTAGATGAAACGGACGGCACGTACCTGAAAAACTCTCGGAAGGTTGTGTACATGGGTCACCGTAGGTTTCTTCTTACGAGTCACCCGTTGCGGAAGGAAGGCAGGAAATTTAACGGGCAACCAGACCTTCGTGCAAGGCCTCAGCATCGTAGTGGGCCACGTGTGTTTGCTATGGTAAAGGATTTGAAAGTAGTATTTGGAAAGGGTCCTGGAAGCAAACATGTGCAAAATGAGGATGGTCATGCACCCATGTGGAAGAAGAAGTCAATATTTTGGGACTTGCCTTATTGGGAAGTTATGGAGGTTCGTCACTCACTTGACTTCATGCACATCACGAAGAATGTCTGCTTGAACCTGCTAGGCTACATAGATATGTACGGAAAATCGAAAGATACACTGCAAGCTCGGAAGGACCTTAAACTCTTGGGCGAGGAATGACCTACATCCCAAAAGAGAGAGAAAGGACAACATTACCTACATCCTGCGAGCTACACTCTAAGCAAAGAAGAGAAAAAAAGCGTGATAGAGTTCCTGAACAGTGTGAAGGTCCCTTCCGAATACTCCTCGAATGTAAAGAGACTCGTAAACACGAAAGAGAATAAAATCGTACACATGAAATCCCATGACTGTCTTGTGTTAATGACACAGTTGCTCCCAGTGGCTGTGAGAGGCATACTGCCCGAGTGGGTACGAGGGACAATCACAAAGCTGTGTTCTTTTTTCAACGCGATTTCACAGAAGGTCATCGACCCAGATAAACTAAGTAAGCTGCAGGATGACGTGGTACAAAGTTTGGTTAGTCTTGAGATGATCTTTCCTCTTGCATTCTTTGATATTATGGTTCATCTCACTGTTCACCTTGTCAAAGAGATAGGTATCCTTGGACCCGTGTATCTACACAACATGTTCCCTTTCGAGAGGTACATGAGTGTGCTAAAGAAGTATGTTCGTAACCGTTCTCGTCCGGAAGGATGCATTGCCGAGGGTTATGGGACAGAGGAGGTGATTGAGTTTTGTGTGGATTACATTAATGATCTAAACCCGATCGGCGTCCCTATATCACGCCATGAGGGAGGCTACGGGAAAAGGGACACTAGGAAGGAAAGCAATTGCATGCAATGATCTTCTTACATTTAAGCAAGCACATTTCACGGTTTTGAAACAATCAACTATAGTGGCCCGTATGTCCTTGAGCACAAGAGTATTCTACGCGATTTCCGGAGGTCGAGGATTGGATAACACTGAAGCACATGGATTCTTTCGGTAGCTTGGTTACAAAAGTACATCCTTTTGAAAGGGTCGGACAATGAGCAGTTTGTAACGCTTGGCTCGGGGACCATCTAGTGAAATCGTGACATTCAAGGGGTACGAGATAAATGGTTACACATTTTACACGGATCGCGGGATAACAAGAGCACCAACCAAAATAGCGGTGTCCGTATAGACGCCAAGACAACAAAGGCAAGGTGGATACATATTATGGTTTCATAGAAGAGATATGGGAGCTTGACTATGGACCTTTGAAGGTCCCTCTATTTAAGTGCCAATGGGTCAAACTGACTTCAAGCGGTGTGAAGGTAGACAAATACGGTATGACAATCGTGGACCTCACGCAAGTCGACTATAAGCGCGAACCGTTCGTCCTCGCGAACGATGTGAGACAGGTCTTCTACGTAATGGACATGTCAAGCAAACCTAAGAAGCATAAGGACAAGCAGAAAGATTGTAGTACTAAGCCAAAGCGACATGTGGTTCTACAAGGCAAGCGAAGGATTGTTGGAGTTGAGGACGCGTCACGAGGCGAGGAAGAGTATAGTCGGTTCGACGAGATCCCTCCTTTCGCGTGGATGTCGACATAAGCCTCTTCAATGACACAGACGTGGATACTCCTTTCATACGTCGCGATCATAATGAAGGAACACTTGTAAAGACAAAGTACGTTACTACTTAAGATGTACCCCTACTGTATGAACTATGTATATGTAAGTCTTTTACAGTATTAAGTGTTTATTTGGAATGAATGTAAAGTGCCAAAATTCTGGAATGAAACTAAAGTGATCAAAGCATTTTGTGAAAATTATGGAATGAAAGTAAAGTTCTAAAAGCTTTTTAAAAATTCTGAAATGAAACTGAAGTGCTAAAAGTTTTTTCAAAAAATATAGAATGAAACTAAATTGCTAAAAGCATTTTTAAAAATTCTGAAATGAAACTGAAGTGCTAAAAGCATTTTTTAAAAATTCTAAAATGAAACTGAAGTGCTAAAAGCATTTTTTTAAAATTCTGAAATGAAACTGAAGTGCTAAAAGTTTTTTCAAAAAATATAGAATGAAACTAAATTGCTAAAAGCATTTTTAAAAATTAAAATGAAATCAAGTGCTAAAAGTTTTTCAAAAATATAGAATGAAACTAAATTGCTAAAAGCATTTTTTAAAAATTATGAAATGAAATCAGAGTGTAAAAGCACTCTTTAAAATTATGAAATTAAAGCAAGCGGTTTGAGAAAAGAACCGCTTCTAGAGCGCAACATTCAGAAACGGTTAGTAATAAGAACCGCTTCTAGAACGCAACATTCAGAAGCAGTTTTAGAAAAGAACCGCTTCTAGAGTGGACTATTCAGAAATGGTTAGTAACACCAACCGCTTGTAGAAGTCATCCCTCTACAAGTGGGTTGATCTAAATCCGCTTGTAGAGATATTCTACAAGCGGTTCGTTCTACGAACCGCTTGTAGAAGTCATCCCTCTACAAGCGGTTGGTTCTAAAACCGCTTGTAGAGATTTGCTACAAGCGGTTGGTTATTAGAACCGTTTGTAGAAGTGCTCCCTGTATAAATTTGAAACGTCCCGCCCTTTTCTCACACCAAATTTTCTAAGTCGGTCGACCCCACGCACGCTGCAGCTCTGTCTCTCTCCGGCCGCCGCCGCCTCCGCCTCGTCCGGACCAGCGTCGCCGTCCTCGTCGACGCCGTCGGCCTCCTCCGCCACCTCTCCGACTCCTACTCACCACCTCGCCAACGCCAGTCCACCCGCGTGCGCTAGCTGCCCTCGTCGCCGCCGTCACTCCACCCCGGCCGCCGAAGCCTTCTCTACCACCCCGCCGACGCCTACTCCGCCACCAAAGCGCCGCCACACCGCCGTCCACCCAGGAGGACCGAGGTATTTGAGTGCACGCGTCGTCCTCCCTCTCTAGTTCGGCTGCCCACCATATGTTCGGTGAAATGCCCACAAGTGCTGTGCTTGCTTGAAATTTTAATTCTAAATTAAACCAAAATGTATATTTTTCACTTAGTATGGAATTACAGAACAATGCATATTTTCTTTTTATTATTTTGTTGTTTTTTATTTAATTTTGAATTTCAGTTCTAGTTTAGGATTTGTATATTAATTTAACTACTAATTTCATCTAATTTTTATTTCAAATCTATGTTAATTTTCATTGTTAGTTTTTATTTAGTTTTGCATATCAATTTTAGGTAGAATTCATATACAAATCCAGTTGATAATTTTTATCTGTTTGGTTGGTCATATAACTTCGCTTAGTTTTACACGTCATATGCTTTAGAAGTTTACAGTTTAGACTACCTTTCTTGCAAAACTTTGTCGAAGCTTCAGCACGAAACCGTGACTTGCTAAACTTTGATTCTTCTCATTGTAAAATAACTAAATAAGTGCCTTGTGCGACTGTCCAATGCAGTGTTGGACAGTCATTTATACCACACAGATGAACTTACATATATACTCTCTTCATGTTATGTCGTCAGCACGTATATGGAATCAGGACTACACACCAGTCTCGTTACATTCTTTTTTTGACACGTAACAGTATGGGCCTGGAGGCTCCTACTGTGTTTATGTATGCACGTGTATATATATAAATCTCTATAACAAATATCATTAAGCAAATGCTCCTAGCCAATCAAAGATTATCTGCCTATATTCTTCGTTTAAAGAAACATTCCTAGTTTGTGATATTTGGCACGATATATGTTCAAGATCATAAACTAGCATGTAGGGTTCTACGGATAGATCTAATCATCACGATCAAAGCGACTAACTAAAATGACCTCTTTGTTCTAATAGAAAGGCACATGATCCTAGCGTTGCCCCGATTATAGTTTTATACAACACAAGGATCAAACACGGTCAATGTTGCACATTTACTTTTGACACATAGTCCCTGTGTGTATGTTCTTGGTGTATTTCTTGTTCTTGTGTCCACGAGTTCGTGTTTGATCCTTGGGCTAGTTCCAACACGCCGTAGTACTTAATGCTTGCTGTAGAAATTTATGTAATAATATGCTTGTGTTGTAATCTGTAATATGGTTGTTTCAAAGTAATATGATATTTATGTCAACATTTTTGCGGAATTAGTAGAGATGGCGCAACCAGGACGTGGTGACCCTACTTTCGATGAGGGAGAACAGTTCCTGTTGGACTCCATCGCGCTGGGTACCATCGAAGGTGATGGTAACGCTGCTGCCGCTGGGGCTAATGGTGGTTCCGGTGAGGCCGTTGAGGCTGCAGCTGATGAAGCCATTGACGTGGGAGCCGCTGAGTCCAATAACACTGGTTCCGGCCAGGATGAGGTACAGGCAGAAGAATATAATCCCCGTAGACATGTTAATTAATCGCAATTCATTAATATAATACACTCTGACACGTTTGTACATATGTTTATGTATTTCAAGCCCCATGCATCGAGCAACCAATCCAAGCATCGGGGACCTAACAAGAAGCCGTCCACGAAGCATGTGTTTACCGATGTTAACAACTAAGGGATGCCGGTTGCCCCTCTTTTAGCAGTTGGGCCGTACAACAACGCTTGCGGTTACCACGTGAGGGATCACGTCCCAATTAGCATCAGAAAATGGGCCGAAGTTCCTCAAGCTACCAAGGACTTGCTCTGGCAAGATATTAAGGAAAATTTCACATTTTCTCAAGGGTCCGAAGACAAGGCCAAGAAATTTACTTTGAAGAAGATGGCAACAATGTTTGAGCTTGGAAGGCGTCTCTCACCGCAAAATGCGTGCGAGAAGGAGAAAGACCCGACTTCAACCAATTTCCTAAGTTGGCGGATCAGGGGAAGCATTCGAGGAGTTCAAGTTGTCGGTGAGGCGGGCCGCCGCGAGTCAGAAGAACAAGGCCAATTCACAGATGAAGAAATACCACCACCATCTTGGCACCGGTGGTTACATCAAGGCTGTACCAAAATGGGAGAAGCGGGAAGAAGAATTAATGGCGAAGGACGTCACACCGGCTACCGCTCTGTGGGAACAGCGCCTGCGCAATTGGTTCATGGGTCATGGGGGGAGCCTTTGAGATGACGGCAGTTTGGTGATGGCACCAGGAGTACAAGAGGCTGGCCAAAGGATTGTACAAGCTGTTGAGCAGTCTCAGGCAGGTACATTGGTGCCAGACAGGGAGAATGACGAGCTAACACATGCCCTTGAAAACCCTGAGCACCCAGGACGGACACGAGGTATGGGCAAGGCGGCGCCGTGGAAGTATGGTTTCGCTAAGGACGCATATACGTCACAGAGCCGGCATAGAAGCAAATCAAGAGAATCACGTAAAGTGTACCAATTGGAACAAGAGCTCAGAGCAACCCAGGCTAGCATCGGCGACATAGTTGCGCAACAAGTACAAATTGCCCTCAGCAAGCTTCAAGGACTAGGTCCGAGCAATCGGTAGGACCCGTGATCGACCCCTCCGCGGCGAAGTAGCTGCGCGTCCACCGACCCCAGGCGGACACCTTGCTATCCGTTATCCCGTGGATGACATAAGGGTTCGCCGCCGGTGTGAGTGCTGCGTTGATGCGCGTAACCTCTCCATCAAGGTGGCTTACGGCATGGCATATCCGGTGGAGTGGGCGGATGTTACATCGCAACGAGATACCCCGGGTTACTCAAAGGTCGCGGTGGAGGAGGTGCTAAGCGGTTTGAAGAACTTCACCTCGATATTCTTTGGAGGCGACGACGTGACCAAGCTTGGACAGGCCCTCCACAATATCATCCTTTAGCGCAAGCGGTACATCATATTTCCAATGCTATGGGCGCGTCATCTCGACCACGGCAACCCGCCTCCTCCAACGTCACCGCCACGCAATGCCTCGCCAATAAAGCAGGCGAAGCCCTACTCCACCACCAGCAGCTCCTGTGTCTCCACCCGCTCCACGCGAAGCCCTACTCCACCACCAAATCTCAAACAAAAAGAACCCTCTAGGAAAACCACGCCTCCACCATCTCCTCAGGAAGAAGCTCGATAACAGAATGAAGGCTCCCCACCGCTCCCAAGAAGGCGGAGTCCACCAATCGGCCAAGGTAAAGGAACCTCCAAAGAGGGCATATGATATGAATAAGGAGGAGAGTGACGCGGTCACTAAAGCGAAGTGGCTGCACACTTCGCAAAAAGAAGGTAGAGCCAAAGGTACCAATCGATCCAAAAGCGGCGAGAACACTTCGCGACATGCCGTGCAAAGCCATCGCTGTGCCGTCCAACTATGAGCGGACAATAATTAAGGCTACGGAAAGAATAAACGCGTGGTCGGCGGCGGCAAAGAAGAAGAAGAGAGACCAAGATCGGGAGAACCTCGAGAGGTTTATGAAGGAGGCGGGACTCGGTTCCATAGCCGCAGCTCTTGAATTAGCGATGATATCCCAATGGCAACAAAGGTCGGATGGCAATTTCGGTTGGGCGGAGGTGATTGACCCAAATGAGATAAAGGATCGCCAACCAAGATGCGGCAATTTCACGAATGGTACATGACGAGTCCGCTCAAGGAAGAACGATGTTCCCTCCGTTTCAAAGAAGATGATTTTTATCGCGGGGACAACACCATATGGCTCGAATTTGACGACTTATACAATATTTACCATGCCGACTCCATCAACGTGTCTCTCATGAGCTGTTGGTGCCTGTAAGTGTCAAGCTCATACCTTTACCGTGTGCTTCCTCGTACAATAAAATTGCAACTCTTAAACTTATACCTTTCTATGTAGAATGGAGATACAACGATGTAGAAAAGAGAATATCTTCAACGTGGGCTTCATCAACCCAGAGATTGTTAACGAGTTCGTCTTTGGATACAACCGAAAGGATGTTGAAGATTACATTCTCGATGCATTCTTGGGACAGCACTACAAACCGTACATACTTCTGCCCTTCAACTTCGAGTACGTATATATACAACCTCTCATTCTTATATTTTCCAAGGCATTTATAATACTACTAGCTAGTTACATATATGTTGCAATACATGAATAGGTTTCACTTTGGATCCTTCTTGTCATCAAGCTTGATAGCGGCGGATCATTGTTCAAGACTCAAAAGGACTCGGTGAAAAATATCAATTTATCATTGACACCTAAACGGTATATAGCACATATATATACGATAGTTTTCCTTATTATATATATTGAAATACCTTGCTAGTTCCAACTCTGATAATTACCATTCATACTAACGCATCACACAGGGCATTCGCACGGTTTCGGAAGAAGCAACAAGGAGATTTCGAGAACGAATTTGATGTACAATTAAGCACTCGAGTACGTATTAAAGAATATTAATATGCCGTAACAGTTTTTCATCCCAATAATCGTGTTCTTTTCAAATTTCATCGCAGATTCTACAACAAACGGGTGGAAACAACTTATGTGGCTATTATGTGTGCCACTATATGCAAAGTATTACCCACGGTGATGTGCCGACAACCAACGCCGAGGTAGTGTGCACATGTCAATTTCTTAGTATTTACACTTTAATAATTACATGTCCAGAGATTTATTTACCTCCGCTTTGTCATTAGCGTCGATGTGCAAGGCGTGATCCCGCCGCACCGGGTTGCAGCAATCCAAGAACAACTCATCGGTTTTATTGTCGACGAGATTGTATCCACCAAAGGCGAGTTCCACGCAAATAGTTGGAGAGATTGTCCTGAAATAAGGACAGGTGAACTGACATCGACGTCGACCAAGGGCACAAAGAGCAACGCACGCAAGAAATGAGCTCAAGATTCGCCCTTTTATTCTTTGAAACTTGTGTAAAAGTGGCTTATTATTTCATGTGTTCATCAACTTGTTCATTTTTTAGTCTGTAATTATCTGAATGAATACTCATGACTAATATATATATATATATTTAATTATGTCAAAAAAACTCATGAAGTTCTATTTATTTTAATTGTCAAAATCTATATCAAAAACCCCTCTGAAAACATATTCTATATTGAATATAATAAAAACGCTATGCTGTCAGACTCTTCACAAGCGATTGGTAACTCCAACCGCTTGTGGAGAGAGCTTCTCCATAAGCGGTTCGTAACACCAACCACTTTTGGAGAGAACCTCTCCACAAGCGGTTGGTAACACCAACCGCTTGTGAAAATATCGAACCACAAGCGGTTCGGGGAACCGCTTGTGATACCCGACGGGGTATCACTCGCGGTTGCTTACAAGCGGTTCTAAAACCGCTTCTGAAAGCGGTTTCGAACCGCTTGTGCATGCCCGATCCGCAGTAGTGGAGAAGCCAACGTGCCGACTGCCGAGTGCAACAGTTCGCCCGGAGCCTCTAGCCGTCGTGGACTGAAAGCTCAGAAGCTTAGAGCAGCACTCCACCCAGCGACTGGACGAGCAAAACGCTCGACGGCGGGATCCACGCGGCGGCGCCCGGCTGGCCAGACCCGCCCAGAACCACCAACTAACCCGAAGAGGGGTAGGGTGGGGACGGGTGGACAGGGGTGGATCCCGAATAACCTAACGACGGGTTATTATGTGCATGTAGCTTTTAATAAGTAGTCGTATGTTTATATACTAAAGGATATATGGATTTGGCTAGAGAGTATTGTTGTTGAAGTTTTGTTAGGGCATCTATAACTGCCTTCGGTTTCGGTGGGCAGGCGAGCAAGTAGACATCCAGAGGTTTTAACATATCAACTCTCTGAAAAGTACTAAGGCCCAGTTCGAGACAGATTATATAGATTATAGGAGAAGCTGCTTCTGATTGTAGGAGAATCAGATCAGGCTGGCTGCGACTTCCAGGTTCCGGACTAGGCCGGTGAGAATCAGTAAGAATCAGATTCCAACCGGATTTTGATTCTATGTAGAGAGAAGCTTCTAATTGTGGGAAAAACTGTCTAAAATCCTCATGTTCGGCAAACAATTTGTTTTTTTTAAACAGAAACTATCTCAAACGGGGCCTAAAGGAATCTGTAATGAACATTCCCCCTATAATAGTACATGCTCCTATAACAAGGACATATTTTGGTTCAGTCATTTGCTCGTATAAGTAGATGCCTATGCTATCACAAATACAGTCAAACTCAATTCGATAGAATTGTTTGATCTTAAAGGGAGTCTTCTATAATTTCGCACATAAATGGCTATGTCTTGGTTTTGTCTAGTCATTAATAAATCGATTATTTTTAGATAATAGTAGATAGAAAGAACGCTTGTAATTGAAACCAATAATTGGGATAAAATATTGAATCCTCGATTGATCCCTTCTTTCTTGTTGCTTCATAAGAGTGAATCAATTTCATTTCACGACGAAGGGCGGGGACTATAAATGAACCGCTGGATTGCTTCACTAATATCATTAACAAACAAACAAATAAATAAATAAATAAAGGGATTGACCATGAGAGCAAAGGTTCTTGACCCGGTAAAACACTGCAGATCCACTTCTAGTGCACAAGGTCGTTGTTTGACTATTGCACGGGGGAAATGAAACGGGAAACGGAGCGTGATCTTGCTTTCGCGGCCCGTTTCATCGATGCCCTGACCCTGATCGCGCTAACCAGACAGGTATCAGACGCGCACCCGCACGCGCGCGCGCGCGCGAGGCTCGTGTCCTCCGTTCTCGCGTACGTGTGGCCTGGCTCACGTCGCGGTCTTCCCTACCTTCTTAATTAGCCTTGGCTGGCGAATGGCGCCCAGCTAATCGTGTCGTCTTGATGCGGTTTTATGCGTGTGGAGCACACGATTTTTTCGGGGCAGGTTCGTGATGGAACTAGCGTGGTTAGTTGCATCCGTCTCCAAAGGCAGCTAGCCGCTCGGTCCCTCATCCGTTGCTAAACAGATCAGATCAGGGTGTTATTAATTAGTATGGACAAGAGAGAGTTGTTGACGCTACTTAATCTGAAACTGATGGGTTACCTTGATGCTGGTCTTCACATAATCACAGCAAGGAATTGATAGATTAAATAGAGTGGTTTAGAACAACAACACGCACGTTCCAAGGGCAAAAGGGATTCATGGGTTAACTTTCATTCTTGGACATCATTCCATTAGTTAAGTGACTGTTGTTGGCAAGATGGTGTTGGAGGGAAATGTCATTTTCCTAACCCATCCGATTTCATGGTGGCTCAAAAGTGAGCTGGATTTTTGTAGTGCCACTTTTCGAAGTTATATCGTCTCAGCGTGGCACATCACAAATTTTACAATTAGACAAAAGTATCTATTGCGTATTGTTCTCATCCATATTCACTGAAACTTATCCTGTTTTCTGCTGTTCTAGTACTTTTTACCCCCAAGGTATATCCAAGGCACAACTGTTATATCCCAGCCATAAGGATTCACAAAACCGTTTTTTAAAAAAATCACTCGAAATTCAAAAATTGAAAATATCGAGTCGAAAATCGTCATAAACCGTAGGGTTAAGAAATAAAAAAATTCAAAAAAATCGAAAACCGCTCGGTACCAATTGAATGTTCCTTAGAGCGGTTTTTGAGCGACTTTCGCTCGATTTCTTTGAAAATCGAGCGGTTTTCATCGATTTTCGACCGGTTTATGTCACATAAATTTTTTCAAAATTTTTAAATTTTTTTTGAACTAGACCGGTTTATCGACTGGTTTTGAATCTCGAACCGTAGCGGTACAATCAAAAACCGTGGTTTTCAAGGTATTTTCGTCGGTTTTTCAAACCCTAGCCGTAACAGCTCGACTGAACTGTCGGTACATCATTGCAAGAAAAAAAAATCATTGGAAAGGAAGTAAAACAAAACGAGAGAAAAAAGCTTGACAGAGAGAAGAAAGGAGAGGGGGTTGGCTGCTCGGAGATTCTTGGGGCTTATGATTTTTCAATATAATAGTGCCGAGCACACTAGGGGCCAAATAATTCCAGGTAGGTTCAGATGTTGGAATTCATAGCAACTCAACGCTGTTGGCCAGTGGAAACGCTGTCTTGAGCGGTTCAAATCACGATAATTATTATCGTACATAGACAAAAGAGATATTAAAAATGACTATATTACCGATAATTATTATCTCTAAGCTATATTCAAAGAATGCATGTAGAGAATATAAGTAAATCTAGATATTTATTAAGGGTATAAAGAGAATATCACACTATTTTTTGTATTTAAATATGAAATACGCTCTAAATTTATAAACAAAACCATTCAAAAAATATGTGCTATAAACTTGAACAGAAAGAGTATCCGATAAAAGACATGTACAGTATTGGCAGCACCGAGGACGTATGTTCAGTTAACGTTACAAGTTCTCAAAGTTTGAACCATCTTCTACCGTAATGCATAGCTTCTCTTAAACGCCCCTCGTCGAAATCATCGTACCCAAGAAGGCTGATTATTCTTTCAGTCCTAGCTGGCTTCCTGTTTTTTTCTTCAAATGCTTGAGCAAGGGTATCATGAATCCATGATATTCCCGGAAAGTTGAGGCCAAGTGTTTCTGGTACTTTGTTCCAACTTGATTCTAGGAAGGCAGAAAAAGGGACACGCGGATTGCCTATTCCTTCTCGGTGCTGCCACTGTAGATCACTGAAGAGTTGTACTACTGCTCGAGTGCTGATTACACGGTTTCAATCAGTAAAAAAACACACATTAGTGGGGTTTGCATCAGGATTAAGGATACTGATTTAGGGTGAAAAATCAAAGACCTACCGGTACCGATTTTCGTCGATAATTAGTTAAAAATCGATAAAAATATCTTGCGAAGTCAAATAGATTTGAAATCGACGGTGAAACGGGACAAAAAATCTCGATTATCGACCAGTATTCAGCGATTTTTTACGAAAAATCGGCAACTGAATGAAAAATAGAAAAAAAAATATCACAGACGGTTCTAATAAAGAACCTCTGTGATAAGAACTCATCACAGATGGTTTCATATATTGGAATCGTCTATGATAAACTCTTATCACAGGCAGTTCTAATGAAAAACCGTATGTGATAAACCTCGAAGAAATTGTAAAAAAATTGCAAAAAAACTAAATAAATCGTAATTAATCTACAAAATACCTCAGAGAAATTTTAACAATTTTTGAATTCATTTAGTGCTTCTAGAAAATCAAAAACTATAATTAATGAAAAGGAATAGAAACACTGTCAGTTTTTTATAAAAAGTTACATGCTTGGTCATGCTTTGAAATTTTAAGAAATCAAAACTAGTGCCCAAGTATCATGTACTAAAATTTTCAGAAATATTAGACTTCATTTAGTGCCCCTAAAAATCAAAACCAGAAGGGCATATACAAAGATAGTAGCACTGTTAGAATTGTTTTAAAAATATATATGACTGATTATCATCTGAAAATTTTACAAAATCATTAATATTTCCTGAGGACCTCACACAAAACTTTTCAGAAATATTAGACTTCATTTAGTTCTCCTAGAAAATCAAAAATAGAAGAGCATATATTTTGACAGTAGCACTTTCAGAATTTTTAAAAAAAATACACAAGTCTAATAACATCTAAAAAAATTTACAACATCATTAGAATTGTCTCAAGATCTCACATAAAAAAATTTCAAAAAAATTTAACACTTTTTTTAAAAATTTCTACATTTTTTAAATTTGAATTTGAATTCCACCGGTTTACTGAGAGGTTTCAAAAACTGAACCGGCTTGATATGGTCAAAAATCGTGATTTCGTCGATTTTGTGAACCCTGGTTTGCATCATTCCTTTGTTCTCTTCTCGGAAGGAATGTTCATGTCCAAAGCCCAATTCAATGCTCAAAATCATGCGTACATGCCATTAACCCCTGTTGAGTGTTGGGATCGGTGATCAGGTGTGGGAGGAACCAGGGACGCATGGGCGCATAATAGCGGCCGGCGCAGTGCAAGTGGCCATGCATGCATGCTAGATGAGCTGAGTGAGCGCAGTGGCATCGAGCTGATCGGCGTGCATGGTGTGGGCGGCCGCGTGCTTGCTGGTCTCTGGCTGGCCGTGGTGAACGCCGAGGAGTGGGCGACCTCGCACCATTAGCGAAAAGGCGCCTGTCTCCTATCCCCTGGGCACGAGGGGAGCAAGGGGATGATCGGTACATAGAATAAGACTAGCTAACGCATCATCATCATCGTGCATCGATCATCTTCTTCCTCCTTTAGCTGGGTGGGTGTATGCATGGGCCATGGATGGGTGCTGCCTTGGTGCCTCTCCTCCTTGATCATTGGATGGTCGACGTTTTCCCCGTCATCTCCATGTTCTACCAGACAATTATCCCTCTTTCCTTTCCTTCTCTTTCCCTGCAAATGGCTGTCGCTTCGAGTTATCGATCGATCGCTAGCAGCCTATATACATGCATAGAGATGGTTATTGCCTTATTGGAAAGAAGCTTGACAAAAGTTATCTCAAAACTGCTGGGAATTTGGCGCCTTGTGGCATGCTCGCGGCATGGGCAGTGTGTGTAACGTAACTTCCTGTTTAGGGATGGATTGGTCAGTCAGGCAGTCAGTTGCTAGTGGTTGCTCCGTAGGCATGCAATGCGATAGAGGTGTTAGGAGCCGGTCAAATGGCATTCAAATCTCGCTGTCACCAGGTGCAGTGTCTCTTAGGAAAAAGATCTAATCCAGTCTAAGCGACGGATAAAACTTTAGCGGTTGTAGATCGACCGTTGAATCAAAAAACGATGGTCCAGATCTTTCTAATACTGTTTGGAAATATTTCAGCAATCTTGACACTGTAGCTGAGCACTATTTAACGAACTAGACCGTCGGTTGCTTTGATCCAACAGTACTGACAATTGGTGACTGTTTAAGTTGTGATCACCGTTATGACTGCAAATAAACTCCATCCGTGTCTATATATCTGTGTCCCTCAATAATCTGATGCTTCGTTAGCCCGCATCGGAAACCGTGAGAAAAGTTTTGCTTTATATGGATACGTGGAATATAATGTAAAGGTACCCGAGATCAGGGTTCACAAAACCGGCGAAAATCGCTCGAAAACCGCTGCGGTTCGAAATCAAAACTTGTTCGGTAAACCAGTCCATTCAAAAAAAAAGTAAAATTTTTGAAAAAAATTATGTGCTCGGTTTTTCATCAAAAACCGCTCACAAAAACTGTTTTGCGATGAACATTCAATTGGCAACGGTTTTTCACAAAAACCGATTTTTTTTTAAAAAAAATGATTTCTTAACGCTTCGATTTTTTACGGTTTTCGAGCGTTTTTTGCGGTTTTCGTACCGCGAATTTCGAAATTCGGTTTTCTAAACCCTGCCCGAGATCATGCGCGTCTGCTGCATCAGGGAGCTTACGTCTTTCCTCCGTCAAGGATCGGATTAAGAATATCATAAATTCAGAATGATCTCTCCTGCATGTATGGTTAAAGCTTCGTGTCTAACTTTCTTTGGTGTATCCAATTCCAACTCTATCTTTTTTAGTTATTTTGGTCGACTAGATCCTGCAGCGGCCACAAGAAATAAGAAAGAGATCTAGGTTGTTGACGATGCAGTGAATTCAAACAGGCCATGGGATCTGCTACTTAGTTCTACTGTTGCTGCGACGCGACGTCGTCGAAGGAGAGGAGGAAAGACATGGCGCCGCACCACTGTGGAGACGTTCGTTCTCGCAGGCCTGTCCTTCCACGAGCGGGTCATCAACGGCACGTCGTGAATTAAAGCCCACGTCGGCCGGCTGGGCGGTGGTGGCCGCCGTGGCGACGCAACGTCCGCGTTCGTTGGTGGCTACGACGACGCACGCGAAGCGAAAGCACGGCGGCGATGCGCCGACCGGGAGCGCCCTCTCCGTGCGGGTTTCACCTGCACACGACGCTCTGCCGGGCGCGAGCGCGAGCGAGCTTGGGGAGGCCGGGGAAACCGAGCGGGGGCTCGGCGTTGTGAGCCAACCAAGCAACCGGCCACATATTTGTCACCGACAGAACGTGCACGCACGCCCGGCCGGCGCGCCGGCTCGGGTAAGCGGGCGCGTGCGGCCGGCGTAGCGGTAGCGGTCGACGCTGCCCTGCCCGCAGCCAGCCGCGCGCCGGCCGGTTGTTTCATTTGCGAGAGGCTCTCACTTGCAACGCAGTCCAACCGTCCAGCAAAAAATCGCCCCAGAAGAAGCAGAGAAGAGATCTCGTGCCTGTATTAAAACTTTTAAACACACGAATTATACGGAAATTTCGCAAGAGACATTCAAATTCTCTAGACTCTTAAAGAATCTACAGTCCGCGTGAGCCTTAGGCCCGCTTGGAAGTTAGATCGGCGGAGTTCCTTAGGAAAATAAATACTCGGGAGCAACTACTATCTTACAGTTATCCGGAACTAGAATTAGCTGCGGTTGCTCCCCAAGCACGACACGTGGAGCTTCGGTGGTGAGTAGGAGTCACGTGCAAGCACTCGTAGGCGTAGCGATTCTCTGCTTCGCTGGTTAAAATTGATGCAGTATAGTGGGGCCACATGGTTCAATGTTTAGATTTTCTGTGGCATCTTAGACCCAGCTTTTGAATTGGAATTTATGTGAGTTAAAACCTTTTGATTTGAAACTTTTTTATTTTAAACTTTTCGAGTTGAAATTTTCATATTTTCAAATTTTGAATTAAAAGTTTTCTAATTTGAAACTTTTCGATTCTAAATTTTTCGAGTTTAAACTTTCTAATGTTCAATTTTTGAATCGAAAGTTTTCTGAGTTGAACTTTTCGATTTGAAACTTTCCGAGTTGAAACCTTTTGATTTAAAATTTTTCAAGTTGAAACTTTCTAATATGAATTTTTTGGTTTAAAACTTTTTCGATTTGAAACTTTCAGAGTTGAAACTTTCTGATTTGAAATTTTTTGATTTAAAATTTTTAGAGTTTTAAATTAAGTAGAAACTTTTCGAACCAACAATTTTTTTAATCAAAACTTTTTGAGTTGAAATTTTCAAGTTGAAACTTTCTAATCTGAAACTTCTCGAGTTAAAACTTTCTGATTTAAAATTTTTCAATAGCGTGCAGAAGATCCTAACTAGAGCATGCGATCTATAGTCCACATGTTTTGGGGAAAAAAAAGTCTGGATCCCACCTACAGGCCGGGGAAAAGGTGCAGCTTCAACTTGCCATCCATTCGTGCGTCACGAGATCAGACAAAAAGAAGGCATGTCAGTACTATAGTATGAACAGAAACGAAGATAGCTGCGAACGACCGTAAAATAGGATTTTTTTGTAAATACTCACCGGATGCGAGGTGTGGTACGAAATTCACGTGGAAATCCTTCTGTTTCCAAACAGGATCTACGTCACCAAGAGCAAGCAAAAAAATTTCTTCGTCGATCTTGGCAAAAATCCAAACCACATACATGCATGTACACTGAGCACACGGGGACGACAACCACGACGTTCCTGCTCGATCGATCCGGCCTCCGTCCGGCAGGCGACGGGGCACCATACCGTCGTGACTCGTGAGTCGCTTCCAAGGCCGACCAGCTGACTCATCAATCATGGCCGAGAAGTGAGAACTAACACATGCCGCGGGAGGGGAGGCCACGGCCGGGCGGTACATGCATCGCGCCACGAAATCGAACGCGGCACGTCGCCCATCCTGCCGTGCCGGTACGTGCCGCGCCGGCGCGGCTCCCTCGGCTCGGCCCCGACCCTGCCAGCCCGCGGTGGGCAGGCATGGCATCCGCCCGTGTGCCGCCGTGCGAGCCGATGCCGATGCGGCGCGCGACGTCCCTTGTCGCCGCGCCACGGCTCTCCCCTGCAGCCCCATGAGTGGCTAAAGTGGGCATCGTGCCATGTTGGCACGCCACAAGTTTATTGAGCCGCGTGTTTAAACCGTGTCGTGCTGCTATGACCTAGCCGGCCTACCATACCGGCTCGGCTCGGCTCGCCTTCAATGAGACTAGACACAGCCTATTTACGATTCGTGCAAGTATAGATTTAGCCCATTTATACTATTGCGACAAGAGGAAATGAACCGGAGACGTAAGAGTTGACAGTAGACACATATATTGGGGAGAAAATAAATAAATTTTATTTATTCTTGAACATATGCAGAATTACTCCTCGTTAAAAACCTTATACCCAATATGGGTACCCAGCGTGGAGCAGCTTGATGTGCGTACTCGGTGTCATTTAATATGTACTCTCTAGTCTCCATTATCTTCCTTTTAGCATCTCCGTTGTGTCCTCTTTCTCCACATACGAGGGCCGCAAAAAACACCAATCGTAGAGCGAGCTACAATATAACGTAATATCGCGGCAGAGTACCCTCTAACATACCGTGGCTGCTTAGGGCCTATCAAACCTGTTTTATACCATATCGGTCCAAGTACGATCTATCCAGGTATATCGTGCCGTGTCTGCCGTGCTACGGCCGATCAAAAAAAACCAAGCCCGTCTATGAGTGGCTGTCTCGTGGTCCATGGGTCAGTGGACCGACATTGGACTTACGTGTTCTTTTTTCCATTGCGGCTTGCAGAATGGATGCATGCCCTGCTGTCTGGCATGTTTGATTGCACTTTGCAATATTTTTCACTAATACTCCCTCAGTTCAAATTTATAAGACTTAATTTTTAATAATTTTGTCTATAAATATATGACGTATTTCATATTTTAATGCAAAATTAGTGTGACATTTCCTCTATACTCCTAATAAATATCTATTTTTACTTTATATTTTCTATATGCATGCATTGAGTACAGTGCGTCATGATAAAAATTAGGAGTAGTCTAGTTATTTTTAATTTCTTCTTAGTCTATGTGTTACGATAAAATACGTCTTATAAACTTAGATGGAGTGACCAGTTACTGCAAGCACCGGCTGTTGATCCAAATAGGATTTATGTGCGGTTAGATCTATGAGCGTATTCCCGACAAGGATTATTGACTAAATTAACATTTGATCCATGAGTGCACTGCTCGCTAGGATTATTGATCAAATCAATATTTTATGTTCAAAGTCTATAAAGGGCCCATATATTAGTGGCACAGTAAATATGACGGTTATTTCTATAACCACAATTTAAAGCAGACATTATTCCCTTTAATAATAAATTAATGAGAAATCATAACAACCAATTAAGACCACAAAAGATGATCAGTCCTAGGGCCTGTTTGGGGTTGCAATGGTAATAAAATGCTTTTGGTTTGTTGGGTGTAGCATTGTGGTGGTGGTGTGGCTTTTCTTGTTATGCCGTTTGGCAAACTGGCTGTTACAGCTGTAGCTTTTTGGGGACAACCGAGCGGGAAGGCAGTAACCTAGCGAAGCACAGCGGCGGATGAGTGGATAGGTGACGTGGAGGTGGCGAAGGTCGGGGAGGCGGAGTGAGCGAGATGGGAGACGATCAAGCGAAGTCACAGCTGAAAAGCTCCTCCTCAGCGGCTGCAGCTTTTAGGGGTGCTTCTGCTGTGGCTTAGCTTCCCAGCTGCTTTGCAGCCATGCTGTTTGGGAGAGCTTTTGGCCCAAAGCTGAAGCATAGCCCCCCAAACAAGGCCCTAGGCAATAGCGACTAGTCATACAGCTTTGTAAGTCTTGGTCAGGTAAACTGATCTAAAGACAAGGCAGTTTCCTACGTGATTAACTGAGAGTGGTTATTGGTGCATTTAGTAACTTACGATAATTACCCAAGAAACACAATGGTTGACCAAAGAGCGAGACGATTGAAGATTTAATGAAGACTTGTACATAAAGACAAGAAGCGTCTATAGTGGTATTAATTGTCACCTCTTAGGTAACCATAACTAGGAAGGTCTGTATGCCTCAAAACAATAGTCTAATTGCAATTTCATTTTGGTAGCATTCTTTCTTATTTTCTAGTAAGTTTGATAGGAAACTTAGGTCTCAACAGGGTTCAAATTATCGACGATAACAGCCTTGTCGAGCCAGTATGATAATATAAACTGGTCGGCATATCGCTCAAATTCAAATTCAAAAAATTAGGAAAATTTGCAAAAATTTGTCCAAAATTTCCCTAAAATTAGTATTAATATATTTGTGAAGTCTGAGATGAAAACGAGTTGAAAAAACAAATTTTTGAGACGTTTTTCATGCAAAACTGAATTGATTTAATTGAAAAGGGTTAAAAAAAAAGAAAACAATACCATGCCCATTAGGCCTAGTCTGGCCCACTTTAAATGATGAAGCTATACAACCTGTAGGGACTCCCTTCAGACACATTCAATCCACTTCCGACATATCTCAAGCTGAGCTCTCGCAGTCGCCGACTTCTCCACCCAGATCCGCGTGCCGTCGACCGTCTTACCACCGTCGAGACCTCGATAATCGACAGGTAAGCTCCGATAATCGTTTCCCTAACCGAAAATTGACATGCGCTAGGAAGACCTGAGCCGTGTCGATTTTCCAGAAAACCCTAGAGATAATCGATGTATTGGAAGCAATAATCGTGTTGTGCTTAGCGATAATCGTTTCCCCCAACCGAAAATCGACATGCGCTGGAAGACCTGAGCCGTGTCGATTTTTGACCAAACTTTAGCGACAATCGAGCTGTTTAGCGTGATAATCAGTTGAAATCGGCTGATAATCGATGTTGTTGTTCATGTGATGCTAAGTTATGTGGATTGTGGAGTTTGACAAGTTTACATTATATGTGATGTTGATCTTGGTCTGATGGGCAATACAGCATGTTTGTTCTTGATTATTTATAGCATGTTTGTTGTTGATCTTGGTTTGATGGCAGTAGAAGATGTGAATGAATGGCAATAGGTGACGTATTTTTATTTTTATTTTGGTTGTTTGCTTAGAGCCTTGCACAGTATAGATGAATGGGTAGATGCATTTATGGATTAATGCATGATGTTAGGGTTAGTGTGATTGTGAATTTTTATTGGTAGCATTCACTGATGTAATGTCTGTTATATGTTGTTAACAAGCACATACATTAACTTGATGTATACATCGCTAGCACATACATATAGTTTTAGCAAGAAGTCACATTAAATTGATGTTTTATATTAGTTAACGGCTTGTCGTTTTGTATTAGCAGATGGCAGATCAGAGTGATATTGTGTGGGAGCACGAAGAGAACATGGTGACCAGATTTCGATGCAAATATTGTCACCAGGAGAAGAAAGGAAGCGGTTCAACCCGCTTGAAGCACCACTTGGCAGGGCAAGGTACGATGTCGTCTATTGCAGGAAAGTTTCTAAGGAGGTTCGCGAGTACTTTCAGCGTGATCTAGACATGATTAAGGATAAGAAGGGAATGAGGGACGAGAGGCTAAGAAAGGAAGCAATAGCTGCAGATTCTTCGCATAGAAGAAGATCATATGAGGACTACACGAGTGATGCTGATGAGGAGAAGCAACTCTAGCATGCCATGGCTACCTCCAGGACGGATGCAGAATTTATCAGTCGGGGCAGGTGGTAGGTATGAGCACAGTGGTGGTAATGGCACCTCTAGGGGGGCGGTATGTCGCCGAGGATGCTTCGGAGTTCCTCGCAGTGTGAAAGACCGGCCGTGGAGGATTACAGCTTTGGTATAGCCCGTGCCCCTGTGCAAACAAGGATTGACACTTGGAGCTGGACACAGAAGGGGAGGAATGCGAAGCAGGCGATTGTCTCTGCTTGGGCCAAATTTTTTCACACTGCTGGTATCGCAGGGAGGAAAGCAGACAATCCGTATTTCGTTACCGCTATCAGGGAAACTCAAAAATAGGGTAAGTGAGTTTTCAAATTTTTGTCCAGTTCTTCGCCAATTAATAGCTCACATGTTAATGTTGTGTTTGTTTTGCAGGCGAATGTGTCCTGTCTCCAAGTGGGGGAGACATAGACGAAAAATATTTAGACGCAAACGAAACGGACATACAGGAGAATCTAATGACAGTAGCTCCAAGACGGACAACAATGGTGGTGAGCCTGGTGACGGCGCCTCCATCCCTCTCACTTCCGCTCAGAAGGACAGTGTGTCATATAATTTATAGGGGAGTCCCAGTTCACTTATGCGACACATGACAGAGACCATGTGGTTCCACAGTCACAGAGGACTACTCTACAGGTAAGGGAAGGGATCATTGACATAGCCATGACGCACCGCAAGATAGCTCCAGCTCGTTTAGTGTCCTCAAGATACAAGGGAGTTATGCCTCATATGACCAATACGACTACGCCATTCCGGATGCTCGTGCACAACCTCCTCCTACACAATGGGTTTATGAGTGGCAAGATTCTGAATTTTATGCCATGTTGTACCAACAGTGACAAACAACTAGCCTATGGATGGGGCAAAGCTGACACGAATATAAAGCGGAATTACTAGCTACACGAGGATTGTTGATGATATCCACAGAGGAGTATAACATGACCAACTAAGTGTATAACCAACAATACTATGGTCTGATATTTCATTTATATGTTTCATTTCATTGCAACTCGAATTTTTACTAACATAGTTTTCATGTAGGTCCAACGTAGCATATGTGCGACAATGGAAGGATCACGGGGCTATGCCAAGTGCGAACATTGCTACTCGGTGAGAAATATTGATTTCAAATATCATATGCTATGGTGTTGAAATGAATGTTATTGAAATGTGGATTTGTCAGACTTTTGAGTTGTGAATGGTATTTAAATAAAATGTTATTTGTTGACATATTATTGCTACATGCTTAATTGACAATTTGACATTGTCTAAAATACAGCATCCAATTTTTTTCCCCAATTTTCTGCAATTTTTTCATTTTTTCTTCACTCTGCCTACTTTCTTCCAAAATATGTCGATAATCGAGTCATACCACTCGGTAATCGGCTATTATTGGTCAATAATCGAGAATTATCGCTGCTACCTTCGCTAAGAATTCAAATGACTTCGATTTCGAAATTCATGATAATCATTGATTATTGCTACCGCGCAATGTTCGATATTCCATGCGATTTTGATATGGTTAACCCTGGTCCGATCATCAACAATTGCCACTGGCGATATACACTTTGGTTACCGGTTGAAATTGCTACTTGTCATGGTGGGCGTCGCAACATGGACCATTGTTGCAGTGGAGATGTTGTGCAAGTTGTAGTTCTGAGAGAGAAGCGCTGGTGTGTAAGTTGGTAGTCGTGTAATGAAAATTATGATTTATCAGCGGTGACTAATGTTTTTAATTGGTTTAAAAAAGTTAAAGAAGCTATCGCTAACTATCACGTAAGCTATCATTCGTCGTATTTTCAATGTGTGTGTGTATATATATATATGTATATATGTATATGTATATATGTATATATGTATATATGTATATATATATATGTATATATATATATATATAAAAGTCACCTCCAAACAAATTATAAAACATAATATGTTAGAAGTTACTAATATTTTATAAGAATATGAGTCAAGTCCGGAATCAAACAAATATACTAATACATATCCATGAGACCATAAATGATAACTATATCATAATGTTCATAACAATAAGTACTTAATCACAAAGAAATATGAATATTTGATTATTGATAAACAGTCTTTTACTAGGTTTCTCGTAGTTCAGACTTATAAAAGATAAATTTTGGGCTTTTAGTAATGTAAGATTACAAAATGAGCATAATATTTTGGTCCATATGTACCTATGTAGGATAGCGGAGCTATTGCTATCTACAAACTACTTCAAACAGTAGAGCTATTGCTAACCATAGCGCTTATAGCTAATATAGCGAAACACTGGCTTGTAGCTTTGCATATAGAATCAAAAAACGCTACAGTTAGCTATTTAGAACATTACGCAATTCATATTTACGCCAACCGACAGAATAATACATTCTACTAATCTTGGAAGAGTTCCTGCCTCCTCCTTGCTTTGAGCTATTGGAGAGCCGGCTGCCGAGCCGGCTCAAAAAAATACGCTCGGGTCCTTTTTCGAGAAAAAAATTAAGTTTAGGTCCTTTCCGTGAAAAAAAAAATACCATCGGGTCTTTTTTTATTGAAAAAAATATATATTACGTTCACGCCCTTTTAGCTTTTTTAGGCGTAGCGCTCGGGTCCTTTTTGGGAAAATCAAAATTACATTTAGGTCCTTTTTTGGAAGAAAAAAAAGAGTCGTCAGGTCTTTTCTCCGGAAACAAAAAACTATGCGCTACGTTTAGGTCCTTTTGCTGTTGTTTTTTTAACGTTTAGGTCCTTTTTCGAAAACAAAATACGCTTGGGTCCTTTTTTTGGAACAAATTTGTTTATGTCTTTTTTTTCGTTTTTTAGCGTTAAGCATGCGCTACGTTTAGGTTCTTTTTGTTTTTAAAAATTATTACGTTTATGTCTTTTTTCGGAAAAAAAACGCTTACATCGCGTGTTTCCTCAATTTGCTCGCGTTGAGAGCGACATGCGCACGCTTTCTCTATTTGCTCGCGTGGCATGCAACGGTCGCGGCGTGGCACGCCGCGGGCACTTGCCTAGTGGTTGTCTATTTATAACCATGCTCACGGGCATAGAGCTATAAATGGGAGCGAAGCCATCGATATATTGGCGACAGGAAAAAAAATTGAGGCAGAAGTGACAAACAGATGAACAAACAAACATCTTTTTTTATCGTGAAAAATCCTCAAGATATATCATTATCATTCACTCGATACTGAACAGTAACATAAAGAAAAGTATAGTCATTCGATTCTACTCCCACGCTTTCCCTGAAACGACCCAGCAAAAATAATGCAGGATTAGCTTTGACGCAATTTATACCGGCAAAACCGATTAGGTGATTCACCCATCAATAACCCGGCCACCCGTCCATTTCGCAGGAAACTCATCGGCAGCGTCGCCCTGCTGGGTGGATGGAGCGTCTTTCCATGTGCGTGCATCCCCCCCCCCCCCTCCCTTTCGCACCATCCGTCCCTTCCTCTCTGTCTCTTTTATATAAGCCATGGGTGGCGCACTCACAGGTCGATCGGCAAGAAGGCCTTGTTGTAGTAGTGCGCGTTGCTTGCTTGCACTAGCAGCTCAGCGACACTGCAATTACAAGAGCGAGGCTTAGCTAGAGTGAAGTGATAGATACAGGCAACTGCTACGCAGATAGAGAGGGAAAGGAGGAAAGGGGAGAGAGAGAGAGAGAGAGAGATGAGGCAGTCCAGGTTCAAGAGGATCTGTGTCTTCTGCGGCAGCAGCCAGGGCAAGAAGAGGAGCTACCATGACGCTGCCATTGAGCTCGGCAACGAGCTGGTAACTAACCACGCCCCAGTAGAGTACCTCTGCTTCTACCTCTACCTTGCAAGATGCTGCATGCATGCTTCTTTACTTGTGTCTCCCTGAACACCCCGTGTAATTTCACCATATCAATTTGCAATGCAAAAGTAACATGATTTACCACACAAATCCCCTTCTTCTTCTTCTTCTCCACAAAAGCATGCAGCATCTGCTGCTTTACCTTCGCAAATCCAAGATGCAGGCTCTGCAGCTTCTCTGCTTCTTGTGTCGCTCGTCTTGTCTCCTGCCTTCGCGTTAATTTGCTGCTTGCCGGCCTCTTCCCTGCACCATCCGTTCTCCTGCAAAATCCACACCTGTGCAAGTGCGCAGTGCAGCAGTACTACAAGGCTAACGTACTGCATCGATCCTCTGCGCGCGTCACAGGTTCACGCACACTTCGAACAATTAATCCTTGGTGTATTATTCCGCGTGTTCCTGGTCGCCAAAGCCGAGCCGGCGGCAGTACTACTGCGTTCACGAGCTCCGTAAGTCGAAAGGCCGGCTAGGCCAGCTCCGTCGCCTCGCATTGAAGAAGCATCGCTACCAACCCTCGAAGCAGAGCACCTCTCCCCTTCCCTACCACATGCATGTCTTGCACAAACTGCACCGAGCGAGGAGGCAGTTTTAACCGTGCGGTGGATTTATGATATCGTGTGTTGCTGGGTTAGTGATTTGGGGTTTGGATCGACGTTGCAGGTGGCGAGGAGCATAGACCTCGTGTACGGCGGCGGCAGCATCGGGCTCATGGGGCTCGTCTCCCAGGCGGTGCACGACGGCGGCAGGCACGTCATTGGGTAAGCGCAGAGCAGCAGAGGCAAACGGAAGGCTTCATCTGCTCTCCTTAATCCCAAGAAGAATGTGTTCTTGTTTCGTTTTCGTCTGTGGAGTTCATGTGCTCATCACTTCGTTTTGTCATCTTGTCGCCCATGCGCAGGGTCATTCCCAAGACTCTCATGACCCCAGAGGTACGTCTGCCTCCATCATGCAACTACTACAACCTACGGCTACTCGTTGCTATAGCTTGCATGATATATACTCTCGCTCATAAATATAGATCTATCTTAATTTTACTTAAGGATTAAGATTACGATAAAATTGAGAAAAATATGGAAAAAAATGACTTAGATACCATACTTAATTGTCTTAGAATATAAGAGATAATACTATGCGTAGATCGTAATGAATAAATATATATGATTAAGAGAGAATAAAAGAGTATAGTAGGAAAAAACCTCGTTAAATCTATATACAAGCTTTATATTTATAAACAATACTATTTAAACTATAGATCTTATATTTTCGAACAAGGGAGTAGTACTTAACAACACTTTAATTATCAAGTACCAGCTACTAGAGTAGTAGCACGCACAAACTATGCTACACTTACAAACAAAACACGTGTATAGCACGCACGGACTCTCTGAGTGAGTCATTTACAATGACAAGCACGCCTATCTCCACCGGTGCTGGGGCTCACTTGTCAGCGACTCATCAGTCGGATCCTGTACATGTGTCGTTCCTAAGCGTAGCAGCTCTATGCATCCCTTGGACCCAATCATAGCAACGCGTTCACGTTTGGAAGTTTTTAGGTTGTTAATAGGGCATCTATTATATAATAAAGTCAATAATATATGTTTTAGATATCTAAGAAAAAAAAGAAATAGTTAGAAACTCTCGTATAAAAGCAAAACATTCGGCCCTTAATCCCATTGACCCTAATTAAAGATAAACTATAGGATCGAGCCATTGGATTTTATTAAAAGGAGAGAGAAGACAATCCTTAATTTTAAAGAAAAAAGGCGGAAAAAAACGTATGCACTTAAGGTAAAAAAAAATTTATGTACGGTACATGCGTGTCTGGTGGCAAAAAAAAAACAAAAAGTTTGTACGTGAGAGAAAGCAAAAAAAAAGTGAAATGTTTGATAGGAGCCCTTCTTATCCACTATTTATACAGTATAGAAAGAGCTTAATGTTTAAAGGTTACAAGATATTAATTCTGCACGTTTATGATATTTTCACGCACTACAGTGTCTTAATTCTATTCATGTATAATACATATTCACATAGTATGAAAGATTTCTACACGCTACCAGATCTTTGACCTTTCATGACAACCAAAAACCATTAGGAAAACAAGACAAACCATCGGAATAATTTCTCGACGACCACCTGTCAGGAAATAACCATCAGGCATAGAGCGCGTCTGTCTGTAAAATTTATTCTCTTCATGTAACACTGGGTTTCTGGTAGCAACATCACTTAGTAATGTATTGGATAGTATGTACGTGTACCATAAATTAGTAAGATTATATCAAGACAAGTTTGTATTGTGCCATGCAGTAACGATAGAAAATTGACCACACATGTGTGTGGCTACAATATTGTAGCTGCTACATACAATTGCATAACAAGTTCAACTAAAGTTTTAATCATAGCTATTAAAGTTGTATAGCAATCACAATTGGATTCCTATCATAATATCTAGCCGTACAATTGCGCAAGTATATGGCTGGTTATTATATACTAAAAATCGATGACAGGTCTTTTATAGTTTCCAATAAAAAGATAATTAATATGGCCCTGCTAATGACCAAGCGCCAGATGCCACCGAAGTAAAGGAGTCGGGCCAAAGAAAAGGCACAGACGAGGGGGGGGGGGGGGGGAAACAGATAAAAAAAGGGATAAATCCTAGAGAGAAAAAAAAGATAGCGCATAAAAAAATGTGTGTTTTAGCTTGACCAAATTGCATACATCCTCTGCTCCTCGCCACCATTGTGTTGTAGTGCATTTCCCAACCAACTCAAACTGGCCTTTTGCCATTGATTCATCTGACTTAAGGGCATGTTTGGAACACAGAATTTTTGCAAGAATTTCACAAGAAATCATTTAATTCATGTAGGAATTTGATTCTTGCGTTCCAAATGGCCTAATGTAAGATGATGGGATTATAATGGTGAAAGGATTAGTCAGATGTAGTTAGTAAGATCTCATTGGATTACGTGTATATTGAATGGTCCTGGTGTTCTTTGCATATACAATTACAAGTCTAAGACATTTAAAAATATGATAACATATATACTATATGCATATTGTAAATTGCATGCATATGCAAACCAAAAGATCGTGACATAGAATGCTTTGAACTGTTTCTTTGGCCTATCATAAAACCATCGTTTGATTCCATTATGTGGAACCAAGGTTGCACTATCAGATTGGGTTTAGCTCTAAACTTTCTTTTATTGCAAGCAGGTTTGTGAGAGAAAATTTGTGATACCTCTTATACTCCTCAACTTGTTAGATACCACCTCTGAAAAACCTTTGTAGATACCAAGGATCAAAATTAGAGGTATCGCACCAATTAGACTAACCACCACTCGGTAATATTCATGTATATTTCAAATTAGGCAATATACACTATCTGCGTAATTGAGCAGGCCAATCTCCTACTAAGAAAAAGAAGAAAAAAAATCTAGAAATTATCAAAAAAGGAAAACATATGGTCCTTAATTTGGTGAACCACAATTATGTTTAACAGTGGATGCTATGTAATAAACGAGGATAATTGCTATGAATTCTAAAAACATCTTTCCATTAATATGGTGGGCCCTTCTTATGTTTAACAAATAGTAGCCATTAATTTATCTTTATCTATGAAAGTGCACATGAAGTTGATTTGTCGTCAAACAAAAACAAATGGAAAAAAATAATCCATTGACCATTAACAGATGATGAAGGTGCCACAAAGATATTTTCATTGAATATGTGAATATTTCGAGTTTTCAAATGGCTATCTTAAAAAAATACTAGACATTATGTGGAAAGAAAGAAGGTGAATATGGATATGATTTTAAAGGCGCATCCAAAAGTGTGACAGTAGCTGTCTTTAAGCCTTACTACCTATGTTTTTTTTGCTGAAACGAAGGAGAGAGAACTCAAGAGACAACTCAAACGGTCTCTCATGCAAGACACATTCTTGACACAAGAAACAATCGTGGAGAGCGTGGGTATGTACGACACATGCGGGCCAATGTTTAATAATTTATAGAGTCAGTTATTGTCCCTACTATTAGAGTGGTTATAGCCTTATGGGTGGTTTTCATAGGAGATGCCACTTAAAAATTTATAAAGAAACAGTCACACATATTTGGGAAAATAATATGTTTGATAAGGAGGCCATATAGAAGAGGACAAGGTTGGTTGGACTATTAACGATATTTAGCTATAAATGATCGACAACTATTTCTGCCCAACAATATAATCTATATTCTATATTATAATATATGATTTTGTATATTCTCTATTATACCAAATAATATTAAAATATCAAATAATTTTACAATAACTAAAATTAAATCGAATTGAAAATGTAAAAAAATCTGAAATTTGAATAGTATATAATGGGTTTTGCATCTAGATGTTTTCTATATGTAGTCCTTTCCCATCCATATGTTTTTACTATTCAAACGACAGAATCACGTATATATATAGCTAAACCACTTAAACATATTTTAAAATTGATGACCGCGCAAGCGTTCGAGCCACCTTGCCAGCAGAAGTAATAATCAAATGGGGCTTGGGAGTTTGGACTCTGAACACTCCTGTTGGAGTCCCGGGGGACATGGCACTTGACATAAAAGAATCCTATCTGATGAGCAGCAGTGATCGAGAGCTATGTGCTTTTGGCACAAATCCAAATCTTGGCGTGAGGATAAACTAGTGAGAAAGTGCAGCTCTACAGATGTTAATTTTTTCCCCAAAAAAGTCTTCCCATGGCATCATCCCTTTCTGCCTGGTAGAGGCCAGAAGGTTTGCCTTCTCGATGCAAGAGCAGCATGTTATTCTAAGCAGAAGTAGAGGGCATTGTCTTTGACTGTCTCTGACGTTTTGCCCAGAGGAATGTTTCTTTTTTTGCGTGTGTGAAGTTTGAGAAAGTGTTTTCATACTTGGGAGAGAAGTGCACTAGTCTTGGTGCAAATGAGAAGTTGATGCCTTGTTTTGCAACAAATTAACAGGGACTTCAATTCTTAGGATTTGTGAAGTTTCAGTTTCACAGAGACAAAAATACTCCTTAAGAAAAGTATAAATTGTCCCTTTTATTTTTGAAACAAGAAGTATATATAATCCATGATGTGTACTAGAGTATTCTATTCATGACTTTGTACTTTTGTGGTTATCTTATATGCCATATCACTAATAGATGCTGTACTATATGCCACAAAAAATTAACTCATGGTTCAGAAGCCTCATATCCATATTCATTTGTGCTTGGCTGTGACTCTGTCTGTGGTCCTGTTCCTAGTTGGCTTTTTTATCATTCCCAAAACAGGCACAAGAGGACTACTTGTTAAATCATCTAGTGTCATTTTTGGTTCCCTTTGGAGCACAATCATGCCCCTCTCGGGAATGTACAAGCTAGTAGTGTTTGTCTGCAGTGCACCATACACCACCATACACAGAGACCAAGCATCATGCATCCTTGGCAAAGAATTCTTTTACTGCTCCCTTTGCAGCATGGCTCAGGAGGTGAGCTGAGAAAACAATGTTAATCTTTTGGCAGATAAGTGGTGAGACAGTGGGGGAGGTGAGGCCAGTGGCAGACATGCACCAAAGGAAGGCAGAGATGGCGAGGCAGTCTGACGCCTTCATAGCCCTGCCTGGTGAGTCACTCATCGAAGCCTGCATTTTTATCCCACCAGGATCAGGTGAAAAGAACATTCAAGGCTCTGCAGAAACCCCTGACAAGTTACAGCAAACTGGGGGCGGAAACTTGTGGCACAAATCCCTCACATGTCTAAAAATGAATTCGACTGCGCTTACCTGTGAGCTTTTTTGTAGAAGTATAAGTGAATTGTCTGCTTTTTCTCATCAGTTTAAGTTTTTAGATGAAATAATTAGTGCATACAACTCAATATGGTATCAGAACCAAGAGGTCTTGAGTTAGTGCAATTACAAAAAATAATTGTACCCCGCTCTTATTCCACCTCTTAGGTCTGAAGGAACCTACATGTGAGAGGAAATGTTGAAGTATAAATGAATTGTCTGTTTTTCATCGTTAGTTTAAGTTTTTGGATAAACTGAGTGGTGCATGTAACTCAATACCTTTACCTTGGTAGTGTAACCAATAATTGGTGCAAAGGTTCTATCACCGAGTAGATGGATGTGTCAAGCTGGATTTGTTCAGATTATCTGTCTTGTTGTGTGTAGTACTACCAGACTTCTAGTTGACCATATGTGTCAATGCAGGAGGGTATGGGACACTGGAGGAGCTGCTTGAGGTGATTACATGGGCACAACTCGGCATCCATCATAAGCCGGTAATGTCATTTCCTCTGTGTGGGCTCTGATATTATCTAGGCTAGTCAGCTTTGACATCAGTAGTTTACTGCGAGATAAACGCAGCATAATACACAACTGAAAATATCTGAATGTGCTGGCTGGCTCTGGTTCTTCAGGTTGGCCTGCTCAACGTCGACGGATACTACAACTCGCTGCTGACCTTCATCGACCAGGCGGTCGAGGAGGGCTTCATCAACCCCAGCGCCCGCCGCATCATCGTGCTGGCCCCGACGGCGCAAGAACTGATGGAGAAGCTAGAGGTAGACAATGTCACAGAGAATGCTCATGCCCCTGAACCTGGATCCATTGGAACGTTGCTAATGCAATGTCTTTGTTGTTTGCGATCGATCGGTTATCCAGGAGTGCGTGCCTTACCACGATAGGGTCGCGTCGAAGCTGAACTGGGAGATGGGGCACCTAGGGTACTGACACTGCTGGCGAGGGCTAGCTGCCTGCTTCTGGGCCATGGAGGAACAGGCGCGACCCATGGCGATCGATCGACATCAAGCCGTCAGATTGGGTTGTTGTCAACTTGATGCAGATTTGGAGTGTGGAACCAAGGTTTGATTGGTGCAGCAAAGAGCGCTTGCGCAAGCCCATTTTGTATATGTTTGCTTCGATTGGGGACAGCTTAAATATTGTAAAATTTGGCCGGTTTCCTCCCCTGCTCTTCTACTCGATCTCCACCCAGGGTTCCAAATATCGCCGAAATTTCGGATTTCGGACCACCTCGAAATCTAAAGCACCCGTAAAAAAAAAATGAAATTGTTACAGTAACCCGAAATTTCGGTTTTTTTCGACGAAATTTTGTGTTTTTGGCTGATTTTGAAACTTTTAGGGCCGGATTTGGTCCAATAACCTTTAGGAAAGTCATCTAAAACCGAATTTTTGAGATATTTTAAAATTTTGGCAGAAATACTGTTAGATTTTTATAAAATTGTACAAGCTTGATAATGTGTTGAAAATTTTATGGTACTATCTTTCATAGTTTAGTATCATACATAAACAATTTCAAAATAATTTAACTTTATTTGTTATATTTAAAAAATCAAAAACAGAATGAACATAATTGGGACAGTTACATTGTCAGAATTTTATAAATTTTCTTGAGTATGATTATGATATAAAATTTTTATGAGGGATCAATAATTGACTCAGTACCATTATATAAATTTTTCAAAAAATTTAAACCTTGTTTGTTTGGTCAATCAAATCAATGTAAGCATTGAACTTCGTTTGTTATATTATATTTCAAAAATCAAAAAGAGAAAGAACATAAATGGTATTGTGCCTTGTAAGAATTTTATAAATTCACTGGAGTGTGATCATGATTCAAACATTTTGTGAGATATTAAGCATTTCTTTATCACCATTACGTAAAATTTTCAAAAATTTTAAACCTTTTTGTATTGCTAAAGCAAATCTATGTATTAATCATCAGACTTTTATCAGGACGTAGCACTGTCTGAATTTTTAAAACTTATTTAAGAATTATAATCATCTAAAAATTTTACAGAAACAATAATGTTTAACGTGGTTTATATAATTTTTCATTTTGTTCAAGTTTGCCGGTAAGCCTTTTAACAGGGCAGTAGTACTGCTCGAATTTTTAAAAATTTATGAAGCTTGATAATCATATGAAAATTTTATGAGAATATTATTTATTCATAATAACCATGAAAAAAAATTCAAAGTTTTATAACGTGATTTGAACCATTTTGCATTCGGTTCAAAATTACGAGTCAGCGTTTTAACAGGACAGTAACAATGTTTGAATTTTTAAAAATTCCACAGACTTCAGAATAATTTGAAATTTTTATGGGAATATCATCAATGTGTTAGGACTCTACAAAAATAAATTTCAAAATTTTTCGACATCGTTTAACCCACTTTTTTTCCGTTGAAAAAGATCGAAATTTCGGGTATTTCACCCGAAACTTCGCTATTTTTCGGTGAATTTCATTTTTTCTTGGTACAAAACGAACCGGATTTGAATTTTAGTTTTTGAATTTCAGACCAGATTTGTCCGAAATACCCGAATTTCGTCAAAATTTCGGATTTCGATCCCGAACGGTATTTGAATCCTTGTCTCCACCCACCCACCTGCCTAGTATCTGTTGCATCCATCTTTTTCGACGGGATATGGTGTAAGCGTCCGCTTGCAGGGCATCTTTGGGTTGCATAGTGTCGGCGTTTCGAGCACCGGCAAGTAGATTTGTAAGTCAAAGGGGCCACGCGTTCCCTATCCCTGAATGGTTAGACTCGAGAGCCCAAGGTGTATACTGGTTCAGGCCGAATGTCCCTACTCCAGTTCGTTCGGTGGTGTTGTATTGCCTTAGGTGCAGATGGCTGCACAACGTTTTACAAATGAGAGCAGAGGGTTTGAGCACAAGAGTGTTCGCAAAGACCTAGCGAGAAGAGGAGATCTCTCAGGCGCCCCACTCCCAGAGGCCCCTGCCTCCCTTTATACAACTGGAGGGGGCAGGTTACATGGGAAGTTGGGAGAGGGCAGGAGAGAAAACCTACGCGGGAGCATTAGTCTTTCGCTTTGGTGATTGGTCATCGTCCGGTTTGCCCACGCCGGGTCGGTAGTCTTGGTGGTCAAGGCAATCATTCTTTGCCGGAAATGGCGCTTTGCGCTTCGTGAACTCGCGATGGTTGACGTTGCAGTGCGTAACGTTGGTACTGCCTCGGGAGGGAGCGTGCCTTCGTATTGTACGTGGTCGTTGATGGGATGGAAGCTTGACTTCGACCATTTATACCATCTTGGGAAAGAGCCACTGCTCCGTACAATCACTTGATTGTCCCCGTCCGCGGGGCATGTGGTCGTAGACTGGCGGAGGCTTTGACACGTGGCCCTTGGCGGAGGTTGCCTTAATTTGGTCGGTCGGAGGATCTCGACCCGCGCGGGGTCGGGAGCCTTACTTGGTCGGGACGCTAGTCTGATCGGTTGGGAGGCGTCCTTTGTGGTCCCACGGGTCCTTTGGTCGGTAATGGGCTTGAGGTAGCTTTGCTTGTTATCTGGGCCGTTGGGTACCCTGGTATGAGTATTCGTCAAGAGCCCCGAACCCCGGCGAGTTCGCGATCTGGTTGGGGATTGATCTTGGTTTGTAAAGGTAACCGGCCCGATGGTCGGTCCGACCGACCGGTCGTGAGGTTTCCACCGATGTGTGCCCCAACGCATCCGGACGGCCGCCGGAGCGGCCGGGGCATTCGAACCGCGGAAGCTTTTAATTGCTTTTGCCGCGCGCCACGTATGGCTTGGCGCGCTTTGACCGTCGCCTTCTGGCCGCCTCGGGTTACGTGAAGGCGCCGTTTTCTGTGCTCGCATTTATTTTGAAGACGTTTGATCTCCCTCCGTCTGGGTATATAAGGGTACGACTGTTTACCAGAACAATTGTCCCTCAGACCAAAGTCCTCTTTCGTAATTCTCGAAATGGCTTCGAGGCATCCACTGATCTTCAGCTTTGGCGATGATGTCGAGGTAGAGGAAAAGATCCCATGGCGAGTTAAAATTTGAGTCGACCAGCGATGGTGAGCTCGGGGAGGAGGAAGAAACCGTAGCCCGAGGTATTGCCGCCGTCGACGCGCTGTTCGAGGCTGTTCCAAGGCTCAAGGTGGTAAGGAGGTCCCTCTTGGAGGTGATGGCGCGAGCGCGTCGGTAGCTGCCAGTGCGGCGGCGGCGAAACCGATGCGCTGATTGCAGTCAGCGCAGTGGCGACGGCTCCGCTGTACTCTAGGAAGTGCGTCGCCGTTGGTGAGTGCATTGACGTCGCATTGATGCTCAAGATATAATACTTGGGGCAGAAATAGCTCCACCATATCTTGTAGCTCTGCGTAGCTTTTGAGCCTGCGGGGCGCTTCATGTAACATTGTGTAAAGTTTGAGCCTGTTGGCCTATAACGAAATCTTCTTTTCCTTTACAAATATCTTTGCGATAAGCTTGCTTCGGTTGTTCCTTAACTCGGTCCTCGAGAATCGGCAATCGGCAGGTGATCGCTTCTTTCTGGGCGCGAGCAGTCGGACGTGCGAACTCATGAATGCTTGTTTAGGGGGTGTTCGAGTGCACGCTAGACGTTGCCTCGGTCGGTAGGGACGACCGGATGCCTCTTCGTGAGGTTCTGGTACCCAAGTGTTCGTTTAACGTCGTAGCTAGACCGTGCCTTGGTCGGTAGGGACGACCGGATGCCTCTTCGCGAGGTTCGGGTGTCCGAGTGCTCGTTTAACGTCGTAGCTAGACCGTGCCTTGGTCGGCAGGGACGACTGGATGCCTCTTCGCGAGGTTCTGGTACCCAAGTGCTCGTTTAACGTCGTAGCTAGACCGTGCCTTGGTCGGCAGGGACGACCGGATGCCTCTTCGCGAGGTTCTGGTACCCAAGTGCTCGTTTAACGTCGTAGCTAGACCGTGCCTTGGTAGGCAGGGCGACCGGATGCCTCTTCGCGAGGTTCTGGTACCCAAGTGCTCGTTTAACGTCGTAGCTAGACCGTGCCTTGGTCGGCAGGGACGACCGGATGCCTCTTCGCGAGGTTCTGGTACCCAAGTGCTCGTTTAACGTCGTAGCTGGACGTGGCTCGCTTTAAGTCGTAGCTGGACGTGCCTTGGTCGGCAGGGACGACCGGATGCCTCTTCGCGAGGTTCTGGTACCCAAGTGCTCGTTTAACGTCGTAGCTGGACGTGGCTCGTTTTACGTCGTAGCTGGACGTGCCTTGGTCGGCAGGGACGACCGGATGCCTCTTCGCGAGGTTCTGGTACCCAAGTGCTCGTTTAACGTCGTAGCTAGACGTGGCTCGTTTTACGTCATAGCTGGACGTGGGGCATCCATCCCGAGTCCTCGTCTGGCGAGGGTAGCTGCGAGAGGAGTGGTCGCCGTCTGTCCCACACGTATACCCCGTCCGCAGGTGTGGGACCTGGAGGGGGTGAGCGACGCGCGTTTACCCGCGTTGGTTTGAACGCCGTACTCGTGGAGCCAATAACGGGTGATCCGAGTGGGTCCTGGGAGGTCCCGCCCAAGGGGAACCCTTCCGAGCGGGCGGTCCCAGAGTAGGGTGTCCGGGCCCGCTGTGGGGCGACCCATAAAAACCTTTCTTTACTCGATCCCGTAGTGGACCCTGGGTCGTCCGCCGACCCAGAGCACAGCTGTCTGTCGCCCATCGATGGGCTCCCGGGAGAGTGTGAAGTATGGTCTCGAACGCGAGTTGAGGCGATCGGGTCGTCAGCCGACCTAACCAGAGGCCCACTGGGGGCTCACCTCATACTCGCCCCTTGCTCGAATTTCGCTGGGGCGGCCTTATGTCCATCTGGTGGGATAGGCCTTTAGACCCCACAGCTTTCGGCTGGGCCCCCGGCGCGAGCCATCGAGCTCTTGCCGTTTTGGGACCGCAGCGGCCCAGCGGGCCTCTCGCACGTGCCCCAGGGCAACCGCCCTGGCCTAAAGGCGGAGACCGAGAGGTCTCAAGACGCGCGGCCCGAGGCGGTGTCTTTACGGCTCCTGCTGTCTTGTTAGGATTAAATACAGAGTGGAATTGGAAACTGGGCGTTACCAGGTGCCTGATGCGGCAGACGAGGATATGCGCGACGCTTCGTTCGAGGGGGCGTCTGTTCGGCTGGCGCCCGCTTGGTCAGACGCTCGCTCGGCAGTTAACACGGCGAATGAGGATGTGCGCGACGTTTCGCTCGAGGAGGCGTCTGTTCGGCTGGCTCTTGCTTGGCCCTTATAAATAGGGTGAGGGGGTGCTCGAGCAAACCTCTCGCCTTTGCTTCCTCATCTTCCTGCGCTTGCCTGAGACAAGAAGAAAGACCGCGAGAGCAAGAGAAAGAAAAAACTCTAACTTCTCCCTTTCTCACCTTCTCCCCATTCTTTCAGAGATGTCGTGGCCAGTGTGCTCCATCCAGGCCAGCCGTGCGCTCGGGCTGGTGAAGAAAGGATTCTTGCCTCCGGAGGAGGTCTCAGGGTGGAGAGTGCCGTCTGGGGCCGCCTTCCCCGCACCGGGGGGCGGCGAGGTCGTCGTACCCGCCTCGTTTTACGAGCACGGGTTCGGGCTCCCGCTGCACCCATTCGTGCGCGGGCTTCTTCTTCATTATGAGGCGGAGGTGCACCACCTTAACCCCAACGGGGTCCTCCATATCGCCATCTTCATCACGCTTTGTGAAGCTTTTCTGGGGATCGAGCCCCATTGGGCTTTGTGGAGGCATTTCTTCCAGGCCCGGCTGAGGAAAGACAAGTCCTCGGATGCGACGGTGCCTGTAGGAGGTGTGGCTTTCCAGCTGCGCGCGGGGCGTGCAGCGGATTACATTGAGATGAATCTGCCGTCGTCCAACCGGGGGTGGCACTCCGAGTGGCTCTACGCCACGAACTTGGGGGACAGCGCTCCCGGCTACTCCGACCGGCTCCCGGAGATGAAGCCCTCGTGAGGCTGGGGCGCCGAGAAGAGGGAGAGGAACCGAGTGGAGGTGATAACAAACCAGATCAAGGTCCAAAAGGAACAAGGACTTACAGGTGACGTTGTCGTGCACGCGTTCATGAAGATGCGCGTGCAGCCTCTTATGGATCGGCCTTTCCCCATGTTCAAATTTGAGGGGCCGATTGACCTGGCGAGGATGATGGCGGAGGAGCTCCTCTCGTCAGAGGTCCGGGCGCGGGTATCCGCCGTTACGGGCGGATGCGCGACTGAGGCGGCGGGCAGCCACCCCGAGCCATTTTCGGCCCGGAATCTGCCGAACCTGGTAATTTGAGTATAGCTTTCTTTCTCCTTTTTTCTTTTCTCCCTCGGCGTCGGCGCTCTGCCTGATCGTGGTCTTTACGTTCCCCAGGGGCTTGCCGGGATGGTCTCCTGGGCGCTGCTGCCAGGGGAGAAGGAGCTGAGGGCTGAGGCCCGCGCGAAGTCTGCGCAAATTGAGGCCGCGCGCAAGAAACACAAAGAGGAGAAGAGGAAGCGGCAGGAGAAGGAACGCTACTGCAAGAGCGCGCGCGAGGAGGACGATCGGAGACCACTTCAGCGGTGTCGACCTCTACCAACATGAGCGAAAACTGTATGGACACCCATACCACGGGTATCTGTCTGATTTGCCGGCCGGGGGCAACCCGGTCGGAGGTTCGGCGGGGGACGAGCACATAGGCGCGACCGACGCTGTGCCCCAAGTGGAGATGTTCCCGGTGGAATCGTCCTCGGGGAAGCGGAAGGCCGACTCGCCCCCACAAGGAGGACCGACGAAGAGGGCGTGGCTGCCGCGCGTCCGATCAGCGCAGTAAGTGTCCCCTCTTTGACTGGTAACGGGAGGGTAGTCTGAGCAAATTATTGATTGTTTGTGGCGCGCAGTGTTTACTCAGGGGCGATCGCAACTGCAGCCCCGAGCATAGCATTAGCGCGACCGATCGAGGAAGGCGGAGCGCAGGTCGGGGAGGCCCTGGTCGGTCCGACCGGGGACGAAGTTCCACGGGCGACAGCGTCGGAGCTGTCGGTGGAGCAGACGATGGTTTCCGGGCCGACGGCCGGGGCGGAGGGCGAGACGGCTCCGACCGTCCTCGATGAGCCGAATCTTTCTCCCTCAGTCGAGGGAGATCAGGAAGAATTGCCGCCGCCGGGGAGCCCGTCGGCAGATGCGGCCCGGCTTCCCGAAGCAGTGGTGACTCCGCCACCCGGGGACCAGCCGGAGGAGGCGATCCAAGAGTCCGAGACGATCCTCCCGGAGTCGCAGGGGGAGGTGCCGAGTGGCCTTCCCCTGATGCAAGCCGCTGGAGTCGACCCAAGCGACTCGGATCTGCCGCCCCCGCTGACGCTGACTTGGTCGGTGGGCGGCCAATCCGGCGGGCCGACCATCTCGATGGACGACCCGGCGGAGGGTCGCGAATGGGCTGTCCTCTGGGACAGCATTAAGTGCGCCACGGAGGAGACCAAGCGGATCCAGGAGGAGCTGGGTCGCACCTTCGAGAGCTCCGGCAAGGCGCTGGACGCGGTTGTCGAAAAGATTCTTCCAGTTAGCTTGGTAAGTCGTCGGGGCCTGGCTCTCATAACCTTCGGCAGATTCGTCGTGAGCTAACGGAGTGTTGCACCTTGTAGCGCTTGCATGCCCGCTCGGGGGACAAGTCGCGGTTCATCATGGGCGTGCATGGCTATAAATTAGCCGCCAAAGAGGCGCGTGACCGTCTTGGCCCTGAGTTGCGCAACGCCCGGGAGGCCCTGGGCCGTGAGCAAAAAGCAGCGGAGGAAGCCCGCCAGAGCTGGCTCAGTCCGGCCGGGCCTTGCTCGAGGAGCGCCAGATGAGACAGTCTTTGGCCGCGCGGGTGGCCGAGCTCGAATCCCTCTTGGCGGGGGCGAGCGACGCCAAGGACCGGGCCTTGGCCGGGGAGGCGACCGCGCTATCGGAGGCGGCCAACCTTCAGGTTGAGTTGGTCCAGGCTCGAGAGGGCGCCGAGCTAGCGCGGCGCGAGCGCGACGCCGTCCAACGGGATCTGGCCAAGTCGGAGGCCAGTCTCCGCGACTTGGAGAGCTCTGCGAGCGGTAAGAGCTCTGATTCTTATGTCGATTCTGTATCAGCAGTTTGCGGGGCGCGTTTTCTGACTCGACCCCGATCTGCAGAGTTGCAGAAGAACCTTGGTGGCGCCGTGGAGGCGCGGAAGGACGCCCTGCAGGCCCGTGACGAGGCGGTCACGGCGCGGGACGTGGCGCAGGCGGCGCTGAAGGAAACCGAGGGTAGCCGAGCCGTGCTGGCCGCAGAGCTGGAGGCCCTTCGCGGGGTCGGCCAAGATGTCTGCGACCGGGTTCTTGGAACCGTGGCGGTCCGAAGGCTTCGCCACCGTCTTGCTCGAGTCGCCGGGCACGCCGAGCCGCGATGATCGTGGCGCGACACTCGGGGCTTCCTCGGTGTTGGTAAACATCGTCTCCCATTACGACGGCATCAACCTCGCGGTGGTGAGCAGCGGTGTCGCCGGGAACCGGACCGACGACGAGATCGACAGGCTCGAGCTCCAAGTCGAGCCGCACGCTCGAGAGATTGCCAGCCACATCTCGCCGCAGAGTGCCCTCCAACAAGAATAAGGAGAAGTTAGATACATCCTTTTATTGTAAAGACTATTGTTCGTAAATAATCTTAAGACTTAGCAAGTTCCAGTATGCCTCTTGCCCTCGTTTACGTTATGGTGCGTGCTTGACCGGCCATAGCCTAAGGACCTCTCGGGTCGCTTATGCGTAAATCGGATCATTTTTTGGAAGGGCAAAAAGGATGAGAACTTTGGCTGCGCAGCATTCTCACGCACTTGTGAGGGATAGGAGTGTTCCCGACCGGCTAAAGATCGCTCCGCTCGGGCACTTCCTTCTTCCGCTAAGTGCAGGGGGTTTGCTCCGTGTTGGAGCTGGAGTCGTGGCTGGAAGAATCTTCCAACAGCTCGTGGACAGAGGTCGGCATATAGCCGGCCATAGCCACGAACTGTGAGCTCGTGGGAGGCGACGTGGTCGTCCTCCCGAGCCCTCGGGTGCCACCGCCAAAGACGGCGGGGCGCTCATTAGGCTCCGGCCTGGGGGCCCGCAGGGGGGCCTCAAGCCGGAGACCGACGAGGTTGTCGGAGATGGAGCCCTGGCTTCCAGCGGGCTTCTGGTCTCTGACGGCGACGGGACTGAGCGCGAGCTCACCCGTTGGAGTGGCGATAAAGTCAAAGGAGCCGAAGCGGATTCGTCCCCCCGACGTAGACACGCCGTCGCCGGTGAAGAAAGCCATCAGGGAGATGAAAAGGGAATCCGGAGATGTCGATGAAGACGCGCGAAGCCCCTACCTGGCGCGCCAACTGTCGGTGTTTCGAGCACCGGCAAGTAAATTTGTAAGTCAAAGGGGCCATGCGTTCCCTATCCCTGAATGGTTAGACTCGAGAGCCCAAGGTGTATACTGGTTCGGGCCGAATGTCCCTACTCCAGTTCGTTCGGTGGTGTTGTATTGCCTTAGGTGCAGATGGCTGCACAACGTTTTACAAATGAGAGCAGAGGGTTTGAGCACAAGAGTGTTCGCAAAGGCCTAGCGAGAAGAGGAGATCTCTCAGCGCCCACTCCCAGAGGCCCCCGCCTCCTTTATACAACCGGGAGGGCGGGTTACATGGGAAGTTGGGAGAGGCGGAGAGAAAACCTCGCCGGAGCATTAGTCTTTCGCTTTGGTGATTGGTCGTCGCCGGTTTGCCCACGCCGGTCGGTAGTCTTGGTGGTCGTGGCAATCACCTTCCGCCGGAAATGACGCCTTTGCCTTACATGAACTCGACGATGGTTGGCGTTGCGGTCGCGTAACGTTAGTCTTGCCTCGGGAGGCGTGCCTTCGTATTATGCGTGGTCGTTGATGGGATGGAAGCTTGACTTGACCATTTATACCATCTTGGGAAAGAGCCACCTGCTCTTGTACAATCACTTCGATTGTCCCCGTCCGCAGGGCACGTGGCCGTAGACTGGCGGAGGCTTTGACACGTGGCCCTTGGCGGAGGTTGCCTTAATTTGGTCAGAGTCAGAGGATCCCGACCCGCCGCAGGGGTCGGGAGCCTTACTTGGTCGGGGACGCTAGTCCTGATCGGTCGGGGAGGGGCGTCCTTTGTGGTCCCACGGGTCCTTTGGTCGGTAATGGGCTTGAGGTAGCCTGCTTGTTATCCTGGGCCGTTGGGGTACCCCTGGTATGAGTATTCGTCACATAGCTTCTTAAGTGGGTGTTTGTTTTATTGGCCAAATTATGGATCATTATACTTTTTAGTTCTATAACTTATTAAGTTGCATGTACCAGCCAGTTTACCCAAAAACTTAAGTTGATGAGGAAGGACTGGCAATTCACTTATACTTCAACACTCTCTCTCACGTGTAGCCCTCAAGCCTAAGATGTGGAATAGAAGTGGGCTGCAATTATTTTTCTTTAATTGCGCCAACCGGGTCTTGAACTCGAGACCTCTTGGAACTTAATATCAAGAGGTTTTGAGTTCAAGACCCGGTTTATTATTTTTTATAACAATATAATTTGACTACACGTGAGAGGGGTGTTGAAGTATAAGTGAGGTTTTTTATAACAATATAATTTGACTACACGTGAGGGTTTTTTAATAACAAACCACAACTTCTTCCTTCGCCGCAATTGGTAACGAACTCGAATCGTAACGAACCGAACCGCCTCACAAAGAAAATCAAACTGAAGCGTATAAAAGTAGCCGAGCCGAACGGATAGGGCCGGTTCAGAGAGACTCTGAGAGTTCTTGCTCTGGACCAGGCCGGTTCGAGCAAGCCCTCCTCCCTTCTGGAACCTTCCCAGCCTCCTTCCGCCCAGCAGGAAACGGATCAGCCAGAGGCGAACCCGCGCGAGCACCGGAAGGGTCCCTCTCGAGCCTCGACGTCTCCCTCCCCGCACGCCGCCGCCTCGGATCGCATCTACCGGAATCAGCCGAGCAAATCATGGTTAGGTTTCGCATCGCTCCCACCCAATATCCGTTTCCGTTCTTGCTGCTCGTGTTTGTGCGAACTGCCTTGTTGTGTTTGGTGAAGCTGAGATCTGTAGCTCCATAGGGCTGATTGGGGGTGGTGAGGTTTTCGAGATTTAGGGATAGGCTGTTTGTTCGTAGGTCTGTCCAGTCGGATTGGTGGCCTTGTTCGTGTGACGCTGAGGGCGCTGGAACCACTGAATGCACCGGAGGAACCGATTGCTGGAGAGGCATCGGGGAATAGTGTGCAATGTCGCAAGCTCGATTCGCAGGGTTTCTGGCAGAAAATCAAGCTATAACGACATGTATTTTAGTTTTGCTTGTGGATCGCTACCTTGCTTTCTTGGATTTTCGACAGTAGGAACAGATTCAACGGCAGCAGCAAGGCATTGGTGGTGATAATTAGAACCGACTGCTGTATTGGTTTTTGAGCCCAAAGTGGGGTACCATTTTCGTAAGCAAATTTGGAATTCCACCGGACTGTGTTGTTGATTCGTTTATTGGGTAGATTCTGAATCATGCTCCCTCTGTGGAGAGCTATCGCTGAGGCATCGTATCCAAATGCATGAAATACCCATTTTCGTTTAGCCGCTCATTTACATGAAGTCTCCTTTTCTCATTTTCAGGCCGGTAAGCTTATTGCAAACCTGATTGTCATGGGCTCTGGGATTATAGGAAGGGCTATGCTTCAGGCATACCGTAAAGCACTTGAAAGTAAGTTCTTTCCTTATGAGCTTTTTTGTAGGTTGTAACCCACACCTAGAGATGCCTTTACCTCCTTGTTCCTTGAGGATGTTGCTTAGATGGGCAGCTAGAAAATTTTGTAGTCTACAGCTACTAGTCCAGAATAATTATTGCTGAAGAAACTAAAATGAAATTATTATTCTGTGTTTTGTTCTTTAACCCATCAAGTTTTGTAAAATAGATTATTTGCCATAACTTACCAGATGTCGTCTCAGTTTTATTGTTTTGGAATTTTCCAAGATATAGAAACCTGCATTTGGGTTGTATCTTTTGGTTTGTTATAACTTATCCTTACTTACATTCATTTGTCATATTGTGGGTCAGTATTCATCAGTTATAGATGCGTGCATTGGGTTTGTAGCTTTTGCATTGGTGTGCTACAAGTCTACAACTTACAAGTATAGGTCTCTGTCCCTCCTGGAGTCATGGTTATTTGATTTCACTTTGACCTGATGTGCGCGAGATGTCTAATATCTAATGGCATGCCAGAATATCGATCCCTCCTGGAGTCATGGTTAATTGATTCCTTGTTTATTAACTTAGAAACATGCTGATAATTTATCATTAAATGATGTACTTATCAAGAAGAATGCATGATTCCGAGAAAAGGAAACAGAGAGGTAATAATGTATCAGGATTTATTGCTATTCTCTTGCATTTGGTGAACAACACCCCTTGTTCTTCATGTAGTGAACTAGTGATAGATGAAGGTTGTACTAAGTTATCATGATAACACACTGCTCATTCGTTGATCAGATGGCCATAATAATAGATAGGAAGGTGCTTTCTGTTGTAAGCAAAGTGCTAGTTGGCTTAATTTAAACATGAGAGTAACTCCAAAATTCAAATGAAAATAAAAGGCTACAAATCGCAAGATTATAGTGTGAATAAAGTATTCCCAAAAGGAAATATAAGCCAATAGCCGAACCACATAGTCCATCATGTAATTTGACATGGCAAAGCCAAACATGTTTAGCTACTGCTCTTAATGTACTATCCAAATTACACACTTCACAATACCGTGGATAAACCTCTAGTGTATATATAGGATTAGATGAATGCCCCCAGCGTTTAGCTACGGCTCTTAATGTACTATCCAAATTACACACTTCACAATGCCGTGGATAAACCTCTGGTGTAAATATAGGATTAGATGAATGCCCCCAGTTTGAATGCAAATAAGACAATCTTATAATTACAAAAGGTAACTATAACAGGGCAGCAAGCTAACTAGTAGTAATGACTACTATTAGCAATTAGCAAATCACAACTATATATTTCACAAGTAAAGAGAGGGATAAAAAATTTCTCACAAATCAACAGTACTCGAAACCGTTGTAGAACGTGGTGAAGCGCGGCGAGACGCTGTCCCAGAGAACAATTACACCTGCCTAGCCACGGGATCCCAAGTGTCCAGTTCCCGGAGATACGACACCACTGTCCGCAGCTCGTGGCAAGCCGAGCAGCGAATGCGAGGTTCAGGAGATGCAGCACAGAGGCTCAGAGGGAATGCGCACACTGGCCAAGCGCACATGACCAACAGAGAAGCAAGGAACCAAGTCAATCACAAGAATTAGCCAATTAGGATCGGCAACCAAGTACTGCTTTACTCCAAGCACTGCAGGACAATCACGATGGCAAGAATGATGCCACCTAGATGATGTGCAGTCTGTGGATCACGAAGCAGCAAGGTCACATAGCCATGTTGCCAGGAGTCAGGCGTACAAGATGCATCACTGAAGGACTGCACTGCCGCTGCACTGACTTGGAGCTGAGGTGGTTCTGTGTGGTGGTCTAGGTGTGTATGGAGGAAGGAGAGGATCTCCAGATGTAGAGATGGGAAAAACATCACCTTAGCGAGGAGGTCGACGTCCTCAATATGGGCGTCGAGGCCATGGAAAACGTTTTGACCTCCGACCACGTCGCACGACATTGCGACCAAGTCCCTCCTCTGCTCTCTTTTCCCATTCTCGATGATAGGTGGACCCAAGAATATCTCCTACTCTCCATTTCCTATAATTTTTAAAAAATTCAAGAAATTGGAAAATTTCATAATTTTCCACCTGAAAATTCCAACACTTTCAGCATCTTCTTGTTAACATAATATATCCATGCATCTTCCACATTGAGCCGGTACACGATGGATATACCTGCCAAACTTTGTTGGTACCACTACAGTACTATTTATTCAAAAGAGAACAAAAAACTTGTAATGTATATGCACCTCCTTATGTTAGTTTTCCTCCTGTGTTCCGCTAGATGCGAATAAAACTGGCGTGGCCCATGAAGCAATACATAATATTCACAGAGCCAGCAAAACAATGACTGAACAAGAAGCGAGGCAGATACTGGGTGTGTCTGAACAGTCGACATGGGAAGAGATCGTACAGGTTTGCTACTTTTCTTATCTTCACTGCTCACCTATACACCTTTTACTATTTGCATGTGCAATCCTGACTACTATCTCCTAACAAATATGTCTTATGCAGCGTTACGATAACTTATTTGAGAGGAACGCTAAATCTGGGAGCTTTTACCTCCAATCGAAGGTTCACGGAGCCAAGGAATGCCTGGAAAATGTGTACCAAAAGAGCAAGCAAGATAGGACTCCTACTTGAAATTTGCATCCTTTAAAATCAGTTGTTAAGATATACTATAACCCATATTCTTTTACCCTCATAAGAAAAATGTACATACCAACAACGGTCGTTGCTGTTGTATCATTACAGTGTGCAATGTGGAACCGATTAAGAGTCGAGTGCAGTGACGGTGGGCTTGTAGGAAACTAATTTGTAAGGTGTCAATGAACTCATGGCACGACGCATACATACAATTTTGTTCTTTTGATTTTATGATCCCGTGAACGTATGAAACCGAATTCTTCTACTCTGGTCTTCTGGATGCCTTCTTCATGTGTGAAAAATGAACCATTTTCCCTTATTCTGGGGATATATCTTGATGGCGGCATCTGTTGGCATAGCAGGAGGCAGGAATGCAAGTTAGGTTTGAAACATATTAAAGTATTTGTCTCTTCTGGTGATGGTCGATATTTGGCATTGTAGTTAGGCTGCCGAATGGAGCATCTTGAAAACCATGTTAGCAGTATGTTGGTCAATCAGCTGCAGAATTCTGCAGACTTCAGACATTCGGTCCAAATGTGCAATTCGTCTGGTTAAGAAGTCGTCCTTTTTGGCTCAGGCTTTTTCATTCACTCCTGTTATACTACTGTAATTTGAAGGGCCAACTCTGAAGTGAACTCATGCAATTTGAAGGGTTAAAAACCCAGAAAGGACTTCTTCATTCACCATTCCAGTGCCAGGACAGCTAAGATGTGCCTTACTCAAACAACACAGCAGCCAGGCACTATCTCTCGCCGAACAAAGATTTTGACGTCTCAATGGCCCGGGTTTGACAAGTTGAGCTCTCAACAGCGTCGATCTGAACTAATAGCAGTTGAGGTGAACCAATCGAAGTGGCGCGCAAACGTTTGATGCGTCGAATTGGCACATTTTATACCGGCCACGTTCGTGGGACGTCCCTAGCATCTCTTCTACTTCTAATTACCAGTTGGTGGTGGTAATCCGTTCTCCACGATTTGAAAGGAAAGTAGTAGTGTATCATATCACGATTTGATAATTGAATGGAAATTAATATCTCTATAGAAGATTACGTAAAATTTGAAAGGAAAGTAGTAGTGTATCATATCACGATTTGATAATTGATTTGAAATTGATATCTCTATTGAAGAAAAGGAAAATAGTAGTGTATCATATCACGATTTGATAATTGATTGGAAATTGATAACTCTATAGAAGATTACGTAAAATTTGGACAGAAGAAAAGGAATGTAGTAGTGTATCATACCACAATTTGATAATTAATTGCAAATTGATATCTCTGTAGAAGATTATGTAAAATTTGGATAGAAGAAAAAAAAATTTTACTTTGTTTGCCTTGAACCGGGAATCTGTGATGGCGCCATCACAGCGCGCAAATCAAGGAAACGTACGTACGTACCGTGGTCTTATAAGCATGCAAACGTAGCCATCCGCCTCGCCTCGCGCGTGCAAGAAACAGAGCAAGCCGAGCGAGAACCATGGGCGACACCACGGCTGTCGACGTTGACACCGCCGCGTGCCCATCCTCATCCTAACTAACTAAACTAACGTCACCTAATCGTGGACGTGGCAGGCACAAAGACGGTTTGTCGGCGCGCGGCTTGGTCGACACCGATTCGACGACCGTTACGCTGTCCAACGGCGGGCCAGACAAGAAGGCAAAGCTCCAGGACGTGGTGCTGGGGTGCACCACCTCGTATGACGGCCAGAGCTTCCAGTCCTCGAGCGGCATGCTCAGCCTCGGCAACAACAACATCTCCTTCGCGTCCCACATCGCCGCGCGCTTCGGCGGTCGCTTCTCCTATTACCTGGTTGATCACCTCGCCCCGCGCAACGCTACCAGCTACCTCACCTTCGGCCCAGGCCCAGACACGGCCTCCGGCTCCGCCGCCACGTCGTCGTCGCAGACGCCGCTGCTTCTCGACGGCCGGACGAGCCCGTTCTACGCCCTGATGGTGGAGGCCATCTCCATCGCCGGTGAGGCCCTCGACATCCCTGGCGAAGTGTGGAACGTCGAGAGGAAGGGCGGCGCAATACTGGACTCCGGCACGAGCCTAACGATCCTCGCCACCCCGGCGTACAAGGGTGTGGTCTCGACGCTGAGCAAGCAACTCGCCGGTCTGCCGTGGGCGAGCATGGACCCGTTCGACTACTGCTACAACTGGACGGCTGGTGCACCAGCCATCACAAAGCTAACGGTGCAGTTCGCTGGGTCGGTGGAACTGGAACCGCCGACGAAGAGCTACGTGATCGACACTGCGCCCGGCGTGAAATGCATTGGGCTGAAGGAGGGCGTGTGGCCCGGGGTGTCTGTCATCAGCGACATCCTGCAGCAGGACCACCTCTGGGAGTTCGACCTCCGGAAACGGTGGCTCAGGTTCAGGCAGACGTCGTGCACCTAATGATTTCGACGGTGCACAATTCGTTTAGCCATGCAAGTCGTAACGGTGGTGATGGTAATATTGCTGCTTTTTGTAAGGCTCTTGGCCAAGTGTTAATAACGCTACGGAATAATTTCTGGAAAAGAAGAAGAGGCGTTAGTGCAATGGAAAAATGTTCGGGAATAGCTAATTTGATGGTGCGGTTAGGATGTCCACTCGTTATGATAAGTAACAACACCTCATTCCTTTTATCACTTTTTTCTTTACTCAGCGTTATCCTATTCATCCTTCTCTATTTTTTTAACTGTTTTTGAAAGTTTTTAAACCGAAATTTTTTAAACTGAAAGTTTTTTAATCGAAACTTTTTATTTGAAAATTTTCAACTTGAAACTTTCTAATTTGAGAATTTTCTATTTGAAAAATTTTCAAGCTGAAACTTTCTAATTTGAAAATTTTTCAAGCTGAGCTTGCGAAGCTTTCGACTCTCTCCACGCGTGGGGCTATTCAGTCGGATTTCGTGGTTCTGCGCGCGCAAGCACAACTACCGATGGTCGTGCCCACGTGGAAGGTGGCTATAGAGTGACACCAGCCAATCGATGCATAGCTGCAGCTCCTCGTCCTCGGCAAGGTTCCCTTTCTGACCCCTCTACGGTTCTTCGATCTGTCTACCACCTGATTATGAAAAGAAGGTGATATATATAGTGAAATGTTATCATCAAATATGATTTTTTTTCGTAATTCCCAGGTTTTTTTTATGATTCCGGCTAGGAATAGCGGGATAAGCCTCACAAAGGCTGCCACGGAGCAAAGCATAGTCAGGCGTGGCGATGGAGTCGAGGAGGTGTGTAGACCAGGAGGAGTGTAGATCAAGTACAGTGGAGAAGACACGATGCGGGTCGGGCAGAGTTCAGCTGGTTACTTCAACTGAGTCGATGACTTGATATAAACCAACTCAATGTGTTAGATAACATGATTTTTTTTATTCGTAGCAACACACGGCCATTTTCGTTTATTGCTTGACCTTTATGTTTCGTTATCAATTTTGTTTTCTGTAGCAATGCACGGGCACTAAACTAGTCATTTAGGAAAATGAATGTATACAATTGTCTTAATACACTTCCACATCATCTATAGATAGGACTAAAGATAACTAATACAATAATTTATCTATATATTTGTCTCTAATAGTATCATACAATTAATAAGTTGCCTACACAATGGTACACACGATACAAAATCCGTCTACATACTCTCCGTATCATCTAAAGACAAAACTGAACACAACGTCTATAATAGATAACTTATGTTGTCTTTTATGAGATTGTATAATCTTTTAATTATGACATAAAAAAGTATTCGTTATAGACAATAACTTACGTAATAGTGTTTTATACTATCTATATAATCGTCTCTTCACAAAGAGACAGTTGTACTCTCTCTCTCATCCTTCTCACTCTTCCATGTCAGCACAAATGTTACGCGGCAAAACATACAGAGAGCTGAAATCACACAGTTGTGCATGTCCTAAGACTGTCTGTTAAATAGTGGACAATATCTTTCTCTCTCCTCCACATCATTTAAAATTCTATATGGTATAGTCTTATGGATAGTTGATATATACCACTCTACATGCCCTTAAGCGTTTCGAATCCATCATATTTGGCAGCAACCAGGGGCGGAGCCAGGCCTTGGGACACCCGGGTCTGGGCTCGAGGCCTGGCCCAAAATTTCCTTAACAAGTTCAAAAATGGGCCAAATATCAGCATGCATGCTAGCCTAAAACTCCATACAAATTCAGCAATGGGCCAAATATCCTTTGGGCCGGCCCGAGGCTTGGGCTTGGGCTGGCTCCGCCCCTGGCAGCAACTAATGATTACTCTTACCTAAATTGGGCTCCAAGCTCAGAGTTATCGACACAATGTCGTCGTGATCAACATATGGTTGCATCCCGCAAGCCAAGCTGGCGCAGATGCAGGCAACTAAATAGCCTCTAACCAGGGTTTCAAAAACTGTTTTTGAAAAAACCGCTCGAAATTCGAAGATCGATAAAAACCGCTCGAAAATCGTCAGAAACCGAAGGATCAAGAAATAAAAATTTTTGGAAAAAAATAAAAAAAAATCGAAAACCGTTCGGTTTTCACCGGAAACCAACCGACCAATTGAGTATTCCTTAAAAATGGTTTTTGAGCAGTTTACGTCACATAAATTTGTCGCATTTTTTTGAATTTTTTTAATTTGACCGGTTTTGAATCTCAAACCGCAGCGGTAAGGTCAAAAAGTTTTCACCGGTTTTTGAAATCCATCTTTATGTCTAGCAATAAGCAATAAATAGCCAAAATTCCTCTTTTCCTTATAGTAGAATAGAAATAAAGACTCTCCGAGAACGAATTATTTTTTAAATAATACATTTTTAATATAATTTTATAAAAATAATACACTGAATCAAAATTTTATAAAAAATACATCTCTATCGTCAAATGAAATTGCGACAGAAACTCTGTCGACGTTTCAAATGACGATGAAGCCTCTATCGTCATTTCAAATGGCGATAGAGGTCTTTTTAGTCACGGTTTGCATTGGCCGACGGATTATTTTATCCTGAATTCATTTGGTTGACAAGGCTGAGACTTTATGTCGTTATTTGAATTGGCGGTAGGAGAAAGTCTGTCGTTGTTTCAAATGACGACAGAACTTCAGTCGCTATTTAAAATAGTGACAGAGGTGTATTTTTATAAAATTATTTTAAAAATGTATTATTTGAAGAAAAAAAATCCTCCGAAAACCATAGCACCCCTCCGGGGAAAAAAAACATAGCACCGGTTTCGTCCAGTGACTAGTGGGCCCATGGAACGGTGGCCCCCACACTGGAGCCACAGAAGGGGGAAAACGGTGTGCCCCCGGGTGTGCTACGCATGCATCCTCTTGGGTGGGCCCACATGTCAGATGCGGAGAACACCGGAGGCGTGGGTTGAGATCGAGGCACCACGGCGATGTGCCGATGAGAGCGACGGCGAGCGTTTGAGTTGTTCTCCACCTACCCTCCAATCCATCTCCCCAAGACTTTGCCTCCCAAACCCCGCCGACCTGATCTCCAATAAAGGAAACCCATTTCTTCTTCTTCCATCTCCCTCCTCGGAGAGAAGCGCAGAACGACTCCACCTCTCGTATGAGAAGATCTCGATCAAGCCCTCTCCGGTAGCAAGAAACTCTCTCTCTCTCTCTCCCATCGGAATATCTCGAGACCTCGCGGAGACCAAGGATTTACCAAGAAAAGAGGTAAGTTAATTTTCCTGTGCCGTTTCCTTCTACATACATAGCTTTTTTTCTTTCCTTTGTCGATCACGGAGAGCAGATGTTTTGTTGCTTGGTCGATCGAGTTACGGATAGGAAAGTCCTAGCGATATCTTTGGCTTCCGATTTTTCTTGGTTTTGATTTCCGTGCGTGGGTTTTGGGTTTGAAGCTTATTGAGGTATGAATTCACCCGTCTCGAAACAACCCGACCAAATTGCATCTTGTTTTTGATTTTTTTTTCCCGATCCTAAGGAAAACGCACACGCACAGACATGAGTGTGTTCCGTTTGAAGTGTGCCTGAACAGACAAAGATCAAGAGTAAATCTACATATGCATAATAGGTGGACATCATGATTTAAACTTTTTTTTTGGACATAAATCATGATTTAAACTTGGTGGATGGAGTCCTACGCTCTTCTAAATATGAATTTGTTAGGCTGCTCTGCTCCATTTGTATGCTCAGCAATGCTGTTCATGGGGCTGCCCAATTTGGCAGTCAAATCGATGGATCGGAGTGCACCAGTAGTATACGCCTAATTTGAGGCCACTCGGCGGCTGTGTTCTGGCATTCTGCCATGGCAGCGCCGTGGTGGTCACATTCCCCTTTTTGCCCCTACGCAAAACCTTCTGGTGGACGTCGCCCTCCGGACGGAAATATCCCTGCGAGTTACACCACCTTCTTCTTCCTCGTGACGCGGTGCGTCAAGGAAAGCTTGGGCCCCGTTGGGAATTTCTCCAGGGAATTAAACCGGGATTAGCTTTTAACATTGGCAGTTCAAGCAAGCGTGTCCGCCCGGATTAATTCCCTTCCTCCTCTCTGTTTCTGCTTGGCTCGAGTTGAATTATCCTGTTCTTGGAGCAATTAATCACCCGGCACATTATCCCTGCACGGGAATTCCGTACAAAAATAGTTTTTCCAAGGCTGGCCATCAGCACGAAACACTCAAAACTGCCGCTCCAAGCTGAATGAAAAAAATTAGCAACAAGTCACCTCGGAATGATGTGTACTTAGAAACAAAATTTGAAAACTGAAATGACATGTATTTGGAAACGGATGGAGTGAGATAGAAGCAATACACAACTATATATGATTAGGACAAACTAGCATCAAGACAGACAAGAAGACAATAAGTCTAAGAAAAATTTGATGTTATCGAATTATGCATGCTCCTATTAAATAGTATACTGCAACTACTCATCCACCTTTTTGGCATTAAAAGAGGGGTATATAGTGAAAATACTGCGATAACTAAATCTTTGATGCACATTAGACTCTTATCATGGGACTAACGCCTTCCAAGAGTAACTTGCTTTGAGAACATGTTCGAAACAATCAAACATGTACATGGAGTCATTAGCCCCACGCATGCTGCATATCGACGCCAGTTTAATATACACACAAGTAGTACATATGAAGTGGATCTAAAAAAAAGTACATACGAAGCCACATGAGAGTATATGAGACTTTAACTTCTTCTGCTATGGATTTGCTGCCGAGGCACGTCAACGCTCGGTTTCCCTGGGCGAGCTCACGTGTTTTACCAAAAGAAAGCAACAGAAAAAGGAGGCATTGCTTGTTTCAAGATTCATTCACGTAGCTTCTGATTCACCAGTGGGCATCCTTCTTCCACCAGGGAGGAGGAGGCGACCGTCGACAAGGAAGAGATGTCGTCAGCCGGTGGGGCCTCCCAGATCGGCGTCGCCGGCGCGCTGGGCCTCTCGGTGACGTCGTCGGTGGCCATTGTCATCTGCAACAAGTACCTCATCAGCACCCTTGGCTTCTTCTTCGGTCAGTACTACTACTACCGTCCGACAAATTTTTTGTCGGGTACGCGTGCTGTTGGTCTGTGAAGAGAAGTTTCTGATTTCGTGTGTTTGGGATTTGGGAATGCAGCGACGACACTAACGAGCTGGCACCTGATGGTGACCTTCTGCACGCTGCATGTCGCGCAGCGCCTGCGCTTCTTCGAGGCGAAGCCGATCGACGCGCAGACAGTTGTCTCCTTTGGGCTGCTCAATGGCATCTCGATTGGCCTCCTCAACCTTTGCCTTGGCTTCAACTCGGTTGGCTTCTACCAGGCAAGCATCCTCAATTTTGCTGACCCCGACTGCTGATGTTCCGTACTGTTCCCATTTTCGTACTTCTGAATTTACGGTTGTTTCTTGCTGCAGATGACCAAGCTGGCCATTATACCCTTCACCATGCTCTTGGAAACCATCTTTCTGAGCAAGAAGTTCAGGTGCTTCTCAAATTCCTGTCACGTTCCAGAATCCTCTTTGCGCTGTTCTTGAAAGCTCTGGTGATCCTGTACCAAGTTGAGTATTATGCAAGCGAAGATGCGTTCTTCTCATACTTAGAAATCTTGAACCATGCAGCAAGAGCATCAAGGCCTCTCTCATGGTGCTCCTCCTGGGAGTCGGAATCGCATCGGTCACCGATCTCCAGCTCAATCTCCTCGGCTCGATCATCGCAGTCCTCACCATCGCCGCGACGTGTGTCAGCCAGATTGTATCCTTATGCTGTGCGCCGTCACATGAACTCAACACTGCTACAGCTGTTACAGTGTTGCGCGGTTATGTTACACCCTGAACATTCATCTGAATTCTGCATGTCCTCCTTGACCTTCACCTTGAACAAAGCTGACCAACCAAATCCAGAGGAGGCTAAAGGTGTCGTCCACGCAGCTCCTGTACCAGTCCTCGCTGTACCAATCCGCCGTGCTGCTCGTCACCGGCCCGTTCGTCGACAAGCTCCTGACGAAGCACGACGTCTTCGCGTTCAACTACACCTTCCAAGTCGTGGTACGTATGTGCAGCAGAAGCAGGAAAGAATTAAATTTGTCAGAGATAATGCATAACTATGAGCTGAGCTGAACTTTGCGCGTGCGTGCGTGCAGGCGTTCATCGTGCTGTCGTGCTCGATCGCGGTGTGCGTCAACTTCAGCACGTTCCTGGTGATCGGCACGACGTCGCCGGTGACGTACCAGGTGCTGGGCCACCTCAAGACGTGCTTCATCCTCTCCTTCGGCTACGTCCTGCTCAAGGACCCCTTCACGTTCCGGAACGTCGCCGGCATCCTCATCGCCATCTTCGGCATGGGCCTCTACTCCTTCTTCTCCGTCTCCGAGAGCAGGAAGAAGACCGAGGGCAACTCGTTGCCCGTATCCACCCAGGTCCGTACTTGTTCTGGCATTGTAGTATCTCAAACTGAAATGGCACGAGTCTGTGCATGCATGTTTTTGTAGACAACATGACACGGCTGTAACCGGCATGCATGCGCCGTTGCAGATGAGCGAGAAGGACTCGGCGCCGCTCCTCGGCGCGACGATGAACTCACCGTGGCAGGAGAGCAAGGGGGTGGAGAACTTCGACGACGTGCCGAGGACGGCGAAGAGCGCGTTTAGCCGGCAAGGGAACGCTTAGTTAGCTTAATCAGGATGCATGGTAGAGCAACATCGAGAGAGAAAATGTGCTCAAAGATGTAGTGTATACTGCTCAGTGCAATTCCAATTCTTTTTCTTTAGGATTTTCTCTCCTGCAACGATGAGTTGCAAGACGATGAAACGTGTTCTTTCCTGACCTTGAAAGGGTGATGTTACAGCGTTTTTTTCTAAAAAAAAGAGGGATGTTACAGCATGATACTAGGATTTCTTAGGTGCTAAAAAAATTTTAGACCATGTTTTGTAACGCAGGAATCTCGTAAGAAATTTTTCCGAGAAATTAGTAGTACATTCTCCGTCCCAAATGGTTGAAGGATTGTTCTGTACAAGCTTCACTTATTTGCCGTGGTCATGCTCTTCAGTCTTCACTGTAACCCTGCAACACTGTAGCTACGAACCTCGTAGTGACGTAGTCCATTATCTAAACTCACCAATGGCAAACAAATAAGGAAAAGTGCTCTCGCAGAGAGAGAGATAGAATGGAAATAAAAGGTAAAAGGATTGCTTCTCCAAATATGCAGGGCCAATTGTTTAATTTGGTTTCGGGTTGGTATCATACGCCTGAATTTATGAGGAAATTGCAAAGCCGAGGACTGAGCTGAGATCAGTTGGCAAAGGGCGCTGGTGTATGCCTCGCCCGCCCGGATTCGAGCTCCACTCGACTCGCATGCTCGCGAGGGCCGGGTGCAGGTGTGGTGTGTGTGGAGTGTGTATATGTGGGTAGGTGTGTATGCGTTTGTAGGCTAATTGTTATTATTCTTCTTTAATGAATGTTAGTGTTTTGGTCAATTTTTTTTAAAAAAAAAGAAATTGCAATTTTACCCCAGGAGGGTGCTATATGCTTTCTTGGAGTGTTGGGGAACATGAGTGGCAAATTGGCCGCACAATGACTTCATTTTGTCGACATGGACTACTGCATCGCTGCGAGTGATATAGCGCATCTCGAAGCTTTTGGGTTCTACGGCCCTATAGCACATTTCTTTTTTAATTGAGTCCCTTTTATAATGAAATCGTAAAAATAGTCTTTTTCTCAACCGTGAAAGCAACGGCATATCATGCTCTCTTAGCTTGGCAGGTAGCTAGGACCGCGACAGCACCCCCTCCTGTCGAGCTCGGATACCGCGGAAAATATCTGCCATGGCATCTGTGATGTCGACCACCTGCTGTGGTAAGGAAGTACGGTATGTGATATGTACCATCTATCGATGCTTCTACATTCAAGAAGATGCTAGATTTACAATTTTATTTAGAAGGAAATCAAAAATGAAAAAAAAAAGTGTGCCAGACCTATGCATACACACAGGACTCACGCATCTCAGTGTCCGAAGTGTCGGCGCGTATCTGCTTTCACTATCCACTTGCAAACTCGCCGTTGAATTCCTAGTCAGCGGGTTGTTATTTTAAGGTACAAGGACACACACAACATAGACACACCTTACAACACACTCTACATGCACACACATGCTACGAGCGGATTGGTTTTTTAAAGATACAAAGACACACATAACATAGACACACCTTACATACTCCATACGCGCGCACGCTGTGAGCGGGTTGTTCTTTTGTTACTCAAAAGAAGGGCATAGAGTGACAATAGGTTTTCTCCCGACCGATGGCTACTGTAACCGGTATATATAGCACTAGATTATCGGCTTAGGATTCAAGGCCCCATATACATTCGGTATGGGCTAGCCTAGTTAATCAACTCGAAAAGGGAAATTGCAATTTGCCCCTTGTCAATTATCGAAAATACATAATGACTTATGTATCTATTATATATTAAAACCTCACGAGATATCTTTTAAAGCTGCAAAGAAAAAAAATAGGCTAGAAATTCTTTACCAAAAAGCAAAATATATAGCCCTTAATATAGTAAATCCTAACTAAGTTGACATATAGAAACCACTAGATGTTACTAAAACGAAAACATCTAACCATCCTTCTAGCGAGACCGAGTTGTAACGGCTTAGGTTAAATGAAAGAGTCTAAGCTAAGTACATAAAAAATGACAAAAGTTTGAAATAAAAATAAAATAAAATTAGCCTTTTGTTTTTCGTACAAAATCCAAACTAAAACCCATATATAGATTAACATTAGTATATGGATTTGTATACGAATTCTAACCTTAAACTAATGTTAAAAATTAAATAAATAATAATAATTAAGACTAACATAAATTTGTAATAGAAAATAAAATAATTTAAATTAGAACAAAAAAGTGATTTTCATCCCAAAATATGGAATAAAAATTAGATGAAGTTAGCAATGGATTTATCTATGAATTATAACCTAAACCGAATTTAAAAATTAAATAAAAAAATAAAGATAAAGATAACAGAAATTAGGAATAAAAAAAGGAAAATAGAAATTTGATTTTTCATACAAACTCAAAATTAAAACCCCTACATAGCTGAAATTTAGAATAAAAAAGTTATTAGTTGGATTCGTATATAAATCCTAACCTAAAACTAAAATTCATAATAAAAAATATTAAAATAAAGAGTACGTGTCAAATACAATAAAAATAACATATGTTCGAAATAAAAATTACCACTGAATTTTGAACGGGTTCCAAACTAAAACTAAAAAGGTCTATAAAAGGTACAGTCCCAAAAAAATACGAAAATTCGAAATAAAAATCAAAGAAAATTAGCTATTGCTTTTGAATTTCATACTAGTGAAAAGTAAAAAAAGGTTTTATTCATAATTAAAATTCTATAAATATGCTAATTTGAGAGAAAAATAAAATAAGGTAAGGAATTCTATTGTATTTGTATAAATTAGAAATCAAAATCTATTATATAATAAAAGTATACGATAGGTGGTTTACGAGAATATGCTGAAAATTCTCACAAAAAGAAAATATTTTGATTCTTTATTTGGTAGACCTCTATGAGATTGAGAGATTGAGAGAGTGATCTATTGACAGATGTTTACTCAATTATACCGGTATAAACTATGTGATATGTATTATCAGTATGTAGTATAGACAAGTATTGCAATAATAAAAGAACGAGATGATACTAATATAAATAAAAATGCTATGTTATACCAAGTTTCTTGTTGTGCTATGCAATTATTTGAGAAAGAAAGTTTGGTCATGGGTGACAAGTACCATGAAACAGAGAGTATTTTTTTCCTCAATAACATATAATATTAAAATATCACAAATAAAGTTCTGCAATGATATTTTTTCAAAAACAAAAATAACATTATATATTATCAAGTCATTTAAAAATATTTTAAGGATGATGCTCGTATAAGTGCGCATGCTAGCCCGCTAGTTTTACGAAACTTTCATTCGGAGCACTCGGATTTAAACAAACATAATTTCTGGAGTTGGGCAAACAACTCTCGCAAGTTATTATGTACAGGTATAAGTAAGCCACGTACCGTACGTACGCTTGTGTTGCTTCCTGGGTTGTCCAAGCTTGTGGTTTTACGTATCCGGCCAGTAAGTGCCCTTCGTGCGAGTTAGGCACGAAGATTGCATCGTTTCTTCTCTTTTGTAAAGGGCTTTAATTGGTCTTGAGATTCCTTTTGTGTACGGGCACTACTCTCTTGCCAAATGCCACCCAAACTCCACTGTTATATTTTTTGAACAGAACTTTTCTGACTTTTGCTGGTCTGATTGGTTTGCTTTCAATGGTTAGGTAAATATTTGATTTGCTACTAAATTTTGATAAGATTCTATTCTTCTTTGGTTCTTTAGTTCATTTTCTGCCAATCTTTGGCCGAAAAGTTGGTAGTCAATTTGGTGTTTAAATTTTGGCAATACCAAATTTTAATAAAGTTTATTGAGATAAATTAGTCATCAAACCAAATAGGCCCTTTTCTCCCTCTAATCACAAATAGTTATCGTTTTAGATATAGGTGCAGTCAAACTTTCAAAACCTTGACCGTCAATATCTTTTTAAATATTTCAATTGGGTACATGAAAATCATATGCGTAGATTTGTAATGGAAAGTAATTTTATAATATTATTGGGTTTTTATAAATATATTATAATAAAAATTAGTGATCAAAGCTATGTTTTATTGATCATATCGATGTTCAAAACGATAATTGTTTGCGACCGGAGGAAGCAAGTTGATAAACTTCAATGTTGTGTTAGCATGTACAACCGAACGTAAGACTAAGGGCCTGTTTGTTTTAGCTTTGAATTCTCTAAAAGATGATTCTGGATTGTGGTAGTAGAGAAGCCGATTCTTCAAAAGCTGAAATTCAAAAGCACGTATGAAGCAGCTATTTGGGGTGCTGTGCTTCAGGTTTGCTTCAGCTTTGAGCCAAAAGCTCCGCCAAACAGCATGATTGCAAAGCAGCTGGGAAGCTAAGCCACAGTAGAAGCACCCTAAAAGCTGCAGCTGCTGGGAAGGAGCTTTTTAGCTGTGGCTTCACTTGACCACCTCCTACCTCGCTCGTTCCGCTTTCCTGACCTCTGCCACCCTGCCTCACCGCCTCCACGTCACCTCCCCACTTAGACGTCGTTGTACTTCACTATGTTGCTACCTCTCCGCTCGGTTGGCCCCCAAAAGCTACAGCTGCAGCAACCAGTTTGCCAAATAGCATAACAAGAAAAGCCACAGCCACCAGCTACAGCTGCTTTACAGCCCAGCAAACCAAAAATAGCTTTTCAGCCCAGTCGCAGCTCTCCCAAACAGGCCTGAAGTGGATTGTGGATTCTAGTGTATATGGGTGGGCTGGATTGTAATAATCGGATTCTAGAATCAGCCTGTTTGTTTTTTATTCTGCTTTTGGGGCCGGAATCCAGAATCAAAAACTAAAACAAACAGGCCATAAGTACTATCCTTTCGTTTTTGCGTATCTTTAATGCGGCCTTAGGGAGTGCCACCTCACCTATTTTGCACAAAAGTCCCTCGTGAAATTCAAAATTACGTTCAGGTCCTTCTATCAGCTCTTTTGAAAAAAAATCATCATGGTTCCGCAAAATCACGTATGGTTTCAGAAATTACGTTTAGGTCCTCCCGGCTCTTTTGTAGGAAAACCATGTGGTTTGCATCAATTTGCGAAGAGGCCCTACGCGATTTAACAAAGAGGCCCTCGGGTTTCTGGTAATTCCCAAGGTCCTGCGCCCTCTAGCAAATTTACATGCAGGTCCTCGGAGTATCTGAAATTTACGAAGAGATCCTTCGCGATTTTGCACGAGGACCCCAGAGTTCCAAAAATCTGTCATATCCCGTTCGACTCAGCGTAGTGCGCAAACCCATCTAGTATATTGTATATCTTATAGCGGGAAAGATCCCCGCACTTCCAGGGCCTCCACGTCGCTGGACTTGCGAAAAGCCCGTTTGAGATATCAGAAATCGCCATGAGGTCTAAAGCGAACGGGCAGCGAATGCTCTTGCATTCAAAACTTTTGCAGAAAGGTCCTTGTGATTTTTTGATAATTGTGTGTGAGCCCTACTAGCTCCCGTCCATCCGATCACGCCAAGGGAGAGAATCCGGCCATCCGCACGAGTGCTCTAGCCTGACGCCCTAGCACCTCCCATTTCCCTCATGAAGACAGCCGCCTCACCGCCATGCCTTCCCCCGTGCCCTCGGCCCCGCATGCTCCCTTCCTTTCCCCTCTCCCCCGATCCCCACCACACCACGCCTCCTCCTCCCCAGCATCACTGCCTCCACTCCCTGCGTCGTTGCCTTCTCTTCTCGCCGTACTGCGCCACCCCTTCGCTTGGCCACGCCCCTCACCAACCCTACCAATCGCATCGGTGTAGCTAAGACCGTCGTCGAACGAGGGATCTAGGTGGAGATGGCCCTTGCAAGGCCATGGATCTTGCCTATGGGGACCGGGCCTTGGGTCTACATCACGCCGGTGTAGCCAAGAGCAAGGCGGTACCACCTGATCAATGAGGAGCCGTAGTCAGGGTTCAAAAAATCAACAAAAATCGCTCGATTTTCGCGATTTTCGCCTGTATCGTCACGGCTCGGCTTCTAAGACAGCTCGATAAACCGGTCAATTCAAAAAAAAATTTGAAAAAATTTAAAAATTCGAAAAAAATTTATGCGACGTATATCGGTCGGAAATCGGTGGAAATCGCTCAATTTTTGAAGAAAATCGCTCAAAAAATCGACCACCAAATGAGTTCAACTAGTATGTCGATTTTTCATGGAAATCGGGCGATATTCCATGGAAACGGTTGATTTTTGATTTTTTTTTTCAAAAATTTTGATTTTGAAACTCTACGATTTTTTACCGATTTTCGGTTCGATATTTCCGATTTCCGATTTTCGCCAAATCGAAATTGTTAACCCTGGCCGTAGTCCTCTCCCATCCCTCGGCCCTTCCTCCTATGTTGTGCCCCACGAAGTTCCTTCGCTGTTGCAGCGTTGCCATCTGTATTTCTCGCGCATGCTCCTCTTCCGTTGTCCGCCGCTGCCATCCTCCTGCATTTATCTATGGTTGTGCTACCATCTATTGTTGCAGGCACTCCAATCCAGTGACCGCTGCAGTGGTTCACCTGCTTGTTGGGCTGGGACTGGGTTATGTCCTCCAGCCATCGCATTGTAGGTGTGCGGCCTTCTCATCCTTTTATTTATTGATTTTTCTCTAGATGCATCGGATCTGTTATTCATGTTCTAATTGAATTGATCTTGATGTAACATCCCGTGTCCCAATTCGCTCAAAGCATAGCAACCACTAGACAACCACACGTGGCGTGCCACGTCACGAGCGTCGCTCCTCACACGAGCAAATCGAGAAAACGTACGACTACCACTCCCTACAGGAGAAAATCGAGAAACACGCGAAACGGCTGAAAGAATACATACGTATTTGCGTTTTTTCGCATTTATTCGGCGGCATGGTTGAAAGGATATAAATATATCTGAGTTATCGTGGCGTGTCACGTCACGACCACCGCTCTGCACGTAAAAAATGGGGAAAATGATATAAACTTTTTTTCACGAAAAAGGAAATTAAAAGGACCTAAACGTGTTTTTTTCAGATAAGGACAAAATAGGACCTAGACGTAATGATTAAAAAGGTCTAAAGGGCATAAACGTAAATATTTTTTTTTCCCGAAATAGGATCTAAACTTTTTTTTTAAAAAGGATCTAACCGTATTTTTTTTCCAAAAAAAAGACCCGAATGTATTTTTTTCGCGACTCTGCTCGAGCCGAGCCGGCTCAATGAGAGGCAAGGAACTCTTCCATCTGTAATAGATGGATTATGTGGGACAAGCATGAATGCCGCAAGCGTATTACTTAGCTTTAGGTTTCGTCATCGTTTTTTTTTGTATAAGAAGGTTAATTCGAAAGCCCTATAACTTATATCGATAGGCATATGTTAGTGTTACTCATCATAAACTGAAAAATATTGTTAGTGATATGCTTTTGACGCAGTCATGGATATGATTATGTCATATCTATGTTTATGTAATAATATAATTATTTTGTACCTCGAATGAATACCATTAATATAAACCAACAAGTATGTGACTTGTTCGTGAAACTCTTTATTCATGTTTTTATATTATTCTGAATTATCCCTGATATTATATCATCGTATAGGACAATTATGATTTATAGGTCAATACAAATATTGATTGATGATCATGTTTCGTGGATCATAGATATAGGGATATTAAATCAATAATGTGAACACATGTTAGACAACATGGTGTTGAAATGACCCATCACGAGACACTGCAGGAATTGTTATATTCTTATGTGTCGTCAGTTGGTCTCATATATAGTGTATGTAAGATCTTTAGACCTGATATCGTCATGGTTTTCTACATGTGTAATAGTATACTTGGGGATTGCCAAATACTACTTCGTAATTGGGTAGTCATAAAGTTAGCTTCGAGTTTACTATGAAACATGCGGAGGAATATGAGCGATCAAAATAGAATTTGCCCTTCCTATATAACACGAGAGATATCTCTAGACCACTCGATGTGGTTAGATACAAGAAGTGCATAGCTATACTGAATGCGATTGAAGAGTCAATTGCAACTGAGTAATCCACTTCCACTACAAACGAGTGAAGAATCGAGTTATCATAGGATAGCACATTTCTCGCCTTGAGTTCGATCTAATATTGTGAGGCAAGGGATCAGTATATGAGCACTATATAGGTTCGTCCGATATAACCTTTGTGTTTATTTGAAAGTCATTATACCCTGCTAGGGGCTGCTGCTGACTAATGTGTCGAAATGAGTTTTTGTGCCATGGTCGAATATGTATGAACCTACAGGTCACACACTTAACGGGTTGGAATACATTGGTTCGGATTAGATCCGTCACTAGTGGGCCAAGTGAGTTTTATTTCTTGGTTATGGTCCCTAATGTAGGATTCCACCGAGGAGCTATATGAAGGAAGTACGTGAAGGCTAGGGTGATGCAGCTGTTGTACCACCCCACCTATTAAAAACTCTAGCCGTCACCACTCAGTAGAGGCTTTGCTGCTACTGCGGCGCTAATCGGGACGATTGTTCGGACACGTTCGACCGCCGCTCTAGGGCACGCGCTGCATTGAATGGAGCTACTTCAACTCTCCTTCCGCTGCACTACGTGTTTAATGGCAACGATCCATGATCTCTTACTTTCTTGACATCCTGATTTACACGATAGAAGTTTTAATTTGTGTTAATATAGCCTACCCATATTGCTTCAAATATGGCACTAAGCGATGACATGTTAGGATTCCGTTTGGTTGGTTCTTGGAGTCCTTTTCTGTTTTGTTAGCAAAAGTTGCCGATGCTAGTGAACACAAGATACCTGGTGAGAGAGCCTCCTCTTACTGAAATTTACAAATCTAACTCTCTTTGTACTAAGATTTGCAAATCTAGTCTCCTCCACCGTGCTTTTGCGCTCTATGGTTACAGGAGCCGGTGTGTCGTGCAGCGGAAGCACGAGAGCGGGCGGGTGCGGGAGCTATCAAGGCAGTGGTGTGCAGGAGACAGATGAGCACAGGCCAAGCGGTCTACCGCGACTGGCGAGTGCGGAGGCCAACGAAGCAAATAGGCTAGAAAAACACTTCGCGCTGCGGGAGGGAGCTGACGTCGAGGTGCAGGCAGCACACTGAGTTGCTGAGACTGCATCGATCAAATCAGTCAGCCTCCCTTCTGCACGCAAGCCACGCTGCGCGCGTTTGCTGTCGCCTCCAAAAGGAACGCAGCCAGGTGACGGTGTGAAGCAAGTTCTTGGTTTGTGCCGCCCACATGAGGCAGAGGCAGACGTGACAGAGCTGTATGTAGGATGTAGCAAAGTCTTTTATTTATTTTTTCTCCTCGGATATATTTTCTTTTTCAAATTTGGCTTACGTACGAACTAATTTATAAAATTAGTCTTATTCATAATCACGAAAGCAGTGGCATACGGCATTTATCACCTACCATACTTCTGTATCGTGGCAAGGTGTGGCAGTGTGGCCACCTCGACAGGTCGGATAACTAGCGTGGTAGGACGGGGCCATTGGTCTGTCACGCAGTGGGACCATTGCTGAGCTCCCCTTCCTCAGTAGGAATTTGGCCATCAAATGAAGTAATTAATCTCTAATTAAGGAATTTGTGTGGCTTGCTGAGCAGTGTTCCTCGACAGGGGCCTGCTAAGCCAACCATCTGCTGATGCCGAGCTCCGAGTGCGCGGCAGCTCTTTTGTCGCGGTGGGCCTGCCCTATCTGCCGCGATGGACTATGTTGCTATGGCGTCGGCGTGGTGCCACGATACAAGAGCGTGGTAGGTGATACGTGCCATCACTTTCGTGGTTAGGAACGAGACTAATTTTACAAATTCATTAACGTGGGATCATATTTGTAAAAAAAATATATCGAAAAAAATTTCTAGAGAGAGAGAGAAGAACTCGGATGTAACCTTGTTGTAACGAGTGTGTCGAACTAACAGCATAAAAGTTGTTCTGGAATCTGGATGCGCTGCAGCTACTTGGATTCCTCCTTGTTGATCTTATCCGGAGCTGCCCTAGCCGAATCTGTACGTGTCAACGACGATTTGTTCAGATAATGCGGCGATTTGATCTGTACAGGGGATAGATGCTGGAGTAGTTGGTTCAATGATGATATGGGAGAGGATCAGAGGACCCGCATCCCAGGCGGTGGTTTCTTCTTGCCAATCACCCAAGAAATATTACAGGTAGTCGGGCCGGGCGTGGCCTCGTCACATCATCGATGGCGATCGATTAGGCGTCCTGCATATCCTAATCCAGGGGGACAGAGCGCCGCAAGAGCTCGTGCCAGCCACAGACCGAGCCCCTAGTCACATGTTGCATGGCCATGTAGCTAGGTAAAGATATTACCAGCTAATCTGCTTTTACACATCACTCTTTCAAGAGTAATGTTTCGATGCTTTCTCTCTTAATATAAGTTGCACAAGTCTTAAATTAAATAAAGAGAATAAATAATTATTATATAATAATCATTTATATTTAATATTTATGCAATTTTTAAATAGTGATGCATAAAGACACCTCTTTACTGCCCATGAAAACGTTTTGGTTTTCTGTTTTGGTCGGGTGATCTGAACTGCCAGATCGATCAACTGCATGGTAGATCATAGGAGATAGGACCCAATTGAAGTAAGAAAAATTCCTAGCTTGCCGCATATATAATGCGTCGTTATCGGTTGTAGTTTCTTCTGAATAATTCTGATCCACAGCGGTGCACTAACAGCGACCTGAAACGACTGGGGTATATAAATGCCCATTTTATGGCATGGCATGCCCATTTTGAGCCAACAAGCAAGCAGATTTGTCCGCGCTACGCTTAAATGTACAGTAACAGCTGTTTACATATTTATCCATGTCATCTAAAGATAAAAACTAAAAACAATTTCTTTAATAGATAATATTTTAAAATTATCTCTATGAGATCCCACAATATTTTAACTACAGCATGAAAAAGCGTTTGTTAGGGACAAAAATTTGTACATTTATGTTTTATAATGCCTATATGGCCGTCTCGTAATCTTTACGAAGAGACAGTTACACCCTCTCTCATCTTTCTCTCTTCTCCGTGTCGGCAAAACTCTTACGTGATAAAACATATGGACAATATGACCTAACACTATTGTACATGCCCTTTGGTGTTTAGGGTGTAGACACACTTTAGGCCTCTGCAGAGTCGTGAATAGCTCACATGTGTTCTTGTACTGCTAGAAATTACAATAGAGCACACTAGACTATGGCTACAAAAAAGTATATGGCTATTTTACGGAGCCATATGCTTATGCCTATTCTACATCTCCCAGCAACACTTCTTATAAAGCATCAAAGAGGTAGCAGTTGCAGCCCGCAGGGAGGCGTCTCATCGGTTCGTGAATCGTGCACGTGATTGTCAGTCATTATCAGGGAGACATCCTCCAAGCACGATCATAAGATGGTTATTACTATAGATAGAGATTAAAATCATGCGGGTATGTCAGAGAGATAAGGCGCACATTCCCTTTAACTATCACATATGGTTGATTGCGGTGGATTTAATATACAGACGAGGTATAGAGTTCACCTATCTGATTACAGACCCTTCCAACAAGGGGGTAGTCGACACTCGGCTTGGCCCGAACGTATTCTTGCTGACCAAGGGTACTCAAAAGAACTATCTGAGTAATTATCGGACTCTATCCGACAGTTATTGCAGCCATTAAGTCTATTTATTAAATATTATTTAATCCATGTCACAAATATAGCCGCTGCATGTTATTACAGTTACCTAGGGCACCATGATTAAAATGGGTATTTTCCTCAATGTATTTGCATGCGAAATTTTTTAAATTTTTTAGGATGTTGAGTTTAACCAGTTTGCTAACTAGTTCAAACAAGTTTGAACTGAAATTCAAATTAGGGTTTCTTTTTTTATGATAGTTTTATTATAGTTATGTGCTGATTATATATATAAATCAGCAAAACAAGTGATCTAAATTCGTTCTAATCTTTGAATTAGAGTATATTTTTTCAAAGGTATGTGTTTCATTTGAATTGTTACCCTAAAACTGGAAATTTTGACCGAATTTAGCTTGAATTCACGCATTTAAAATTACACATACGCATATACATATACATATACATATACATATACATATACATATACATATACATATACATATACATATACATATACATATACATATACATATACATATACATATACATATACATATACATATACATATACATATACAATGTTTGCCTTTTCTGATTTAAGGGTTTGGAATTTTTTTTAGAAGTAGATATCTTTCTTGAATTATAGGCCAGGAACTATGTCATTCACCATTAGAAGAAGGCAAACACCAGTGCCAAGCCAAGACTTGAGCCCTGGTGGGCAAGGGCTCAACTAGTGCACCTAGCCAACTGATCTGTTCTCATAGATATCTTTCATATTGTTTTGTAGATATATAGATATAAATATTTCGTGACAACTGGAATTATTGGTCAAACCTTGTGATTGTCCATCAAAGGCCATTCAAATGTACTCCTGCTCACGGGTTTTAAATCCCCAACGGGGCAAATATTAAGCTATCGTTTCTTCCGTGCCTTATCGTTTGGGAACCTCCTGATTAAAGAATGCGCAGTTGGGTTACTCCTCAACAACGGTCCTTTTAAACGACACCCACAGATTAAATCCCAACGGGGGCATATAAACATGCAATACGGACACACAACACACGATGACAATGGGACCCACACCTCCTTCTCATTTTGCTTGGCTCCAGTTGTCAATTAATTTTACGATTTCCTTTGTTCTGTATATATGTATATAAACATTAATGGAGAACTCCAAAGCAGAAAATTCCAAACCAACCTACCCATCTCCAATTCTTTACTAAACTAGATAGTATAAAATTCTACTATTTGCCTGGAATTCCAAAGAGCATACCAACTTTTTCCGGCTTATAATACACATCTACAGAAGACTGTATTACCATTCTTCATTATATCTTTGGATAGTGTGGAAGGTGACTGGCGTCGTCATAGGTCGAGCGGAAGAGGCGCTGTCACGCCTGAGAAGTGTGGGAGGAGCTGCGACAGCGAGCACGGCACCTCGTTGTTGTGCCTGGGTAGCGCGAAAGAGATCCTGCCATGGTGGGTCATGCTGCTCCCACAGTCGGCTGAGCTCCTATAGCTCCGGTTACCTTCTGTGCTTCCCGGGCGCGACAGAGGATAGGTGTCGCCTGATGCGCCTTTCACGGTAAAGAATGGGGCCAAATTTGCAAATACATATGTGGGAGTGCTAGATTTGCAAAAAAAAAACATATACAGATGCTAGATAAGAGCATGTATGTACATGTCAGCTGTCTGTAAACCAATACCATCTAGGATTTAAGGTGATGTGAAAGAGAAGGAGGAGAGAGAAAAGTGTTTCTGCTATTTAACATACGATCTTATAGACGATTTTAGATTGTTTGTACCATTGTATAGACAGTTTATTAATTGTATAAGAAGTCATTACAGACAACTATATAGATAATTTATTATATGAGTTGTCTTTAAATATATATATATATATATAACACTGTATAGGTTCTAAAAGTTGATTTCAAACAAAGGATGATTTCCCATAACGTTTTGGCAGATGGCCCGAGTGTGTTTGGCATGTGCCCCGTGGCACTCCATTCCATTCTATCGCATCGCACGCACTCCGATTTTACTGTTAAGGAACCTCGCTATCGAATAGTCCGGGGTTCCCGAACAGATCTGAATTGGAGAACAGAAAGAGAGGGAGACACGTGTTTAGGGAGAGCAACAGCGAAAATTCTTTATTGCTAATGATTGCTTGTACATTAGGGGGGACCCCCCTCCTCTTTTTATAGCGCTCACCCAGGGTTTAGGCTAAGGGACCAGCATGGGCCTTCAATGGGCCATCTAGGTTTCCCAACACTCCCCCTTGGGCCCTTTGCCGCGAGATGCACATGACTCATTAGAACTCCAGAAAAACCCAGTGGGAAAAATACTTGGAGAAAGAGTACATAGCATACGCTTACTATGTTGCACGAATTGCCTCGTTAAAAACCTTATGCAAGAAAACCTCATGAAAAACTTGCTAAGGAAAAAGAGTACAATTCTCCCAACTTCAATTGCTAATCTTCGAGATTCATGTTGGGTATTCATAATTCATCTTCGAGATTCATGTGGGAGTATGTGAAATATCTCCCCCTGAAATCTGCACTTCTCTAAGTCTCATCATCCCAATTCCTTTCACGCACCTTTCAAAGGTAGATGCTGGGAGTGATTTTGTGAATAAATCTGCAAGATTTTCACATGACTTATTATGCAATATCTTGATTTCGTTCATCTTATGCAATTCGTGAGCATAGAAGAACTTGGGGTTGATATGCTTCGTGAGATTGCTCTTCACATAACCCATTTGTGCTTGGGCAACACAAGCTGCATTATCTTTATAAATTATCGTGGGAGTTTGCTCAATGTTCAAACCACATGACTTCTGGATGTGGTGAACCATTCTTCTGAGCCATGCACATTCACGAGATGCTTCATACAAAACGATGATTTCCGAGTGGTTTGTCGACGTCGAGACGAGAGTCTGCTTAGACGACTTCCAAGAAATTGCTGTTCCTCCACATAGAAAAACATAGCCAGTTTGGGACTTGCCAGTATGCGGGTCTGATAACTACCCAGCATCGGCATAGCCAACCAAATTCAATTCATTGATTCTTCTGAAAAACTGACCAAAATCTTTGCTTCCTTGGAGGTAGCGGAAGATGTCCTTGATCCCTTTCAATGCCTTTTGGTGGGTTACGCCTGCATCGAGCTAGCAAATTCACAATGACGCAATGTCCGGCCTAGTGCTATTTGCAACGCGTACATGAGCGCTCAATTGCACTCGATATGGGAATTCGCTCCCGGGACTTCCTCCCCTCTTCTCTAGGTGCTGTATGGGTCTAGGTGCGCTTGGAGTGACCTTCCGACCATTGGAGTCTTTGCAGGATATGATTTTTCAGAACCAAACCTTTCCAACACTTTCTGCGTGTAGGTTGATTGATGTACCAAGATTCCTCCTTGGACATGTTCAAGCTGCAAGTCTAAACAAAACTTGGTTTTACCCAAATCTTTCATTTCAAACTCAGACTTCAAGTATGAGCATGCCTCTTCAATTTCTTCATCCGTCCCAATGATATTCAAGTCATCTACATAGACGGAGATTATACAGAATCCATTCGGGGATCGCTGTATAAACACACATGGACAATCTTCGTTGTTTGTGTAGCCTTTCTTGCAGAGAAAGTCACTCAAGCGATTGTACCACATTCTTCCTGACTGCTTCAGCCCATACAGTGATTTCTCCAATTTCACACTGTACAGGTTTCTATTTGCTCCGTCTTGGTTCGGGATAGGAATTCCTTCTGGTACTTTCATGTATATCTCCGAATCCAAGTTTCCATACAAATATGCTGTCTCTTGTTCAGAGAGACTAACTCTGCATTGATTGCCTTTTTTCCATTCTTCCCAATCTAGCCTTTTCTTGCACTCTGCGAGAGATGCAGGCTCGGGATCATGATCAATGATCGAGGCAATCTTCTTTGCAGAGTATGCATCAACGTTGGTTGTTGCTCTATTCAGGGATTCTCCTGTTATTACAAAGTTTATAGCCATTTCTTCATGGGGTGCTTCATGCACTTCTACTTGCTCTTCATTTGCTATTCCCTATCGCAGAGTAAGTTCCTTTAGCTTTTCATCGCCTATGTGTGCGCACACATTATTTCAGTGCTTCCTTGATGGAAGGTTCAAGTCCGAATTGCCTTTCTGTTGGCTTCTTTCGGTGCAGTCTCAACTGGCTCCCCTTCTTTCCTTGGGGCATTTTCGTGATTGGTTGTGGTAAGTCCTCTCGCTTGATTTTCTCCAGGCGTCTCCGGTACTTTGGGTTTGAGGAGACAGATTTCTGTTCTTTTCTTTGAGGCCTCTGAGCAGGTTGAGGATACCTTCTATTTTCTTTGGTATTTCCACCCTCTCGGTGCATTTCTTGCGGGTACATGCGACTTAACCACGCCCTTCGATCACAAAATGATCGAGCGATTCATTTGCTAAATTCGCAAATCAATTATCTTCTGACTTCTTGATTTGCTTCATTAGTGCGGGGTCATGTGCGGGGATCCCAGTGGAATGCCATATGATTTCCCGGCATTTTTCATCCAAAGGTTGATTTCCTCCCCCTAATGACGGGAAACGATCTTCGTCAAAGATGCAATCAGCGAATCGGGCTGTATGCAAGTCTCCAATCATGGGTTCCAAATACCTAATTATGGACGCACTCTCATAACCAACGTATATCCCAAACTTGCGGAGAGGGCCCATTGCGGTCCGCTGAGGGGGTGGTATAGGTACATATACCATACACCCAAATTTTCTAAGATGGGAGATCTTCGGGATGATCCCGTGCACAAGCTGCATAGGAGAATGGATGTTGTAGGCCGACGGTCTGAAATTGATAAGAGCTGCTGCGTGCAGGACTGCGTGTCCCCAACAAGTGTTGGGCAAGTTACAACTCTGCAAAAGCGGTCTGGCAATGAACTTAATCCTCTTTATTAGTGCTTCGGCTAGCCCATTCTGCGTATGGACGTGCGATGCAGTGCTCAATCGCTATCCTGTTGCGGTGCAATAATCATCAAATGCCTTTGAAGTAAATTCTCCGGCATTGTCCATTCTGATGGACTTCACGTGATGATCAGGGAAAGCATTCTTAATTCTTATGATTTGCGAGATCAGTTTTGCAAAAGCATGGTTTCTTGTTGACAATAAGCATACATGCGACCATTTCGAGGAAGCATCGATGAGCACCATAAAGTATCGAAATGGCCCTGACAGGGGCTGAATCGGACCGCAAATATCCCCCTGGATGCGTTCCAAAAATGCAGGAATTTCACTTTGCACTTTCATGACAGAGGGTCTAGTTATTAATTTCCCGGTGGCACATGCAGGGCACACAAAATCTTCATGATTCGGGAAATTTTTAACGTTAATGCCATGACCTTGTGAGTTGTTCACTATGTTTCTCATCATTCTAAGACCAGGATGACCTAATCTACCATGCCATAAAGAAAATAACTCAGAGCTTCTAAAAACAGTCTTCAAGGAAGTATACACTTCAGGTGCATGAATATTCGTGTAGTACAACCCAGATTCATATGAGGGACATTTTTCTAATACCACTTTGCCACATACCGCGTGCTTCACAATGCACAAATATTCTTTGCCATTTTCTTCATTGGTTTCTACGTGAAAACCATTGGCGCGGATGTCTTTAAAGCTTAAGAGAGTGCGCGTTGATTCAGGGTACAAAAGGGCTTCTTCAATTACCAAAGTTGTACACATAGGCAATATAATTGTAGCTCTTCCTGAGCCGATTACATATGAGTCGCTTCCTGCGATCGTAGTAATCTTTTCAGCGTTCTTCGTGATCGACTGGAAATATTTAGACTCTCTTAAGATGGTATTTGTTGTGCCACTATCAACAATGCATATCTCTTCCATTTGGGCGCTACACGATTTCTAGATAAAAGAAATATAATTCTAATCAGATAGAGGCAAAATAAACCAAATATTGCTTGCAAATTTGAAGAATACTGGAATAAAGAATAAATTGCGTTTTTATTCATGAAAGAAGTATGCTCTTCTAGAGCTTACAATTCATTATTCAAAGAAAAATGCTAACAACCATAATCTAAAGAAAATGCATTAAACAGAATCTATAAAATATGCATTAATTTCTGCTTCTATGTCATCGGCAGAAGTTTTCTCTTCATTTGCCATAATAATGGCTGCAGCATCGATGTCCAGGCTATTCTGTGAGGATGAGGCAAGTGGGGTATCTACATCCATGACATCATCATCACCGATGTTGGCAAAGTGTGCTTCTGCGGGTGCATTTTCTTTTGCCTTTCTCTTAGCCTGATATGCGTTGATCACTTCTTTGGATTCCCGATATATCTTCGACCAATGTCCCCAAGTGCCACACTTGAAGCACGTTTGGTTCTGCTGTCCATACGGCTTGGCGTGCACCTTTTCTTTGTCATCCCTCTTCACAGGGGCTTTGGACTTTCCTTTGGCCTGGGGCCTCTCTTTTCCACCCTGCTTGCCCTTCTTTCTATGAGTGGGCTTTCTCACCTTGTAGCTATTGGCATTGACTTCTGTGCCAATGCCTCGTCCAGGTGGCTGCGAGACATAGTTCTTGCGTAGAACATCGTCTTGCGATTCCGCAACTTGCATTACATCAATCAGCTCGCTATACTCCTTGTATGCGTCCTGACGATAGATGCGTGCACTCTGGATAGCATTAGGATGGAAGGTAGAGAGAGTTTTCTCAATCTTCTCTTCATCAGTGATCTTCTTGCCACATAGAGAGAGATTGGTACAAATTCTGTGCAAGGCAGAATTGTACTCGCCACTGATACAAGTCTGCAAACCTCAGGCGAACCCAATCTTGTTGTGCTTGGGGCAAGATGGTGTACTTGAGCTTTTCGAACCGCTTCTGAAGTGCAGTCCAAAGCTCAAGTGCACTCTCCTCAGCCATATATTCATTCTTTAGAGTGGCTGAGAGGTGGTGCCTGACAAAATGCAGAGCTTGATCGTTCTGCTCAGCGGTAGGTTTTGCGTCCTGCGAGGACCCTAGACCAATCGCGGAGCGGAGCTTCTTGCCCCCAAGAACGATCTTCACGTCCGATGCCCAAGTGAGGTAGTTCTGACCGTGCGGGGCCAGTTCTTCAAACTCACGATTCACAATGCCAGACATCTGCATGATTTCAAAATTCTGGTTTAGATTACTATGTGTAATCTGATAGAAAATGGATGCAAAACATAAAGGGCGGAAAATATAAATTCATATGCATTGCATTATATAAAATAAAGCAAAGGATTCAAAATTCATAAAGAATATTCATAAAACAGAGAAATAAAGCTAGAAAAATTAAAAACAGAGCCAAATAAATCTTCTTGATTTTCTGGCAATTTTTCAAAATTTTCTGCAATTTTTTCTGCAATTTTTCTTTTCTTTTTCTTTCCCTTTTCTTTCTTTGCTTTTTCTTTTCTTTTCTTTTTCTTCTGGCCGAACCGGCCCGCTGGGCCTTGCCCTCTTCCCGGCCCAACTACACGCACGGCTAGGGTTTCCCCTAGCCGCCGCCCCATTTGCTCTTTTCTTCTTTTTCTTTTTTTTCTTCTTCACCCGCCCGCTCCTCTTCTTCGCTTCACCCGCCCGCTCGCCTCCCCTTCATGCCTACGCCGCCTCCCCCTTGCGCCCGCACCTCCTCCCCTTCGTGCTTCTTGCGACGAAGGTACTCGGGGCAACAACGGCGGGTCGGTCGAGCCAGCCAGTGGGCTTTCAGTGAGGCGGTGATTGGGCGGCGGCGTGGCGAGGCGCGCCTGGCCGCGGAGGCGGAGGCCGCGAGCTGAGCCGATCTGGTGAGGCAACGCTGTGAGCCGAGGCACGGCTGCGAGCCGGCGGCTTGGCGACCGACCTGCGGTGACTTCGGGCGCGGTGTCTGGCGGGCGACTCGAGCAGGTGGCGGCGAGTCGATGGTCGAGGCGGCTGGCGGCGGCCGAGCCGGCGACCGGGAGGCTGCGACCGGTTGCCGAGGCCGCGGCCGCGCGGGCGGCCGCGGGCCGAACGGCGACAGCTTTCGAAAGCGGCAGCGTGCCGGGCGGGGCGGCAGCGCCGGGCACTGGGGCGGGCGGGGCAGCGTGTCGGTGTCGGTCTTGCGGCGAGCGCGGTGACGGTGCCAGCGACGTCGAGCGCCGTGCTCAACCGGCGGGGCGCGCGGACGGCGGCTTCTTGCCGACGGCGGCGTGGAAGCGGCTTCTGGCCGGATCTGCGTAGGCTGCGGCGGTGGCGCGATGGCCGGAGGCCGATGACGGTGATGCCGAGGCGCCGTCGCGCGGCATCGGTCGGACCGACGGTGGCGATCTGCGGCGGCGGCGCGGTGCGTCTTGGATGGCGGACGGCAGCCTGCAACGGCTAGCTGGGTTTCAAGTCGGCGAGGGGAACCGGCGCATTTTTCTTGTGTGTACGATGGCCGTGTAGTGTAGCGATTTTTGTGTGTCTGATAACCGTGTCTTCATGGCGATTCAGTAGCTTCATGCCAACCAGCTTTGAGCGATCGCGCGTGTGGCCGTGCCACATGACGAAAGCGATACAAGATGCGTGGGATAGATGCATGCATAGAAGCGACAAGCGTTTAGATTCAATTCTTTGAAATCCACCTTTCTCACCTTTCAATTACGAACTCGGTGAGAGCTTCGTCGCGATAACGTGTTAAGGAACCTCGCTATCGAATAGTCCGGGGTTCCCGAACAGATCTGAATTGGAGAACAGAAAGAGAGGGAGACACGTGTTTAGGGAGAGCAACAGCGGAAATTCTTTATTGCTAATGATTGCTTGTACATTAGGGGGGGACCCCCCTCCTCCTTTTATAGCGCTCACCCAGGGTTTAGGCTAAGGGACCAGCATGGGCCTTCAATGGGCCATCTGGGTTTCCCAACATTTACATCAGCTCTGCGCAAAAGAAGCGACGAGGAGTGAATTAAGACTGGCAGAATTGGACAAAGGTCGCCTTCCCCTATGGGAGATGGAGACAACTCATCCGCGATTTATATTTTTGTTAAGAAACCTCGCTATCGAATAGTCCGGGGTTCCCGAACAGATCTAAATTGGAGAACAGAGAGAGACACAGGTATATAGGGAGCGACGATAGAATTCTTTATTGCCTTTTGTGGTTCTTGTACATAGGGGGGACCCCCTCCTCCTTATATAGCGCTCACCTAGGGTTTCGGCTAAGGGACCATCGTGGGCTTTTCATTGGGCACGTGGTTTCCCAACACTCCCCTTTGGGCCCTTTGCCGCGAGATGCATATGCCTCATTAAAACTCCAGGAAAACCCAGTGGGAAAAATACTTAGAGAAAGAGTACATAGCATACGCTTACTATGTTGCACGAATTGCCTCGTTAAAACCTTATGCAAGAAAACTTCATGAAAAACTTGGTGAGGAAAAAGAGTACAATTCACCTAACTTCAATTGCTAATCTTCGAGATTCATGTTGGGTATTCATAATTCATGTTCGAGATTCATGTGGGAGTATGTGAAATATCTTCCTCTGAAATCTGCACTTCTCTAAGTCTCATCATTCCAATTCCTTTAATGCACCTTTCAAAGGTAGATGCTGGAAGTGATTTAGTGAACAAATCTGCAAGATTTTCACATGACTTAATATGCAATATCTTGATCTCGTTCATCTTATGCAATTCGTGAGCATAGAAGAACTTGGGGTTGATATGCTTCGTGAGATTGCTCTTCACATAACCCATCTGTGCTTGGGCAACACAAGCTGCATTATCTTCATAGATTATCGTGGGAGTTTGCTCAATGTTCAAGCCACATAAGTTCTGGATGTGGTGAACCATTCTTCTGAGCCATGCACATTCACGAGATGCTTCGTATAAAGCGATGATTTTCGAGTGGTTTGTCGACGTCGAGACAAGGGTATGCTTAGACGATTTCCAAGAAATTGCTGTTCCTCCACATAGGAAAACATAGCCAGTTTGGGACTTGCCAGTATGCGGTCGATAAGTACCCGACATCGGTAGTAATAACCAAATTCAATTCATTGTTTCTTCTGAAAAACAGACTGAGGTCTTTGCTTCCTTGAAGGTAACGGAAGATGTCCTTGATCCCTTTCCAATATGAAGGACCATGTGGAGGTCCATCCATGTTTGTGATGAGTATTTGACTTTATTTGAGCAAGGTGTGCTCAAGTTTGAGTTTGATTTGGATTGATTTTCAAAATGAAGCAATTTGAGTTGTCTCTGCCAGAGTGGCGATCTGCGGTCGTATGGGCGCGGTAGTGATGAGTTGGATGGTTTATTGCACATCTTTGTGGGCATTGCTATGTGAGGAGTTTCCTTGTCTTTGATGGTTGCAGGGCGACGGTGCTAAGTCATGGTGAGGCGAAGGATGACTGGGACTAGGCGAGGAGCGTCGGAGGTCCAGACGGTTGGGAGATCGCCGGAAGATGATCGGAGACAGAGTCCGGGCAAGTCAAGAAGACAAGGAAAGGAGTTGATGCTAGCTAGATGCCGCGTGGATCAATGAGGGCCGTCGGATTGAGGTCTAGTTGATAGGTTAGCGGGTCTAGGTAGTATGCTTTGAAAATCGTGCAAGAAAACCCGGTATGTGTGTGGGTTTTGGGTTAGCCCTTGCATGGCTGTGTGTGTGGGTCAATTCTAGCCCTTAGATGAGTGCTCTAGGGTTGAGAGACTCATCCAAGGGTGGTAGGTGGCCCAAGAGTAGTATAAATAGGGGTGGAGGGGTAGCCTCCTTCCCTTGAAGGTGTTGAGGTTTTTGATGCTCATTTGAGCTTTGCCCACATGAATGTGAGGCTTTGTAATCTCCCCTTCCAGAAATGAAATGTTTCCTCAAATCATTTCTTTTCTTTGTGCATTTATATTACACAATTTATATTATGCACTTAAATTCCGCAATTAAATTCAGCACTTACATTCTTGCAATTTACATTTATGCAATTTGGATTTGCCTCCCCTCCTTCTAAATGTTGTTCTTCTAGGATGTCTTGAGGGTGTTCATTTGGTTTTGCATCTTTCTTACACCCTTGGAGAGACTAGAGATCAAGTTTTTCATCAAATTGCAAATCTGTCCAGAACTTGTTCTTCACGCAGTAGTCAGTGTTTGATTTTTATAAAAATATATAAAAATCATTTTTAAGTGATTCTTTTTAGAGAACGTGCATAACTTATATATACATCTTTATAAAATTTATTGAGTCCACTGGTTGCACCGTTTGAGATCTATGAAGTGAAAACTGAGCCTCAAATTTTTTGGTCGAAGTTTCTGACTGTCTGTATTGCTTGATTTTTAATTCTTATTCTACAAAGCATTATGAGTTGATTTTTGGTGTAATGGTTCACGTCTCAACTTCTCACAGGGAAAAAAATTCTAAAAAATTTTAGAGCAACAGAAACTCACCAACCACCTGTTCCAACTGAGGACAATTTCTGAAAATCTGCTTTAACTTTTCTGAAAAGAGACTTTGGTGTTTTAGCTTTATCTCTTTTAGAAAAGAAGTCTTTTGAATTGATTCCTCTTTTGTTTGGACATTTGACAACCAGGATTGTGATTAAAAAAACCCCTCACATGATTAATGGTTCTTATCTATGCAAGCTAGGGGTACACATAGTTGTCTAATTGTTCTGGATTTTTAGAGGGTGTGCGAATCTGAGAAGCACCAGTTTGAACGAAAATCTTTGGGTGTTTTAGATTTTTATTGCAAGAGTGTTTGGAGTACTTTGAGTGGGGGAAATTTTATTTGGGATCATTCACCCCCCTCTGATCGCCATTTCGATCCTTCACAATACCTTTTGGTGGGTTCTGCACTGTATCGAGCTAGCAAATTCACAGCGAACGCAATGTTTGGTCTGGTGCTATTTGCAAGGTACATGAGCGCTCCAACTGCACTCAGATATAGGAATTCTGCTCCCAGGACTTCCTCCCCCTCTTCTCTAGTTCTGTACGGGTCTAGGTCTGCTTGGAGTGACCTTCCGACCATTGGAGTCTTTGCAGGATATGCCTTTTCAAAACCAAACCTTTCCAACACTTTCTGCGTGTAGGTTGATTGATGTACCAAGATTCCTCCTTGGACATGCTCAAGCTGCAAGCCTAAACAAAACTTGGTTTTACCCAAATCCTTCATTTCAAACTCAGACTTCAAGTATGAGCAAGCTTCTTCAATTTCTTCATCCGTCCCAATGATGTTCAAGTCATCTACATAGACGGAGATTATCTGAGAATCCATTCGGGATCATTGTATAAACACACATGGACAATCTTATTGTTTGTGTAGCCTTTCTTGCAGAGAAAGTCACTCAAGCGATTGTACCACATTCTTCCTGACTGCTTTAGCCCATACAGTGATTTCTCCAATTTCACACTGTACAGATTTCTATTTGCTCCGTTTTGGTTCGGGATAGGAATTCCTTCCGGTACTTTAATGTATATCTCCGAATCCAAGTTTCCATACAAATATGTTGTGACAACATCCATTAGCTTCATTCTCAACTTCAAGTTGACTGCCATTGAGATCAAATATCTAAAGGTAATTCCTCCCATGACCGGAGAATAGGTTTCTTCATAATCAACTCCAGGACGTTGAGTGAAACCTTGAGCTACAAGCCTTGCTTTGTACCTTACAACTTCGTTGTTTTCATTTCTCTTCCAAACAAAGACCAATTTGTGACCTACGGGATTTATATTGGGAGGTGTGCGGCATACGGGCCCAAACACCTCTCTCTTGTTCAGAGAGACTAACTCTGCAATGATTACATTTTTCCATTCTTCCCAATCTAGCCTTTTCTTGCATTCTGCGAGAGATGCAGGCTCGGGATCATGATCAATGATCGAGGCAATCTTCTTCGCAAAGTATGCATCAATGTTGGCTGTTGCTCTATTCAGGGATTCTCCTGTTATTACAAAGTTTATGGCCATTTCTTAATGGGGTGCTTCATGCACTTCTACTTGCTCTTCGCTACTTTTCCCTATCGCAGGAGCAAGTTCCTTTAGCTTTTCATCGCCTATGTGTGCGCACACATTATTTTCGGTGGCTTCCTGCAGTGGAAGATTCAAGTCTGGAATTTTCTTTTCCGTTGGCTTCTTTCCAGTGCCAGGTCTCAACTGGCTCCCCTTCTTTCCTTGGGGTATTTTCGTGATTGGTTGTGGTAAGTCTTCTGCTTGATTTTCTCGACGCGTCTCCGGTACTTTGGGTTTGAGGAGCCAGATTTCTTTTTCTTTTCCTTTGAAGCCTCTGAACAGGATGAGGGATACCTTCTGTTTTCTTTGGTATTTCCACCCTCTCTGGTGCATTCCTTGCGAGTACATGCGACTTAACTACGCCCTTCAGATCACAAAAATGATCAGGCATTTCATTCGCTAAATTCTGGAAGTCAATTATCTTCTGGACTTCTTGATTTGCTTCATTAGTGTGGGGGTCATGTGCGGGGATCCCAGTGGAATGCCATATGATTTCCCGGTATTTTTCATTCAAAGGTTGATTTCCTCCCCCTATTAACGGGAAACGGTCCTTGTCAAAGAAGCAATCGATGAATCGGTCAGATGCAAATCTCCATCATGGGTTCGATACGATTATGGATGCACTCTCATAACCAACGTATATCCCAGACTTGCGGAGAGGGCCCATTGCAGTCCGCTGAGGGGGTGGTATAGATACATATACCATACACCCAAATTTCCTGAGATGGGAGATCTTCGGGATGATCCCGTGCACAAGTTGCATAGGAGAATGGATGTTGTAGACCGAAGGTCTGAAGTTGATGAGAGCTGCTGCGTGCAGGACTGCGTGTCCCCAACAAGTGTTGGGCAAGTTACAACTCTGCAAAAGCAGTCTGGCAATGAACTTAATCCTCTTTATTAGTGATTCAACAAGTTCATTCTGTGTATGGACGTGCGGTACGGAGTGCTCAATTGCTATCCCTGTTGCCATGCAATAATCATCAAATGCTCTCCCTTGGCCTGCTTGGCTGAACCCAACAAAACATGACCGGCGGCTAGGGTTCCCACTTCCCTAGCCGCCACACGCGCGAGCTCCCGAAGGAAAACGGCTCAAGGCCACAGGCACGTCGCTCGGCCGGCGGGGCGAGGCAAGAAGAAGGCGCGGCAACCGGGCGCGCGCAAAGAAACTCAGCGGCGGGCGGCGGCAAGGAGAGGCGCGCGCGGCGACTTCGGCCGAGGCGGCAGCGGCTTCTTTGCGTCTTGCGATCGGCGGAGGTGGCGCCCGGCCGTGTGGGCGCCGTCGCGCGTGCGAAGGGCCGAGGCACATGGCGGCGGCGCAAGACGCGTCGCGTACGCGGCGCCGACGGTGGCCGAGGCGCGTAGCGCCCGGCCGCGAGCGGCGGGATCGAGCGCGCGCGGCGGCGATGGCGGCCGGCGGTGCGCGTGGCACGACTACGTCGCCGAGCCGGTCGGCAGGCGGGCCGGGCTTCAAGTCGGCGAGCACGGAGGTGGCCGGTGCTTCATGCGACGGCGTCTTGCACATGCGCGGCGGCGGCGATCGAGCCGACGACGACCGGCCGAGCGGCGGCGTCGGCGGCGGCGGCGATGATGCCAGGCGGGGCGGTCGAGCGGCGGCCCTACGGGCGGGATGCCGTGAGCCGAGCAGCGACGCATGCGGGCCCAAGCGAGAGCCAGACGCAGCGGCGAGGCGCGACGAGGCGGCGCCGACGGTGCTTCTTGCACGCGGCCAGCCAAGCGGCGGCGGCTGCGGCTGCGGCGTCGGGCGGCTTCAAGCCAGAGGAGCCGAACGGCGCTGCACGCGGGCCGAGGCCGAGGTGGTGCTGGCGGAGGCCGAGGCGGCGGCACTTCAGCGACTTCGTGTCGTGCGCGCATACCGAGGCTACGGCTGGCGGCTTCATGCGTGCCTGCTGCGGCGACGACGGTTTTGTTTTCTTCTGGATGAACAGTAAACATGCTTCTAGTTATCTGTAGCTTCGTGCCACAAGACGGAAAAAAAGAAAACAGATGCGTAGGGTAGATGCATGCATAGAAATGACAAGCGTTTAGATTCAATTGCCGAAATCCCCACCTTTCTCACCTTTCAATTACGAACTCGGTGAAACTTCGCGATAACGTGTTAAGGAACCTCGCTATCGAATAGTCCGGGGTTCCCGAACAGATCTAAATTGGAGAACAGATAGAGACACAGGTATATGGAGAGCGACGATAGAATTCTTTATTGCCTTTTGTGGTTGTTGTACATCGGGGGACCCCCTCCTCCTTATATAGCGCTCATCTAAGGTTTCGACTAAGGAACCATCGTGGGCTTTTTATTTGGCCACGTTGTTTCCCAACAATTTTCAGTGATGCATGCATGCATCAGAGACTGCGAGAGCACGCAACTTTATCCGTCAATGGGAAGCAACCGCCCATCCTCCCTTCGTGGCAAAGTGGGAGTATAGCTGCCCATTTAGAACGCTCAATTTTTTCCTTTTTTTTTTGGGGAAATGTAGCGTGAACTCCAAATAGGTCTTTATATAGTTGTGTTGTTAGGCTTAACCTTTCGTGGAAGCTCGTTAATTCGCAATTTAATGCCTATTTAGAATGTGTGTGTTTTAAAAGAAAATATGACATAAGAATTTTTATATTATGTGAGTGTGCAAAGAACTATGGATAGTCACCCCTCTCTCTCTCACTAGAGGCCTAGATAAAACATACCAGTGACTAGAAAGTGTAAAGGCTTAACTACTTACTTGGCTGCAGCTTTCAGTAACACGTCATGGGCAACGATGACTCCGGAGCTAGCATGGGTGTTGGGCGTTTGGTGCTGAGATTTGCCTTGGGCGTCGCCTGCCCAGGCGCTGTGCCATCGCATGTGTGGCGACGAGATTAGATGGTACTAATTAAACTCTCGAGATTTGGGTGTCTTAAGATTTCCGTGTGAGGCGTGGTTCAAAATATCGCCGAGATTTCGAAAATCTCGATTAAAATTTTAGCTTTCGGGCGAAATTTTGGCTCTTGGCCGGCTCGAGATTCAAAATCTCAGTGGGATAAAAAAAATGAAAATTTCAAATTGCTACAGTGGTTTCAGGATTTTGTTTTAATGAGATTTCGGTTTTTTTTTGACCGAGACGATCACAAATTCGATCGGTTTTCATGTTTGTAGGACCGGATTTAGCACCAAATTTTTTATGACGAATTGTAATGTTTTTCTGAGGAATACATATGAAAATTTTGCAACAAATACATATATAAATTATGTAACCCTAATCCTATACCCTAACTTGGATTTCGGTGAATTTCTACTAGATTTCAGGGTTTTTTTTACCGAGATAATCATAAATTCGACCGATTTTCATGTTTGTATTACTGGACTTAGCACCAAATTTTTGTGACGAATGTTAATGCCTTTTATGAGGAATACATGTGAAAATTTTGCAAGACTGACAATCCAAGGCACATGAGGTGGACAACTGTTATTATTTCAGCGTGATAGAGAATGGCCTTTTTTTTTTTGGAAAAAAGTAGTTTAGAAAAGTAGGCATGAAGATGGACACCAGGTTCTGGTTTGCAAAATGGTAGCAATGCCAAGTTTTATTCTCTTCAATACTGTTTTTGGTTGGCCTGCAAATGATGTTATTAATTATTATATATTACATACTTACATCTTTAGCCACTTAAATGCGAATTTAGTACTCCCTCCGTCCTGAAAAGTAAGGGACAGAAGAAATTCTAGGACAGATTATGGTTTCTGCCAAAAGACTCTAATACCCCTATTTAATAATGTGTCTCTATTAATCGGTAACAGGCATGCATTAATTAATCACGATTATAGGGAATGACTTGCCACGTTTTTGTTTGGAATATGTGTGGTCGCATATATCTGCGTGCATCTTCATGCATGGGCACAATTTGAGGACGCAATTTGAGGGAAGAGAGCTATCAATCCCTAATATTTGAGGACATAATTTGAACGCTTCTCTCACTTACTTTCTAGGATGGAGGGAGTAGTCTACACAGAAAAGATAAGACAAGCAACCTCTAGCGATTGGCTATTAATGTTGCACTTCCTGCTTGGTTAGAAACTTTCGTGGCTTAAGAATATAAGCAAAGGAAATAAATAGAAGGCATACTTGATGTGCCATACGTTCGGATTTGCATATGTTCATCATGTTTTCCTTAGACTATTTATGATGGTTGATCTCTTTTTCTGTATTATCTATGCACATTTAATTCAACAAGAAAGAACGAGCAAGTATGTAACTAAAATTCCATTTGATAAAAGGATTGCTTAGTTGGCATCTCAACTGATCCTTAGTTATTTGTGGTGTTACATACTGATATAACTCAATGCTACCAAATAGCAGCAACCCTATCCAATGTTCTTTGAAAGCAGTAGGGTAAAGAGACACATGTGTAGTCTTAGTTCTTATGTCCTTCAACTAGTCCTCTCCTAACCTAGGGTCAACTCAACCAGGTATGCATCATCAGATTATCAAAGAAGTGTTAGATTCCGAAAATTGAAGTGTTAGAATCTGAAAATCAAGTGAAATACTATCGAACTTTCTAAATTTAGATTATTTTATGTGCAAATTCTTAGTATTTGCATTCAAACAGATAGAAAATGTAATCAATGCTTGCATGATTTTTCTCATATTTTCCCCAATTTTTCCTAGCCTCGGGAGACCATTTCACATGTGTTGAAAAGGGCCAAAATTCTGGTCATTTGGGCCGAAGTTTCGGTTTTGCCGGCTTCTAAAATACCGGATTTGAAATTTGGATAGATTTTGGCCGAAATTCCGAAATCTTTCTGAAATTTTAGATTTCGGCCGCCCCTGAGACAGTGGTTCAAAAACGAAATTCGAAACCTTGGTGTGAGGTAGGCCTTCGTTGATAAAGACAGCGGATCACTCTATTTTGCTTAGGGGACATCTCTCATGGACCTCTAGTAAAGTGCAGACATAATCCATGGCATGTCCGAACTATACTCAAGCATAGCACTCCGTGCCTGAAACTCCGCAGTCTCTATAGCATTCCTGCATTTCAAACAGGGATTGACAGGTCGTTCTAACTTTTCTCTGCATGAGCAATCACCTGCGTCGTCAGTTGTATGCCAAGATCATTTGGTCAGCTCTGCTCTTGCAGTGCCTTGTTGCCGTGCAATGCATGCATGTGCAATGGTGATCCAAATGCTTAGTAACGATGGACAGGAAAGAGAAGATGATATTGGCCACGTGCCTAATACTCTAGACCCGGAGAAGCAAACAAGGAAAACAGGGCCAGATGTAGGGGGTGCTTAGTATGCCTTGCACCCTAAAGATTTGGAAAGTTTTACGAGATCATCTTTTCAATAGACCAAATTTGTTGATTGAATTAGTTTCGATTTTGATGGTTTGGGATTTTTAAGACCTTACAACTATTTGTATTGTTTTTTAGCAAATTTCAAACATATGTGTTGGATTTATAGAGTTACAAAATTATTATACAAAACTATAAAATTGTACGTGTGAAGTGTAAACTCCAAAGAAAATTTTCTAGTTCCATCGCCGAAGAAAAACAACGAGCTAGCAACTGGAAACACGGAAATCGTGACCTAGAAGGCATGTCGAGTGTCGCTGGATTTATTTGTGTCTGCCCTTGGCTGTTACTTGCATGCTTAATAATTCGGTCGTGTAGGCTTTGAAGGAAAATGGAGCTTGCCAATACCCTAGGGTAAAACCTCCATCCGTGGATTCAGATTCCAAAAAGTTCAGCAGAGAACAGAACTATTTTTTCCCCTAAAATGACAGTGAAATTCCTATGTTCCAAAAGAAGCTTAAGCATGGTTGTTTGCTTTTCCAAGACATATATAATTCTGGATGGTTTTCGAAACTGTCTTTTGCACCCAAAAAATACGTTCAACGAAAGTATTGTGGCCTAAACAGGGTCTAATTCCATCGTCAATGTTAATTCATGTCGATCATGTTCTGTTTCTGGTCTATATGGGGACCCTCTGTTGGGGGTGCATGAGGTATTGCGAACCCCGAAGGGGCTAGGGTTGCATGATTTGAGGAGCAAATCAAATGGCAAGGTATAAAGCTGGAACGGGGAAAAGGAACCAAGAGAATAAATATTGGAATGAACTGTGCTTCTATGTTTTTTTAAGTTGTATAAATACTAAAGTATGAATGAAAAGTGAATGGTGATTATTTACGCATTCGCTTGTTTTAAAATTTATATAACTTAATTATATTAGAAAGAAAAGCACAGAATCACCCCACAGAATGAGAAATTTGTCTTCTGTATTGTTTTTATGGTTTGTCCAGCCTGTCTTCTGATATCTAGGAACCAACACTTCATCGAGCTCTCGATCTAACATAGCGTAGTATCGAAAAACCAAAACGAGAGATCAAACATCACATTTACCACTACTTAACTACAACCACCCTTTCTCATGCTCAAATGTCATATAAAAGAGAGAACAAATCACTTGACCACATCCTCCTCTTGCCCCCTTCTACTATATCTTTATCCTCGCTTTCCCCATACAGAGACACATACACAGAAGATACAAACACACACCTGTCATCACCTCCCCTTCTCCCCAGTAAATAAACCCCCCAAAAATAAAAGCATAAGGGGTGCTTGAATTAGGGATATTTCATTATAATATTTTAAGATCTAGTTCAAATTTGAATTAAATCTCAAAACCTTTCAAGAACTTACCACTCATCCAAACAGGGCCTAAGGAGTATTTGGATTAGGGGTATTTCATTGGATTGTTTTAGAATCTAGTTCAAATTTGAACTAAATATCAAAACCTCCTAACAAAATTACCACTCATCCAAACAGAACCTAAGGCTAGGAGGAGAAGCAAGAACACACACAAACACCTCCCCTTGATCCCTTCCTAGTTCCTCCTCTTTCCTATTCTCTTTCTCTCGCCTTGCCGCTCCACACACACGCAATTATAGATGGGTGAGAAAGAGAGTTTTTTTATTAGGGGAGAAAGAGAATGAGAGCTGAACAAATAACAACCGAAGCTATGATATGTTTGACCCCCTCGCGTATGTTTTTTTAAATATAGTCCCTCTACAAAATCATTTGTAGATTTGAACCCCCTCCCTGATCACGGTAGACACGACAGGCGACACACGTCACCTACCACGCCCGTGGAGCTCGACAGGTCGCCTACGCCTGGCAGTCCAGCCAAACGTGGAACGACAGCTCACACCTACCGAGGAACAACGGCCCACCTCGATAGACACCTACCGAGGAACGGCGGCTCGGAAGGCACCTACCGAGGAGGAGTTGCTCGGCAAGCTGCATTTTCTATACGGCCGAAAGGCACTAATTAGCGATTAATGATTAGCAATTGAGTGATTTAATTAAGTAAATTAATTAATTAGAGACTTAATTAAGTGATTAATCAAATGGATTTGATTGGTAATTTTCTGCCGAGCAAGGAGAGCTTGGCAAGAACCTGTCGCAATCCCGTTGTGTGGCAGCCTAACATGCCAAGGTGCGTGTTGCTACCGCACATCCTATAGCTTATTGCGGTACTGGAGCTCGGCAGGCAACACGTATTACCTATGACTGCTTCCACGGTTAAAAGACGATCAAATCTGCAAATAATTTTGAAAAAAAAGCCTAAATTTGGAAAATCCACGTACGCACCGAGACCGGTATGCCATGGCTACATCACAGCCACCAGGCAGCCGGAAGTAACAGCTCATCCAAAAAAAAAACGAGAGAAAAAGAAACACGTGGGGCCCACCGGATGGGGGATCCACACGGCCAGGTGGGGCAGGCCAGGCCTGACCAACCGCCTACTACTCCCAATTCAATTCTACTGCGACGAACGAAACAAAACAAAAGCAGAGGAGAGGAGACGAAGCCCCGAGTCCCCGACCGAGCCAAGGAGAGGAGTTTAACTTACGCGGAAGAGGTGATTTGCGGGGAGAGAGGAGAGGAGAGGAGGGAAAATTAAAAAAAAGCTTGGAATTCTGCGGCGAATGGGAGGGGCGGCGGAGGTGGCGGTGGTGGAGGACGCGGCGGCGGCGGGCGGGGGGGAGGAGGAGGGGCGGATGCGGATGGAGGGGTGGCTGTACCTGATCCGTTCCAACCGGCTCGGGCTGCAGTACTCGCGCAAGAGGTACTTCGTGCTCGAGGGTGCCACGCTCCGCTGCTTCAAGGCCGCGCCTTCGACGCCGTCCTCCTCCTCCTCCTCCGGCTCCTCCAAGCGCGAGGTGCCTCTCCCTCCTCCTTTCCCCCCACTCCTCCTCTTCTGTCTTTTTGGGGGAATTTCCGCGGCATTGGCGTTTTGTGGGATCCTAGGGCGTTCTGGTGCCGTTTGGCTAATTTCCAATCTGATTTTTTTGATGATTTTGTTCCCGTGGTGAATGATGCGTTGCCGCGGTTGTTCGAACTGGAATCGCTTGCGACGTTAGTATCCGACGGGGGTTAATTTCTGGTCTTCTTACGGCCGGTGGGTTGAGATAAATGCATGCGAATTATGTATACGCCGCAAAGTCGCATGATTGATACAGAGCACATTTGTTACCTTTTGCGCGGTACTATTGATCTTCGGGATGTTCGGATTTTGCTTCTGTCCATAAATAAAACAGAAGCTACTAAGCTTGGATTAGCAGGATACTTGAAGTGGCACGAGCTGATCCGGTGCGCTATCCACGATGAGGACGATGATTTTTGCATCGGTTTGGCATGTCGCTGCGTTAGGTCCACTTCAAGGCCTGTCTATAGAACAATGGTTGCTGACGCTGGGAGGATTCCCTAGCTTTGCGCGACCGATTAGGAGCAATCCGTGTTGTTAATTTAAAAAAAAAAAAAGAAGATTGCATCTGGGATTAAGTGCCATTCGGTGAACTGCTGTGTGGGTTCCATTTCTGTTGATGCGAGCTTTCTGTACAATTGAAGTATGTGGTACCTGCCTGCCACTTTTGGCTCTCCGCGTATGTGATTGCTGCATTGGTTGTCGCTCTTATTGAGAATTTTGAGTGGACCAAAAAGTAATTTTTACGTGACTGAATTATGCTCATAAAGGAAAAAAGAGTAAGGGGCCAAGTATCGCAACGTGTTGATCTGGCAATATAAACTGGAACGGCATAGTGATCGCACAAAGCTATACCGAGCTTTTAGTTGCAAAATGAAAACAATCTAAATATTGGCCTGATACCTTCAATTTTTGCAGCAAACTTTGGTTGCTCCACTTCTATGTTCTTTTGAAACATGATACCGTGCCTTTTGCTTAACTTTTGCCCTTTTTGGTACAGGATCCTGTTAGAAGTGCAATAATTGACTCTTGTATTCGTGTCACAGACAATGGGAGAGAAAGCGTACATAGAAGCGTAAGCTCATTCTTTTATTATTTTATATTTTTACGAAAAATCTATATAGACAATATTTTGAGTATCTTCCTCATCTTTTTGTTGACAGGTTTTTTACATATTCACACTTTACAATGCTTCTAACCATTATGATCAACTTAAGGTAAGCGTTAGTGATAACTCATTTACCTGACCTTGGAATTAATATTGCCTCTGTCCAAAGATATAGGGCGAATGTTTTGAATGGTCTTATCCACATATGTAGGGCATATTTCATATTCCAATGCAAAATAAGTGTATTGTTCCCTCTATGCCCCTAATAAATATCCAGTTTTACTTATATTCTTTACATGCATGCATTGAATATAGTACTTAGAGATAATAATTAGGGGTATTATAAACTTGGATGGAGGGAGTACTTTTCTGCTTTTTTTTTGTCATAGTAACGTTATTTTGGTATCCATTGAGGCATTGACCAATGTTTTTCAGTTGGGTGCTAGAAGCTCAGAGGAAGCAGCTAGGTGGATCAGGTGCTTAATGGAGTCTGCCTTAAAGGTTGGTGTTTTGCTTATTTTATTGTTTTCACTATCATTATGTTCACAAAAGTACTAACATGTTTTTTGTACTGTGAGCAGTCCCTGAGAAAAGATGAGCATGTTGTTGCTTGTTCACATAGAAGATGGCAGGCTTTCAGGTAAGATATGCAGCTCAAACTTGTTGATTATTTAGTATATTGACTGGAGATACACACTTTGGTTACGAATTGACTAATGTCCATACAATTATATCAGTTTTTGTTATTTTACTTCGATTTACTCAGTTTCTTGTCCCGTTTGTTACACCTTTTTCATTGAAAATGGCATGCATATTCTGAAGGGTACTGTGATGCTTGAGCCACCACACGTTGACAAATTGGCCTCTGAAAAATTGAAATATCTACAATGTTACCCCCCCCCCCCCCTCTTTGTAACTTAGAGATCTCTTGTGAGTGCCTGAAACAGATCGTGTAGTTACGGTGGTATTAAATGCCATGGTATATTTTTAGTATAAATTGAAACAGATGACTGTACTGCTCAAATGGGATGCGACACATGCTCATGCTTTCAAGTGTGCTAGATTTGCTTCAAGAAATGAAGAGCTATAAGGAAATATTAATGTCTAGATATAATTTCTTATGATCAGATTTTTTATAAAGAGAAAATAATCATATGTCAACACATGTTTTCATGTATTTCCTAAATGGTTATACACGGATGCTTTGATCTGAGTTTGACTGCTAACCTTTACAGTTTTAAGCTCCATACTCTGTTAACCAGTTTTGGATAGAAATTCCCTTTTTACTCATCACTTGTACTGATGTTCATACAATAAGATAGTATCCACACTAGTTCTATTTGCTAATTGGCTACTTCATCGTTGCAGGTTAAGCCGCCGCAGTAGCCGCATGCACTCCATAGGTAAATCGTATGTTGTTATAATTTATGTTGGAATTAGTAATTTTACTGAATCAATTAACTACCTTATTATATGTAAATACCCTTAAACAGAGCTTTAATATTTATCACCTGACAAAACTCGTAGAAATAATAAATTTCTTAGTGCTCTATAGTGCCTTTTTTTCCTTATGTTTTCTGTTCTGTGCAAAAATTCTACCAGATTGGACTGTATTTTCTTCTGTTCATAATGATCCGATGGCATCTGATGTTATTGCACCTTCTCCATGGACAATATTTGGCTGTAAAAATGGTGAGTATAAAACTTTCTTTTTCCTATCGTCACTGAATTTTCTGCTAAATTTCTCCTTGCATTTAGGATTACGTTTGTTTACCGAGGCAAAGGATGGTGACTCTCATGGGAAGGTATTTCTTGTGCAAAAGCACAACAATGTCCATTGTGGATGGATTGTTATATTCACAATGATTTTGCTTGTTTTGTCAGTATTGGGATGATCATCCAGCTATAATGGCAGTTGGCGTTGTTGATGCGAATTCTGAGGCTGTCTTCCAGACTGTAATGTCTCTTGGTCAATCAAGATCTGAGTAAGATAGATGTTCCCTCTTTTAAATTTTGTATGGTACACTGTTTACTTGTACCTTTACAAAAGATGCATTAGCATCCAAAGTAGGAAAAGGGAAAGGAGCAAAAAAAAAAAAAATACAACAACGGCAGCATATGATACTGTCCTCTTAAGCAGCATTATTTTATACTGTCTGAAGTTGTATGATTTGCTGCCCAAGAAAACATGAAAAACCCAGCAAAAACTTTCTATCATGATGAATGTTGAATGTAGGCTATAGTGACGACTTGTGAGTGTATTATTTTAAGCTGCAAAAGTTTGGGGCTTATGCGATCCAGACAATATCAAGGGGGGAATTGTGACTCCACTGAGAACACCTTGTAGTTCAGCTATCTTGTGAAAGAAGAAAGGAAATGTTTACCCCCTTCAAGCTTGTTTCAATGAATTCGATTATCCATTCATAAAAGTTATGGAATATGCTGGTAACTTTGAGTCATTGAGTATTTTCTCATTAGTCCCATATAATATTATGATATGTCGCATTTACATAAGGTAATAATGTCAGACTCACTCAAACTTGGCATGAACAATTCATACGAACTTCCTAAAGTAGGAAGCTTTTCAAGAACTAGGTTGTGTAATTTGTTAGAATTCCCAATCTATAGTTTGGTCAACTACTTCCAGGACTAGGAACCTAAGTGTACCCTCAAGCAACAACCAGCTGCAGCTTCTTTGGAGGTCTTATGTAGTGGCCCACAAAAGTTCAATGTGCCTATGACATAAAGAGGGAGGGGTGCAGTGCACCTAGCGCTAGTGGATTTTTGGTGGGCAAGGCTACCATGGTACAGTAGATGAAATGTTGCTTGGTGTTCTTGGTTGGGAGGGGGAGGGCAGGTTACCCTGATAATGAATTTCGACAGTACAGATGGAATGTCACTAAATGAATGAAATTAGTATACAGGCACTTTTATGTGAGTAAGTGCATTTCTTTTTCCAGCGATCACCTGTTAGATTTTTTTTAGGTGGGACTTCTGTTTGCGGGAAGGAAGGGTGGTTGAGCATCTAGATGGCCATACAGACATAATCCACAAGAAATTAAGAGGCGACTGGTTACCATGGTCTGGTGCTGGATCTATCCTGCTTTTTGATATACACACTTTATTGTTAAGTTATAATAGTATGATATTTAGTTTTCAGGGGAATGGGAAAGAGAGATCTTTTACTTAGACGATATTGGAGGAGAGAAGATGATGGAACTTATGGTACTATTGTTGACAGAAAATGATAATTAATCTGCTTGCCGTGGTCTAGACCTGACATTTCTCTTGATCTTTCAGTTATTCTATACCACTCTGTTTTCCACTACAAATGTCATCCTGAGAGAGGCTATATCCGTGCATGTCTTAAAAGTAATGTATGCTTTATTTTTCAATTGAATCTTGCAAGAGCTAAAGACCGGCTATTGTCTTTGTTTATTCTGAACTAACATGTACATTACGAATAATAGGCGGAGGATATGTAATATCACCAGTCAATCAAGGAAGGCAATCGGTTGTGAAGCATATGCTTGCAATTGACTGGAAATTCTGGAAGTTTTATCTGTTTACCTCATCCGCAAAACATATCACTATGCGTATGCTAGGAAGGGTAGCAGGCACGTCTTGTGATAGATCAATAAACCATTACTTGATGCGCTTTTCAAGCCTTGTTTCCTGCAAATTTTAACAATATTCTAAGCTAACTTACATTTGTTTGCAGCCCTACGAGAATTCTTCCGAGCAAAAATTGGAAACTGTGCTTGCATGGAGTTCTCATCGGGTGAGTTGACAATGGATATGGGGCTGCCACAGGGTGAAAATGAGCGGATACAAATAGAAATGCAGTCAGCAAATGGGAGCAACAGGCTTGAGGGTCCTACAGAAGGATCGCAGGGTGGTTCTAACAGGCACTTAAGCAGTTCTGGTTCGTTTGTTCAGCTTAATGATGCAGCGGATGAGTTCTTTGATGTCCCAGATGAATCAGAATATGATCAGAGAGAAGTTATGTGGCCCTCTGATGAGAACACACATGCTGCAGTGAGTTCTTCACATACAGGCCTGCATTCTGTGTTTGCATGATAGAAGGATGTTAAGCAATTAACTTATTGTTCTTATTGATTTAGACAGTAATGTTCCATCTCATCTTTAGAATTACTGGTTGTAGATCATGGTTGTTTATGTTAGTCTAATGCAATCTTGTAGCATTGAAATGTAAAGGTGAATAACCTCCAAGTACCTATAAAATTGTCCATATTTAATATTTTACAAATATTTAGCTGATGGCTTGTCATAACTCTCAAGTACAACTTGTGTATCTTAACACATCAAAATTTGCTTGTACTTGAAAAGGTGGGACACTTTCCGAAGTAAAAACCACAATTTAATTACAAAGAATGACATGGTGTTAACATAATTCAGAAAACCAGGCCAAAAGAATTCCTATATCAATGTTTATTTCATGTGTCTAATATTTGGCATGACATTGCAGGATCAGCGGCATGCTAAATTGTCCACTGCTGCTGTATTTGTAAGAAGGTTGCATGATCTTGCAGGTGTGTTACAGCTACTGTCCAATTGTCCATGTTTCTGTTTTTTTTTCCTCTATCCTAATTTTGTGTACCATTTCCTCTATTCTAGTCCAAAAGAGAGGATATGTTGACTTACATGGAGCTGCAGATGCTGATAATGGGCCGTGTTGCTATGGATATACTCTCCCGAAAGATTCGAGTTATACAATGCCTTCTACTTGGGCAATGACAGATCCTACAACATTCTTAATCCGCGGAGAATCATATTTGCATGATCGTCAAAAGGTAACTTAGCGTGGGTCTAATTCTTAGTCTAATTCACTAGGCTAGGATGCATGGCTGTTGGTGTACGGGAAATAAGGAGTTGTGTTCCTTCTTCGGGGAAGTTCAAGCACCTTGTTAAATAGTAATGTTGCATATTTGTAGTCTGGATTGGTGTGCTTCTTCCATCCATAATGATGCAGTTTTCTCTAATTTTGACAGATCAAGGCAACTAGTACCCTGATGCAAATGGTAGGTGCTGATTGGATAAAATCTGATAAGCGCGAGGATGATCTTGCTGGTCGTCCTGGAGGACTAGTCCAGGTATCTTCTGCTAGAACCAGTAATTTGCCCTCAATGGCAAAAGCGACAAAGATTTTTACCGTGTATTTTATTGCAGAAATATGCAGCACATGGGGGGAACAAATTTTTCTTCATTGTAAACATACAGGTGATATTTTTTTTGCGTTACATATGTGTGTCAAGGCTTCATATCCTGTGCAACAAGACATGTATTTTACTTATAACCCTGATGGATACAGGTTCCTGGTGCAACCACATACAGCTTAGCTTTGTATTATATGATGGACACCCCATTGGAAAAGGTTCCTCTAGTCGAAAGATTTGTAAATGGAGATAATGCATTCAGAAATTCAAGGTTCAAACTCATCCCTTACATCTCAAAGGTACCTATTTTGTGCTACGAGTTTGACTTGGTTCATGGTAAACTTGGTATAATGTCAATCGCTTATGTTTGTAATATGCGTCTATTCAGGGATCTTGGATTGTGAAGCAGAGTGTGGGCAAGAAAGCTTGTTTGGTTGGTCAAGCACTAGAAATCAATTATTTCCGCGGAAGCAACTATTTGGAGGTAGGCCCTAAGCATGTCATATGTAGTAATATTAGCTTCTCCCATTTCTGCGTTCAGGAAGCAGTCTATGAGTTATGTTTCTCTTTGAACGATGTAGTTGCAAAATAATGATTGCTTCAATTTCAGTAGATGCTATTTTGTATTTTACTGATTTGATGTTCTTTCAAGCTTTCTCCAAGGAGCAGAATCTGATTGAACTGCTACTCGAACTAACTGTTAATTTCGTTTACCACAATCTACAGCAAGCTTAACACAGATTCTATAGGTTGCTTGTAATCATTGCATGCTTGTTGGGTTATAACTGTTAATTTCCTGACATTATTGCTTGTGACCTAATGAACCTATGTTGATTGGGATATTTAGCTCTGCACATCTTTAAATGTGTTTTTCAGCTTGGAGTTGACATAGGCTCATCAACAGTAGCACGAGGTGTGGTGAGCCTTGTGCTTGGCTACTTGAGCAACCTGGTGATTGAGATGGCCTTCTTGGTACAGGTAATCGCCGCATATCTTACTAATTTGATACGAGTTTGTTGTTCCTATTCTACTCAAGATTGATAATAAATCCGATCGGTAAGCACCAATCAAGTGAAGATCTTAAAATAATTTTGTCTTTCTTGCCTCATGCAGGGCAACACGCAAGAAGAGCTCCCGGAGTTCCTCCTAGGCACCTGCCGACTGAACTATCTCGACGCCTCCAAAGCAGTGTCGATAGACGAATGCTGATTGCTGGAGGCGTCAGATTGGCACCCATTCTTTTTGAAGCCTGAGTACAGTACAACAAACCGAAAGGCTCAAGTCATTCCTTCTTCCTGCCGGCCCTGTCCGAGAAACTCCTTGTATTGCCCACATTGCAGCATTGTACATTCTCTTCTTGCCGAGAGGTATTGCGTTGTGATGACGATAGCAATGTACTATAAAAAGCCTTTCCCATTCTTTGACATCTCACCATGAAGAAGAGAGAGAGAGAGAGAGAGAGAGAGAAATGTATTCTAATTCTGATCCCCTGTCGTTCCTTCTGACCTGGGATTAGAGATCATCAGATCCAACACCGAAGCAACCCATTACTGGACGTTGACTACTACATCCTCCCAATTGAGTGATGACGCTGCCATGATTATATCCGAGGACTTGTCAAGAACGGAAAGGGACCCAACCCAAATTTGCAGTCAGATGATAATGGTCATGGAGACATGGACACTCAGCTTCACTTTTCTTATCCTTCGAGCCTGAAGGAACAAGCAGAAGTGGACTAGTGGAGTCGGGCATTTCTTGGGGCTTGAGAGAAAGGACAGCAGGGGAGGGAGACAGAAAATGATGCTGTCATCATCGCATTCGCAGCAAGCAAACATCGTGATCAAGATCACTGTGCCTGGCTAAGCTTTGGCAAGCTTTTCTGACCGTGTAGGACACACTGCATCGCTGTGACCGTAAGGCAGCTGTACCGGCCGACGTGACAGGTGAACTGCCTTCCCTTGGTCCTTCGCCTACTTCCAGCCTGCACTTTCGAACAGAGGATGTGCGATGTGTGTCCTTGCTTTGGCAAGAAAAGAGAATAATACAAAAGGTCCTCCCATTCATGAATTCCACGGGAATTTTACAAACATTTCACAGGAAATAGTTAAATTCTTGTCAGAATCGGATAAAATTCTTGTATTTCAAAGAGGCGTAGCGTGGGACTAGACAGAATTCTTATTGCCATTGACTTGAACAGGTCCCCATGCATGCATGGGCATGGCGCGGCGGCGGCGGCGGCGATCGGGTCGGTCGCGCGACGCACGGCCCCGTGCCGGGAGGCCACTTCACGTGGAGGCGGACGAGCGCGTGCGCGCGCGCGCAACGCGAGGTCGCGAGGCCAGAGAGACGACCTGCAGCGCCTCTGGATCTGCTGCGTTGCACCGTCCTACTACTACGTAGTACTTGCTTGGTTGTGTGCTGGCTGGATCTAGTGTGCTGCCGCTGATCTGCGTCGTGAACGGCATCAAGTGGCTGGCTGTTTCTAGGATGCAAAGGTTGGTACCCCAAATCTCCAATCCTTCCTTGCTAGTATAGGATGGATGGGGACCAGTTTTGCCTCGCCTCCTCTCGTCTTTCCTTTTTTTCAGAGAGAGAGAGAGAGAGAGAGAGACGGAGGGGCCAGTTCTGTTCTGCTAAGTGTAGTGAACAGGTCAAGTACAGGGAGATCTAGGCAATAGTTAGGTACTGTTCGAGTGTTTGGGCGACTTCAGCGTCTTCTTAAGCCCGCTATAATCTCAGGCACAGTTTTGAATGCAGGAATTTCATTTGAATTTTTAAAGGATTTACAATGAAACAATTCAATATCTACGCTACGATTCTCGCGTTCTAAACGGCGCCTTCAGCTTCTCCAAATTAGAAAGGGGTCCTTGGCCTTTCTCTAGGCCACTGCTGAAATTCTTGTTGAGCTAATGCCAGTTTAGTCCTCACAAAAAGAAATGTGATGTATCCATCGTAAAAATTCTACTATAGATCTTCTGATATGGCAATCCCACGTGAATTCTCTAGAGAAGTGCTATTTTATTTTAAGGAAGTAGATCAGAATACTCGTCAGCGTACGACCAGCCTTTTTTGCTCAAGCAATCACGATTGTTCGTACTGTGTTCAAGCAACGGTCGCTCATACCTAGTGGAGTACTTGCTTCGCCCATGTTTATATACATATTTTTTTTAAATAATTTTGTTTATAAATATAGGATGTATTTCATATTTCAATGCGAAATTAGTGTAATGTTCTCTACATACTTTTAATAAATACTCCACCTTTAATTCACATTCTCTACCTGCATACATTGAATATAATGTTTAGTGATAATAATTAAGAGTAATCTAGGTATTTTTAATATATTTTTAGTCTATGTGATAGAAAGAAATACTCCATTCGTTCAAGTTTATAAGGCATATTTCTTCTTATCATATAGACCAAGAAAATATTGAAAATGACTAGATTACCTCTAATTATTATCACTAAACACTATATTTAATACATGCATGTAAAAAATACTCCTTCCTTTCAGAAATATAAGGCGTATTTTGACTTTGCACAAGGATTAAGGTTGGAGTGAAAATGACTTAAATACCCCATCCCCACTTAATTGTTTTGAAAGATGAGAGATAATTTTTTGTGTGTGGTGGTAATGAATAAATGCATATAGTTGAGAGAGAATAAATAGGGGTATAGTAGGAAAAGCCTCATTAAATCTACATGCAAGTCTTATATTTATGAACAAGATAATTCAAACTATAGATCTTATAATTCTAACGAAGAGAGTATGAAGTAAAAATAGATATTTATTAGGAATATATAGGAGTATGTTTTATATTTATGGTAAGACCGGAGTACGGCATATATACTAGAAAAGGAATATTGTAATGGCTGTGAGTAGGGATGAAAACGGAACAAAAACGGTCGGTAAATGGTCGTTCCGTTTTTGTTTTCACATCTTTTACCGGTAACGAAAACGGAATCGGAAACCCCGGAAACGGATACGAAAACGAATAATGATCAAAACGGATGCGGAACGGAACGGATACGGAAACGAAAGTGAAAAATTCCACAAGAACGTAATACATGATACAATATACATGACCACAAAAACAATGTAACTCATTCCATCACAAAGGTGGATACAAGAACAATGTTATGTTCACCGATATTACTAGAAAGTTTTTTCTCAAGTTTGTCAGTTGAAGGTTCGCTATTTGTCCCTCAGATCAAACCATCATATCCTCCTGTATATCATTATCATTGACATCCTCTTGCTCCTCCAACTATAAAGATGTAATACCCTAAAATTTGCATATTATTGTTCAATGTTCATTTATGATTTTCTGATATTTATCCTGGATTTTTTAGAGTTTATATAATTTATTTATTCATGAAAAATGAAGCCAAAAATATGCTATAAATAATTTTCCTAGGTTCAAAATGTTCCAAAGTATTTTTGAGAATTGTTTTGAAATTTTTGAACTCTATTTGATATTTTCTATAAAGCCATTTGTATTTCTGAAATTATTTTAATTCGAAAACAAATGTAAATTCTTCATTCTCATTTTTGGGCCAAATGTACCAAGTTTCCGATGGAATTTCCGGTTTCACTTATACGGAATTTCCGGTTTTGTTTCCGTTTCCGACAGAAATGGCTCTCCCGTTTTCGTTTTTGTTTCCGACAAAAAATTTCCGTTTCCGTTTTTCTCCGAAACGACCAGAAATTCCGTTTACATTTTCACCCCTAGCTGTGAGCCTGTGGCAACCCTGAAATTGAGATGCCAGTACCGAGATTAGTGTACCTAGGTTTCTTCAGAAATTACACTAACCTATGATCAGCATGACGTCACCGCTATTTAAACACATCCACAGTGCACACCGAAGAAATTGCTTGGGATTAATTGGTCCGTCGAACGACTCGAATCTGTTCCGGTCAAGATTACAGATACCAAGATCCTCGCCCTCTTTGGAGACTTTGTCTCGGGCTTTTATTTACTGTACAGACCTCGAGAGGCATCAATTACTGCGTGCAAAAGAGTTGCCCGAAGAACCAACAAGATGATACAGATATCCTAATACTCCAAGGCGATAAGAACAACGGCATTGTAATTCTTCTGAAACAGATGTTGACGTCTAGACTCTAGAGCAAAGGATTTTCATTTTTTTTTCAGAACGGGAGTTTTGTTTCTGACCAAATGGGCGTGTCTGAAACATAGTAAGACCAGTTAAAATCCTGCGTGTTGCCTTGAAGTCTGTTAATTTCAAGGAAGAGAGAAAATCTTTAAAAATAGAAAAAACTTATTTTCTTCAAAAAAAACTGCAAAAATCTTTTTTACGAAAAAAAATAAAAAGCCAGAACTGGTTTTTTTATTTAAAAAACACTGTAGCAAGCTATTGTGGCTCAATCAGGGTTCCAAAATTCGGTGAAATTTCGGATTTCGAACCCCCTCGAATTCTAAAGTACCAGACGAATTTTTTTAAAAAAAATTGAATTTGCTACAGTAAACTTAAATTTCGTGTTTTTTTTGCCGGTTTTGAAACTTTTAGGGCCAGATTTGGCCCAATAACCCTTAGGAAAGTCATCTCCTATGAAAATTTGTTGGAAAAACGAATTTTTTAAACATTTTAAAATTTTGGCAGAAACACTACCAGGTTTTTATAAAATTTTACAAACTTGATAATAAACTGAAAATTTTATGGTACTATCCTTATTAGTTTAGGATCATACATAAAATATTTCAAAATAATTTAACTTCATTTGTTATATTTAAAAAATCAAAAATAGAATGAACATAATTGGGACAGTCATATTGTCATCATTTTATAAATTTTCTAGTGTGTGATTATGATCTAAATTTTTTTTGAGAGATTAATAATTTACTCAGTACCATTATATAAATTTAAAAAAAATCAACTTTTTTGTTTGGTCAATCAAATCTATGTAAGCATTGAATTTCGTTTGTTATATTATATTTCAAAAATCAAAAAGAAAATAACATAAATGGTATTGTGCCTTGTAAGAATTTTATAAATTCACTGGAGTGTGATCATGAATCAAAATTTTTATTGGATATTAATAACTTCCTTATCACCATTCTGTAAAATTTTCAAAAATAATTATGGTTTACATAATTTTTCATTTAGTTCAAGTTTGCCGGTAAGCCTTTTAACAGAGCAGTAGTACTGTTAGAATTTTTACAAATTCATACAGTTTGATCATCATCTAAAAATTTTACGAGAGCATTATAGATGCATCATAACCATGCAAAACAAATTTCAACAGTTTCTAACTTTATTTGTACCATTTTTCATTCGGATCAAACTTGTCGGTCAGTGTTCTATTAGGACAGTGCCACTCTCCAAATTTTTAAAAATCCCTCACATGTGATAATCAGCTGAAATTTTTGTGAGAACATTAGTTATGGATCATAACCATGCACAAAAAATTTCAACAGTTTATAAATTGATTTGTACCATTTTCCATTCGGATCAAACTTGTCGGTCAGTGTTTTATCAGGATAGTACCACTCTCCGAATTTTTAAAAATTCCTTAGATGTGATAATCAGCTAAATGTTTTGTGAGAACATCAGCAATGTTTCAGGAACCTCCAAAAAAATTCAAAATTTTTCGATAACGTTTGGACCACTTTTCAGCCAGTGCAAAAAAACCCAAAATTTCGAGAATTTCACCCAAAATTTCGGGTTTTTTCGCCGAATTTCGGATTTTTTATTTCCGGAATGGACCGGATTTGAATTTTCAAATTCAAATTTCGTCCGAAATATTTCCAAAATTTCGCCGAAATTTCGCGATCCGGCCAGGGACGAAATTTATTCCGAAACCGAAATTTGAAACCTTGGGCTCAATATGTAGTTTCTACTGCTCAAACACGCCACGTGTCACTGCCCAGTGGACTTCACCAAGAAAAGTAAGTTACTAGTTAAAATCATGCGTGTTGCCACGGTCTGTAATTTTAATAGAGAGAAAATTATTTTTTTAAAAACATAAAAATAAGAAGAAAAGTTATTTTATTCCAAAAAAAAACTGTGGAAATATTTATTACGAAAAATTTTAAAATACAACGTTAAAAATTAAAAATAAGACTATAGCTGTACTGTAGCTCAGGACCTGTAATTTCTACAGTGCTTGAGCACCACGCGTTAGCTCCATGTTGACTTCACCGAGAATCATAAGTTACTAGTTGCTCCGAGGGCCCGCGCGTTGCTGCGAGCTAAAGGAAGCGTCAGGGCTTTGAACATAAAGAGGAAATATTTTTCGGAAAACCTTAAAAAAAAGATAAAAAAGTATTGATTTTCTGTTTAAAAAAATTAGAAATATTTCTTAAAAAATTGTAAAATAAAAAATAATTAAAAAAGACAGTAGCATTGTAGCTTCGGTACTCTCTTTGGAGAAAAATAAGAGACATTGTTCTCGTTCGGACTCATACTCAAGATCTCCCGCGTACCAAAGCGTGCTTTAACCAGGTTCACAGAACCGAAATCGCGAAAAACCGCAAAAACTGAAACTGTAAAAATCGCTCGAAAAACTGCTTGAAAACCGTCAGAAACCGAAGGGTTAAGAAATGAAAAACATTTGAAAACAAATTCAAAAAAATTGAAAAACGTTCGGTTTTCAACAAAAAAACCAGCCAACCAATTGAATGTTCCTAAAAACGGTTTCCGAGCGATTTTTTGTGAAAATCACGGTTTTTGAATGGTTTTCAACGCATAAATTTTTCCAATTTTTTTGATGTTTTTTTTTTAAATAATTATACCAATTTACCAGGCGGTTTTTAATCTCGAGTCGGCGCGGTACGGTCAAAAACCGTAAAAACCGAGCGATTTTCGACGGTTTTGTTAACCCTGGCTCTAACCAACTGAGCCATGGAAGCTGTTGTGATTTGATTCCTTTGTCATTTCCTGTAGTTTATGTAGATTGGGTACACTGTAGCTAGGCGGAGGGGCGGAAGGATAGTGTACTTCTCTAAGATCCTTGAGTCTCTCTATATATATATGAAAATGATTTCATACTCCTGGGTGTACGTACTCGCACCTCTAGTATACCATTTAAGTGATGTTATTATACCTCTTTATCCTTTTGAGTATACTTTAATACTGATTATAAGATACTCCAATGTGAGTTCTATGAAATATTTCATCAAAGTCCACCATTTATAGCATAATTTGTTTATATATTTGTTTTACACATGGAAAAGGGTATATAGCAAAGAAATAAAGTGTTCTGATGAAATTTTTTCAACCATATCGCATTAGAGTATATTAGAATTATTATTAGAGTATATCGAAAGTGATAAAGGTGTATAAAGCGTTAGTTTAAGTGGTATATTAGAGGTGAGAGTATGTACTCCTGGGAGTACGGAAAAGACTTCCTATATATATATATATATATACACGGTAACGCTATTTTGCGCCAGCGCGTAGAACTAGTTATTCTACGCGCTGGCCGCAACCAGCGTGCGGCTGAGATAGTGAGTAAGGATGGCCCATTAACAAACACAGGCTCAAAACACGAGTGCAACGTGAGCAATCAACTCCGATTTGCACTTAGTGGTGACGGTCGTAACCGGCAGTACATTTTCATACAATTGATAGTAATACCTTTTTGTATACTTATTGGTGATGAAAATATATGTAGTAATTTGGAATCGATAGTAATTATCTACCTAAAACATACGATTATTCGCGTTGTACATACAGTCAGTTGGGCACATTCTATTTCACTGTTAATGCGTTTCAGTAGTAATTTGGTGTGAATATAGTAGTAATATGATGTTTCATTAGGTAGTAAAATTTGATTTATGCACCGTTCATTAGGGAGACTTATATCACATTGATCTTCTCGTCGTCAGAAATCTACTAGTAAAATTTGCTTGTCAATGTGAGTTGCAAATACAAAGATATAGTTAAAAGGAAGAGAAAATATTTTCGTGTACAAACTACTAAATACATTATCTAGTTAGTTGGGCTCGCTATGCTTCAACTAGTACTACAATCCAGTAGTAAATTGATGTTCGTAACACAGAAATTGATGTTTCAACTGGTTGTAAAAATTTATTTATGTGACGATTATTACCGAGACTTAAATCATATTGTTCCTCTCGTCGTCTGTAATCTACTGTTGAAATTCGTTCGTTAATCGGAGCTACAAACGAAAAGATGTGGCTGAAACAAAGTAAAAACAGATTCAAGTTTAAAGCAGAGAACATTCTGATTTATCTAGTCAGTACGTGTTGTTGATAATAAACACATCAACTTTTTTTACTATGGAATACGAAACAGATTACTACCGAATTGTATAGCTGCGCGCACGTTCTGATTTATGTAGTAAGTACGTGTTTTTGATATAAACACATCAACTTTTTAACTATGTAATATGAAACATATTATTACCGAATTGTATAGCTGCACGTACATGGTAGCTTTGGGCCATAATTGATTTTACTACTTCCCTTAATAACCAATAGGAATAGTTCAATTATCCATACAACATCATGTTATAATCCACATGACTTCCCTTTACTACCACCGGGCCTTCTTTTTACTATGGATATGTGCTATAATTGGATGTGACCTTAAATTCCTCAGTGCATTCCCACGACGTGTAAATCGTCATATCTAAATGGGCTCTTACAACATCAGTGTGAACATAGCCCAAATAACCCACAAGACTCCACATCTAGCGCGCAGCACGGTTGGACCACAGTTCCACAAAGACTGGATAATGGCTAGTGTGTAGAATGTCCTATTCTACACACTGCCGAAGAATAGCGCGTGCATACATATATATATATATATATATAGGAAACCGAAATAGAGCACCTCAAATGCGCAAATTCAAGATATATTCGAGTATATTTTTCAAAAATTTTAGTTTAAAGGTATATACCTAACAATAACAATTCAAATGAAGCGCGTACCTTTGAAAAAATATACTCGAACTCAAAGATTTTGAATGAGTTTGGATCACATGCTTTGCTGATTTATATATAAAATCAGCACATACCTACAACCAAACTATCATCAAAAAGGGAAACTCTAGTTTGAATTTTAGTTCAAACCTGTTTGAATTAGTTAGTAAACTAGTTAAACTCAACATCCTAAAAATTTCACATGAAAATAAGACAGAAAATATCCTTTTTAGATCATGGTGCCCAGACAGCATGGTGCCCTAGTTAATTATACTATATATATATAATATTTCACATGAGACAGTTTAATTAGCTACAAAAAATTTCTGTTGTCAAAACAAGGCGCTTTGAAACAGAGGAATTTAATTCGAACCGTAAAGCTCCTATAAAACCATATGAGATTCTTTTTCTTGCAAATAATGAATGAGAACATCTGTGTGACTACAAATGACTACTCCATGGAGTATATAAATGTAACTCTTTTACGTACACTAAATTCAATATATAAACTGTTTATTTTTTATCAATTGATCAGATTAGCTAGTTTTCATTTATAGTTACTGTAGTGATAAAGTAGAAGAAATATCTTTAACAAATCAATAATTATATATGATTTTTACTATCTTTCATATAATACCGGTGTAACGTGCAGTAAAATTTCTTTGTAACTAACGCCTATCTGTCAGTCGTCCTGTCACAAAACCTGAGCTATCACAGCACTTCTCAGAAGCAATCACGTATGGACAATTTCTACATATAAATACGGAGGTCAGCATTCCGTATCAGATTCCCTGTCTACTACTCCACCCTACGGCAGTGTCCCTAACTCCTGTCCCACCAGGAAGGCGCGCGTGTGACGATCTCCCAGCGTGAAATGCCACCAAAAAAACAGTGTAACGCCCTGTTCATGTCGCCTTGCTTCCGTCTCAATTCATCGCTAAAAGCTGGAGACTCAGACAAACGCAGCAGAGGAGAACAGTGCCGTGTGTTCTCTCCCAACTTTTTTTGAAGAGGACGCTAGGGCCCGTCACCATAGTACTTTTTAATCATCACTCGTCTGTCCCTTATTTCAATTTTTTTAAATGGTACTTTTTCGATTTCGTTTTACAAAAATAATCTTGTTCTGCTCTACTGGGATACGAAAATTGCCATGGCACGACAGGTGGCGTATTCTGCGACACTAGAGCGCGGAAACTCGTCGTGCCGCGGAACCTGAGAGCGGGAAATCGCCTCTGTAACAACTGGCAGCGTGTGGCTGAAATTCTGTGGAATGGGAGCGCGGCAATTCGTATTTTCGCAGCGTGGGCAAGCCGAAAACCTGGGAACAGTGGATTTCCACGGCGTAGGGGCATGGAAAACCTCAAAACAATGCATTTCCGTGGCACTGTAGCGCAGAAATACATTATTAATAGCTCTAGAATAGTACTATGTTTGCAAACAAAACGAAAGAAGGGATCAGATGAATAAATTCTCCTAGTACTTTCGTCTACCTAGTGGTCTCTACGGAGAGCGAGCAGCTGCTGTGTAGTATTCAGATGTACATGAAATCTAGTGGCTACATGAAAGCAAGGATTCAAATTTTGTTTTTGGATTAAATTTCGCCTGGAACCGAAATCCAAAATTTCGTCAAAATCTCGATATTTTGGATAAATCTCGGTCGAAATGCAAAAACCAAGATTCAAATCCGGTTCATTTTAAACCGGAAAAATCTGAAATTCGGTTGGTTTTCCCGAAATTTCGGACGAAATATCCAAATTTTCGGTGGTTTTGCACTGGCTGAAAAGTTGGTCAAACGATGACGAAAAATTTTGAATTTTTTTTGGAGAGTCCTGACACATTGGTGATATTGTCATAAAAATTTCATATAATTATGAAGTCTGTGGAAGTTTTAAAAAATAAAAAATTGGTACTATCCTGATAAAACGATGATTGGTAAATTTGAAGTGAATGAAAAATGGGACAAATCACATTAGAAATATATGAATTTTTTTGTGCATGATTCTTATGCAGTAATAATGTTCCTATACAATTTTTAGAAGATGATCAAACTTTATAAAGTTTTGAAAATTCGGACAGAGCTCTGTCTTGTTAAAAGCCTTACCGGTAAACTTGAACAAAATGAAAAATAATTCAAACCACGTTAGAAAATTTTTACAATTTTTTTGGATGGTTCTGATGTATATTTAATGTTTATATAAAATTTTGAGGTGATTGTCACACTCGAAAAAATTTATAAAATTCTGACAATGTTACTGTCCCAATAATGTTCATTGTATTTTTTATTTTTAGAGATAACAAATGAAGTTAAATTATTTTTAAAATTTTTATGTATGATCATAAACTACTAATGATAGTACCATAAATTTTTTAGATCATTATCAAGCTTTCAGAATTTTAAAAATTCCAACAGTGTTTCTGCCAAAATTTTAAAATATCCCAAAAAGAAAAGTTTTTTTGACAAATTATCATCAAAGATCACTTTTTATGGGTTATTGATGTAATTGAAGTCAAATCTAGCCATAAAAAAGCAAAATCCGGATTTTTCTTTCAAGAAATTTCGCCGAAAAAAATGAGAGTACTGTAGCATTTAAAAAAAAAAGTTCCGACCGGTAATTTAGATCTCGTGAAGGCCCGAAATTCGACGAAATTTGAATCCTTGCATGAAAGTTGGAGTTCAATAAAAATAGACAATGCTATGCTAACCCCGGATAAAAATGGCTAAACACGATCATATATGTACAACACGGAGGTGTCGTCACTTTTTCTGGCCAATGATAATTTTTTTTTGAAATCTGGTTTTTTTCAAACGTAATTACAAAAATAACCCTATCCTCAGCTGTAGAAACGTTGGTAGACGACACATGTCAACTGCCGTACTCGCACACCGTGGAAGGAGCTACGGGACCTCGGTAGCTACGGTAGCTTACCAAGCTATGAAAGCTTGGTGGTGCACGGTAGATAACACGTATTGTCTACTGACATTTCCGTCGTTAAGAATAAGGCTATTTTTATAATTATGTTTAGAAAGATATCATATTTGAAAAGAAAATGAGGAGCACTTAACTCCGGGAAAATGATGATTTCCAAAACTAATGTGCCCCTATTGGCCCCAGCCCGGCCCTGGTTTAGCCCAAGACGACATGTGAGATCAGCCCCACCATTCCTGTGCACATCCCATCCATTGTAGCACAACAACGAGAACGAGCGTCCTGGTTCAGTCACTCCCCTGGCGCCGCATGTACTGCACGGAATAACGTGGGCTGCAAACCTAGCTCATATTTGGTTTGATGCTAATATATCGTTGCCAAATGCCAACATTTGATATATGTTGTCCACGTTTGTCTGGTTACCCAATTTTAGTAGTGTTGGCCGAATTTGGTAATATATATTTTGTTTGCTGTCAAATTTTGACAAAATTTCCATCTGCATGACTCCCTAATTCATTTGTTTTTACCAATGTTGGTCCAAAATATTTTGGTTGCCAATTCGAAATTTGGCATCGAACTAAACATGTGAAAACAACGAGAAATGAAGTGGAATCAACCGTGAGGGTGACATGGTGAGCCCATATGCGTTTGGAAGCGCGTGTGGTTGTTGTCGTGAAATGCTAGCATGTTTGGCCTCTTACACTCTTTTGCAAAAATAGCTCTTTTTTAAAGATTTTCGTAAAAAATAACACCTCTCCACACTACAGTACCGTACGGAGGTAATTATGTGGTACTGTAGCGCAAAATTGCTACAATACCAGAATTTGAATTGCCACAGAATGGGGGCACAGGAATCGGCAGCGCGGAATTCACCGGCAGTCGCAGATTCAGTGCAATTGCTGCAAAATAAGGGTGCATAAATGCATGGCAAATTTTGCACTCCCTCTATGCGGAATGGGGTCATTTCTGTAAAAAAAATTTCATAGGGGCTAATTCTATAAAAAAAAATTAGGGAGCTAGAATTGTGTGGTCGTCATGCATGGATATGCGCACTGTTTGTGAGTCAATGAGCAAAAGGGGTTTGAGCAGCTTGGTTCATGGCTGTCCGATTCAAGTCCAACGGTTGAAGCAAGACCGATGGTAATTTACAGTAGCAGCTAAGTGAAATTCATTTTTAGAATTAAGATTTTTTCTGAGAAACAATTAAGATTAAAAATTAGGAATCTTTTTACGTTATACGAGTATGCGCGAGCTAATTCCATGCTAGTAGTTTTATGGGTTTTGTAGAGGTCTTCCCCAGTTTTCTACTTCATATTTAAAAATCTCAATTATTCATTTTCCATGGGGTAGTGATAGTCCGAGAGGCTTCAACAGGTTGTTCTCATGGTATAATTCTCCCCACGATATGGCGATGAAAATATATGGAACAGTACTGGTCCTGTGACAAGCCGTTGTCTTTGTCCAGAGTTTCTCTTGAAAAGATTCAATTGTCCCTAAAAATTGGCTAGAATTCGGCATACGGTGGAGAGGCCATTTGTTTCCATTCCAACACCTGGGAGTTCTAAAGGATTTCGGAACAAAAGAAGTCTATATCAAGTGTTACATTGTAAACGTAATCACAAAAAAAAAGTTTTGGATCGCAAATAAATGGAGCAGATCCTGCAGAAATCCACTAACCCTTTTAAAAAGCGAACTAAATCAAATTTAAGATGCGCATTAAAAAAACAAATGGACACTAACTCAACGTGTGCGTTGCCAAGTGAGATTTTAAAAGGCCGAAAGGCTTTGTTGCTAATCATCACCAGGGGCGAACCTAACAGTAGTTCCATTAGGGCTGACGTCCACTCTACTATTGGTGGCATCGTGGATACACCACTAGCATCCTAAGCTCTACATATGATGTCATGGATAACTAGAGGTAGAACAAGAAACCTGAAACACCTTCCAAATTTTAGCCCTAGGTTTATCGCCCGTCGTCGCTAACACACTCCAAATTAAATGCTCCTACTACTACTACTACTACTACTACGTCAGTGCCACCCTCCTACTACTCGCTATTTGCTGCCTTGCTCCAACCTAACGCTCACTCGTCTGCTCGGAATGGTTAGCTGTTAGTTCGGTTGGTATCGACCGTGCATCGTATCCGTTCGTCGTGATGGTGTACCGTAACGGGTTTTTGAACACATGCGCAAGCAACATTGTGGGATACGTCCTCGTGCATTTTCCTCATTTTTCGGTATATGCACAACCCTAAGAGGGGTGAAGCGTAGAAACACCTCGTAAGTAAGTGGTAACTCGTGACCACGCCGCACAAATATTCACCGTCTTTCAAAAATTTCAAGCTTTGGCGATTGTAGCGCTCTCAAGGGAAGGTCATAAATAAACAACTTCGACATGTCCCCGTCCTTACAGTTAGGGCGTGTACAGACGTGATTGATCGCCTCGTGTTCTATCAGTTTGTTGGAAGCCTGAACCTTCGCTACAAATATCCGGCAGTCGTTTTGTTTGCTGCGCTAGAAAGGGCATAAAATATACTCGGTTAAATTTTACAAGGTGTATATTCTTTTTATCAAGTAGATATTGAAAATGATTAGATTATCTCTAATTATTATTTATAAGCAATATATTTAATATGTACATGTAGAGAATATCAATCAAATCTAGGTATTTATTAGGCTTTTAAAGGAAATATCACGTTAATTAATATTAAAACATAAAATATATCCTATATTTATAGATAAGGTTATTAAAAAAAAACGTCGTATAGACTTCGACAGGAGAGGAAGGACATTGGCGTTGAGGAGCTGGGATAAAAGAAGGCACAAGATTCGACCGTTTTGGCTCGCGCATGCGCTGTAACTTATAGGAACAAAAATGGTCAGTCGCTTGTTTGAGAGGAGGTGATCAGATGCATGAATTCGGTACAAATATATGTCCATATCCTCGTTGAACGACATGGAAAGCTGTATATTTCGCAGCAAGCATGTTAGAAAGGTAGAAATTTTACGAAACTTCGACCAAACAAATAAGGCGTGAGATAATTTAAGGGGCTGTCTATTGGTAAGTTACCTGATTTCTTTTAATCGTAGTCATTTTTTTAGACATAGGATTCGTATCTGATAGCTATTATATTTTACCCACACCTCACCTCTACAAAATACAAAAACACAAATAAAAAAATTTCTAACCTAGACAAAAATAAAGTAAACCTAGATGAACCCCTACAAAATATAAAAACAAAAACTTTTATAACCAAGAAAAAAATAAAATAAACCTAGATGAACCCTACAAATACAAAAAGAAATAGAACTAAAAAATGCAATATAGTGGTACTAAAATTACACTTACTTAGCATTGTAATTTTATATTTAATCTTGTACAATTTTAGGTGATCAAGAAATAGGGGTATTTCAAGTAAATGAGAATTAACAAACCCGCTAATTTAAAGCTTTCCAACAATGGCGAAATTAGATCAGTTCACAACTGAATTTAAAACATTTTCTGCGGAAACAAAACACAAACAAAAGTAACCTCCTTGCCACCACCGCTCCTTACTCCGATAGCCGCACCCAGCCGGCAAGCCTGGACCGGGCCCTACACGCCCGCACTCACTGACATGTGGACCCGACACGCACAAGGCCCACCTGTCATCACGCTGTCGGCGAGGTGCTACATCCCGGGCCGTGCTGTTCGCTGTTCTCGCCGGCGCAGCCGATCCCGCGGGCCCGCTTTTCCACTGGGGCTCGGCTACTGAAGCAGCGGAGCGAACGCCCCCCCACCCCACCTCTCATGAGTCATGACCAAGACGACATCCAAGAACTGGCCATAATTCCAAACCAATGTGCTGTTGTAGCTAGCGCGCACACCACCACCACCTCATCATCAGCCTCAAGAACCGGGAAAAGTTTGGGCTTTGGGGGGTTCTGGACACCACATATTAGATTTTTCTGCTGTTTCTTGGAGGGAGGAAGGGAGGAGCTGCAAGGGCGGAGCGGGCCTGCGTGCCCTGATGTAGATTTCTTTTCTGGTTTGTCTGGTGTTAACATCTCTTGCAGGGCTGCAGCCTTTTTGGTGTCTCTTGATCTGCCAATCGGAGGCCATGGGCGTAGGCAGAAGAGGTACTACATGCGTTTGTTGCTTTTGATGTTCCAACTTCCAATCCAATTGCTTGGCTTTGGTTTGGTAACTTTGGTTGGTGGTTTGGCTTTGCGTCTGTGTTTGATAGCGTGGGAAGTCTTGTTTTGGGAGGATGCTAATTAATGGATGCATGGCAGGTTTCTTGGGCAGGCAGTGATCGTGGTCGTGGTGGAGGTGGAGGAGGAGACGATGAAGGAGGTGGGCGAGGAGGAGAGGTGCCTGGACCCGCAGTTATGGCACGCATGCGCGGGCGGCATGGTGCAGATGCCGCCCGTGCGCTCCCGCGTGTACTACTTCCCGCAGGGCCACGCCGAGCTCGCGAACGGCGGCGGCGGCGCTGCCGCAGAGCTCGCCGCGGCGGCCGGGCCGCGCGCTCTCCCCGCGCTCGTGCTCTGCTGCGTGGCAGGGGTGCGGTTCTTGGCTGATCCGGAGACCGACGAGGTGTACGCCAAGATCCGGCTGGTGCCGGTTGGGTCCGGGGAGCTGGAGGAGCTTGGCCCGCTCGGCGGCGACCCCGCGGAGGCGAGGGAGAAGCTGGCCTCCTTCGCCAAGACGCTAACGCAATCCGACGCCAACAACGGCGGCGGGTTCTCGGTGCCGCGCTACTGCGCGGAGACCATCTTCCCCAAGCTTGACTACAGGGCCGACCCGCCGGTGCAGACGGTGCTCGCCAAGGACGTGCACGGGGAGGTGTGGAAGTTCCGGCACATCTACCGGGGCACGCCACGCCGGCATTTGCTCACCACGGGGTGGAGCACTTTCGTGAACCAGAAGAAGCTCGTCGCGGGGGATTCGATCGTGTTCTTGCGCACTGAGCATGGGGAGCTCTGCGTCGGGATACGGCGCGCGAAGCGGGTGGTGTGCGGGGGCATGGAGTTCATGTCCGGGTGGAACGCGCCGGGGTATGGGGACTTGTCGGCGTTCTTGAAGGACGACGAGAACAAATTCACGAAGGGCCCCGCTGGGTACGTGAGGTGCCGGGGGAAGGTGAAGATTGCGGATGTCGTGGAGAAGGCCAGCCTAGCGGCGAATGGGCAGCCATTCGAGGTGGCGTACTACCCGAGAGCTAGCACAGCAGAGTTTGTTGTGAAGGCTGCATCCGTGCAGGCTGCGATGAGGATCCAGTGGTGCCCCGGGATGAGGTTCAAGATGGCGTTTGAGACAGAGGATTCCTCAAGGATTAGCTGGTTTATGGGCACGATTTCATCTGTTCAGGTTGCTGATCCAGTCAGATGGCCAAATTCACCGTGGAGGCTTCTTCAGGTTCGCTTGATCTTACATTATTAATAGTCACATTCCATGAAACTTCAATCGATGATGGTCTGCATTATTCACTAGCGTTTTTTGTTTTTTAATTGTTAGTTTAACGTACTACCAGTATAAAGGCACTCTCATTGAGATGCTTTGATTGGCAGTAGAATGTAGCATGTAAAACATGACCGGTTGACAATGTTTTTCTCTCCACACAACGCTGCCAGAAGCTTTTTTTTTTCGTAATATTCAAATAAGTCCTGAACCCCTACTATAAATAGATTAACCAATAAATTGTTTCAAATCATGCAATGAGTAAAACTGTTGGCTGGGAATCCAAATATTGAGTAGCAAAATAGTTATGAAGGAAAAGATTTTTTTTTTGGGTCCTTTTGGAGCTTGATTGGTCTTTCAAATTTGAATTACCATTTTGCTTGGTCTCTATGTAGCTGGCGTCTCTGTCAACAGCAGGCCTCTTAACTTTTTTGTATTCCTTTTAGTACAGCATCCAAATTTCTTCCATGCAGCCACCCAACGGGAGCTCAAATGTCAAAACCTTTGTGTTCAGTCTTTGGCACAGCCCACATGAAGCATCCTGAAGGCATGGGATGCTTGGCAAATTTCGCCCAAATGTCAAACCTTTGTGTTCAGTCTTTGGCACAGCCCACATGAAGCATCCTGAAGGCATAGGATGCTTGGCAAATTTCCAATTAAAAATTGGACAGTTGGGAGTTAAACTAAGGCAAACGAGAAGCTACACGTCTAATTGCATTAGCCTAGGATGGGCAGAAATCGTACATAAACCTAACCATAAAGAACTAAGAACATAGTAAAAAGTAAAACTTTTACTTATAAGAAACCACACCATCCGTAGATTTTTTTTCAGTTTCTCATATGAAATTTGTTTTCAAATTGTTAAGAGTATATGTTTCATCAATCTATTCCAGCTGTCGAGAATTAAATGAGGATCTTCATTGTCAACAGCTTCATTTGTAGTGATTCATATGTTCCAAAGCCCATCTATCAGGGCTGTATGCTAGTTGTTACAAAGTTTTTTTTCCTATGTGTTTACAGGCAAAATCCTACATGTGCTTTATAAACAAATGCAATAAGTAGTCTGTACTAATGAATAATGATATAATGTATGTTATTAGAAATAACTTAATTAATACCTTTACTGATACTACTAGTAGTAAAACTTCAAATGTGCGGAGTGAATTAATATAATGTCCACATTCTTCGACTAGCACCCATGTTCAAACAGTTTGTGCCGAAGGTACTCGGTCCTTTCCCCCACTCGAAGGTACTACCTTACATTTGTGATCGGTTCCATCATAAGATTGCTGGCTGTACCTTGAGAAAGATATATTGAACTAATGATATTGGTCTAGGCATTAGTTCAACATGAACATGCTAGCTCTATTGACAGATATACCCTATAATTCTTAGCTCTCTCCACTGTTAATTTATATTGGTAATTCATGGAATGAATGTTACCTCAGCATGTACTTTATTAGGCACCATAGGGATACCAAGGGGTGTATTACTAGTAGTGTTAAGTCAGATATTGGAAGTTCATGCTCGCATTGTTGTCATCAGACATCAGTTATAGAAGATCTAGAGAGTTGACTTGTGAAAAGGAGTCATCAACTGTAGTTGCTTGTTGTGCCTTTTAGTCCATTTTAGCTCTTGAGCACCAGTGCGCTCTGTTTAGTTATCTGCACTGTGTCTATTTTTCGCTTACTCACAGTTAATGGTAGCAAAATTCTTACAGGTGACATGGGATGAACCAGACTTGTTGCAGAATGTGAAATGTGTCAGCCCATGGCTTGTGGAGCTTGTATCAAGCATTCCACCAATCCATTTGGGACCATTTTCTCCACCACGAAAGAAGTTGCGGATGCCCCAGCATCCTGACTTCCCATTTGATGGTCATCTGTTGAATCCAATATTCCACGGAAACCCACTTGGTCCTAGCAACAGCCCCCTATGCTGTTACCCGGACAATGCTCCTGCAGGCATACAGGGAGCCAGGCATGCTCAATTTGGTTTACCCTTGACAGATCACCGGCTTAATAAGCTGCACCTCGGTCTGTTCCAAGGCGGCGGTTTTAACCGTCTCGACGCTATCACTCCTCCCCGGATATCTAAGGGCTTTGTGATCAGTAGTGCATCAGCCCACGACAGCGTCTCTTGCTTGTTGACAATCGGTACACCACAGATCACAGAAAAATCTGATGACAGAAAGACACCCCATATAATGTTGTTTGGAAAGGCTATTCTTACCGAGCAACAGATAACTTCAAGTGGATCAAGGGAGACATTCTCCCCTAGGGTTACTAGAAATAGTTCACCTAATGGCAATGCGCAGAAGCCACGAAACACATCTGATGGTTCTGGTTCATCAATTTGCATTGGTTTCTCGTCTCAAGGTCATGAGGCTTCTGACCTTGGATTAGAAACTGGGCACTGCAAAGTATTTATGGAATCGGAGGATGTTGGTCGCACCATCGACTTGTCTGTCTTTGGGTCATACGAAGAACTTTATGGTCAGTTGGCTGATATGTTTGGTATCGAGAAAGAAGAAATAATAAACCATCTTCGTTACCGTGATGCAGCTGGTGTAGTTAAGCATACTGGTGAAGTACCATTCAGGTGAGAAGTTGCTTATAATATCTGCATTTTTTCCCTTCTGTGCTGTATATCTTCTAATTTATAGTGATATTACAATGACAAATATCTAATTCATTCTGCAATCGTAACAGTGACTTCATGAAAGTAGCACGGAGGCTTACAATAGTAGCCGGCGACAGAGGCAGACTGCAGAAACCTCTCATCGAATTTATGGTTGAGCGGGTGTGATCTTTCGATGGATACCAATTTGAATCATTCAAGGGATAATAAAAGTAGAGTGAAGGAATTCCTTTTCATATGTATTTGTCCGGGCTGTTAACCAGACCTGAGTTGTTTGTTTAATCTTGTGGATTGCCTAAGGGTGTTTTCAACCTGCCCCTGAGTTGGTCATCAGGTACTGTATTGTACTAACCAGTTGTAATGCACTTCTAAGGGTTTTCAACTCTTGGACGGGTTTGCTCAAAATAAAGTTTCAGTTGGGTAAAGGGAAATAAAGCTAAGTACCAAGGGAGATGCAATGTTTGAAATGGTCCTGAATTAGCGCATTCGTCGCCTCCATGTTTTGTTTAGAACAGAGAATTGTTTGTGTTGCTTCAGAGCATATTGGATCTTTTTATCTGCTTTTTTTACAGCTGCTGTGTGATCAATTCATTAGCATGAGAACCAAGGCGCATCAGACATTTATAAGCTTCTTGATTTCTTTCGAGTGGTGCTGCTTTTATGTCACTCCCAGTGAATATTTCACAAATCTTAAACCAAATGATAGTGCAAGTAATCAATATCTATACTTCATTCTTGATTTAATATTTATACAACTTTTAAATAGTTATGTACAGAAGTACCTCCCATTTTTTTTAAGCTTCATTGAGAAATCGTCCGGTGTCTGAACAGTTGAAGTTGCAATATCGTGCCGTAAAATTGAAGTAATTTTCACGTCCAAATTCTATTTTGCGTTTGATAATTGGGATGTACTGTCGCTCGTTTGTTAGGGAAAGTTTAAGGCTATCGTGCATGGAGCGCACACCATTGTTTCTTGTATTTTTTTTTTAAAAAAATTTTGCAGCATATGTTTGCGAACTGTGAAGAAGGAATATGATTTCTAGAGCACGTGCACAAATTTGCAAAAAGACGCTTGGTACGATGTATCATGTGCTTGCTATTTCCCAGGAAAGAGAGAATCCTTCTCGTGTTTATCTTTAGTTTCGATCGTACGAATGGAGAACTGAATGCGACATTACATATGCCTGGTACAAAGCTGCGGGCGCTACATGAAGTAAGGTTCGAAGGGTTCACGATATCATCCATAATGGTTTCAATATCGTGATTATCGGCCGTGTCGAGTCAACTTATTATTTAAAACCGATCGGTAAACTCGTCTATTTCAAAAACAAGATTTGAAAAAAATTATATGATGTAAAGCAGTCAATAATAAGTGAATATCGTGGATAATCATTCGAATATCGTGATTATCGGTAGCTGACTCATCATTTGAAACCGGTCGGTAAACCAGTCTATTTCAAAAATAAAATTGGAAAAATCGAAAAATTGAAGAAAAAAAACTATACGACGTAGACTAGTCGATAATCGGTGAATATCGCAAAAAAAAATTGGCTCGAAGAAACATTCAATTGGACGGTCGATTTTCGGTGAACATCAATCGGTTTTCGATCATCGGTGAAAACCAATCGATTTTCTTTTTTTTTCTAAAAAATTTGATCTCTCAACCCTTCAGTTTCTAGTAATTTTTGACCGATTTTTTTTTGAGACTATCGAAAAGTAAATATCGTTCGAAAATGACGATTTCGATATTAAGAACCTGGGTGTGACTGCACGATCCATCCCTGGCTATAATAATGTCATCAGACCATTGCCGCTGTTTCGGCCGCAGTACGGGCTTCTGGGTCGCTGATTTTGCCAACAGATTTGGATAATTGCAGGACGTGCGAATGGAATATTTCCATTGCAAATCCCTATGAACCGTAACAATTTTAGGTAAAAGTATTTCATACTTTCATATAAAATTAGTGCCATGGTTTCTCTGTACTTTAATAAATATCTATTTTTAATTTATATTCTCAACGTATTTGCATTGAATATAGCACTTAGTGATAATAATTAAGAGTAGACAAGTACTAGCAATCGGACGTCCGATAACTGTTTATTTCCTCGGATGCGTCGGCGCAACATTTTTTCCTAACGTCTACAACATTTTTTTTCCGCGCACATTTCTACTGTTATCAAAGGAAAATATTGCGCGCGTAGAAAGGAAATATTGCACGCATAGGAAGAAAATGTTGCAGCGATCCGGATCGATGTTTGTAAGGTTATCTAAGGAAAATGTTGCTGCACACGTAGAAAAAATATATTACAAGTATTCGAAAAAATTCAGACGTCCTGATATAAGTCATTCTGTTAAGAGTAACATAGTTATTTTTAGTACTTCTTATTTTTTATTTTTAGTGACAAGAAAAAAATACATGTTATAAACTTAGTGGGAACGGAGGGAGCAGCTTACAACCGACTAAGGGCAAATACAATAGCAAAGCCAACTACTGACTAATAATAAGCTAGAAGCTAGTTTGTACAATAACTGTTTCTAAATGTTGTCTTTAGATGTTTTACAATAACTATCTTTTCTCTTTTGTGTATAAATGATCTACCTATACTCCTGTACAAAGCTAGCTACTAAATAAGTCTCAGTTCTTTTCTCTCTCCTTTTTTCTCACCCTTTCATATAGACTAAAATTAATATACAGACTAAGAATCAGTTAACATGATATCAGCCGCGCGCGCGAGCCCGACAAAACGCGCAGAAACGTCCGGGCGGGCACGCGTGGGCAGGCGAGCGCCATGCACGGATCTGAAGCCGACGTGCGCGACGGAACGAAGAAAAACTTGGCAGAGACGGGCACGTCCACGCAAGGCCGAGCTGGGCAGGATGGCGACTCCACTGGACACGCGCCCGCTCCTTGCACGAACACCCGTACTGCGGATGCACTGCAGCTATATATGCCACTGCTTCACGTCACGTTCCCGTACGTGCTACACCACACCAGCAGCGGCGCATCGCATTCTGGAACCGTGGGCCCGACCGGGTTGGGGCCGGGCCGGCGGCGGTTGTGATTGGTGACCGGCGTGGCCGCGTGGGGCAGGGGTGCAACGAGTGGCGTGCGCCCGGCCGTCATCCGCCGCCGAGTCATATCCACTCGCGGCTGTCGCGACGAGCTCGATCGGTTCGGCTTCGGCGCGACGTAGGTTTCAACTGGGTCGGCTTCGATCCACGGGCTACACGTCCTTCCTCCAGCTCTACACGGGCCATCGTAACTCAGAAGCTCAAAACACGTGCTATCATGCAGACAGGCCGAGGTGGGCGTGCATGCATGCGCGCGGCGGCGGCATGGTTTGGCCGGACATCATCGTGCGCCTCTCGGAACCACGGATTCGATTGCGAGACGCATCGTCCATATACGGCCACGAAGCAGTACTGGTTACCCATCCATGCATGGGTACCAGATCTAGTTCGCTTATTAACAGTACTGACCCCAGTTCGACCGTGTGCGTGCAGTGATTGCTACCTTACGCCTTGCCTTGTCATGTACAGTTCTCAGTCTCGTCGCAATTATTACTAGGCTACTAGCTAGATAGGGGTATACCATGACCTGGCACTGTAGAGGTGGGCGTCGTACCGGGCCGGGTTTATCGTGCTTCGGACCGGAACCGTGCCGGCCCGGCTCGCCTACGGCGAGCCCAAGCACGGTCCATTTACGCTTCGTGCCTACTTCGTGCCGTGCCGGCCCAGGTCTGATCCATTTACACTATTGCGACGAGAGGAAATGACCCAAATTTTTTTGTAGTAGCGTGCGTACACGATGCTACGGTGTAGCGAACGTATAGCCACCTTGATTAAAGAAATATGTAAATCTACAATCGAGCAACACGCATGGACAGAGATCCTTGGCGATCCACGATGATCGCCAAGTATGCGATCTTGGGCATCCAACCGTTGGATCGAGCAAATCGACAGTCCGGATTAATAAAACGGTCTTGCCACAGTAAATTTTTTTTTGCTACGGTATTTTTCTTACAGTAAGCTGCACAGGACCCTTGTCCGCCACGCATTCGCTTAGATCATCCAAAATAAAGTGAGGCCATGCATTGTGCCAATTAATTAAATCATTATTAGCGAACACACATTCGTTCTCTTGTGTATCTCTGGAGAAATTAGCAAAGTAAGTAAATAAATAACAAAAAGAAATATGCACGCAAAGCAATGACTAAATAAAAGCATGCGAAAGAAACATCCTGTGTGGATATCAGTATTGCTAGCAATGGACATAAATATTGGGGGGAAAGAAGTAAATTTTATTAAATCTTAACACTTACAAAGTTACTGCCTCGTTAAAAACCTTACACCCCGGTGTGGGGTACCCCCGGTAAGGAAAAGAGTACAGTAACTACATTTATATACATAGACTACCCGAGGCTGAGATTGTCAAAGTCGGCTACCGCGTCCGTGATCTCCTGATCCTCTAGCTGATGTTGTGTCCTCTCATCTGCACGCTGCCAGTCTTTGAGGCATGTAATTGCCTCAACCATCTCAGGTGTGAGAGATAACCTCCTTGGCTCAAGTATCCTCCCCACCAAACTGAAAGTGGATTCCGACGAGACAGTGGACACCGGAACCGTAAGTACATCCTATGCGAAATGGGATAGCACGGGGTAAATACGTTGGTTATTCTTCCACCACAAAAGCAAGTTAAGTTGATTTTCCTCGTCCATGTCAAGCTCGGACTCCATGAAAGGCGTGTGGAGGTAGTGGTTGATCTCTACCCGTGGATTCCATTGCGGCCTGCTCGGCGTTTCGGAAGATGAACCAGACGATTTGTCTTTCAGCTTCTTCCACATGTTTGAAGCGATCGAACCGCCTCGTGCTTGTTGCGTTGTTGAGGTAGATCTTCGTGCTTCACTTCTGGTGCCAAACTTCTCGTAGTATTTGTCGAAAACTCTGAAAAACTCGTTATAAACATGAGTATAGGCCTCGGAGAAATCAAGATCAATGCCTCACCTATTCCCTCGAAGGCGCCCTGTAAGTCAGAAAATTTTCTCCGAGGATCCAAAATGACAGCAAAACAGACAAATGTGGAACAGCTTGAAAATATTTTAAAATTTTTGCTCCATTGGTTCTATAATGGAACATAAAACATAATTATCTCTATTTTCTTTAAAAGCATTAGCAATAAGCCAAAGCCACTCGATAACAAAGCAAGAAGTTGGGTAGTACACACCGGATAATTTTTTAGTTGCGTCGTAAAAATTTAAAAAAAAATTACGAAAATGACTAGCAATTATCCAATCCGCGTCAGTAACCAATACCTCACTATTATTACAGTTGACGAAGACAGTGATAATGTGCTCGTAGTCTTCGCACCGATGCAGCATAGTATAAGTTGAGTTATATCTAACCTTCATATCTAGGTTGAATCTTCTTGGTTTCATATTATTGGCCTTGCAGTACTCTGAGAACTGGGCAAACTTTACAGGTGAATTAGTAATAAAATCGATAGCACTACGTATGCCTTCCAAAGTAGGTTTCATTACATGCAAACCTGCCTGTATAATGAGATTAATAATATGGCATACGCACCTCTGGTGGAGTACAAAACCTCCAATATAAGTCTCTAGGTGCGGTAAGAGATGCTCCATAGCCGTTGTGTTAGCTGATGCATTGTCAAGAGTAATGGAAACAATTCTACTTTCTATTTTAAAGTCATTAACAACCTCAAGTATACGGTAGCGATAGCATGTCAGTGTGTGACTCGAGATTGGCCTAAACCCTATAACTCTTTTGTTTAGTACGTACTCGTCATCTAGATAGTGCGCAACAACACTAATATATGCTGCTCTTTGGTGAGAGGAAGTCCATATATCAAATGTTAATGCGAATGAAAAACTAAGCGTCATAAAGGTCTGTTTTAACATTTCTAGTTTAGTTGTAAACATTTTACAAACATCACGTGTAGTTGTTCTTCTACTAACATGTTGGTATTGCGGGCAAAAACCACGTTGCACCATTCTCTCAAAATTAGAGCTCTCACCCGTTCTAAGCGGAAGATCCTCCGTAACTATGTAACGTGCAATTTCTTCTTAAGCTACGTCGGCGTTGTATACCCATGTGCTTACCGAACCGTCGGTGTTGAAGTTGAGCTGTGTCTGCGCCCTCGCCCGGCCTCCGTCCGGCCGATATCTTCCTCAAGCAATTCTCCGCGTGTCTCTTTAGATGACCTGTACCACCATATGCACGTGCAGATAGTTTAGATTGACAGTATTTGCAAACAACATACACTACCTCATGTCCGTCAACAGTTTTGACAGTTCTGTCCATATGTTGCCAGCACCACGCGCGTCGACTGCCGACTATGGACGCCCGTGCTGGCTGCATGGATATGTCGGGTTGCGTGTTCGGTGTGGATACCGACGCCCGTCCTGCACACACCGAGGTAGCGGCATCCGAGCTCGGTGCATCCGGAGTGTATGAGGCATCCTCGATGCCGTGCGTGCCGTCCAGATGACGGTCATCCATGCCGTAGTCTCCCATACTGGGGGAGAGTTGGCGTGGATCGATCTCTTGATCCTGACGAGGGGGACTAGGAGAGCGCGGGCGTGCTCTCCTGCTTTTGCTTTTGCGAAACATTTTATTTCACAACGAGAGAGCAAAAAATGCAAGCAAATAGAGTGAGATGCGCAGAATGTGTTGAGCGCCTGAGCAAAAAATGGGCAAGAGAGAGTGCAAGAGAGTTGAGAGTTGTGCAGAGAAAATGAAAGCCATCCCCTGCATTTATGGTGTGTCCAATAAATTACCGTTGTTCTGGCATCGCGTGATTCCTCGAGTGTGAGTGTGTCCGTTCAAAATTGCTTTAGAGAGGCGGGATGGAAATTGCGCACTCGCTCATGACCAAAATTGAAAAGCGGGACGAATATGACAGGGCGGGATGGGATCGATCAATCACATCGCTGTCTCTCTAGCGTTCAAAACTTCAAATACATCAGGCGCGTGATTTTCTTCCCGTGATTCCCTCGAGTGTGAGCATCCATTCAAAATCTGCGGTTGCATGCATGCACACACAGAGCATCGAATCATTTTGTTTTGCTTTTTGAGTGACACCGCTCAATCACATTCACATCATTCTTTCACCTACGGTCAAAAAAACAGCTCTCTCTCTCCCGCTTTTCTCTCTCTCACGCCCCTCTCTCCCTCTTTTCTCTCTCCCACGCTCCTCTCTCTCCCGCTTTTCTCTCTCCCAAGCGGGCCACGCTCCCACGCCCCTCTCTCTCCCCCCTTTTCTCTCTCGGCTCGCGTGCCGTCGCCCATCCTCGCTGGGCGCCTCGCCCGCTCGCCCGCTCCCGCACGCCTCTCTCTCCCCTCCGACGCGCATCTCTCTCCCCCTCCGGCCTCCCGCCTGCCGCCGCCGCTCCTGTCCCCTCCGGCCTCCCAGCGCGCCGCCGCCCTCCTCTCCCAGCCTCCCGCAGCGCCGCCCCTCCTCTCCCTCCGGCAACCTCCGGCCCCCGCCCGCCTCGCCCGCCCGCCGCCGCCTCCTCGCCCTCTCCCCGCCGGCCGAGGCCTCCTCTTCCTCCCTCACGGCGCGACGAGGCGCGACGAGGGTTGGGGTGTCTGCGTGCCCTGCCCGTGGGTGGCCTCTCCCCCCCTCGCTCGCCACGGCCGAGGCCTCCTCCTCTCCCCTCCCTCACGGCGCTGGCCTTGGCGACGAGGGCGCGAGGTATCTGCAGTGTGCCATGCCCGGCATGGGTCAGTCTTCGCGCGCGTGCAGTGTCTTGGTGTCTTGTCTCGGTAGGGCCAAGACGGCACGGCCCAACAGGCGTCTTGGGTGTCCGCCCGTCGTGCTCGATTTTGGGCCCGACGCCCGACCTCGATAACGGGCGGCGCGCACGACCCACTAACGTGCCGGGCCGGGCTTTGGCCGTGTCGTGCCCTGCGTGCCCCGAGCCGGCCCACCAAGGCACGACCCATGTGCCCACCACTACCTGGCAGCGAATCCAGGATTCCATAGAGGGAGACTTCTATGTTGAAGTTGTAACTCAAGACAAACATACTAATGATACATTTACCAGTCTATTGTCAACCAAATTCCAAATTCATACATAAATAAAAAGAAAATAAAAAGGAAACAAAGTGAAGAATCAAAATATAACAAGTGTAGAACCTTGTTAATGGATAGAATGGCATAAATATGTAAGGAACTGAGGACGGATCATCGATCATTCGACCTGTAGATAAAAATATAAAACTTAGTGATGCAATTTCATTTTGCGAATACTTATAAAAATAAAAATTGAAATAAAACCTACGAAGGCACAGTACCGAATACGACGCAATTTCACTCTATGATTTTTAATCAAATAAATTAAATCAGAGAGATCAAAAGAATACAATCGGTTATCAGTCAAATGTCAATAGATTATTAGAAAGAAGGGGCATTGAGCCATTTATACCGATTAGTACCGAATACCGATTCGATGTCCTAGTGGGCTCCTCGCCTGCTCTTCTAGCTTTTTGTTGTCTTGGTGGCCTGGACGCCTTCCTCTGGCGATTTGGCGAAGTGTGGCGATCCGTCCGAGGCTGTGAAACGAGAAGGCTCCGAGCTACCGGGCGCCGGCGTTCCCGCCGCCTCGACGCGCCGACGCGACGCACATCCTCCCTCTCCCGCAGGCCCCTGGACGACGCTCGCCGACGCTGTCCCCAGCACCGTCACGCGTTCGCCTCGACTTCAACTCTGATCAGGCGCTGCATGCTCGCGAGTCATTCGCCCAAGCGCCCAGCCGACCAGTCGAGCGTGGCTGCGCCCGTGCGTCTGTGATCTTCCTGGCAGCTCACGATCGCACGGCACAACCGCGGCATGGAGCGGAAACCGAGCCAACTGTTCATCTCTCCTCTGCGGGCTATGGTGCTTCATTAAAAGAAATCCAAGTACCAGGTGAAAGCCCGTGACTAGTTTTGATGGCCCATATATCGTGCTCGATTGCTCCGGAGGTGTTACGCCGATGATCCGAGGTGAGGTTAAAGCCCTAACAATCCAACAAACCTCAATCGTAGATCCGCCCCCTGACATGACCTTTTGTACTTACTTTTGCAGATCAGTGTTCGATCCAGTCTACGAAGGCATGCAGTCCTTCTAGATCGTTATGCGTGTCTCTCGCTGATCGGTCGGATGGACAGGCCGGCAAGGCGATCGATCGGGATCGTCCAAACGCTAGCTAGCTGCACCAAGGAAGCTAGGGACCTGTGTTGTACCCTCGTGAGCTAGCTTCTGACAAGCTGACCACTGATCATAATGAGATCACTCGTGGAAAAACGCTCGCTAGATGGGCGGGTAGGACAGGAGGCAGCCCGCCTGCATGCATGCTAGAAACCAAGTACACCATCCGTTCACAGATAACAGGTCTATACTTAACTTTGAACCATCTTATTTATAAATATAAGATTTATATATACATTAAATTAGACTTTTGCTAATATACCTTTATTTATTCTCTCTCAACTACATGCATTTATTTATTATCATCACACACAAATTATTATCTCTCATCTTCCAAAACAATTAAGTAGGGGTATCGAAGTCATTTTCACTCATATCTTTCTCAATTTCACTCCAACCTTAATCCTTATTCAAAATCAAAATACGCTCTATATTTCTGAATGGAGAGAGTACATATGTATTTGTCCTGATCTACAGGAATCATTCAATTGGCAGTCGTGATCAATAATCTTCCACTCGAGTGCATAGTTTCATCAAAGGCTTTAAATTTCGTTTTTAGAATACATCTCTGAAAGTTCAAGCTCCATTAAGTTGGTTTTGGTGTTAATGACAAATCTAATATTAAGACTAACTCTTTTGATAATCATAATATTGATTAGTCTCAATTGTTAATTAATGACAAATCTTTTATGAGACTAACTCTTTTGTTGATCTTAACTCTCATTAGTCTCTTTTGGATAAAAAGATGGAAATATCGAAGGTATGCTTCGAGTTCATATTATCATATTTTGTTGCATTCTTTGATGTCAAATATATTATGATTTTATTGATAAATCTAATTGTGAGACTAACGTGTTTATTGAGTATATTTTTTAATAGTCTCATGAAAAAGAAAAATGGAGATCCAAAAGGTATGTATCAAATGCAACTTTATTATTTCTAGATACATTCCTTGGATTCAAGACAAAGGGTGAACTCCACCATAGTTTTAACCTTAATACGTGCATTTTGTTTCCAACTCCATATATACATGAATGCACACATTTAGAGGGAGTTCATGCTTAATCTTGAAGTTTCAATAGTATTGATCTAATCCATCTTTCTATATTAAGAATCATTACTTTAAAACAACCATTTGAGTATATTTAACTTGTGTAGTTAATATATACTCATAACAATTTAATACAATTTAAATTGTGTTCGATTGCCATTCAATCAACAAAGAACTAGTCATGTGTTGATGGTTCACTATGTTGATCCTAGGGCAATCGAAAGTTCTTGAGTATACGAAGCATTAGTTGCATTAGTATGCTCAAGACACAATTAATCTTTCAATCATTTATCTTTGGCTTGTGGTCAATCATCAAAGGAAAAGATCAAAGGATCTTGGGAGCATCTATTATGTGTTAATGGAGTGCAATGATGATTGAGACAACCATGTGTTTTGGACTAACACTTTCAATGAGTTTGAAATAGGTCAAGTGCAAGGTTGAGATGGATGAACGGGAAAAGGACGTCATCATGTGTTGATGAGCATCAAGAGAGGATCCCGAAGCTAAGACAAGGGGAGTTCATCATGTGTTGATGAACAAGACGATGATCCCGACTTGGAGAGAAGATGATGAAAATCATAAAAGCTCCAAGTGGATGTGCTAGAGCCAAAGGTATAACTTGCTAGGGCTAAGGATGTGTTCCTAGTCTTTTACCGGTCTCGATGTTCGGATGGGAGATCGGGTTGCTAGTTAGGTGCTATACTATTAAGAGGGGTTAAGTATTTTAGCTTGAGCTATATCATGTGTTGATGAACTCAATCCGGTTCACTCTAGCTCACTCTATTAGTTGGTTCTTGCATGAGCTAAGTATTTGCATTTGTTGCTAATAAGGGAGCTCATGCTTGCTTCTTATTGAATCTTAACCGATTTGGTTTTTGCATAGAGCTATGGATTTGCATATGTTGAAAAAGGGAGATAGCTCATGTAATTTGGTTTATGTGGTTTTTATATGGAGCTAAGTTTTGCATGTGTTGCAAAAGGTGGGATCTCATGCATCTGTGTTTTAGCTTGTGATTTGATCATGTGTTGATCATCACAAGGCAAAGTAAAATTTATGATTTTTCTATTTGTAAATGTGTTTTGCAAATAATCTAGAGGTTATGGTTTTGATCATAGAGTATGTATTGGCATTTGCAAATGTGTTTTGTAAAATGTCGGGATCATGTGTTGATCCTTACATGGCTAGAGGATTGATCTCATGGGTTCTCGGTTTATTTGCAAATGTATTTTGCAAATTATTTTGATCATGAGTTGATCACCAAATGGCATAAGATTTGATCTTATTGACTCTCTCTAGCTTGTAGTCACACTCTTGATCAAGTCTATGTGAGGGATTTCGAGAAAATCAGAGTTTGCACTTGAGTGACTACATTAGAGTATTTTATTTTTTGTGATATTTAAAAATATCTATGGTTGCTTAAATCTTGAAAATGTGTGAAGATTGTAGCCCTCGTGATAAGCTTCGCATAGAATCAAAAATCACCTAAATCGGAGTTCGGAGTAAAAAGTTATGAGTGTTTTAGTGTCCTGACCAGTGGTAGCACCGCCCCTACTAGCTCGGCGATGCTACCGGCCCTAGATGGGCAGTAGCACCGCCCGACCGACCCAAAGGGCGGTGTAAAAAGTCCAGAACGTGTGTTTTTAGTCCGAGAAAAAGAAAAAAGACCCGGTGCTACCGCCCGAAGCCCGATAGCACCGGATTTTCTGAGTAACGGCTAGTTTTTCTAGCCGTTGGCTTAAAGACCGGTGCTACCGGCCCTAGTAGAGCGGTAGCACCGAATTTACTGCATTTTTACCCCATTCTACCCTCCAACAGCTAGTTTTCTTGAGGGGCTAAAAAAGGGGGCCGAGCTAGGATGGTTTTGTTGCTGCTTTAGCACCCACTTGAGGTATTCTTGTGAGAGCAAAACCCCAAGAGCTCATAGAGCCATATTTGAGTGATTTGAGATCAATTTGATTTAGAGTTTCTTGTGTAGAATCTCTTTGGTGTTGATTTGCCTTCTCTTGAGCTAGTGTGAGCCTCTCCTCTACATTGTGCATGTGTTGCATCTAGAGAAGGATTGAGCATCCTTGTGCATGTGTTGCACTTGGTGAGGTTCAAGTTAGAGGGCTTGACTTGTTACTCTTGGTGTTTGCCGACACCTAGACGGCGTGTGGAGGCATCGTGCACGGTGACATTCTCAAGGAGATTGCGAGAAGGCCCGACAAAGTTGTGAAGGTCGGAACTCGCCTACCCGGAGGGGGAAAGAGCTACCACTAGTGGAATCGAGGCGGGTGCTCAATTCGTGGAGCCGGTCCAAAGTGGTTTGGGCTTGCCTCAACGTGGATTAGGGGAGACCGGCAAGTCTCCGAACACCACGGTAAAAAGTATTGTATCTCCTTGCAATTTCTTATTTATATTGTTGCAATGTACATTCCTAGAATTAAATTGCTTGCTTGTCTTTAGGATTGTAATTTATTGTTAGAGACATAATTAGCTAATGCACTTAGTGAGCCTAGTTGTTTTAGACTTTAATTTGTCAAAACCTTAGTTTATCGCTTCTGCATTGATTATTGTTTAGGTTTTGACATAGAGATCAATAGAGCGTGTATTTAGTGAGAAGAATTTTTAAAGCCGCCTATTCACCCCCCCTCTAGTCGGCATCCTCGATCTTACAATCTCGGAAGCGATCGAAATCCTAAATTTTGGCTGAAATCTAAACGAAATTCAAAAAACAAATTTGAAATCTGGTAAAATTGAAACCGAAAAAACCGAAATCTCGATCGAAACCACCGAAATTTCAGCGAAATTGGACGAAATTTTGGTCATTTTCAAACTCTTGTCAAATGGTCTCCTAAGACTAGAAAAAATATGAAAAAAAATCATGCAAGTATTTATCTACATTTCATGTCTGTTTGAATACAAATACTAAGTATTTGCACATGAGATTCCCAAGTTATGGTTTAGGATTTAGGCCGAAATCCAAGTTACGGTTTAAGGTTTAGGTCAAAATACATCGTTTAAAACTGAAATTAAACTAGGGTTTAGGTTGAAATACAATTTAAAGCTAAAATCCAAGTTAGCATTTAGGTTAGGTTTACATAATTTGTATATGTATTTTTTGTAAACTTTTCACATGTATTCCTCATAAAAGGTATTATAATTCTCCACAAAAATATAGTGCGAAATCTGGTCCAAAACACATGAAAACTGGTCGAAAAAACCATGCAAACCGATCCAAAAGACCAAAATTTCGCCTAAATTACTGCAGCAACCATAATTTTCTAATTTGTTTATTCCGCTGAGATTTGGAATCTCGACCCTAGCATGATTTCAAAATTTCACCAAGATTTGGAACCCTAGTTTCACCAACCTACTATTGATTAGTAGACTTGGGCAATGGGATGTGCCTTTTTGAGCTGCCCCTAGGCACCACCGTCGAGCACGGCACGAATGTCTTCAGACTGAGCTAGCACGATACAAATGATGTGCCGTGCTGGACCTAGAAACTCGATACGATAAGCAACACGGTACGACACTACCGACTAGATCGTGCTTGGGCCGGTCAAGCATGAAAGTGGCCATTTCATAAAAAAAAATATTTACAATCTAGCCCATCATCAAATACTGCTCCTCTTCGCCTCCTCTCATGATCCATCCAGCATAGTCGTCATCTCCTCGTACCTCTGTCGTCTCTTCTTGCCCTCCTCCACCCATGCTTCCTCCCCGCAATGCCACCACCGTCATCCCTTCATCAATATCCGCCGTCGCCTCGATGCCAAATCCAACGGCTTTCGGTCACGCCGCCGTCAAATATGGCATTGCGGCACCGCACCACTAGCTTTGTTGACTGTCCCGAGAAAGAAGGCAGCGACCAGAGAAGAAGACAGCGACAGCGCTAGACCTCAATGATCCTCGCTATATTGGTGTTGGATCCAACGGTCTTTTTCTCTCATAAATAAATAAAATTTAGTCATTTTTTTTCTAAAATAATTGTGTGTACCGGATCCTCGCCGACGTTCAGCGCTCACTCCTTATCCTTGGTGCCATCTACAGTGACGACCGAGGGTGTAAACATTTACAACTCTACGAGTCCAATAAAAAAAAACCTAAACCAGCACGATAGGATAACGACATGACGGCACCTTAAACCATATATGAGCCTCACCGGAGTCAAGTCTAGTACATTACGGAAAGGCATCCTTTTCTCAAGGTCAATGATCATGACAAGACGCAAGACACGCTCTAGCTGCCGTCCGATCCGTGCGATCGAACGAGCCCGTACGAACCTCTTTCGCAATGAATCAATGGCGGGCGACATTTTCGCCGGCCCAACTAGAATGATGGCCGCTTTGAATAGGTTTTTTTTTTTTTTTTTGCATATGATCGTATACAGGCATGGTAACCCTCTGGCCCAGCGGAAATTGGACAGAGCCAGGAGTTTCCAAGGCCCCACTGTAGGTCACGTTATAGCCTTGTTATCAGGACTCAGGAGGCAAAGCTACCATCAGTTCTATGCCAAATCGCATTGCCTGCGAGTATCCAAGAATTTGTCGTTTCACATATGTCGCTATGAAAAATACTGCTACCTCAGTTCTCACATACTTGAGATCTGGAATACAAAACCGAATCGAGGTTGAAAATTGAATCTCAACTAAATCGTCAAAAAATCGAAGGGTTTCGAAATCAAACTTTTTTTAAAAAAAAAATCAAAACCGACCGTTTTCACCGATAATCGACCGTTCAAGCGAAAATTTTCGACGGCCGATTTTTACCAATAATTGATCGGTTTACGTCGCATAAATTTTCTCAATTTTTTTTAATTTGATCGGTTTATCGACCGATATAGTTTATTGAATAAGTTTGATACGGTATTTGAAACCCGCTTGAGATTACTCCCATCGCGACGTTGCGACCGAAGACCACTCAATGTAGCCGGCCCTCAGTGTTTTTTTTTTAGAAAATGGGTAAGAGCTCTGGCAATCATTGTTTGAAGGAAGAAAGCCTTACAGCATACCGAAAATGAGAAAAACATCAGCTTAGTAACGAAGCCACACAGACAAAAACAACATCCAGACGACTAGACAGCATCAGACATATAACTAAACAACAAAAATTAGGATTGTAGGAATGGATTTCTACTCTTGCAAAAGCTTGACTTCTGGTCTGGGTCGTGCTTCCTCTTAGAAGCAGAGAAAACTTGTTGCACCGATAATTGATTATTTTGGAACGTCCTTTGATTCCACTCCTTCAATACTGCCTATACTAAAGACCGGAGGATTCCTGGCACCACGTTCATTTGAGCCGGGAGGGAGCCGGCTCGGCTCGCGGTTCGAGCCGAGCCGGTAAAAAAAATTGAGTTCGGGTCCTTCTTTTTTGTAAGAAAAATATATTACGCTTATGTCTTTTTTGCGTTTTTAGCGTTGCGCTCGGGTCCTTCCGAAAATCCTTTTTCGGAAAAACACACACGGGTAGTTCCTTTTAATGAAAAAAATATATATACTACGTTTAGGTCTTTTTTTCCAATTTTTGTTAGCGTTCCGTTTAGGTCCTTTTTCGGGGGGAAACGTTTAGGTCATTTTTCACCGAATAAATGCGTAAAAAACGCGATTACATTTGTATCCTTTCAGCAGTTTCGCGTGTTTCTTCGATTTTCTCACGTGGAAAGCGGCAATCGTACATTTTCTCGCGTAAGAAGCGATGATCACGACGTGGCACGCCGCGATCAAATATATGTTTTATGACGTGCAAATAACAACCCCATCGAAGCTTTTCCTATGTTCCTTTAGCACTTTTGTTCCGTACCTCGACCACCCTTCCGTTAAAATCCTTAAAGTTTGATTTAATATTAACACGTGGTAGTCTATCTAGTTGAAGACTTTCACCCACACCTGCTTAGCATCAGCAGCAGGTTCCATTACGCGGTCACATATGTGCTACAAATTTAACCTTACTGTACTATTTTTGCCTCTTCCGGGGCCTGTCTTGAAACGGAAACCTCTCGCACCAATTAAGATCTGCTGGGAGATTGAGCTAAGCTAGCAAACTGCAGTGCACAAAACCCAAACTGCATGCTTTAAACTTGATCTTTAGTTGCACCGTAACAACTAACAAAAAAAGCCGAAAGATTTGGGTTTGGATGGCAGAGATGCTCCGCTTGATCGGTCGCCATCCCATCACCGCTTTAATTAAATTGCCTTGGTCAAGTACATGTACATCTTCTTCCGGCCTGTACATGCCGTGGTTGCAGTTACTCGAATTCTAGCCCTCTGTACCATTTTTTTTTTCAAAACTAACACTCGTGTGATGCAAATTTAACCATCTCACACTATAGGAGACGTGTTAGGTAATACATCTCTCGTGCTACATCCGGGGAGCACAGAAATTAGCAGAGCTTGGCAAACCGTGGGAGCATTTTAGCCCACCACGGAAGGGTGGCTTCCGCACTACCCGGACGCGATAGTGAGCTCCTGCGGCGCTCGCTCACGCGCTGCCGCGCTTGGTCGCCCTGCCGCGGCACTGACCGGTTTTCACGCTCCCTGAGCGCTGCAGAGAACATATGTCGTCTACCGTGCCTTCTGTAGTGAGGGAGGAGATTAAATTTGCAAATACATACGTATAGATCTATTTAAAAAAAAAAGAGATACAAAAGACTAAATAAGCAGTGATTTCCATTTACTCGGCACCCATGCTGGCTATAGAGTATAGCTAGGTTGGTGACCTAGTGCTGTTGCATTTACAAGCTATTTTGTGTGCTTGTGTGATCAAGCCTCTTTCTCACCCACACATATATATGGTTTCATATTATATATTCTCACTTCTCGTATGCCTCTTAAACAGGTAAGTTATACATCTTTATCATTTTGAGCATAATCTAAAAATGATTATAAGATACTTCAAAATGTTTCAGCAACGTGTGTTTTTATTGTATCTCTACTTCTGTACTGTTCCTATCGTACATGTCATTGTAGTTTTTACTTCCTCCGTTTCTCAATATATGTCATTCTAGCTTTCAAATTTTATTCTTAAATACAAGTTATTCTATAATTTTGAAACATCTTTTAACTGTTTTTTTCCTTTGCATACCCCTACCATTCATTATACCTAATGTTATTTATTAATGTGGAATAGACTAACACACACCATCTAAGAGCAATTAGTGAGCTAACGAGATTTAGTCACTTCTACACGTGACTTGGTTGAAGTGCAAAATCCTAAAACATCATATATTCATAAACAAAGGTAGTAACTTTTTCCTTAAATACATATCACTCTACAATTTCGATATAACTTTTTTATTTGTATTCCCCTACCATTCATTATTCACAATGCTATTTATTTTTTGTGGATCAAAGTAACATGTATCATCGAAAAGCAATAAATAAGTTAACGAAGAACGATGATATAGTCATTCCTACACATGTATTAGTTAAGTTATCGGTAGCCTAGTATGTGCTATACAAAAGTTGGTGGTCAGTTAGTTGCTTGCACTCTCCTCAAGGTAACGTAGTATAATTCTTTTGCGTACATGGCCGCATGTTACATGTATACTCTACTTAAATACGTAGCACCTGTAAACATGTATTGAAGTGTGTGACTTTGTCATGCTTGCGAGGAAAGGAAGGAGAGGCGTCCATGGCAATAAACAATGGTCCACGCCTCGCATGCGAGCCGCGCGCGCGGCCATTCTTGGCTTCCAAGGCTCCATCCAGTGTGGAACACCAAGCAGCCAGCATGCATGCTTGCACGTAGAGGTGGGCGTCGTGCCGGGCCGGGCCGGCCCGGCACGAGCCCATCGTGCTTCGGGTCTAAATCGTGCCGGGCCACGACGGCCCGTCGTGCCGTGCCGGGCTGGTCCGGCTCGTCTTCGGTGAGCTCAGGCACGGCCCATTTGTGTTTCGTGCCGGCTTCGTGCCGTGTCGGCCCAGACCCAGCCCATTTACACTATTGCGATGAGAGGAAAGGACCCGAAGTTACTTGTAGTAGTGTGCGTATACAGTGCTACGGTATGCAATGAATGTATAGCCTAGCTGGCATTGATGTAGGAGATTATGGAAGACATCGACCAGTGCACGTTACGAACATATATATAGTCAAAAAATAAACAATCGATTAGTGCATACTAAATGGCAATACATGCATATTCGTATGCATGAGTACATTACACCATCACATGTATTGTCTTTGGCTCCTGCGCATACTCTCTCCCCTTTTCCTCGAGCCACCACGCCCACGGCCCACCTCCTCGATCCCTCCGCCGGCTTCCACCTCCTCCGCCTTGTCTTTCCCGCTCCCGTCTCACCTCCCTACCGCCTCACGGCGCCTCCCTCTCCTCTCCCACCGCACGGGTCGAGCACTCGAGCTCCTCCTCTACTCAATGTCGAGGCGGGCGCGATGCGGCATGGGAGGTGAGAAGCTCGGCTGCGTTGTCGCGGGTTGGCGCGTCTTGCCGCCGCGTTGCCACGGGCCTGCTGCGTATTGCGGGTCGACGTCTTGTGCCCGGCCGACGAACGGGCTCGTTCGGGCGTCGTGCCGGCCGAGCACGGCCCATATTGTTGTCGGGCGGGCGCGCCCATCGTGCTCGATTGGCGGGCCGCAGACGGCCCGGACAATCGTGCTTGGACCGACCGGTCCTTTTGAAACGATGTCGTCTTGGGCCGTGGGTCGTCTTTGGTAGGCGTGCCTCGGGCCGGCCCAAAATAGCCCGGCCCAGTGCCCACCTCTACTTGCACGCCTGCGTGCGCAGCCATGGATGGATGCATGGGCCTTAGAATTCTTTTGCCAAGGCCGGCTAGATAGAGCTAGCTAGCTAATCAAGCCAGTGCGTACGTCGTGAGGTACGTGCAAGCACCACCCACCGTGGAGGCGTGTGTAGCAATCAAAGGTCACCGACACCGTGGCAGTGCGAAGAACCGCGGGGTGCCCGGGACCGGGAGTGCGGAGGAGCTGCAGCGTCGGGGGAGCGCGGGAGGAGTTGACACCGTGCGGGAGGTGCTGTCATGCTCACAAAGTATGGAAGGGATCTTGTAATGGTGGGCCGTATATTGCTCGTGTGGTCGACTAAGCTGTTAGGGTGCCGGTGATTTTTCGCGTGTAGGATCAAGAATAACTGACTAGAGGAGGGTGAATATAAGGTTTTTAAAATTCTTTAGCACTAATTCAATAATTAGCAAGAATTATATGAATTACAATTATACAATAATTTAAAGTCTAAATGAGGCCGTTCTTGCTAAGAATATGAAGAACCTAAGTCTTGCCAATGGTACACACTTAGAAATATGATCAACCACTAAGAATGTAAATTTGCACAAGTATCGAGAGACAATAATCAAATCACACAATTTGAGGAAAGGAAGAAAATTTCGTGGTCTCGAATACTTGCTAGTCTCCTCTACTCCACGTTGAGGAAGCTTGAACAAATCAAACCAGCTCCTTGTGCAATTGAGCCTCTCTCGATCACTAGTGGTAGCTCTTCCCCGCTCCGGGTAGGTGAGCTCTGACCTTCACACAATATCGGCCCTCTTCACAAGCTTCTTTGAAGATATCACTGATTCCACACCTCCAAATCGTCTAGTAGGCGACAACCTCTGAGAGAATAGAGAGATGGCGCTTGCTTAAGAGCAATCAAGTGTCTAATTTTAGATCAAGAATGATTCTACACTTGAATGCAATTTTCTCACTCAAAATATGAATTAAATTCTCAAGAGATGAGTCAATGCTTGCAAAGGCTCAACAAATGTGCAATGAATATCCTAGAGGTGCCTTTGTTACATATGCGAGGGTATTTATAGCTCCCACAATCAATCCAACCGTTAGGGGAAAACCCCTAAAGAATAAGCATTTTTGACACTAACGGTGTGTAAAATGCGATAGTTGAATAGAATCAGGTTGTAATGAACCAAAAATACTTGCTAAGGTTCAACCGGCGGCAAATTGACGAAATTTTAAGGCATGTGTGGTAATTAAAAAAGTACTAACATGAATTGTAATTTAGAAAAAATAAATTGCATGCGGTCAATTGTAGTGCAATTTACTCAAACCGCTGAAGAAGGTGCAGTATCTTGTACCCAAAGTTGAAGAGAACCAGAAATCCAGTATATGGAAATGATGACTTTAGTAGTTTCCCTGTCTCATTTTTTTTTCAAACGTAGACTCTCTCCGAGATGAATTGTAAATCTAGCTCTCTCTACTATACTCGCGCACTCACCTATAGCGGGAGCCGGCTTGCCACGCTCCGGAAGCACGGGAGCGGGTGAGCGCGTGGAGGCGCCGACCTACAAGCACGGGAGGCCGTCTCCCGCGGTATGAGAGCACGATAAAAAAAAGCTAGATTTGCAATCATTTTGCGAGTGAGCTATGTTTAGGGGAAAAAACAAAACAAGTCGTCAGAAAAAATCATCACTTTTTGGTACATGCACTCTGAGGTACGCAAAAAATTAGGATTCAAGAAATACGTCACATTCATAGCTAGCTAGGGACAACATGCATGCATGGTTACTGTATACATGCATGGCCCATGTCTTAAACTTATGGATTTTGAAGGTGTCACTACATGCATATTACCACCAAATACTCCCTCCTCTTCAAGTAAAACGTATTTTTAATAGTTTTATCCATAATGTATGCGCATTTTATATTTTAATCCAAATTAGTGTGACATTTACTTTGTACCCCTAATAAATATTTAGGTTCTCTTGATATTATTTATATGCATGCGTTGAATATAAGCACTTAGAGAAAATAATTAAAGATAATCTATTTATTATTATTATCTTCATAGTCTATACGCCAAGGAAAAAAATACACGCTGTAACCTGGAAAGACCACTTACTACCACTGTACAACCTGCCAAGATCTCGGTATGTCCAATAAAATCGTCGGGTTGTAACATCTGTACTTCATCGTTTTGCTCGTTGCCCTTATTACTCACTGTACGTACGGCAGTATAAACCATGCACACACCAGTACTCTGTACTAGGCTGTAAATAAGCCGAACTCGAGCTAGCCTGATCCTCCAGGCTCAAACTCGGTAAGGCTCGAGCGGAGCTCGAGTTGGGGTTTGAGTTTTGACCTAGGCTCGAGTTTGGCTCAATCCAAACTCGAGTAGGCTCGAGCTCGACTCGAATAAATTCGGTAAGCTTGATAGCTCGAGTAAGCTCGGTAATTCTGATAAACTCAATAGGCTCGGTAACAAGCTCGAGTAAACTCGGCTCGAGGAAGCTCGGTAACAAGTTTGAGAAAGCTCGACTTGAGGAAGCTCGGTCTAGGCTCGAGTAGGCTCGCGAACTATTCGAGCTCGAGCTCGAGTTCGGCTCGTTCGGAGCTCGAACCGAGCCTCTCGCGAGCCGAGCTCGAATAGCTCGCGAACCTCGATCTTTTTTTATAACCCTACTCTGTACTGTGCTAGCTAGAGAATTGAAATTGCCCTGTGTGTTTATATATGTGTGGCTTTGTGCTTTACAGATTTACCGCTCACGCAAGTCTCTGCATTTTTTATTTTCTAGCAAACAAACAAACAAAGTGAAAGACTACGCAGATCGGTGATGAATTATTGATTGTGTTTAAGTATGTGGTGCTCAAGATTAAGTTTGTTTTGAATTCTATTTTGAATTTTAAGCGATTTGAGGTGCTGTCAAGTCAAGGGCGGCATTACCAGCCTGGGTTGGCGGTAGTGTCGGCCCTGCGGAGCTACCGGTCTTGGGAACGTTAGTCTTTTACAGAGAGGCGTTTTCTTTGGAGTTAGACACAGGTGGTACTACCGGCCATCTGAGAGCGGTAGTACTAGGAGTGCGGTATTAACAGCCTGCAGTGGCGGTAGTTATTTTTCAAAGAGGGTTCTCTCCGGGCTGATCAGTGCAAGTGGCACTACCGGCTAACCAGGAGTGGTTGTGCCGGGGGTGCAGTACTATCGACCCTAAGAGACGATAATGCCGACTTTACTGCGAATTTGAGCTTAACGTTTGCATTATATCTTGATTAATATATCTTTGTGAACAGTGCTATGTGATGTGTTTCTTATCTGTGTGGTTGCATGACTTTGAGGCTAGGTCATTGTGAGGTGAAGGCAAGACCGGGACTAGGTTAGGAGAGCTGAGGTCCAGAACGGTCGAGGGACGCAGGGAGATGATCGAGATCGGGAGGTGGTTGCAAGCCAGAAAGACAAGAAACCGGAGCGTGAAGCACTGGTGATGGATATGGCGGGTAACGGCATGGATCAGGACTAGGCTCAGGGAGGAGGTGAGGTCTAGAATGGTTAAGAAAGCCGATGCCGCTATGGTGAAGCGGTCAAGGACACGAGGCGCGAAGGGACTTGGGCCCGCTTGCAAGCGATAGCGGTTCGGGGAGTCTGAACGCTTGAGATGGTTGGCGACAAGTCATTGGGGCCACATAGAAAGTACGAAGTATGGCGATGCTTCGAGAAGAAGAAAGTCCAGTCATTGGAGCAAATTGATAATTTATCAAATACCGGCGGTCGAGGCGTTTTAAAAAATCACGCCGGTGACCTAAGTAGTTTAGGTCACGCCAAAGTGTAGTTGGACGCAAATTCGGACTCGTGGAACGGATTTGGCATGAATGTAATGCCTATTTTGAGGAGCATGCTTGTGTGAGTGGAAAACCCGTTAAGAGTGTTATGTTTCAAGTTAGCCCATGTAAGAGTGAATGGTATCCATTTATGTGTTCAGGTCTAAGGTTAGGGTTGCCTCCACTATATAAGGATATGTAGTGGTAGGTGAGACTCTAAACCTTCAAGTTTCTGGACTCTAGATTAGGGCTTGCACAAGATTTTGGTTGTTCTTGTGTCAGTGTGTGAGTGCTACTTGGAAGCTTTGCCCTCATGTGAGAGGCTTTGTAATCTATCCTCGTGCTCTGAAATAAAGATCATTTTCGTGCTTAAGATTTGGCTTTTGTTCTTGACCTTCCTCCTTCTTGATCTTTCTTGTTGGTACCTTTTCTCTTGATTTTGTGTTGCCAAGGATTTCTGATTGATGGATGAATCCTCTAGAGATCATCACTCAATCACCTAGGCAAGCTATCTAATGATCATCAAGAGATTTCTTAAAAAATCGGGTTTTTGCTTGAGAAGGAAGGATTTGAGGTAGATCGTGATCTTGCACGTTTGAAAACAATCTCTTTGGGGTTCTTGCTTGTTATGATATGTGAGAGACCATCTAGGTTCATTTTGATCATCAAATCCTCATGAGCAAGCTCAGCGCAAAGCTTTTGTATTTGACCCGGTTTTGTGCCGCTTGTACTGTTCGTTCCGGTACTACCGCCTATTTAACACCGGTAATGCCGCTCCAGAGTTGAAATTATTTGAAAATTTATTGTTGTGCGAATATTTGACTCAGTGAGACTTTGGTTAGTCCTTTTGGGGGGGGGGGTGGAATTTGTTTTGTGATCTCACACCCCCTTCCCTGGTCGACATTTTCAGTCCTTCACAAAGATCACAATCTTAATTTGCAGAGAAAAGCACACAGTTGTTGCTAATTCGACTGAATTCGATCGAATTCCGAATGCTTTCATACCAGTTTCATCGCCGTTTCAGGCGAGAAATGTTCTTCAGTTACACAAGGCAATTGTTGGTTAATTATGAGATTTGTGTGTATACTACTACCATTAGGGTTGGCTATCGAGCTTAACAGCTATTTTCGAGCTTCTGTCAAAGCTGACATAATTTAACATAAAATTATTTTATTTATCATTTAAATGATTATTCCAAATTTAAGCTAAGGAGTCACTCTCCAGCTAACACCACACTTGTTTCTCCACCGGCGAAGCAAAGCAAACAGTACGGAACACGCAAGGGCTTGGCGCCCCACTGTACGGAGGGATTGGCCCCAACAATGAAAGAGAAAAATAACAAGTATTTGGTCGACCAAGTGATGAGTGAAAAGGAGTGAAGGACCAACGTTGTGCAAGTTTGTCTCTAAGACAGGACCACCCTGTACCGGTGTGTGAGCTTGCTGAAGTACTGTTTAAAAGAAGAGGGACCGATCGATCGATCAAACGGCCGGAAAAATGACCGTGATCAATGTCTTACTCATCAATATCTTTTAATTATCCAAGCATGACCGTGATCAATGGATATGTGGCCACATCGATGGTTAGGAGCCTAAAAATGAAAGCAAAACACCACTTGCTCTTTGATAACTGGTTCATGTCATTCTATGACCCTACCTGAGTAAAAAAAGAAGGTTTTTCTTTTACGGAAAGGACTCAAAGAAGCTACCTTTGGAAATATGCTGAGATTTGAGAGGCAAGGGGTCCCTGTGGAGGATTGATAATTCAAAGATGGCTCATCAAAACTTTAAAACAAATTTCAAAGGTCCCATGAAGGGCCCTACTATGTTCTATGATTTGCACCCTTTTTTCCAGTCCAAAACCCTTTTGCTTACACCGTTCTTTTTCTTTTCTTCCGAGAAGTACTTTGAGTTAGACGGGCTTTGGTCGAATTAGTCGAACTACAAATCACATGCTCTACATAGATATAGGTCGCTGATCACATCTGACATAAAAAAAGCTAGCATTCTGGTTATATATGGTACCATCCTGATGGCGCCGTGGATTGTTTTTTCGATATCGATGTATCTCTATAAATCACGTGGTCCGGTTTCTTGCGATTTTTTTGTTAAAAAAAGTCGTTCGTGTTATAAACATGCTTCCAATATTAGGAGCAACTGTCCACGGCGATGTACCGCCCCAAAATGCTCGCCAGAAACTTACCTGCGTAGGAAATTGCTAATTTCTCCTCCGAAGTCGATCTCGACCATCCATTTCTAATCCAAGTGCTGTGCCTCTCCTGTCTTTATGTAAGGACCAGAGGCGGATCAATGGTCCAAACAAAAGGTCACAGGAGGTCACCGGGTTATTAGGAACTCAAAACAGTAACATGTAATTGGTAATAAGATGACCGTATAATTATATACTAAAAAATAGCAAAGGGTATTCAGGGAGAATCCAAATGTTTTCTTGTTAAATAACACTTAAATTTTGAGCTTTCAGATCTAGATCCAATTGATAGAATCAATTTGCCTCGTCTCCTTCCATCTTAGTATTCTAAAGATAAAAAATTGAGTACCCACGAATAAAAAAACACTCGAGTTCCATTTAGCAACCTAAAAGAACCATGACCGAAAGACATCGATCTCACTTAACCCGGCGCCTATATACACCGCGGTAAGGAAGAAGATATAAGAAAAACAAGGAAAAGTGGAAGAGAAGCATGAAGGCATATTATCATGCATGGCCCTATCATTGGGATCGACAATGGCGTGGAAAGGCATAACATGGAGGCAGGGGAATGTTTTTTTCTCCTGCACGCAGCTGGCTGGCTAGTGGCTAGCTCCCCAAAGACAAAGGGGGTCCAAGAAACGAAGAAGGACGTGATCTCCCCGTTTGGCTCCGACTGGGAGCTGGCGATCCGTCGATCGACCAGCTGCTAACCACCCCGTCGCTTTCGGCTTAATTTCGCCGGCCGGCCTGTACATCTCCCCGATTAATCCCCACCTCCTAAATCCTCCCTCTCCCTGGCGCATCTATACATGCATGATGAGTACATCTGCCATGACGGCAAAGGCCATGGCAGATTGGCAGCTTGGGTCGTATATCAGCAAGCGTAAGCTCACCAAGTCGCCTTTGAGTAAGCTCATCAACATTCTACACTTACGAGCTACTTAGCCTCAGGGTGCACACTAGATCAGTGTTCGAACGCAAGGAAGAGGCACCGAGCGAGGGATTAGAGCACCGGCTCCGATCGTCGTGCCCTTGGTTACCTCGGTCCTGTGGTCTTTATGACGTCGCACTCACCGTCCACCATGAACAAGAGGAAACTGCATCCCCTATATTTTTCTCATACGTGCGTACGCGGCTGCACCAGATATGCGTACATTGTAAGACAGTATTCACAGTAATAGCAACGGCAGGACTGGTTGCGCCCGTTTGGTTCAAGGTTAAGATCACGAATAGGGATTTAACCTACCGAACATCTCTGTATATTTTTTTCCTCCTCATATACCTATTGTTAAATCCGTTAACCCAACTAATCGGGCTAAATAGTTGTAGCCGTATTCTGACATTTTTACAAGCAATGGGCAGTAGGTCAAGAAAGTGCTAGCTATGCCTGAGCCTTATTGGTCCCCAAGACTACGACCTGATTCTCTTATGCTCATGACATGCATGCATGAACCGGCTTTAGAGAGGTAAGGGGAAAAAAGAACAAGAAAGGGATGAATCGCTGGGAGCAAATTAAGCAGCCGTCCGTACGGCCAGGTTAACAAAGCCGGACCCACGCTCGTGTGGAAACCATTAGTTCACTTGCCAGTTAATCCACCATGTAAAGACCGCCACTAATTATAATCTCCGGCCACAGCCATGTAAAGTACTATGAGTAAAGGAAGAATTAAAGAGGCTGGAATTGGATTGGAGCCACGTGATGGATGGGCCATCGCCTCCTTTTCTGGCGTGCGTTGCGTACATGGGAGCATAAGATAAGCGTACTGATGCATGATAGTGTTCTTCCCCGGTCCATCATTCACCAGTCCGGCAGTTTTTCTCGATGCCAAAAGGAAAGGGGGGAAAAAAGAAAGGGAGCATGCGGTTTTTCTCTGCATCTGCAGAGGGGCATGCATGTCAGTGTGTGTTTCTCGCATGGTTAATCTGCTTTGCTACTTCATGGTTAATATGGCCGGCCACGACAGTGGCGCTTGTCCGCACCCGCGCGCACTTCCGGTCGCGTGTTGCTGCGCTCACCGTACCTGGCAATGGCACGTGTATGATCTGTCACACCTTTCGGAATGTCATTTTTGAAGAAAAAATGTTCGTTAGGAGACTAGATTTAGGGGGGGACGATGGCCATAGGGCTAAGACAGGAACAGCGTTACGGAGATGGAGGGAGGTGATGATGATCAGGGACTCAGGGTTTGTTTCGTGACAACCCAACGATTTGCTGTTTCGTAGGGCACCTAAGGCATTCGAGACCCGTTTGGAAAGCGTGTTTTTTCTTATTTATGTAGGAATTGAACTGCTTCTACCGAAATATGCCTTAATTTGGTGTGTATAAATCTTTGGAGAAGATATTTACTGTTTAATTAGGGCACTAAGTATTCATTTGACCGGCGCTTAATTAGATATAGGGTTCAGCTCGCAGCAGGCCACTGACATGCACCGAAGAAAGGGGAGATCGAGAAGAAAGCAAAGCGAAGCAGAACAGCCCTAGCGCGGTTGCGGTTGCAACCAGTTCTACAGTTGCAATTGTACGACGTATCACAGGACATCAGAGCCTCTTTTCTTCCCCTATTTGTTCTATGTCGCTGGCTGATCTCTTCTTAATCCTTTTCACCTTTTGTTCTCTCACTCACGAGAAATCTAGTTTTTCCCCCTCTTTGCTTTTCCTTTACTCCTCCAGGTGGCTGGCCTAGCCCACCGCACAACCCCACATGAATACAAATCTTGCCGAAATTTAGCGAATTTTCACCGAAATTTTGGATTTCGGGCTACCACGAAATCCAAACTATTGACCGGATAAAAAAATTTAAAATTGCTTGTGTTCCATCACCGATAATTCAAGAGACTTTTATTAATGTGCCACAAATAATGACACCTCTAAGTGACAATCCTGGTGTTGTAACCCCAGTTAATGATTCTGGGATTAGTAATACTGCTCCTAATGATGAACCTACATCAGCAATTAATGAAGAACTTCAACAGCCATCTGTGATACCTGATGAAACCTTAAGAAGATCACAGCGGGTTAGAAGATCCGTCATTCCAAATGACTATGTCATGTACATGAATGAAGATGTTAATGATATAGGGAAGGCGGATGATCCCATCTCATTTAAAGAAGCCATAAGTAATAAGGATTCAGACAAATGGCTCGAGGCCATGGAGGATGAATTAAAATCTATGAGCATTAATGATGTTTGGGATTTAGTAGACATACCTGATGGAGTTAAAGTAATAGGTTGTAAATGGGTCTATAAAACTAAGCATGACTCCAAGGGAAACGTTGAAAGATTCAAAGCTAGACTTGTAGCTAAAGGTTTCACACAGAGAGAGGGGATTGACTATGTTGATACCTTCTCTCCTGTGTCTAAGAAAGACTCGTTTAGAATTGTCATGGCACTTGTCGCTCATTATGATTTGGAGCTACATCAGATGGATGTAAAAACTGCATTCCTTAACGGTGACTTGCATGAAAATGTATACATGGCTCAACCGAAAGGTTTTGTCGTGGAAGGCAAGGAACAAATAGGATGTTACTGTAAGAAATCCATCTATGGACTAAAACAAGCGTCCAGACAGTGGTATTTTAAGTTTGATGAAGTAGTAAGGAAATTTGGCTTTAAAGAAAATGAGGTGGATAATTGTATCTACATTAAGACTAAAGAGAGCAAATTTATTATTTTAGTGCTCTATGTGGATGATATCTTATTGGCTAGCAGCGATAAGAATATGCTGTATGAGACCAAAAGATTTCTTTCCGCTAATTTTGACATGAAGGATCTTGGTAATGCCTCTTATGTTTTGGGCATTGAGATACACCGAGATAGGTTCAAAGGGATATTAGGCTTATCCCAAAAGGCATACATTGACAGAGTGCTTAAGAGGTTTAATATGCATAACTGCTCTGCCACGCCTGCTCCTATTGTTAAGGGTGATAAGTTTGGTTTATTCCAAAGTCCAAGGAATCAATTAGAAATTGATCAAATGAAGTCGATTCCTTACGCTTGGTGTCGGAAGCATTATGTATGCTCAAGTTTGTACTCATACGACTTAGCATTCGTGGCAAGTGCTTGGTAGATATCAATCTAATCCGAGTTTGGACCATTTGGAAAGTCATTAAGAAAGTCTTGCGTTATTTGCGAGGGCACTAAGAATTACATGCTCACATATAAAAGTATGATGACCTTGAGGTTATGGGTTATTGGATCTTGACTTCGCAGGATGTGTTGACTCTAAGAAATCCACGTCAGTTATGTCTTCACACTTGCGGAAGGAGCCATTTCGTGGAAAAGCTCCAAACAAACCCTTACGGCATCTTCAACGATGCAAGTGAGTTTGTGGCATGTTATGAGGCTACCGGACAGTTTGTATGGCTTAAGAATTTTATTCGGACTAATGGTGGTTGACACCATATCAAAACCACTTACAATATTCTCGCGATAATTTAGCGCGATTTCTATTCGAGTAACAACAAGTCAAGTGGTCTTTGCCAAGCATATTGACATTAAGTATCATGTTGTGAAAGATAGAATCCAGGATCAAACTATTAATGTTAAGCATATAAGCACTAAGTCTATGCTTGCGGATCCGCTCACTAAAGGCTTACCACCCAGTATCTTTCGAGAACATGTTGCTAACATGGGTTTATTGGAAAGTCTATGATTCTGAATTAATTATGATAAGAATTCAGAATCTGGTCCTGAAAAATTAAGGACCATAAGAAAAACAAACCAACTCCCGTTAAGCATAAGTGGCTATCCTATCGAGATGGAATAATATACTATAGATGATGGGGTTTCAGTAGCATTAATTGACTGTTGTAAACGCATTACCTTGGTGTGTTGTTTTGTTAAGTATGGACTTATGTTAGCCTTACGATTAAGTGGGAGAATGTTGGATTTAATCTTGGGCTAACTACCCAAGGATCAACAAATCCGGAAAGGATCAACAGATCCGAAATTAGGGGATGAGATCCCACCTTTTGTGCCATGATCGGAGGCTCTTTCCATCTATTGGTTTTGGTCCCGAGTTGCACTGCACATATATAATGGGGAGCCAACCTCTCATGTTTTTAAGCTAACACTTGAGATTAGGCAGCCCCTAAATGTTCTAAGGCCGATCCTAAGTCGTGCAGAAGTAACCCGAAGGCCAACACCGCTGTCATCCCTACGGATTCTTCCTTCTTCATCGTCGTTGGTGATCACGGCTACCACCTCGTCATTGAGCTTTCGGCCACCGCTACCGATTCACCTTCGATGGCTTCACCGAACGGTATTTTCTTCCGCATCTTGGTGTTTTAGTTTTGGCTATCGGATTAATGTTGTTTAATGACTTAAGAACCCTAAGTTTAATGCTATCAATTGGTATCAGAGCAACCGATAGCCTAACTTGAACCGCTTAAATCATGTATCTTTGATTCGGTTAGGTGGTGATTAACCTCAAATTTATGTGTTTGTGGTTTTCGGTTTAAGCATTTGGAAGGAGACGAGTTATGGAAAACCCTAAATTTAATCCCCAAATCAGAATCTTGATGAACCCGAACCCTAAATCCCCAAATCAAGCAAAACCTAATGTCTAAAAAATTAGGGGTTTCGGGCTTACCTTTGTCGCTTTCGCCGGCACCGCCGCGCTCCAGTCCGCGCTCTCGCCCTCCGCGCGTCGTGCTCCGTTCGCCGTCGTGGGCCTTAGTCTCGCCGCGCTGCGCCAAGGCTTGTAGCCTCGCCGCCGCCCGCAAGACGCATCGATCGATCCGCCAGGCGTGTGCTCGCGTCGGTCTTATTCTTGCCATGGCCGCTTCGCTTTCGCGTCTTGCGCGCCGCCGCCGCCGCCGCGCCTTCGCCTCTTGCTCGATCGCCATGCGCGTTTTTGAGGCGGAGTGTTTTGAGCTAGGGTTTCCTCGCGCGTCGCCTTTTGTTACGGCTCGGGTGATCGCGATCGTTCGTTCGGATCAGCGGCCGTTGCCTCGCCTTCCGCTGTGGGTTGGCGCCAGCGTCCGTCGCGATCGCCGCCTCGCTCTCCGCGCTTGGGCCGTGCCCGCTCTCCCGCGCGTGGGTCGTCCGTCTGAGCAGCCGCCGCCGCCAGCCAGCGGTGCGCGCGTCTTGACCAACCGCGCTTCCTGCTGCGGTGGGCTTTTTTTTTGGGCGCGTGGCGCGCGGGGTTACGGAGGATGGTGGCCGTCATGTTTTGGGCCGAAATGACTTAAGTTTTGGGCTTCTTTAATTTTACAGCAATTCTTACGTATTTAATTGCTGTTTTCATTTATGAATTAATGTTTGGGGTATTTTGCCCGAAAATTAGATATTTGTGGGATTAATTTAATTTACAGGATATTCTCAGAATTTAAATGTTGATTATTCTTTAATATGATGATTGGACTGTTTTAAGAGTGTAAATTGCTAGATAAAATATTTAATTAAGTTGTCTCTAATTAAGATGGAACCAACGAGAAATCTTGATTAGAGATTTAATAATGTTTTGGGATTAATTTTATGATCATGATTATATTCTGACCAAAGTTGATTATATTAATGAGTCATATCCATTTAAATTAAAAGTTAAGTTCTTTTTCATATTACGCCAAGCGGTGATTATGAATTAGAATCATCATTAGCATATTATTAACGGACCAACGTAGGGTTAATTTTGTGCGTACATTAAAATTGCTTACTAATATTTGTATATATTTTATTCATTATGACCACTACAAACATTGCCAATACCTTAAATAGCATGGAGCGACTTTACAGTAATAACTTCCCTCTGGAAGGAAAAAGCGCTCATAACTCTTGGAATAATGGATTTGGACCTTGCACTTGTGAGGTGCTCCCACTCCTCCCTCTGGCGATGATGAGAACTTCTCCGAGTTAAAGAAGTCCTATGAAACTGCGCAGAGAAATGGGAGCGGTCAACCGCATGTCCTTGATGATAATGAAGAGCACAATATCGGTAGGAATTGGGGAGCAATCCCGACTCAAGATGCTAAAATGTATCGGCTTGATGAGAGAGCAATTCAAAGGCTCCTCAAAAGTCTATGCCAGTACATTAATCATGAAAATGCTCACTTCCAAGTATGAGGGACAGGACAGTGTCAGGGAGCATATCATGATGATGACAGATACTCGAAAGGAGGTATCGAGCTTAGCGTGCTCGGCAGGACGTCACTATCGGGCGTGTCCAAGGGAGGATCAAGAATAAATATCATTGGGTTCACTCGTAATTACTAGAACACTAGGATCATTACTTATTTACAAAGTTTCATACACTATTTTTATTATAATCTTAATAGGATTAGTAAGAAGTCATTGGGGTCAAATGACCCAATGATTGTACGCTATATCCACCCTGCCAAGTGACGCTGTCTGATAGCAACCTTTCGAGCTGCCATTGCTCGGAAAGAATGGGTCTTTCGCGCTCGATCTAACATACTACGCTACAGCCCTACTTCCGAGCATCGCTGGCATGATCACACCTTCTAAGCTCACTAAACGGCCTAATTTCACAATTTTTGTCGAATGAAAGCTAATTTTATCAAAAGAAAAACAATTTAGAGGGCTAAAAAAGGAGAAATTTTACAGTGGACTACATAGGTAGTAAGTAGTGGTAGTAGGAATCAAATCTAACCATCCATTCTCAAGGGTATTTTAGACTTTTTCTATCCATTCATCAGGGGTATTTTAGATTTTTCCTAATTCGTTTACAGTTTTGGATTCACCGAATACCTGTTGATCTTCAAAGATTTCTTATCCATTTATCCCTCATTCATCGAGATCACAGGACGTGTTTTACCGTAGAGGACAGATAGTATGACGGAATTTTTTACCCTTTTACCCCTCTTTCAATTTTACTACCAATACTACAGGTGGTAGTATAACTAAATCTAGATTGATCTCAACCATTAGATTCAAAGGAATGGACGGCTTATATTGATTTTAATCCACTGTAAAAGAGCTCTAAAAAAAGTCGAACACTTCCTCAGACAGGGACAGCGATCGAGTTCATCCGAGTAGAGAAACACAACCCGCCTGACTATCACATCGACCGCACGCATGAAAATATTATTTATGCTTAGTCACACAAAAATTCGGTGAATCGTGTGATCGAATATGTAACTTGAGCTCGCTGTGAAAAAAAAGAACATGGATGAACAATGCGGGGGTGCCGTTGCATCGCGCCACTTAATGTTAATTGCCGGGATTAAATACTTGCGTGAGTTTGTACAATAGTTTATCTTTAAATTGTCTCTAAGAATTTTAACTCATCTAGAGACAATATCTCCAGTAGTTGATCTCTAAAATCATTCCTCTTCACCACATTTCATCTCACACTCAATCACCTTTTGCGTTGGTTTATATGATCAGATTATCTCTTGCATAAGAGACATCATATTCTCTTTCTTCACTTCCTCTCTCTTCTACGTAGGATTTTGCCGATATGATATTAGCTAAGAGACAACTGAAATGGTACTTAGCTATCCGGCCAAGAGCAGGCAGATCGGAAACCATCACTGAAAAGTCAACCAACAAGTTTTTTATATATAAATTTAGTCATCTTTCTAGCGTAATTGAAAAAGTAGTCATATTTCTGATCGTGAAAGGACCGATAGATAACATGAGTTACGGTTGGGAAAGCGAGTTAAATTTTTTAAAAAGGTTTGTGAGGTAACTAAAAAGTGATGACATTGGAAGATGGATAAATGCGCTTCTGCGTGCCTACGATCGATGCTGTTGCTTCGAGGAATGTCACTCGTCGATCAGGCCAGGATGGAGCCACCGTTTGTTGTTACCTTGCAGTCCGTTGCTTGCTTTCATCGATCTCATTGGGCCCTTCCTCCGTCATCACTAGAGTGTCTGTATGTTATGTTTGGATTAATGGTAATTTTTAAAAGGTTTTAGATCAAGTTTAAATTTGAACTAGATTTTAAAACATTCTAATAAAATATCCCTAATTCAAACACTGTCTTACCGTTAAAATTGGTTTGATCGTAGAGTTAATTTTCCCCCTTGAGAGCCGGTTTAAGCTAGGCAGGCATATCCGTAAGCAGATCGTTAGGCACAAATCCGTCGAGGAAAAGCAGCTTGGTAGAAATAGAATGCATGGCTCTGCATTGATTAATTAATTAATTACCTGAGCTGGGTCCTTTTACAGAGCAAAGCAAACAGTGTCCATGCAGCACGGCAGGCCAACGGCACGCCACTGTTCCTTACTGCTTGCTGCAATAGTAAAACCGGCAGGGGAGAGTGAACCAATTTCCGTTAAAAAAAAGGAGGGGGGTAAAAACAGAACAACAAAGACGCTGTTTGGGCGGAGGTGACTTGACTTGACCTGGCGGTAAAAGTCGGTAGGCCACTCCAGACTCCAGTAGCTCTCTGCCTCTCTCTCCCTGGGGTAAAATGGGAAGCAGTTTTATTGCCGCAGTAACACTCCACCTCCCCGCCTCTCTCACCTATCCCTATCCCCTTTCTTTTTTCTCTCCACACGCGCGTGACGTGGCCCCTGTCCAGCTGTGCTTACGTGCCCGAAGCCTTGGCGTTTATCCCCGTCGGTAGCGTTGCAATCGGATCGGATATTTTTCGTCCGTCTGACCGATCGGATGTGCTCGGATCGGATTTGGATATTATTTTCGGATAGTTTTCGGATTCGGATATTTTATTTTGGATTCGGATTCGGATTCGAGATAGCACTATCCGTCAGATCGAGATATTCCGAATTTTTTTTCGGATATATCCGATACAAGTCTATTCGGATATCCGACTCCAAACCCTGCTGCCCACCCGTGAATCGTGATGAGATGTCTCTCTCTTCCGGTCTTCTCCCCAAACCGATCTAATCTCAGAAGTCAGATCTGAGACCCGAGCCCCCCGACTCGCGTCGCCCAGGCGGCCAAGCCTTCCGGCGCCGCCTCCCAAGTCCCAACCTCCAAGGCCGCCCGCCTGTCGGCGTCCTCCACCCGCCTCGCCGCCCGGCCTCTCGCCCGAGCCCCTAACTCCGCGCGCCTCCCAACCTCCCAGCCGCCGCCTCGCCTCCGGCGCCTCGCCGAGTCCGCCACGGCGCCGCCTTTGCCACACCTACGAGTCGTCGCCACGCCTCCGCCGCCATCGCCAATTCGCTCGCTCCGCCGCCATCCCCACCCACCTCTCGGCGATCTCCGTCCGGCCAACTCTTTCTTTGCGCGTGGTAATTCGAGTTCAAACAACTTAAAATCGAATTTTAACTCATCATGGTTTGGAAGGCACTCGGTGTAAGCTGTTGTATGATTCATTGGTTCGATGTGTTGGCATTGTTCGAACTCATTACGAGCAGGATGCCTTTGGTTTAACTCTTCTTTATCTTTTTCGGGATAGCTTCGCTGTTCGTCCTTCTTCTCCAATTTATTCCAAGCTCTGCATTGGCGGTCCGATATAAAGAATCTATTTACTCGAGGGACGATCCATCAAGGAAAGGGCCTCCTTCACAACCGGTATGATTCGGAACTCCCCATGCGGATGGTCGGTATTACTTGCGTGGGGCGTCTTTGTTGTGGCCATAGACTTGTCCTCTGTGCCACTCTATGTCTCCTTTCCGTCGTGTATCGGGGCATTGAGTCGCTTGTTAGGCTTAACTTCGGTGGATGTGGGTTTCGGTGAGCTTCGAAGCCTTGGGAATTTGCGGCATCTCGATTACCTAGACTTGGCGACAACCACTAGTTGGGCCCTTAACTCGATATTGTCATTAGAGATGTCGACTCTGGAATATGTGTGATGATTGATGAGGTTATCAATTTTTGTGTGTGTTATGATAACCAATATCTTTGGAAATAAGGAGAGCGTGCTTCTTTGATATTTCATGAATTGTATAGAAACCTGATGAATGACTCTGATGAAGGACTGTGCTTCTTTGATGAATTGTATAGAAACCTCATGAATTGTATAGAAACCTGATGAATTTTTGTGTGAGGTTATACTCTGATTTAGGACTCAAACTATCCATATTTTAGACTGTGGTTCTTTGATATTTCATGAATTGTATAGAAACCTGATGTTTAGTTATTGTATAGAAACTTGATGTTTCTGGTACCTGATGTTTAGTTACTTGTATGTCTCATATGAACAAATAAGGAGAACCCACTACTAAATCCATATGTTTAGACTGTGCTCATCTATTGCTTTCTTTCTTTCGCTCTTGCATTTAAGGTCAGTGGGACATCCAGTAGACAGTAGTTGTCTATTGCTTTCTTTCTTTGTGTTCAAACCAGTTGTTGCTTAGTAAATCCTAATGATTGTGTCTTTTTGTGTTTAAACCAGTTGTTGCTTTGTGATGGAGTCTGGCAGTGCTAGCGCAAATGTGTGTGCAACTAGTGGAGCGTCACTCTTTGTCACACTTGGTACAAGTGCATGCATACCAAGTACTCACGCATTAGTAGTCACGAGAGCCTCTTGCATCTGGCCGAAGGACCTCAAGTGAACACGAATGTGATATCACCGGAGAAAATGAGCCTCCTAGCAAAAGGCAAAAGAAGTCCATCTCCAAGGTATGGGAGCACTACACTAAGGATCTTGTGACAAAACCGATTCAAATGGTGTAGTTATAAAGGAACTTTGGGCGAGATGCAAGAAATGTCCTTACAAAGCCCGATGTGAGACAACAAGGGGCACATCATGCTTTATAAATCATTTAAAAAACAAGCATTATATAACTCCAGGACAGCAAATGATCAAACTAGAAAAGGGTAAAGATAGCACTGCCAATGTTCAGACATATAGATTCGATGCTGAAACTAGCCTTAGAAAGTGGCATTTGGCACTTGTTATGCATGAATATCCCTTTAATATGGTTTAACATGAGTATTTTGTTGACTTCATCAAGTCTTTGCGCCCTAGTTTTTCATTCAAGTGTCGCACAACTACAAGAAATGCTATAATGGAAATGTTTAATGAGGAAACAAAGAAGTTGTATGATCATTTCAAATCTCTTTCATGCCGTTTTTCTGCAACCATGGATATGTGGACCTCAAATCAAAATAAAGGTTATATGTGTGTCGCCATGCATTGGATAGATGATAATTGGCAGATTCAGAAAAGAATTGCTAAATTCATGCATGTTAAAGGCAGCCACATAGGTACTAATCTAGCAACAGAGTTCATCAAGAGTGTGATGCATTGGAACCTTGAAAAGAAGTTTTTTGCTCTCACTATGGACAATGCCTCATCTAATGATAAGTGTGCTGCAGAACTTGTTGCAAAACTAAACAAGAAAGCTCCCTTAGTCTGTGATGGTGCTTTTTTCATGTGAGATGCTTATGTCATATTTTAAACCTTGTTGCTCAAGATGGCTTGAAAGCAGTTGCATCTTCAGTGCATAATATTAGAGCTTCTGTTGTCATTGTAAAGAATTCATCATTGCAATGGGAACATTTTCAAAAGTGTGCATCTGAGTGTGACTTGAATATCAATGAGGGTCTTCCATTGGATGTTTCAACTAGGTGGAACTCCACTTTTTTGATGTTGAAGCAAGCTATTTACTATAGGAAGGCTTTTGAAAGGCTATTTGAGTTGAAAGGCTTTTGAAAATGTTGAAAGGCTATTCCACTTTTTTGATGTTGAAAGGCTTTTGAAAAGCTATTTACTATAGTAAGTACAAGAAGTGTGCTCTATCAGATGAGGAATGGGATAATGCAATATGTAACATCCCAAAATTTGGCTTAACTAAGTTTTTATTTCTTAAAAGTGCATTTATGATTTTCTAGAATTTATTTGAATTTTTCTGGATTTATTTGAATTAATTTTAAATTAAGAATATTGACCTTTTGTTCAAATCTATTTAAATTTATGCAAAGTTAAAATAAAGTTTAGCCAAAAATATTTTATTTAAGTCCAGAATGTCTCAAAGTATTTTTGGGATTTTCACGATAATTTATTTGCCTAAAACTAATTAAATGAATTTACGGAATCGTTTTAAATCAAAATTCGTTTTAAAGCGGATGAGCGATGGCGGTCGCCCTGATCGTGCGGCCCGGACAATGCGTGGCCCGACCTCCTCTGCAAAACCCTAGCCGATCGCGGTAGTTGATCAGCGGCGGCCAGATTAGATGCATCGAGTGGATCCGGTCCGTTCATCGTGCCGCGTGGGCGGTTCCGTGTGTTGTCTCGGCGGGACTCGGCGCCGCCATTGTGTCAGAAGGACACCGCCGCCGCGTCGATTGGGATTCCTAGCGTCGTCTGCGGCCGTCGAGGGCTATTTAAGGGGCGCGACTTTCCGAGGATGGTCTTTGTGTCGCGCGATTGATCGGAGTCGTTCGCGAGAACCCTCGTAGATCGTGCACGGAGCTCACCGTGGAGTCGTTACACGCGCGCCGCTCGTTCGTGCCTTTGCGTCGTGGATTAGCCGTTTCGCCGCTGGGATCCGGATCAGAGACCGCGTGTCGTGGCGCGTCGGTCGCGAGGAAGCGCGTCGCCGTTCGTCATTGGGCGAACGCCATCGCCAAGGTCGTCGCCTCCAAGTCCGGTGGAGCTACGCCGCCGCACCGCCATCGCCGTGTTGAAGCTTCGGGAGCCATCAGATCTCTGGTGAAGGGTTGAGATCGTGCCACGTCGCCGCGTGAACAGTGAACCTCTCCGTTAAGCGCTAGCCGTTAGATCAGGGTTGGCGGTCAGGATTTAGCCACGTAAGCTCGGATCTGTAGCCGTTAGATCGTTATATCTTTGTAGATTTTGCGCGCGAAGAGGGACCAATCGGGTTACGACGGCGTGTCGGCCAGCGTGTCTGGCGCCGTGGACTCTGTCCACGGTGGACCAAGGAGGTCCCGTGGACCGAGTCTATGGACCGGAACACGTGTCGGTGTCTGATTGGTCCGGGCTTTTGCTGACGTCATGATGACGCAATAAATCTATTTTCAATTTCAAAATAAATCTGTTAATTCGATTTTACGATTTGATATTTATTTCAAACTTCAAAAGGCTATATCTTTTGCATCGTAACTTTCGGTTTGAGTGATTCCAATTTCTAAAAATTTGTAAAATTGAGATCTATTTAATGGTGAATTTTATTTGATTTCTGGAGTTCAATTGCTCTCTGTTTTAGCATTTATTTGCTTTTCTTCTTGATGCAGCGTGAGCGTTGAATTGTGCGACGCTTGGAGGAAGATTCAACAACTCAAGTTCAAGTTTCAGAGCAAGACCAGAACCTATTCCAAGGCAAGTTGTGCTTTGATCATGTTGAACCCATGTTTATAAAACTGCTATATTTGTTTTACTTTATTGCATATTATTTGAAGAGTATAGTTGGTTCAAACTAAATTGGGTTTAGCTAATGTACAGTTGATCTATACCCTACCTTGTCATTTGTATGCCATGATCTATTGTCACCTAGATTGGTTCAATATAGTTGGTTAGTAATTATAATCAACATGGGATGGTTAGTCCGTATTAGTTGCTTAGCCATGCCACGTCATCACATGTGTCGAATCATTGATAATTAATCTTGATTAATGGAATATGGAACAATGTTAAGAACTTGTGTGTCATGTGGAATCACACGATGAGATTGAGTTGTTGTGGCGAGTCATATCACGCAACGATGTTGAATTGTTGATAGCATGTGGTGCTTGGTAATCAATCGGGTTATGATCATTTAGATTGGGGCAAGTGACAAGGCGAGTATGCCAAGGTGGGCCCAATGGGCGAGAGGGTATGTGGATGTCTTGCCCTCGATCACTCTAAGGACTTAACCTTGCAAGCCTTTGACTGAGTCAAACATGCAACCACATGTCTGGTATGGGCCAGCCTAGCTGATTAATTTGCAATGTCTTAACTTTGGTACTATCTTGGTCGGTGTGAGTTCCCGAGTTATGGTGTAATTCACATGGCACAAGAGGGGGGCCCTGGTTGTGGTTTTCAGACCCACGGTGTTGAAACCTTAGCGGGTAATCTTGGATTAAGCGAGCATTGTAAAGGCTTTGTCATGATCTCTTCACGACACACCAAAGGAAGTGTGTTAATTGCATGGCACCAAAAGACGATCATGTCGTGTGGGTAAAGTGCATAACCTCTGCAGAGTGTGAAACTATTCGGATAGCCGTGCTCGAGGTATTGAGCAATGCTCGGGAATTACAGTTAAGGGTTAGCTTAATTAAATGGACAATTTGGTTGGGATGGCGGAATGCCATATGGAAGATGGAATTGACTTAGGATTGGAAACTTGGTTTACTTGAGAAATACTGAATCTAGCTATTATTGTTATTTGTTTCAGTCTTTGCAATCTATTTATAGTATTTATTCATAAATGCTGCTTTGTTGCAAAATAGCCATGATAGCCTATCCTTTGGAATAAGCCTTGCATATAGATACATAGAATTGCATTCTGTGCACAACTTGTTGAGTGCTTTAAGTACTCACCCTTGCCAACAATAACCTCACAAGTTGAAGAGTCTACATCAATCTTTGGAGGAAAGATTCCGGAGGAGACGAATGTTTAGGCGCAAGCCTTGTCGATTACTGTGGTATCTTGAGGGTTGTCTACGTTTTAGTTCATTGCGATTTAATATATTATTCAGCCTTGCGAGGCATAGTCATGTAAGTGGACCATAAGGCCATTCAACTAGTAGTATGTATCATATGATGTCTTTCATAATATTTCCGCTATGTATGATTGTGATATTTACTGATGTTGAGCCTGTGTGCACTAGCGTGATCCTGGACTAGTGCAGTATACACAGAGGGTCCGGATTTGCATATTCGGGTCCCGACACAATATCACTATGTAAGTGTTTGAGGAGACTTTATGAGGCTACATTGCTTTTCTCTGGTATTACATATCCCACAGCAAATCTGTTTTGGTGGAAATTCTGTGAGATTAAGTTAGCTATTGAAGAGTGGTGTCACAATTCTGATATAACTATTCATGCCTTAGCAATGGCAATGCAAGCTAAGTATGACAAGTATTGGCAGAAGTCCAACATAGCACTTGCTGTGGTGTGCTTTCTTGATCCAAGGTACAAGAAAAGGTTAGTAGAGTATTTTATAAAAAAGATATATGGTGATGAGAGAGCTGTTCTTGAACTTCATACATTCATGACTGTTGTGAACCAATTGTTCCAAGCATACATGTCTAGCACACCTCAAGTTGCAAAGCCTACAACTGCGGGATCTAGTGTGGCTTCTCATCCACTTGGCGATGACTTAGGTGTTCTTGAAATTGAAGAGTTCTTGTATGAAACTGTTGTGAGCATGACGAGATACAATGAGAAATTTGAATTGGATATATACATGAAAGAACCAAATTTTCGTTGGATTGAAAGTGAAGATGGGCCATTTGACATATTGTCTTGGTGGAGGGCTAAACAAGGGATTTTTCCCACTCTTTCGCGACTAGCTCGTGATGTGTTAGTCATTCAAGTGTCAACCGTTGCTTCTGAGTCGGCATTCAGTGCGGGTGGTCGTGTTGTTGATCCTTTCCGTTGTCAATTAGATCCCGAGGTGGTGGAAGCCCTAATTTGTGCCAAGGACTGGACAACATCATCTAGAAGAGGTAAAAATATGTCATCCATTTTATATGTCATACAATTTCCATTTTTTCCTTTACTAATAGCAACTGTCACAACACAATTTTAGGTTCTAAGGAGAAGATTGCGACGCTGATTGATGAGTTGGACTTAGAGTATAAGGCCAAAGTATGTGATTCACCTATAGACATGACTTCAGAGGTTTGTTCATTCTCCTATAAATTGCTGTTATTTTGTTACCACTCTATTTTGTGGTGTGCATGTGGAGTAGCTTCTCCAATCAAACGAATGAGGCAGCAATTAGATTACCGTTTCAATACAAATGGTAGATTATAGATTACTGAAATACTTCATTATTAAACCTTTGAATGTAGACTCATATGTGGCATTCTATAATTTCAATGTAAAGTCATCTGTGGCATGTTACAATGTGAACTTGTTATCACTTTTAATATGGTATGAAAAACTTAACCACTGCTCTAGAGTATTTTCTCTTTGCTACTATTTATAGTTGAATGTATCCCTTCCTACATCATAACTTGAAAGTCAGTGTTCAGTATGCCATATCCATTATTTTCGTAATTCTTTTTGAGTGTTCAATGTTCACGAAGTCTTGGTCACTTGTTTATTTTCACCGCCATGATTATCATAACGTTGGAACGAAGAAGCTTCAGTTTGGAATCTAAACTATTCATATCTAGCAGGTGGCACAATTGTCCTCCATGGTCATATTGAACTTGTTAGATTTTTTATTCTTGTCATGCACTCCTGTTCTTCAGATATTAACGCATACCTTTTGTTTTTTGTTGGATGAGACAATGGTTGAGGCTGATATTGACTAAGTGCTTGAGTGTCGAGGACAAGTAGCCATGGTTATGCCTTGTGGTCTCATTGAGATATTGACAGTCTTCCTTGGCCACTTCAGTATTCAAACTCTTCTACAATATTACATCTTTGTTGAGTCTTTGTGTGCATGTTTGTATGATGCAATCGTAATATTGTTATTTTGTCTTACTGTCTCTTTCATAGAGACATGGAGTCATGATCATGTTGCTAAGATATTATTTACATATTGTTCTATCTTTCGTAACTTTTCGCTATGTGTACCGCTAAAATTGAATGGACGTTTGCAACTTTGTTGGACTACTTCGTAAAATAACTAATTAAATTGTGTTATGTTGCATTCGAACTCATACAGTTGATCAATAAGTGCTATATGTGTTCTTTATGCGGTATAAATTTTCACGCGATATCCGATAAAAATTATCCGATACTGTATCGATTTCGCTCTGTATTCGATTCGAATCCGCGACCGATATTATCCGAGCCGTATTCGTATCCGGGACTATCCGAAACCGATAAAAAATATGGTTTAGGATACGAAAAGAGTGATATCCGACCGAATCCGAGCCGATTGCATCCCTACCCATCAGCGGAGGCGTGCCAGGAGAAAAATACAGAATCTTTGGCTTTTGTAGCCTTATTAGAATGTTTTCAATGGTATGTATGATTTAATGACAAATTTATCTTTCTAAATTATATTAAAATTTAGTTACCAAATTAGCTATCAATGTTTTCGCAAAGATTGGCAAGAAAATGAACAGAGAACCAAGGGAGAATAGAATCTTACAAATTTTGGTTGCAAAACTAAACACTTGCTAAATTTGGTCAATACTACAAATATTTGATAAGACAAGTATCGGTAACCATCGAAAGCAAATCAACAAACCTTAAATCTACCTTCCACTCAAAAAAATTCGCATAAATAGGTCCCTCCCTAACCGCGGAAGGAGCGACATGCGATAAGCGTCACCTGTCGCGCTCGTGTACCACGAAGGGTGCCTGTCTACGAAAAAAGTCACACTATCGCGCAACTACCGCCCTGTCGAGCCACACCACCGTAGAAGCTCCTGCCAAGCCGAGGTGTGTGGTAGTGAGTCTATTTTCATCTCCACACGCCTTCTCGGGTACACGAGCGCGGTAGGTGATACTTGTTGTCTGTCACTCCTTCCGTGGTTAGAAGGGGCTTATTTATGCAAAAAAAAGTTTAGGTAGGAGTTAGATTTGCAAAAGACGTACGCGGTGAGCTAGAAAAATCCAAAGCCACAAAAATAGAGGTGGTGGTCGGTGTTCTAGTGTTTCCTTGCATTCTTAATGAATGACCGGTGTGGCATCTTAAAGACTAACAGAAAGGGTGCGAGATTAAAGGGGTACCAGGGCACAATGATTGAAACCGAGGCTCTAGCCCCTTCGTGTCTACTCCTTGCGTACGATACTGCCCATCAACCTATTTTTACAACGATATCTCGAGCACACATATTTGCATTTTTTTTGGCTCTTAAGGCTTTGGTGTCACTATGGCAACAAGCATTAATGTAAGAGAATGATTTGGTAGAGTGATAGGATGACATGATGTGGTCCGATAGCCCGGTAGGAGGTTCAGCCACGATACAGCAGCGTGGTTGATCACCTGCTACAGCAGGGGCACTCGAGCTGATCAAATTCGACAAAAATGATGACGATTGGGCTAAACTTGGGCTGTTTCGCCCCTCCACCACTATGCCATTACTTCACTCGCCCCCACGCTCACACGTAGCCACTCGGATCAGTGGGCCTAACTATAAGCATCCTAGCATGTGGCCCTACCTATTATGGAAGTCACAAGTATACATATCGGAGCTATGGAGCTGCACTTGCTAGATGCGTTAATTTAGAAGCATGCGTATTTGGCTGTTGCACATTTTTTTTTCATCTTTTGCCTCTATTCAAAATGAAATTGGAAATCTAATGTCTCCCCGACCGTCGAAGCACCGTTAGACGACATGTGTCACTTATTGATTCCTTAGCAGGTCACTAGCACTGTGCTCCCCCTCCTACCGAGCTTGAGTGCCACTACAGGTATGAGCCAAGCACAAATAGCACGGTATCCGTCCTACAAGGGTCCACCCTGATTGACAAGATGGAAGCTACACCAATAACCTGCAGCTCATAGTTAAAACGAGCTAGATTTATAATTTTATTGTGGAAAGGGGCTAAAATGGAAAAAGTGCATGGGCTAGAGCTAGATAGCCAAAAGCTTCGAACATTTAGAGCGCCTCACCGACTCTCCCGGCCGTTGAGCAGCGTCCACCGCCCGGTGGCCGGGCCCCAGGGAGGAGGAGGCGCAGGAGCGCCCCGTGCAATGTGCACAAGGTCGGGCAGTGGGCCTCCCCGCGCGGGCGAGGGCGGGGGTAGTTTGGTAATTTCGACTCCGGTGCCCACCTGCCATCGGCGTCCGCACCCTTTCCGGCCGGGGCGAGGTGGGGCCATGACCGCAGCTCGCGTGGCAAGGGGCCGTATGTACTGGCCGTCCGGGCCCACTTCTAGATCGATCCGGGGTGGGCCCCGGTTGCAGTCAGTTTAACTTTCGCGCTTAATTCAATCAACTCCGCTGCCATGCTTGGCTCGGAAATAAACTCGGCATTTTTGTGTTATTTTTTCTCCTTTGAAAGAGGGTCGTTTAGAGGGCTCTAGAACATTTGCTTAAAAAAATGGGTGCATCAGAAGCGTGATCAAAGCAATCTATGAGCAAGATCCGTACTGAGATTTTTACTACGTGCAGTGTACTCCAGTAAATTGTTGTCGTAAGCATTTAAAAAGCTGAACTGTCCTATAAATTTAACATAAAAGTAAAACTCCTCTCCATATTTCTATGACGTAAATGGTGATCTCCCGCGAAAAAGACTAGTCCCCGGTCTAAACATATATGCAATTACACTACCTGTAATCGCTCACAAAAATAACACTACCTTCAAACTGCAACTAATCTTCTTTGTGGGAAAACAACTGCAACTAATCTTCTTTGTGGGAAAACAACTTATAAATAGGCGACAGACTCATGTAGGTGCAAATCAATTTTCGAAAAAAAAAAGATGCACAGGGCATCACCAATGGTGCCCCATTCCCAGCTTTTTATTGAAACTGAGTTTTCAAGTAGTTTTAAGCTGGTTACATTGTGTAACAATGCAATCCTCTCCTCGTCTTTCCCATATTTTCGTCACTTTTGTATAATATCACTGAATTTATTACTACGATGTAATTTTCATAAATTCATGGAACGAAAATGAACAAATCCATCGTTCCTTTTCGACTAGTAGTACTTGCTCCTTCCGTACAAGAGTGATCATATTCCTTCCGTCTGTTTTTATAAAACATGTTTTGCTCATGGCCAGGCAAAGGGGTTAAGGTGAAGGAGCATATGAAACTACGAGATTTCTAGCGACGAGGTGTAGAATCGCAGTGGAGTGATTCTCGATTTTACACTGCGCACGAGAAGCTGTTTAAATGCCGCTCCCCGCAAGAATCCGCTCGACCTTATCCCCATCGCTCGATCCTCGACCCCGCTCAGTCCTTGTCCCCGCCGCCTCAACCTCGCTCGATCCGCGGCGCTGTCGTCTCGATCCCGCTCCTTGTCCCCATCACCTAGACCTCGCTCCCCATCCCGCCGCCTCGACCTCGGTCGCTGGTCGCCTCGACCTCGAGCCGCCTGGAGCATCGTCGGTCGCCTCGACCTCACGCCGTTGCCGACCACTGTCGAGGTATGGCCGAATCTAGAACCCCTCTGCTAGCCGAACACTTTTCTTTGAAGCTCTTGATTCTTTAGAAGATCTTGATTTGAAGTCGTTGGAGTAGAATCAAGGAGGAGCTTTATATGAATCCCTACCGAACGAGGCCTAAGAGAACAGAAGATGAAACTGACTATGGTGTCTAAGGTTTTAAATTTTGTTTTCACATCACATCTCAAGATGATCGAAATCCAAAATTTCGATGAGATTTTAGAATTTCGGCTGAAAGTCGAATGAAATTCAAAAACCAAATTTCAACTCCATAATTTTTTATGAACCCTAAACTGAAATTTCGGTCGATATTACCGAAATTTCAGCAAATTTTGTTGAATTTCAGTAGTTTTCAAGTCCCTGTGAAATGGTCTCATAAGACTAGAAAAAATTAGGAGAAAATCATGCAAGCATATATCTACATTTCCTATGTATTTAAATGCAAAATACTAAGTATTTGCTCATAAAACTCTCAAATTAGGATTTAGGGTTTAGGCAAAAATTTAAGTTAGTGTTCAGGTCGAAATACAATTTAAGACCAAAATATATTATTGAAGAACGAAATTCAAGTTAGGGTTTAGAGTTTAGATCGAAATACATCATTTAAGGTCGAAATCCAAATTAGCCTTTATGATAGATTCACATAATTTGTATGTGAGAAAAAAGTTACGAAAATAATGTAGTAAATCTTAATTTTCAATTTTTATTTAGCCTTTATGGTGTTTACAATGTTAATGCCTCGAGAATTGGGAAGATGAGAGATCTGTCAGTGTTTACTCATGAATGCTTGATAGAGCGGATATTATTAAAGTAAAAAAAGAGAAAAGAACGCTAAAAGTGCACACACGTCTTATATTTTAATATAAGATAATAGTAAAATTACAAGACGGGAGTATTCGGCTATTCGCGATCCGAGAGCCCTGTGGAAATTAAACGTCTGAGCGTCTTTTTGTATGTGGTTTTGATTCTGGATTCTGATTCTAAAAGTAAAATAGAAAGCAAACAAACTGATTATAGAAATCGATTTTTATAATTTAATCCACTTATATACAGCAGAATCCACAATTCATTTTATATGTGTTTTTTGATTTCGACTTTTAGAGAATCAATTTCTCTGCAATCATAAATCAGAATCAGCTTTTAAAGAATTCAAATAAAAACAAACAGGCCTGAGTAGCACCGACGTGCTTACCAAAAGAAAAAAAAGACCTCGTGCATTTATAAATCGGAGAGGGAGGATTGCTGCCAGAAAAAAAGAATTAAATGGAACACCAAAGTACTGGCAGTAATGTATTATTTTTATATTATATATTTTTAATAATTTTATAAAAATAATATGTCTATTTCTTATAAAAATACACATAGATCGTTAATTCAATTGGTAACTGATTTTTGTTTTATCATTGATTGAATTAACCAACAAATTGATTTGTTACGGATTTATTTGGTTGACGAGGTACATAAAATATGTCGCTAATTATTTAGCGATCGACTCGTACTTTTGTAAAAAAAATTAGGGTATTTTAAAAAATTATTTTGAAAATACATTATTTTAAGAAATCAGTAATTTCATCTGCTCGACGATACGCCCGGGAAAAATCGAAAATGTCACGGGAAAATAATGGGCGACAGTGACGCCGCGGTACGGCGACCACTGCTCGCGGGCCCCACGTCCGGTGCCCCCATGGACCGAGTCCACCTGCTCCCCTTGGTCACTGCTGCTGCTCAGCTCAGCTTTCTGCGTCTCCTCTCCTCACGTCACGTCCTCTCGCCAGCTACAGCCTATGGAGCTCTAGCTCGCAGCGTGGGTGGGAGTAGTGGCCGTACGAGTCGAGCCACTGCCACTCTCGCGACCGCGCGCGTCTGCTCCTCTTTCTCTCTCTCTCTCTCTGGCCTTTAAAGCTGTTACTTTTTGCCGCTCCTCTCTCTCTCTCTCTCTCTCTCGTGCTGTGGTGTGCTGCGCTCGCTCGGTTGCCCCAGGTCGGCCGGGGGTCAGAGGCTCAGAGCAGGGCGAGGCCAGGCTTCTGATCGGATCCGGGAGTCCGGCGTGTGAGCCCTGGTGGTTTGCTTTGGTCTGTCTCGGAGGAGGAGAAGGAGGAGGAGGAGGGGTGATGGACGCGGCTCCGTGCGCCGATAGGCGGGGTCGCTCGGGCGGGGGGAGGCTGTGAGGGGCTCACCGGCCGCCCGGCGAGGGTGCCCGCCTTGTCTGCGCGCGCGCGCAGAGGTACCCGGGGATTTAGGCTTCACATCTGTCTGCAGCTACTGTTCATCGTTTGGGGTTCGGTGGGGATGGTTCTCGCCTGCGCTCAACCTGTTCTTCCGCCTCGTCATTGCGTGTTTTGATGATCATTCCGGATTTCTTTGGCCCTGAGCTTGTTCAGAGCGATTTCTTCGACAATATTTGCCTATGTTTTTACGTCATACATAAGCAGTAAAAACACGGATTTAAACTGGTGTTCTCGTGCGGCTGGTTTTTTCCCTTGCGATTTTTCTGGCGAAATCGTGCGATTTTGGGCGTCATCTCCTTGGATTTTACGACGTCCGCGGCGTCCAATCGCCCGCATTTGCGTGTTCCGTTTGCAGCTAGCTTTTTTTTCCCGTCTCAGATTTTAAGCCAAAAGCCGCCTCCTTTGCGTGCTTTCCCACGTCTAGTTGTTTAATGGGGGCTAGCCTGCGCAATCGCGCAGCCGCTAACGACCCGCTTTATTTTTCCCCGAGTCAAATTTATTCTGACTAATCACTTCCCCTTCCGCTTGAAATCTCCCAGGTTGTTTTGCTCCTGAGGATTGCTGCTTCGTGGTGGTGGTGGGATTAAAGGCGGCGGGCAAGGAGGAGGAGGCAAAGGGAAAGCGAAGGGGGCGGTGATTTTGCTTTGGTGGTGGGGTGGGGTGGGGGAGGGCATCGATGGCAGCGGCGGTGGCGATGCGGAGTGGGAGCGGGGGCGACGGCGGGTACGACAAGGCCGGGATGGACTCGGGCAAGTACGTGCGGTACACGCCGGAGCAAGTGGAGGCGCTCGAGCGGGTCTACGCCGAGTGCCCCAAACCCAGCTCCACGCGCAGGCAGCAGCTGCTGCGCGAGTGCCCGATACTGGCCAACATCGAGTCGAAGCAGATCAAGGTCTGGTTCCAGAACCGAAGGTGAGAATGCCTGCCGCGGCCTTGTGCAAAATCGGGTGAAACTGGAGACTGTTCTAGGGCTAGGTGAATGCAGCTGGTTTCTAGCTTGCTTGCCTAGTTTTGCGGTAGGCAGCATGAAAGTGTAATGGTAGCTGTAGAAATTTGGTAGGATTCGCCGAACGGGTCACCACAAATGTGCGTGCTCGAAGTCCCTTCTTGCTATTCTGAGGATATGGTCAAAAATCACTGTGTGTTAAGGATTTTTTCCAGTTCTGTTGTTGGCGCGTCGGTTTTTTGCCCCTCCCTTTTCTCACTCTGGGTAAGATCTGCATTCAAGCTTAATTGTTGGGTCTCTGGTGTGGTTGCAGATGCCGTGATAAGCAGCGGAAGGAGGCTTCCAGGCTTCAGGCCGTGAACAGGAAATTGACCGCGATGAACAAGCTTCTTATGGAAGAGAACGAGCGTCTCCAGAAGCAGGTTTCCCAGCTGGTTCATGAGAACGCGTACATGAAGCAGCAGCTGCAGAATGTAAGTCTTTGTTTTGTTGATCTCAGGCTATATTGGATACAAATTAACGGCTACCTTTTGTTTGTCTCACCTCATACCATCCATCTTCTGTTTTCAGCCATCATTGGCCAATGATACAAGCTGTGAATCAAATGTGGCCACTCCTCAAAACCCTCTAAAGGATGCAAGTAACCCTTCTGGGTAAGTAAATTTTATTATAGATGTCCCAGTATTGGCAATTAGTGGTATTCGACTTACTCTTTCTTAAAGAACTTGCTGTACCTTCTTTCTTCCATCTTCTTTCCAGACTCCTTTCAATTGCGGAGGAGACCTTGACAGAGTTCCTCTCAAAGGCTACAGGGACTGCTGTTGATTGGGTCCAGATGCCTGGGATGAAGGTTGGTTGGCAATTTCGGAGTTCCTTTCATTTCATGATGAATGTTAACTGGATCTATATGTGCTTATTTTGTTCTCCTTTCTGTGATTAGCCTGGTCCGGATTCGTTTGGTATTGTCGCTATTTCACATGGTTGCCGTGGTGTTGCTGCCCGTGCATGTGGTTTGGTGAATCTAGAACCAACAAAGGTAACTGTATACTTCAAACTTCGTTAGGAATTTCTTCTTAGTTCAAGAATGCTTTTGTTTGTTTCCAAGAGAATCACGTTGCAAGTAACTATGTTCTGTTTGTCTGATGTATGGTGTGGGGTTTTAGAAAAGGGAGGCCTTTGAAAGTACGTCATCACAAACAGCTAGCAATGCATGCTTAACCCCTAATTTTACTTAAAGGGGTAAATAAACTTCATTAGAGCAATGGGCTGCCAAAGTTAAGGCCTTCAAGCAAAACAACTTAGGTGCTCCACATACACAAATTCATTGCATAATCCACTTCTTTTTGAAACTTAGCAGAATCCTCTTGTCATCACTCATATTGGGCCTCGTGGAACATAAATCGTCTTATATGATTTTTTGTTTGTTCTGAACTTCTCTAGAAACCTGAAACACTGTTGTATTCAGCAAATTCTCTGGAGATCCTAATATTAGTGTGCTTTGTAGATTGTGGAGATCTTGAAAGACCGCCCATCTTGGTTCCGTGGTTGTCGGAGTCTTGAAGTCTTTACAATGTTTCCAGCTGGAAATGGTGGGAGTATTGAACTTGTTTACATGCAGGTAAGCACTATGTCATCGATTAGACCTTTCTTTGAACAATAACAGAGTTTCATTAATTCTGTCACATGCATTCCATATTTTATTCATTATTCTTGCTTTTGGTATTCAGATGTATGCTCCTACTACTTTAGTTCCTGCACGAGATTTTTGGACACTGAGATACACAACCACAATGGAGGATGGCAGTCTTGTGGTGCGTATGAATGTGAAACTTTTCTTTTTGTTTAGATTGCCTACATAGTAAATTAAAAGAAAGGAAGTTGTTTCTTTTGCTTATGTCCCTGTATCTTGCAGGTCTGTGAGAGATCTTTGAGTGGTTCAGGAGGTGGTTCAAGTACTGCTTCAGCACAGCAATTTGTAAGAGCTGAGATGCTTCCTAGTGGCTATTTAGTTCGGCCATGCGAGGGTGGCGGCTCAATTGTGCATATAGTGGACCATCTGGACCTCGAGGTCCGATTTTCAGATTCTATGTTCTTACTAGTCAGATCTGGAATTTCATGCATCAATGTTCCTTGTCATGTTCATATGTAATTCAGTTCAATTCTATCTTACAGGCTTGGAGTGTTCCTGAAGTGCTTCGGCCACTCTATGAGTCGTCTAGAGTAGTTGCTCAGAAAATGACTTCAGCTGTGAGTTTTTACAACATTTCCTGTTCTGATATTACCCGTTACTTTTCAATGATATCTTCTGTTCATGTAAGTTGGTCATTTCCTTAAGACTCTAGCTTGGCACCGAACCCTAGTTTTACGATGTTCAATACCTGTTATTTATGGGGTTACATGTTTGTAGTTAGCGTTGAGAAAATTATTGAGTCCCCATCTCGCAATGTAATGCCTAGACATGAGAGAAGTGTTGACATGTGACTAGAAATGCCTGTGTTTTCCAGAAAGTTTAACCTCTTAGATAAGATGGTTGTTGCGCTGAGCTCCAATATGTGATGTTAATTTCATAATCTTCAAGAGAGGCACTTTGAGAGAATAATTATGATACAGTGCTATAAGTTTTTCCTTGGTATACATTGTGAAAATAACTCCTTTCCATCTTTAGACTGCTGGAATGATTTGTACTTTCTACATTCCATACTGAATATTCTTGTTATGAAGGCATTACGGCACATCAGACAAATTGCTCAAGAAACTAGCGGGGAGGTTGTATATGCTTTGGGGAGGCAGCCTGCCGTTCTACGGACATTTAGTCAGAGGCTGAGTAGGCGAGTCCTGGATAAAGGCAATTCTCTTTACCGTGAATTTTTTGGGCATGCTGTTTATTCTAACTCCATTTTTATGCTTCTTCAGAGGATTTAACGATGCAATAAGTGGTTTCAATGATGATGGTTGGTCTGTCATGGGTGGAGATGGCATTGAAGACGTGATCATTGCTTGCAACTCAAAGAAGATTAGGAACAGTAGCACTGCTGCCAATGCTTTTGGAGCCCCTGGAGGTGTTATATGCGCTAAGGCTTCCATGTTACTGCAGGTAAGGATGCAGGGATTAAATATAAATTAATTCGCCTTTTCATTTATATACACTATTTTTAAGTTTATTAAAAAAATCAGTGACTAAAAGTGTTGCGATGAAAGTCTACCTGTACTTTTTTTCCTCTGCATGTATTCAGTACCCTTTTAATATTAAAAGAAAACTTCTGTGGCGTGAAACTTAAAATTTGCGGAAATCTGTTGCCAGATGCAGAACCAAAATAGGCCTTGTTCCATACTGGTATACCATATACTGTGGCATTCTGTCAATAATCTGATTAATTGTATTTGGCTGGGACTTTAGGCCGTTGTACTGTACCTGGTGTTGTACTACCATAGTACATGTTTACCTAGGATTTGTTTTGCAGGCCTTAGTGGAAATTGTATACACCGGAAATTAAACACCTAGTTGGAGCTTTATCTTGTTAATTCTTATCTGTTATTTCTTTAAATCTTACAGTTTTGTTTTGTTTGGTATCGTAGAGTGTTCCACCAGCAGTATTGGTTCGGTTTCTGAGGGAACATCGGTCTGAATGGGCTGATTATAACTTTGATGCATATTCGGCTTCATCACTGAAGACGAGCTCATGTTCACTTCCTGGGTTGAGGCCTATGCGATTTTTTGGGAGCCAGATTATCATGCCACTTGCTCACACAGTGGAGAATGAGGAGGTATATTCAAAGGTCTTTCCATGTAAAGCTGTATGACTTGCTAGGTGTTATTATCATGATTTAGTCACTATTGGAGATATTTCAGATGTTATGTTGCTCATTGCTATACATGAACTTTATTTTTTGAGAGAATTGCTATAGATTATCCTTTTTGGTTGTGCTGTTACTTTTCTATTTTCTTGTAAATTTTCTCTTTGATAAGAATTTTGTGTAACCTTCCATGGTTAGTGTTGCCCATTGGTGTGTGGCTTTGTGCAACTTTCCTTGTTTAGTGGTCCGGAAAGAGATCTGTAATTAGGCTTCTCACAAAGTGAGCTTTATAGACAGGCTATATCATTTGGAGGAAATACAAAAAATGTATTTATGCAAGATATATATGAATGGATTGTATGATATTTTTCTCGATGTATAATATTTAATAATATGAATCCTTGATCAATACGCAGATTCTAGAAGTTGTTCGGCTTGAAGGACAGGCACTTACACAGGATGAAGGTCTTTTATCAAGAGATATCCACCTGCTTCAGGTAATAATTATCTGCTTTAGCGATTTTGAGGTATTCTTTTTTCTTATCACTTAATTAAGGATGCACGTTACTTATTAATTGTATTTCTTATCTATAACACCAGTAATGTGTACTATCCTGATAAGAGCTTCTAATGAATCTTGTTTGAGGGAATTTCTAATGGAACTCTGAACTTGATTGATCTCTCAGCTTTGCACTGGTATAGATGAGAAATCAATGGGATCCTGCTTCCAGCTTGTCTTTGCGCCAATCGATGAGCTTTTTCCTGATGATGCTCCATTGATATCTTCAGGCTTTCGTGTTATACCACTGGACATGAAAACAGTTGAGTGATTCTCACCAATTCTATTTGTTCTAGTGAAGTTCAGGATGCGACATTTCCTCTCGCTTCGTCACTGAGTGATCTGTTCTCGTTTTTCTTGACACTGCATTTTTGTATGTCTGTCCTTACACGAAGCCTCCATTCTGTTTTCAAGTGCACTGTAACATACTTCTGTGCAATACAAATAATTCTTAAAAGATTTAGGTTGAAAGCCTTTCAACTATAGTACGATGGCAGTTCATCTGACCGAAACTTCTGGTTTATACTTTGTTACTTATATCTGGCTTGATTTTCACCTGCTCAGATTTTAACTATCATTAACTTCCACAGGATGGTGCACCCACTGGTAGAACATTAGATTTGGCCTCTAGCCTTGAAGTTGGTTCAACTGCACAACAAGTCTCAGGGGATGCATCTCTGGATGATTGTAACCTGCGATCAGTGCTGACAATTGCCTTTCAATTCCCTTATGAAATGCATCTCCAAGATAGTGTTGCAACTATGGCACGGCAATATGTCCGTAGCGTTGTTTCTGCTGTGCAGAGAGTATCGATGGCTATTTCTCCCTCTCGATCTGGCACGAATGCTGGGCAGAAGATAATTTCTGGCTTCCCTGAAGCCGCAACACTTGCTCGCTGGATTTGCCAAAGCTACCAGTAAGTACACTTGCCATTTTCCTTTCTATCTTATGAAGGGCTTTTTGTGTCAGTAGATCAGTGCTGCATTATTGCTCTAGTCTACTTTAAGTATTATAGATAAAAGACCAGTACATGTCCAAAATTAAATGTGTACCACAGATTGACTTGTACAAAATCTGATCAAATCATCATGTTTGTAGGTTTCATTTGGGAGTGGAGTTACTTAAGCAGGCAGATGAAACTGGGGAATCATTGTTGAGAATGCTCTGGGATTACGAAGATGCTATTTTGTGCTGTTCTTTCAAGGTAGTTACGCCCCGGCCTTTTTTTTTAAAAAAAAAGGGGTCCATGTATGCCCGTGAAATTTTTACATTGTTCTCCTTTCCGTGTTCATTTAGGTCATTTGGACCTAGGATGCTCTTTAATTTACAACCAATTAAACTCATGTTTACCAAAACTAGTTAAGCCTTGGGGATTCACCCAAGTTAAGTAAATTGGTTAGGGCTTAGGTTGCATTGCCTGTAGAAGCTAGCTCACTTCACGTGGCACGGCAAAAATGTGGCTTTACTTGGCTCAGATATCTGCATCCGACATTCTTTCAGGAAAAGCCTGTATTTACTTTTGCCAACGAGATGGGACTAAACATGTTAGAAACATCTCTCATTGCTATACAAGACCTCTCATTGGATAAGATTTTTGATGAAGCTGGTAGAAAGGAACTATACTCGAAGATCCCAAAATTGATGGAACAGGTACAATCGCTTCTTTCAAGCAAGGAAATAAAAACTGCTATGTTTTTGTTCCTGGAATATCAATACGGTTTTACTATGTCACTATCTAATTTACCCCCCCTGCTTTGTTCCTTGGCTATGTGAAATATCTCCCGAGTCCTAACTGGTAAGATAAGTCAGTTGGATCTGGAACTTAACCTGGGATTTGGCATTTCAACCTTGGCTATGCAAATTTCAAGGAAATGCCTATGTGGTTGCTTCTGTTGGCTATTTATTATAATTTATCTCAGTAGGGTGTTCCTCTGTAGACATATTATCTAATCTGCCTCCCAAAAGAGCCCTCCCAACATCTTGCATGCATTGTTCCCATCCTAATATCCCCACAGTTCATCCTTAGTTATGTTTGGCGAGGTCTGCGCCTTTGCAGTGCTTCCTTTTCTTTTTTAAAAAAGTGTGTGCATGTTCAAAGGATGCAATGCACTGTCTAGGCCACAACTGATTATTCGGTTTTCGCCTGTTTAGGGCTATGTTTACCTGCCGGCCGGTGTTTGCTTGTCCGGAATGGGCCGCCATGTCTCTTTCGAGCAAGCTGTAGCATGGAAAGTACTTGGTGAGGACGACAATGTGCACTGCCTGGCCTTCTGCTTCGTCAACTGGTCTTTCGTGTGATCCTGTCCGACGCAACCCGTGTCCGTTGTGAGCAGCTCCATTTTTGCATTCTCCGTAGAAGGGCGCTATCGTCGCTGTTAGTTAATGCTATCTTTAACTAGTTCCTAGATTTGGAAAAGCCAGTGTCTACAAAAATGCTGCCTAGTGCAAATCTGCCCTCATTTCCACTAATTTAACCAGGCAAGAAGCTGGCTGCTGTTTGTTAAATTAAGGATACTAACCTTGAACCCCGAATGGTTATGTACTTTATTTATATGATGGAACGCTGCTAGCTAATTTCAGATGGCTCTGTAATTACCCTGTGTGTTGTGTGAAGTTTTTGTCTTGGTCCTTGATACATACATGCCTTCGGATCAATTGTTCAACTTGGTGTTATCTCTGCCGTGTTTTTTGGGTTATGATGACAGATTGGCCACAGTTGACATTCTTCTGAAAAACAAATTAACAAAAAGATTCATTAGCTACATAAAATTCTTAATAGATGTCGAGAGTTAATTGGCGCCTACTGCTTACTCGAGAGTTTTGGGGGAAGAAAGCTGAGGTATTTGGATGGACGGTGGACAGTGCGGTATAGAGCCATAGGGGATCTAGGCGAAATTCGGTAGCAGGTGATCCAAATAAAAATGGAGATCGAGCGGCAACTCCGATACGCACTTTGACAACAGTGAATGCGAACGCGACCAACCTGATCAGCAACAGCAGTAGTAATATCCCAGAGAGTGGGTCAACGACGGGGAGAAAGGCCGAAGAAGGGGATTACTGACTCGGTTGGTGCGGCTGTACAGCCGGGGGCGGAAGTAGAAAATCTTCGATGGAGTTATACACTTCACATGTATTTTAATATTTAATATTATAGATCTAATATATATATTTAAATTTTAATAAAAGTACAATATAAAATCGATCTAAGGTTTTAAAATTAGAGCTCTTTTACATTGGATTAAAATCAATATAAGTCGTCCATTCCTTTGAATCTAATAGTTGAAATTAATTTAAATCTAGTTATATTACTGCTTGTAGTATTGGTAGTAAAATTTAGAGAGAGTAAAAAGTTAAATGATAGCATCTAGAGGTAGTTCACGGGATTGCTTAATTGGATGTGGATCAGGAGCAATGTCGGGATGGCCAGCCCAACCCCAAGTACATAATGCCTAGCTAGCGTTGCACACAGTTAGTAATACACGTGGTTTACAAGACTCATATAATTGTTATACGAGACATGACAGTTCGGCCATGGAGCTCTGTTGGGTAGAGCATACAATTTTGTAAGTGGTAGGTCACGAGCAGGGTTTACAAAACCGAATTTCGAAAAACCGTTCGAAATTCGAAAACCGCAAAAATCGCTCGAAAATCGTCAAAAATCGAAAGGTTAAGAAACAAAAAAAATTCAAAAAAATCGAAAACCGTTCGGTTTTTCGCGACGATTGAATATTCTTCAAAAATAGTTTTCGAAAACCGGGGTTTTTCAACGGTTTTCAACGCATAAATTTGTTCATTTTTTTCATTTTTATTTTTTTAAAAAAATTAAAACGGTTTATCGAACGATTTTTTATCTCAATTCGCACGAGGAGCAGTTTTGTCTCTACAGCACCTGATGCTACAATATTTTAAGTAGGTTTTTTAGAAAATTTTAAAACAATATTTTTTAAAATATAAAAAAATATTTTATAAAAAAATATTTCAAAAATATTTTGAAATAAATTTTTTACAGAAATATTTTCATACATTTATAAAGAAAATCGAAAGTTTTCTTTTCCTTTTTTAGAGGTTTTTGAAAAAAAAAGATTTCATGTCTCTGTTAAAATCCGTGCCTAACTTGACGCTTCGTACCGCCTACAGCAACACGCGGGCCCGCGGAGCAACTAGTTGTTGAAAATTCTCATGTGTATTTTTACTTTATTTTGAAATTTCAGAGTTTTAACATTGTAATTTGAAATTTTTGAATTTTAAATTTTAAACAGTATTCTGTATCTGACTTTAAATTCGGGGGAAAAATGGAATATGATACGGTATGAGTAGTATCTGTCGGAATCCAACCCATTTGTATACCTACCTCTCGGTCCCGTATGAGCAATCGCTCAAAAAATGTGGGACATTGTATTTTTAATTAATAATTTATTTTATTTCATGAATTGTTCACAAACATGTGGCTACCTTTGGACACAAAAATCATTATATGCTATAATAACTCACTTTTGCAATTGTTAATTGAAAGTTCAAACTCGAAAAGTTAGAAATTAAAAAAATTAAATATGAAATTATGAATATTCATGTCGTAAAGTGCGGAAAAGGAAGGAGTTGTCACCGCTTCGTCACAACAAGATGGCATCATCACTCCTCACCAAATCTTGTTGAGGTCGGCCACATGAATATTCATAATTTCATTTTTTTTATTTCTAACTTTCCAAGTTTGAACTTTCCAATTTGACACGTAGGGTATACTTGTCAGTTTTTATTTTTCTGAAATTATTCTGACATGTGTGGTTCACATGTCATCGGGTCATCACTTAATACTTGTTTGATTCACGAAATTAATATTTTTTTCTCACATGGACCCACATGTCGCACACTCTACTTTTTAAAATTTGGTTATAAAAGAAAACTCGTGAGTTGAGGTTGGTTTGTCAGCGACTCAGAGAGAGAGAGGGGGGCACATATGTCCTGACAAGTGTGGCACACCTGTTGGTGACCCAAAAAAGTGTCCATGTGAGGTCTACAAGCTCTATTTTAAAGGTTCGTATCAAAGAAATCTCCCTGAAGGAGAGTGCTGCCAAAAAGAGTGCGTCTCTAGCTAAAATACGCCTTCTACCTGATCAAAACGGGTTACAATTATGTTCGCATATATTGGGCACATTTACGATTCATGTTTCAACAGGTGAAGTCATCCACAATTACCGTTCAAGTTAGACAGCACCAGATCATATGGGAACTGTGAAGTGCAACAGAACCTCATCGGATCACATGAGGACTGTATAAGTGAAACCTCTATCAGAAAAAAAACATACCTGAGAAGGCAAGCCTAACTTTAAAGATCATAGGCAGATGAAACCATGATACAACACAAACAACATATGTAAAACCAAGTAAATAGTTGGCACAAGTTATAGCTTTGCAAATAACATAGCAGCGACGAGTACTCAAAATTGGGACAAAACATATCTTGTCCACGGAAAATTGCACCAATTGCCCAAGGAAGCTAGCAGTAGCATGTCTATCCATCACAATAACAAGCGGTTCCTCATCTATAACTTAGTAGGCTTATATAGGCAGCAACAACTTATGCAGTGGTGGCAGCAGCAGCCTTGACAACAGAAAGCTTGGACCTCCTCTTCGCCAAGCTCTCGCTCCGGTGCTCCCTCTGCTCCTTGAGCCTCTGGGCAAGCAGCTTCTGGTACTCAGCAGCCTCAGACATCTTCTTGGCGATTCTCTGCTTCTTCTTGGCAATCCTTGCCCTATTCCTTTGGAGGGTCAAGGCCTCAAGGGAGTGACAAGACTTTAGATCTTAGGAGCCTTGCTAGACTTCTTGTCTGCAGGACAAAATTAACCATTGGATAGTCAAAACAACATTAATATATATTGAAGGGTAGTTTCATGTGAGCTCACTTTTTAGCATCACACGCTTGACCAACATACAAATTACAAAGTACATGAGCTCGCAGCTAAATCAAGTTCATCACTTTTCTAGCCCCGTGTGTAACCTTTTTTGTGCAAATTTGGCCTCCTCCCGAATTGTAATTTTTTTTTGCAAATTTGGCCCCCTCCCAAATTGAGTTCGAGAGGAGGCCAAATTTGCACAAAAAAGGTTACACACGGGGCTAAAAAAGTGATGATTTCAGCTAAACCAAACCCACAGTTCAATTAAAACAACAATCAAACAACAAAACTGTGACCAAAGACACTATCATTCTATTTAGAATCATGCAACAAGAATATTTTTACTTAAGGTTGATTATTGGAAGCATAGCAAGAAGATCAAACACAACAACCAATTCCTCATCCCATTGCATTATGCTTTCTAACAAAACATGCCAGCCTAACCCAGTGCGAACATAAATTCTTCAAGAGTTCCCTAATCTGATTTTACATACCATTACTCTTTCGCACTAAATCGTAAACATTCCCAAGTAAACTAGAAAGCAAAACCAGAAACATCACTTTCTACCACATGTACAATCGCTTCGACCTCAAACAACACCACTCGATCATATAGCAGTACAAATTCAATTAAAGGCAATTCCTAGTGTTGAAGCAAAGCTAATATACTCAAAAATAGTAGTAGCCTTTAACACTCAAAAGAGTCTAGCGATTTCCATGTATATAGGAACAGATCGAGATCGAGAGGAAGACAAGAATACTCACAACTTCTGGTCGTCATCGATCTCGAGCTTCTTCTGGCACCCGGTGGTCGGGTTGGCGATGTTGAACTGCGAAGAAAAAGCAGAGACATAATCAGATCAAATAGCAAAAAGAACTCATCGGATCGAGAAAATTGCAAGGGGGAAGAAATAGGTACCTTCATGGTGGCGTCGCGTCGCGGCGCGAGCTAGAGGCGGAGGCCGCGTACCAACGCTGCGGCGCGGAAGCAATGCGACAGGAAGGCCGAGGCCGTGTACAAGGGCGGAGGCGGGAAACAAAAGGGCAGTGAGCCAGTGACAACACAAATAAGTAAAAGACCATAATACCCTAGACTAATGGACGGTTAGATATGATTTCTACTACCACTATTTACTACCTATGTGATCCACTGCAAAATTCCTCTAAAATTAACATATCACTGAAATCGGATCAATTTAATCAACAAATTTAATCCATTAAAGAGGTGATCTTGTAGCGTTTCTCAAAATTATTAGGGTGCTAAGGCATACTCGGCATCTCTAGATTTGCCCTAGGTACACAAGCCTTTACTTTTCTAGCACTGGATACATTTTTTTTTGCAAATCAAGCACCAGAGGTTCCAGCTGAGCTTCCTTTTCTCCGTGGAAGCTCTACAGCATTGTGCTAACTAATCACTTAATTATTCAATTAATCACTTTAATTAACTAATCCTGGAGGTATAGTTGTTGTGCAGCAGCTTTGGGCCCACTATGCCTTCCACGATGGACTGTGTTGTCGTAGTACGGAAGCGTGGCGGGTGACTACTTTCGCGGTTGAAGATGGGGCTGGTTTTACAAATTCACTTGACTAGATTTAAAAAAAGTGTGCTAGAGAGAAAAAAAAACTAAACACTCCTCTTCTCGGAGCCGGCGCAGGAGCCAGAAGCAGTGTCGTGTTGTGACCAAGGTTTCAAAATTTGGTTTTTAGATCACACCTTGAGGCATTGACCGAAATTCAAAAACCAAATTTCAAATCTAGTATTTTTGAGGAACCATAAACTGAAATTTCGGTGAAATTGACTAAACTTTCGGTTATTTTCAACCTCCTGTGAAATGGTCTCCCGAGGCTTAGAAAAAATTGGGGAAAATATGAAAAAATTATGCAAGCATTTATCTACATTTTCTATCTCTTTGAATGCAAAATATTAAGTATTTTCACATAAAATTTTCAAGTTAGAGTTTAGGATTTAGACCGAGATATAATTTAAGACCGAAATCAAGTTAGGATTTAGGGCTACGTCCAAACCAACAACGCGAAATTGCGGCCGGCCAGTTGTAACGTGCAAGGACCCATCTGGAATGGCCTCAGAGCAACTCCAAAAGACTCTCTATCCGACTCCCTTTCTCCATTTTTTGCCGATTCGTAGGTAAAACACAGATTCAACAGACTCGCCATCTTCCTCCCGAAATCTATCGAGCGGAGAGAGACTCGCTATATCCTTCCTTCGCGCAACCGCTCTGTGCCTTCGCACGACCACACGGACACCGACGAGGCACAACTGCTCCGTGCGGGGATGATTCGGCGGCGAGGAAGGGAAGCAGCAACCGCACCTGGTGTTGGCGCACAAGCTGTTCCTGCTCTTGCGCCCTGATGTCGACGACCTCGCCAAGGTCGACCTCCGCGCCGACATCCTTGCCGCGGTCAAATCTGACGATATTAGAGCGCTCTCTCCTTGAATCTGCTTCCAACTGTGGGTCGAATTTGGCGTCTGATTTGATCTTGTTTTTTTTTTTCAGATATGGCGGCGTTGTAGGAGTCGATGGCGGCGGACGACGTGCTGGAGATGGACGCGGTGCTACTCTCGGAGATGCGCGACAGGATCAAGAACGAGATCCGGAAGCTCGACGAGAAGTGAGTAGATCTCCCGCCGGTTTCCCTTCACCTGCACGATTTTAGGTTAGGTTATCGGATTTCAAAAATTCGTGGTGTTGATGCATCTAGTCCTGCGGCCATATAGTTCGTAATTTGACCGCTCCAGATAGTGTTTAATTGTTGTTGAACTTCATGTATTTTAGCTGCGTTTGTTGTTCCTGGACATCATAATTAGTAACTTTTCTGTGGTCTCGACCTTCTGATCTAACGAGATTTACCAATCCTGAGTTGTTGATCATGCAACACTGTGGTTGTTTAGGTTAGTGTCATCCAACTATCTAGATCAGAAGTGTAATGATGACTGATGGTAAATAAAGAGCTGATGTGTGCAGAAACAAATCAATGATCTGGAGAATGGGCTTGAGTTTAAGCAGTCACAATTTATTATGCAAGGAGTGTTCTTAACATTTTGGTCAAAGTGAAAATTTGTGCTCTTGGTATCTAAAAGTGTAATGTTTCCTTTTATCCTTCTTCTGGTGCATCTGAGTTGCCATTATGCTGTGTTCAGTTATTACCTTGATTAATATCACTTATTTATGCATGTGCTGAAGAGAATTTGGGTGAGAGTGAAGTAAGTGAAACCCATCAAGCTTCTCTTGGTTAATATCACTTATTTTATAAGGGTTGGGGAGACGATATATATCTACTGTCTTCTACATAGTTTAAGTTGTCCATGCATGTTTTAAATATTTTAATCTTGTCTAAATACCAAAATTTCAAGAAAAAGCATTGGAGCAGCTTAAAATTACTTATTTGATTTTGTTTGAAGGGATAAAATATTTGTCTATCAACAATATAAATCTGGAAGTGTGGATTAGTCTCTGCTATACCTGTATTTCTAGATGATGAGCTGATCGAGTGTATTGCCAAGGCTGAGCAGTTGATTAAGAATGTTATAGCTGAGTTAGCTAAATGTGCTGTGATTCCCTTTTGTGAGTTTTCATTTGTGTCGTATTTCCATCTTACGTTCCAATCAATGATATGTATGTTGATGCTGATTGTTTTTACATAAAACATATCTCCAGATATGTTTGCTTCCTCTCATTGAAGTTAATACGGTTTTTTCTGGTTTTAGGGAAATTCAGACACCTCCTAATAGCCGTTACGATGACCGTTAGGATATGATTCAATCAGTACAATATTTTTAATAATGATCATTACAATATGACCGTTACAGTAAATTTTGAATTTAAATTTCCCGCATTCAAATATAGCCGTTCGAATTTACCCATTCAAAGATAACCATTACAGCGTTGTCGTCGCAATAAATTTTAATTTTTAAATTCCTGTATTCAAATATAGCCGTTTGAATTTACCGGTAAAAAAAAACGGTTGCTGCTATAACGGTTATATAGAATATGATTAGAATATAGGAAAGAAAATAGAGAGTATGATATGGAGAGTGGTGTTGAAGAGAAAGGAGATATGGAGAGAGATTTTTTTGAAGAGTTCTCTGAATATAACTTTTGGAGAGTCTCTCAGCCGGCTGTGCAACAAATCCGACGTTTCTAGCGCCGAACAGTGGGTAGAGCTCGCCTCGGGTTGGAGCGGACGGCGACGACCAGAGAAATCTGCGGCCTAGGCCGGCCCATGACAAGCTTATGCCTGCGCGGACCTGCTCGGTTACCCGCTGTGGCGCGCGGTCTAGATGGACCAGGGAGCGCTTAACGGCGGCCGAGGAGTGGATCGGGCGGTCCGGTGCGGTGCCGTTACTGGGCTGGTGATTGCTCGCCGTCGCACGGGCTGCCGGCTGCCCACCAGCAAAACCGCGCGCGCGGGCGCTCGGCGCAGCGAGGAGCACGAGGGGGCGGGAAGGCTGCAGTGCAACCGACGGTTTACCCCCACAAACGGTTGACGTTCGGGCGCTGGGTGAACCGAATGCCGTCGGAAGTTTCGCCGGTCAGAGGTCGCACGTTGTTCGTTGGAGAGGATTGAATATGGGCGTTCCTAGGAAGCGGACGTCCGACACGAGACTTTTTCTCGGACTTGTCGACGCAACATTTTTTAATAATGCGTGCAACAAATTTAATCACCGTGTACAATATTTTTTGTATGGACATTCCTAGTGTCATCGCGCGTTTTTGTTGCATGCATAGGTAAAAAAATGTTGCGCCGATCTGGATATTCCTACATCGCTCGTTTTTATTGCACACGTTGAACAATTGTTGCACACATGGATAAAAAGTATTGCGGATGTCCGATAAAAAAATCTCACATCGGACATCCGATCACAAGTCATTCCGTTGAATATATGATGAGTGCCTGCCAGTTTTACTTTGCCAAAACGCTGTTTGCGTATGAGTACCCATCCGATGTTTGTAGAGAGAAAGATGAAGCACGGAGAATTGGACCGTCTCTTATGCATTAGTTGACCGTAATACAAGAGATACACATTGTACACAGAAAAGCTACATATAAGGACTTGTAAAAAACAACACACCGTAAGAGATGTCTTTAACGCTGTCTATAAATAATATTAATATGAAGGATATTATAGACATCAATTGTCGGTATTATTGTACATGTCTTAAGTGTATATCACTTTTAATATGTTATTTACTCCTTACCAGGGTAGCTGTCGTTTTAGAATATGTGAAGTCAAACTTTAATTTTTTATCATTAATAAACACAAAAGTATTAAGATTTATCATGTGAAAATGGTATTAATGGATTTGTAATAATTTTTTTCTTCACTACATTTTTAATAATTTTTAACCTACAATTGGAAAAAAATAATGACAAAAAATGTGTGTATTAGAGATGCGTCAAAGCCCAAATGGACTAGTAAAAAAAGAATAGAAGGGACATTGGTTTTCCTTTTTTTTTTAAAAACACAAGGCATTTCTCAGCGTCTTCCCGGTTGCGTGAACACTTGTCACTGGTTGGTTCTGAACTTGTCTTCTGCTACAGTTGATACTCCCTACAGCAATACTGCATTTCGCCGCTCGCTGAGGTGGAGAGGCCTGAGTACATCGGTTTTCTAGCCTGTGCGTTTTTTAAAAAAATTTCGTCGTCTTTCCTACGTAATTGTAAAAATATTTTCGAATGCGGAAGTACCGAAAGGTGACACGTATCACTTTTTATGCTGCCCTACCGTGAAAGGAGCTACCGAATGGTATCTCGAAACCCTTTCGACGCATCTGTAGATAGAGATATGACTAATATTATAATTACGTTAAAAAAAATCAAACTTATAAAAAAAACTTATACAACAGAGTAGAAAAGCAATGATTTCCGGATACTCGGATCCGAGGCAAGGCGATGCGAGCGGAGATGGCAAGGCGCAATAAATTCCGTTTTGATGGCATCAGTGCCACGAATTGGCTCCGCGCCTCCGCCTCCGTCCATTCTGTGCATCAATTGTGCACTGCCCCCAATTGTTAGCTCCGGTTGGCACAGCGCGCAGGAAAAAGATGCCCCTCCCTTTCTAATCTCATCTGGGCCTATTCCTCCTCCATTCTTTTTTCGAATTCAATTGCGAACAATTTGCCAGTTCAGTGAGCATTATGAGCCAGTGCCAATGCGTCGACCTCTACGATTGCATGTAGTTCTTTTTTCCAAAGTCCTCCGACATACAATGTTTTGCAAATCTAGTTACCTTCCGAGTAAATTTGTAAAAATAGTCTCTTTCTCGACCGCAGAATCAATTGCCATGCTTCTATACTGTAGAGTTTTCCTGCCAAGCTCTCCTTCCTCGGCACTTCGATCAATTAATCACTTAGTTAAGTCGATTAATTAATGTGTTTATTTAGTTAAGTCGCTTATTTAATTAAGCACCCTACCTACCGAGTTAGGTATGCTCGGTAGGTCTCTGCTGTCGAACTCCTATTGAGCGGTAAGTAATGTGTTGAGCCCAGAGTTGCCGCTGCCACGATGGACTATGTTGCCGCAGTACGGGAGTGCGACAGGTGACACGTGTCGTCGGCTACTTCCATAGTCAGGGATGGAACTAGTTTTTCAAATTCTTTCGCACGGATACTATATTTGAAAAAAGCATGTCAGAGGCAAAAAAAGAGAGAGCGAAAAACTCCGGATGTACTGTCCCTAGTCCTGTCCCATCTCGTCGCAAAAGCTTACTCTCTCCGTTCAGAAATATAAGAGGTATTTTGACTTTGTACAAGGATGAAAGTTAGGGTGAAATTGAGAAATGTACAAGTGAAAGTAATTTAGATACCCTACTTAATTGTCTTGTAAGATTGGAGATAATATTTTGTATGTGGTGGTAATAAATAAATGTATATAGTTGAGAGATAATAAATAGAGGTATAACAAGAAAAACATTATTAAATCTACATACAAATCTTATATTTTCGAATAAGACCATTCATATTATGAGCCGTGCTTCAATGCTTTCCTTCCCAATACAAGTTGCACAAATCTTGAAGCAAGCGAAGGGGTAAGTAATCACCATCTATCATTTATTCATGCTTTAATATTTGTGTAACTGTCAAAAGGAAAAGTATGGAAACACCTCTCTTATATTATAGGTGAGGGAGTACTCAACTAGCTAGCTATAGCTGCTGCCTGACAAGGTTCAAAATTTTGGCGAATTTCGCCGAAATTTCGGACCCCCCGAAATCTAAACTACCGGCCGGGAAAAAAAATCTAAAAATTTTTGAAATTGCTACAGTAAAATCCGAAATTTCGTTTTTCCGGGTGAAATTTCGTGTTTTTTTGACCGGTTTTGACCGTTTTAGGGCCGGATTTGACCGGAATTGACCCAATAACCATTACGAAAGTCATCTCCTATGAAAATTTGTTGGAAAACTGAATTTTTTAAATATTTTAAAATTTTGGTAGAAATACTGTTAGATTTTTATAAAATTGTACAAGCTTGATAATAATCTCAAACTTTTATGGTACTATACTTAGTAGTTTAGGATCATACATAAAAAATTTCAAAATAATTTAACTTCATTTGTTATCTTTAAAAAATCAAAAACAGAATGAACATAATTGGGACAGTTATATTGTCAGAATTTTATAAATTTTCTTGGGTGTGATTATGATCTAAAACTTTTATGAGAGATTAATAATTGACTCAGAACCATGATGTAAATTTTTCAAAAAATTTAAACTTTGTTTGTTTGGTCAATTAAATCTATGTAAGCATTGAACTTCGTTTGTTATATTATATTTCTAAAAACAAAAAGAAAAAAACATAAATGGTAGTGTGCCTTGTAAGAATTTTATAAATTCACTGGTGTGTGATCATGAATCAATTTTTTTATGGTATATTAATAACTTCCTTATCACCATTCTGTAAAATTTTTTAAAAAAATTAAACTTCTTTTTACTGCTAAATCAAATCTATGTATTGATCATCAGACTTTTATCCGGACGTAGCACTGTCTGAATTTTTAAACATTATTTGAGAATGATCATCATATAAAATTTTTAAGAAAACATTAATGTTATATCAGGACCATCCACAAAAAGAGCAGTGCTTCAATGTTTTTCCTTTTAATACAAGTTGCACAAATCTTGAAGCAAGCGAAGGGGTAAGTAATCACCATCTACCCTTCATTCATGCTTTAATATTTGTGCAACTGTCAAAAACAAAAGCATGGAAGCACCTCTCCCACAAAAATTTTCAAAAGTTTTTAACATGGTTTACATAATTTTTCATGTTTTTCAATTTTGCCGGTAAACATTTTAACGAGCGATAGACCAATAGTCTTCATTAGAATTTTTAAAAATTCATAAAATTTGATCATCATCTGAAAATTTTATGAGAGCATTATAGATACCTCATAACCATGCAAAAAAAAAAAAAAAATTTATAACGTGGTTTGAACCATTTTGCATTCGGTTCAAAATTGCCGGTCAGCGTTTTATCAGGACAGTTCCAATGTTTGAATTTTGAAAAATTACACAAACTTTAGAATAATCTGAAATTTTTATGTAAATATCATGAATGTGTCATGAATCTCCAATTTTTTTTTTAACAATTTATAACTTGATTTGTACCATTTTTCATTCGGATCAAACTTATCGGTCAGTGTTTTATCAGGACAGTACCACTCTCTGAATTTTTAAAAATTCCTCATATGTGATAATCAGCTGAAAATTTTGTGAGAACATAATAAGTGTGTCAGGAACCTACAAAAAAAATTTCAAAATTTTTCGTTAACGTTTCGACCTCTTTTCAGCCGGTGCAAAAAAACCCGAAATTTCGGGAATTTCGCCCGAATTTCGGATTTTTATTTCCGGAATGGACCGGATTTGAATTTTTAAATTCAAATTTTGTCCGAAATATTTCCGAAATCTAAAAATTTCGCCGAAATTTCGTCGTCCGGTCTGGGCCGAAATTTATTCCGAAATCGAAATTTTGAACCTTGCTGCCTGATACAGAACATGAATGCGCGTATTGAGGTCGTAAAAAGCATTGCTCCTCTTTGTAAACTGCGACGGCAGCTCGCCAGTGCTTGCGATGTGGCAAGGCAACACATGCAGACTCGGCACTTGATTACTCCATCAGATACTACTACTGGGAGCAGGAGCTAGTAGCAGTAGTAAATGTGCGTCTACAGCAGCGCCTGGATTTTCTTTTACTTTGCGTGGCTCCCTGCGTCGTCGTTACGGCTTGTCTTCTTCTCGTAGCAAGTTTTGGCCTGCGGCTGAGTGCATCCGCGGAGATGCATGCATGCATGATGGCACTGGCCGGCTGGGTCAGTACGCTGTAGGGAGGTCAAACGCCACAGACGAACAAACACCTGTCAGCCATGATAGGATCAGGCTGCACAGATGCTCGGCATGCAGCGCAGCGGCGATTACTTGGACGCGTGCTGCGTTCGCCGAGGCGCTGGCTGAGCAGCGCGGTGCGTGCAGTGCAGCTGCCACTCTCGAGAACCTCCCTCTCCATTTCCTTTTCCATTCTGGAGGAGGAGATGCAAGCGATTCTTCGGTTCTGGGATGCAATCTTTGAAGCGACTTTAATTATCAGGACGAATTATCACCGGCCATGCTGGTTTAGGAGCTGAATGCACTGCGAGATTTTTGCACCAGGTGGGCGCGGGCCACAGTTGCGTGGCTGTTTGTGGTCACCAGGCAGCCAAACAGCCACTTGAGTTTGAGCTAACTGGCTTGCCTTTTCAGACAATGATTTGATGTCAATCGCGTAACCGAAGCAACGTAGCGGTCCCAAATTCGCTTGCCAAGGGCTGGACCAGCATATTATGGCCTTACCCCGGCCTCGCCTCTCATGCAGCAGTACTCGGTACTCACATCACATTCCTCAAGGATAAGAAAGCAAGTGAAAAAAAAATTCCCTTCCTTCGATACATCTCAACTTGCAGCACCGTATCACCAACCTTAGCATATAATTCCTGTGCCATATAGATATAGATGTATAAAAGAAGAGAGCAGGACAAGGGAATTGATCATGGCACAGCACTCCCCATCGAAGGATATAGAGCAGTAGAATAAGAGCTAGGACGATTGATCGACGGTAATAATTACTAAATTTAGGATGTAATTGCCACCTCATAATCCTTCCCTAGAGGCACACAATATCCACCTCATCATTGGGGTAAAACCAGACCACCAACCGCATATCCAGGGAAGTATAACCATCTCCAAACAACGGGCAAACTGCCTACCACTGCATGCTTTGTTTCTCAACAAAAAGCTAGGTGTCCCTACTAGAATGCAGCTTGCCCAAAAGCCCCTAATCCGAACCAAGGCATACAAAACTAAACAGAAAGGGATGTGCACAGGAGGCAGCTAATTACAAAATCTGAGAGAAGATGATGGGTTGCGCTTTTTTTTGAAGTCATTTTATCTCTAGATGTTTGATGATGTCCTCCGCTGCTTCATCCCCCAGTTCACTGTTGTCCCCATCAGCGGCCCTCAACTGGCCTGTTGGAAGAAAGCCTGCTGATGTAGTAGTGCATTCCACAGCACAAGCAGAACCAGCAGCAGAACATGGCACTTCAATGGTAACTACCTTCGAAACTTCCTTGACTTGAGCTGGAGACTCGATCTTTACCAGAGGCCTAATCACTGGTGACGGAACAGCCATTGGTTCGCCCTTACCAACTGTCAGTGATTCCTTCAGCGGTTGGGATTGCACATCCTTTATCTGAACAGGGGTCACCGGTGACAGCGATTCCTTAAGCAGTTGGCTGTGTCGCGCATCCTTTATCTGAACAGGGATCACCGGTGACAGCGATTCCTTAAGCAGTTGGCTGTGTCGCGCATCCTTTACCTGAACAGGGATCAGAGGTGACACTGATTCCTTTTTTGGTTGGTGCTGCACATCCTTTAACTGAACAGGCATCACAGGTTTCGGCCCTTGAACTGGAGCTGAGGGAGCAAATAGTGGGGAAGCTGGCCTGATGCGAACTGGTGATGCCATCCGAATTGGCGGTGGGCGGCTCATAAGAGGAGGAAGCTGATGTGCGTGTGCACCTGGAGGTGGGAGAGGTGGAGCAGAGAACACAGGGACAGCAGTCCTGACTGTGACTGGAGGAGCCATGCTATGGCAAGGCATAAGGTAGTGCCCAACTGGGGTATAAGGGGCTGCCTCTGCTGCTGGGAACCTTGACCTTGGATTAGGGCTTTCAATGGGCCGGAAAGGTGATTGCGATGCTCCATCAGTCGCTGCTGGTGACTCTGGTCTGGATCTTGAATTAGACTTAGGGCGGAATAGAGGGAGTATCTTCGAGTAGCTGGATTGAGAGGATTGAGCAAAAGAAGGCTTCCTCTCTGGCTGCATGGGAAATTTCTTGGGGAATGGCGAAGCATGGGGATTATTGGCCATCGCTATCCTTTCCTTCAGACGATAGTTGAGAAGAGCACGGGCAATCCTGATCTGCTCCTGTTCATCATTGTTCTCTGGTTCATTTGTTGAATTCACTTCCTGCTGTACCACTGTTGCAAAGAGAGGAGATAGTGTGAGGAAGTGCTGATGTGTAACGAAAATATTACAGCTCAAAATGTTGTTGATCATATTCTACTCATACTGTCATGAGGTTCCATGAGATCAAACCAAACCAACATAAAAGACAACTTCAGTTAAAGGTCCACATAGCCAGTAGACCCAGTAGAGGAGAGCTCTCCTCTAAGTGAAATGACATACATTAGAAAACTAACCTTTCACACTTGCATAGCTTTTGGCCTTAAAGGAAGCCGAACAAACAAGTTTTTGCAGACATCTCAGGTAATGTTTTCGTTACAGTTAGTTGCAACTTACAAGTCCAAAGGAATGAGAGGTTTTATGGAATCCTAATCAACTGTGGTGTTTCATCCTTGATACAACACTCGTCTTATCAAAACAAAATAATTTGTGATCTAACCTTCCATTTCCCAAGATAAATTGCTGGAAGGATATTGTGGTAAGCCTTCATATGAAAACATTTGCATTAAACAAAAGTTATGCCAACATCCTAGTTGACAAATAGTTTTGTACTGCTGCCCTTGTCAAATTATCTAATATGGATATTACATTGCTGTGGATCAGTACATGTCAAGGGCACTATCATTTATTCAGATTTTCTTTTACACGTATTAAAACATGCATCAAGTGCACTAGTGTTCTCATCAACCAAAGTCATGCCATTATAAAGGAATGTAGGTCATTCATATCCTAAACCTAAGCAATTTTTTTGTCACAAAGCTTCGTTTCTTTATGGCAAATATGAATGTTGCAGAAAAATATAAATACGTAATGGCACTACCATTTCTTCAATCAATAATGCAGTGCAAAGAAGTAAAAAAGAACAATACATTAGTAATACTTACATTGTTTCAGTGAAGACCAGGCTGCTGAAGCAGCATTTTTTTCAGCCTGTTTCTTATTCTTAGCAGGATCACCTGTAAATGTGATCCCAGCTAGCTCTACTGTGCATGTGAAAACCGGCAGATGGCCAAGGCCAGCTCTCTCTGTTGTATACGAAGGCAACGGTGCTCCAACCCTCTGGGCTACTTCCTGCAGAAGGTTCTTGTAAACCCCTGTTTCATCCTGTTTAAAACAAATGTACCACTGTAAGTAAATGGTTGGAAAATTTACACTATAAATTAAGCAATAAAAGTTGAGTGTGTAAGATACTACTTGCAAGGTCAAACACAAATAACAGAAAATGTTAATGGTTAAGGGACAGCGCGACATAATACTTTATGACAGAAAGAACACAATGTTGTCCACTTTAGCTAGCTAAACCGCCTTTATTACTCAGTCTTGATTGAAATGGAAGTAATCAAATAAAAAAAGAAGAAAGGCCTCCAGAATCGAAAGGAAGATGACTTCTGGATTAAGACATTGCTAATCAGTACAATGCTTTAAATGCAAGGATTATGATTCAGAAGAGGTTTAAATAAGGAGACATGGTAGTTGAGCTGTCTATGAGCTGATTAGAAAGGGGCCATGAATAGGAAGGGACATCTATCAATCCGATCGAAGAACATGAGTCAACTCCAAAAATACACATGCAGATCCTGGATATGAACCAGCCAATAAAAAAAAAAACAAATCTTGCAGATCAGTTCTGAATATACCAACACAAAAGATAAGGGATTGTGCTGCCATCAGCACCTAAAAGACTGGAGGTAGTTCACCATGAAGCTCACTTAGATTAAGGAGTCAGAGGCTACTTGTAAAATACTAAGATAACATCTATGGACCTTGTAATTTTTTTTTCAGAAGACAAAACGAATGCCATAATGTTGATAACAGCATATATTTTCAACTCTGCAGGAACAATAGCTCCATGCTAAATTGCAGCTAGCATGTTTACTATTTACTATCGCACACTAACGAAATCCATAGATGTCGCGGAAGTTTCACATTTTTTTCTGTTTTTATTTTCAGCTGATCTGATAACCTTTTCAGAAATTAAATATTGTTTAATAATCATGCCCCAGTGAAACACCAATTCTCCAACAGATGGTCAAATCAGTTTTTGTCATAGTCCAAACTCCAAAGTTCAAACCCTCAATAGGGTCAATAAGGAGGACCATTAAACATGCCTAACATTTGACCAACCATAGTTCAAAATCATTGACACCACCTTTCTGTTCTCGTGGAAAGTAGTAGCATCACAGTTGTCCGCGTACAAATCCTACTGCGTAGGTAAGGTACTTGTCTACCAGGAGACCAAATCCTTAAATTGCTTCACATTGCAGGGCCATTTCCCTCCTAGCCCCCCTCATTTTAGTTTTACATAAAAGTGTGAATACAGACTAATAAAAATCCATTCAGAACCAGACCCGTCTCTGCCATCTGATTCCAGACCCAGTTTTTACAAGAAGAATTCTGGTGAAAAACATTAGCAGCACCTTTTCAACTAGCTATTCTAGAATCAAATCACCAAATTCCACAGAAGCATCTCCGCGCACAAGCACCGATCGAATGGAAACACGCACTCAACACGACCACGGTCGCCGTCAACCCTGCGTAAAAGGCAGGGAGCAAAGCGACGGCTCCCCGCACTATCACCAGCAGCGACACCCACCAACATTCTCTCCCACGGATAAATTCAAAGCCCCAGACACAGAGAAGCAAACAAAGCACTTGGGCATGATGCACCGCACTAGGCAATGGCTGACCTGACCTGGACATACACATACCAATACGGCCATGCCATAGTGCTAAAGATGGCACATTGGCAGTTCACAGTGGCACCACCACCACCATCCATCCCCTCCCTTGCTGTGCCCATTGTGGGTTGTGAGGGGGGGCCTGCCTGCCACTAAATTTCTCGGGCCCACCGGCATTGACCTGCGATGCCCGGGTTAGGTGCGGGCGGTCTCCAATTCAATTCCTCCCACCCACTCCCACGCCCTAGCCATTAATACCACCACTATAAAGACTTAAACCTAATCTACTCCCCCCAATTAATCGTTTCGCACTAAATCCTCCCACGCGCTCGCTAACCCCAGTTCAAAGCCACACATCCCATTCGCTCCCAGGTCAAGTACTGCGTGTGCATGGATGTGTATGCTCCATGAAGGAGTAGCATACGTGTTCCCATGGCCTCCGCGTACCGGAGAAGCAGGTCTTTGCTACAACTGGACTTCCGAGCCAAGTTCATACGGCCAGTTTTTAATTGCCCCCGCACTAATGCACCATTAATGGCCAGGTTTAGTTAATCACGGTTTAGCAGTTAATGGCACGAAGACTTTGCCATCTAACGGCGTGGGACGAAACCCTAGCGGTAATTCCGAGGCACGATTAGAAAATGATGGTTGTGGCGGCTCTATCTCTCTCTTTTTTACTGCAGGGGAAATGGCAATTAATGTGGCGTTATTTCAAGTACCGTCGCCGTTACGTCGCAAGAGCCCAATTAACGAGAAATAAAAATGGGGGATTAAACGGGCGGCTCGGAGTACGAATAAATTAAGAGGCCTAACAGCGTTTAGTACGATTACGGAGTACATCACGTAGAGTGGGAACTAAGCTCTGTTCATTAATTAATTTCGTGGCAGTTAAAAAAAATAATTACTGGAGTAGTACTAAAATATTTTGGTTCCTAAATATGAGATTTTTTGGTAAAAAATCTGAGATTTCGAAAAACAACAGAGCTAGTGCTCGTACAGTAAAATTTTCTCTCGGGATCAAAAGAATCCCCACTTTTGAGAAAAAGGAAGCGGAAATTTTTGACGCGAAAAGATTTGCGACTTTTTTCGTGTCGATTTTTTTTCTCTCCAGTTCATGCCGCTCTCGAGCCCCAAATTCCAAACGAAGCAGATTCTCGAAGCTACCACGAAACAACTCGGGGATTTGTTTTTTCTCGAGAAAAAACTACGAATCCGACCAAACTACAGAGGAAACAGTGTTCCGTGCAAGATTCCTCCGTAATCATCAACATTTTGCAGAAAGTTTCATGAAATACCTGAAACCGCCCTACGAGACGAGACACGAACTCCCAATCACCATGGCTCAGCTACACGGCTAATCACCCACGCGAATTTCACCACGAATTGCGAGAACAATGGTGCTAGCGATTCTTCCAACGATCAACGAAACCTTCGCGAGGAACCCCCCACAGATCCCCAAACTCAAACGCGACCAGCACCCAGAGCGCGAAGAATAGCGGCGAGAAACACCCCAAAAAATATTGACTAGAGGAACAGTTAATAGAAACTGGAAGAAGGGGGCGTACCAGGATGCGGGCGGCGAGGGAGTAGGAGGGGCCGCGCCGGGCGAGCGCGGCGAGGGCGACCTCTGCGGCTGCGTGCTCGGCCTGGCGGAGCGTGGTGAAGAACCCGGGGCTCTCGAACTGCTCGCCGTTGAAGTTGACCGCCGCCTTGAACCGCGGCGCGTGGTCGGGGCCCTCCCGCACGCACGTGTACGCCGGCAGGTTGAAGCAGCTCCGCTGCGCCAGCTCCTGGAGCTGGTTCTTATACATCGCCGCCAGCCGCCTCTCCTACCCACCCGCCGCTCCCCCCGACTCCCACCGCTGCTTCGAATGCCGGCCCCGTGGCCGGAGGAGGCGACCCCGAGAGATCTACCAGAGGAAGAGGAGGGGAGAAGTATGGACTACGGACTATGGAGTGGTAACTGGTAAGACCACGAGGGAAGCCATTTATATTTTTTCTTCGGCTTTATTTTTGGAAGAGTTTAATGTTGGGGAAATGCGGTTACTAGACGGGCTGGACGGGGAAGGATGACAGCTGGGACCAGCGCCTCGCTCACCACGCTTTTATACATGATTTTTGGGATAGGAGATAAATAAAAAACTGATTTATCTCATAGGTTGTGACGGTATTTTCAAGGAAAAGAGGTAAGTAGGTTCCAACTATAGAGGTCTATATTGATTTTCTTTGTTTTCTTTGTTATATTTTAGCGGATTATTTTTTGAGTGATTCTTATATGCATCATCTCCTATATAAGTTGTATAAATTTTGAAAGAAGTGAAAGAACAAATAATTATCATTTACCTTTCATTATTGCTTTAATATTTAGGCAATTTTTAGAAGTGATTTGAAGAAGTACCTCTTTTTTTATATTGTTTAAAAGATTTGGGAATAATTGCTATGAGAACTGAGGTAGTAGTGTGTTCAACGGGTGTAGTAGTAGCATGTGAATATTCAATAAATTGAAGACGAGCGAGGAAGTGTTTTGTTTTTTTCTTAGACTTTATGTTTGGAAGAGTTTAACGGTGGTGCCATATGATTACTAGATGGGTTCAACATGAAAAGATGACACTTGGGGCCAGCACCCGCCTCGCTTGTATTCATGATTTTTGGAATTGGAAATGAACAAAACTGAGATTTATCTCATTAGTTGTGATGGTTTTTTCCTCAAAAAAGAGGAAGATTTGATTTCAAAAAGAAAAATAGGTAGATTTGAACACTAGAGGTCTACGTTAATTTTTTTTCCTTTGTTAGGTTTTAGGTAATCATTTTTCTAGTATTTAAATAATTTGGAAAGAATAGAGGTGTTGTGTTATTCAATGGGTGCAGGTAAAAATGCAGGAACGATCCAACAAGGTGACAGCGAACAAGGAGGTGATTTATTCATGTTGGCTTTATGTTTGGAAGAGTTTAATGGTGTGCCGTGAGGTTACCAGATGGGCTGGATTGGGAAGGATGATGGCAGGGCCAGCATGCGTCTCGCTCGCCTCGCTTTTATACATGATTTTTAGGTGTTGAAAATGAAGAAAATAGGGATTTATCTCATTGATTGTGATGGCCTTTTTCAGAAAAAAGAGGTAGATTTGAGTGCTAGAGGCCTACTTTGATTTTCCCATTTTTTCTCCTTTAGGTTTTAGGTGATTATTTTTTCTAGTGCTTAAAAGATTTGGAAATACGGGTATGAAAACAAAGGTACTATGTTTGATGGGTGCAGTGGTAGCGTGTGAACAATCCAATAAGCCGAAGATGAGCAGGGATGTGATTTGTTTTTTCTTTGGCTTTATGTTTGGAAGAGTTTAATGGCGATGCTATGTGGTTACTAGATGGGATCGACATGGAAAGATGATAGTTGGGACCCAGCACCCGCCTTTCTTTTGTTAATGCTTTTTTGGATTGCAAATGCAGAAACCAATATTTATCCCATTGGCTATGATGTTTTTTAGAAAAAAAGGTACATTTGATTTCAAAAGAGAAAAAGAGGTAGATTTGAATGTTCGAGGCCTATGTTGGCTTTTTTCCTTGTTAGATTTTTGGTAATTATTTTTCTTGTGTTTAAAAAATCTGGAAATACCTGATATGGGAATGGAGGTGTTGTGCCATTTAGTGGGTGCATATAGTAACGCGAGAGGGGAGGTGATTTATTTATTTTGGCTTTATGTTTGGAATAGTTTAATGGTGGTGTGCCTTGTGGTTATTAGATGGGCTGGATGGGAATGATGACAATAGGGCCAACACCCGCCTCACTTGCCTTGCTTTTATACATGATTTTCGGGGATTGGAAATGGAGAAAATTGGGATTTATCTCATTGATTGTGATGGTATTTTTTAGAAAAATGGTAGATTTTAGTGTTAGAGGTCTATATTGATTTTGTAACACTCGAACCCAACACTGAGCATAGAAATGCTACTACTATCCACTTTCACTCCAAATTTGAACCCCCATTACAAGATTTCAGCAACACCTTTCCTTTATATTATAAGCACAATATGTACTCTACATGGCATTAACGGTCTACATTATAAGAGATTCATGCTAAGAACAACATTAAGCAACACACAAATATATGCTCAGAGCCTCGAGTCCACAGACACTCAGGAACACCCTCTTGAGAATGCCCAAAACCATGAGCCCATGTGCATTACCTAGTCTAAACAAATAGCATCAACCTAAAGGTAAAAAAATGCATAAATTCGCCAACTTTCAAAAGAAACAACATAAACTACAGACGAATAAATATTTCCATTAAAGATCCATCATAAAATAGAAAACTAGCTAACCAAATTATTAAAGTTAGCATATGATAACTAAATGCGATATTGAAGGACCAAAACTGGCGACTAGAGGGGAGGGGGGGTGAATAGAAGCCAATTAAAATATATCTATCAAGAATCTCATCTCAAAAACACCAGTGCTATTGTAAGTTCAAGCTCTATTGGTTTGGGTGATTGGTTTAATATTAATGTTTAATCATTGTTTAATGACAAATCTAATCATTATGAGACTAACATGTTTTATTAAGTCTTATTCTTATTAGTCTCATACCTGGATGGAAAATGGAAAACCTAAGGTATGCACTCGTATTCATTCTATTATATAAATGCATACTTAGAATTCAAGTTAAAGTATGGACTCCTTCATTGCTTTAGACCAAATATGTGCATTATGTTTTTAATTCATATATACATGAATGCACACATCTAGGGGGAGTTGATAATTTAACTTGATGTTTCAATTGTATTGATCCAAGTCCTCTTGTCTTATAATATAAAGGATCAAGACCTTGAAACAATCTTTTGAGTATATATGACTTGTGTAGTTATATGCTCATGTCAATTTAAATGAGTTTAAATTGAGTTCGATTGTCTCTCAATCAATCAAAGAACATTTCATCATGTGTTGATGGTGTTTCCTTGTTGATTAAAGACAAGCGAAAAGTTCTTAGTATAATGAAGCATTAGTTGCATCAAAGTGCTCAAGACACAATTAATCTTTCAAATTAATTTGGGTTATGCTCAATCGATCTTGGAGGCATCCATTATGTGTTAATGGAGTGCGGTGATGATTGAGACAACCATGTTTGTTGGACTAACATCTTCCATGAGTTGTGAAGTAGGTTAAGTCCAAGATGATGAAGAATCGGGAAGAAGAAGTCATCATGTGTTGATGAACTTCAAGAGGTGATCCCGAAGTGAAGAGAAGGGCTAGAGAAGGTTCATCATGTGTTGATGACCAAGAAGAAGAAGATGTGATCCTGGAGAGAAGATGATTGGAAATCATAAAAGCTCCAAGTGGATCAAGCGCGGCAAAGGTATAACTAGCTAGGGCTAAGGATGTGTTCCTAGTCTTTTACCGGTCTCGGTGTTTGGTTGTGAGACCGGGTTGCTTGTTAGGTCTTTGTACTATTAAGAGGGTTGAGTCTTTTAGCTTGAGCTTCATCATGTGTTGATGAACTCGATCCGGTTCACTCTAGCTCACTCTCTTGTTTGATGTTTGCATAAAGCTAACCATTTGGCATGTGTTGCAAATGGGTGAAGCTTATGCATTTGGATTTTGTATGAGCAAGGTATTTGCATGTGTTGCAAATAAGGGTGCTCATACTTGTATCTTATTTGAATCTTATTTGATTTGGTTTTTGCTTGGAGCTAAGTTTTGCATGTGTCGCAAAAGGAGAGAGCTCAAGCAATTTGGTTTAAAGTGGTTGCATGGAGTTAGAGATTTGCATGTGTTGCAAATAGAGAGCTCATGCACTTGTAATTGTTGTGGTTGCTTGCATAGTGCTAGAGATTTGCATGTGTTGCAAATAGAGAGCTCATGTTTTGGTATTGCTTGGAGCTAAGTTTTGCATGTGTCGCAAAAGGAGAGAGCTCAAGCAATTTGGTTTAAAGTGGTTGCATGGAGTTAGAGATTTGCATGTGTTGCAAATAGAGAGCTCATGCACTTGTAATTGTTGTGGTTGCTTGCATGGTGCTAGAGATTTGCATGTGTTGCAAATAGAGAGCTCATGTTTTGGTATTGCTTGGAGCTAGGTTTTTGCATTTGTTGCAAAGAACAATGCTAAAGCAAAAAAAATTGGTTTAATGTGTATTTGCAAGTTCGTTGTGCGAATAAACCGAGGTCTATGAGTCCGGAATCCCGAGAGCATGTGAGTAGGGCTTGCAACGGGTGTTTGCAAGTTGACTGGGTCTTGTGTTGACCTTCACATGGCTAGGGGGATTAATCTCATAGACTCGGGTTTGATTTGCTTATCGTTTTGCAAATAGATCTTGAGTGGTTTACAAAATGTGCTTTCGTTAGTTGGATTTGTTATTTGCAAATGTGTTGTGCAAATGAACTTGAGATTATGGGTTCCGATCCTAAAGCATGTGAATAGGGTTTGCAAATGTGTTTTGCAAATTGACTTGATCATGTGTTGATCATCACATGGCTAAGAGGATTGATCTCATAAGTTCTTGGTTTATTTGCATATGTGTTTTGCTTGAATAAGTTGTGTAATGAGATTCTTTGGAGTATGTGATTAACATATGCAAATGTGTTTTGCATAGTGTTGTGATCATGTGTTGATCCTCACATAGCTCCAAGAATATATCTTTAATGGTTTGGAGAAAAGTTTTGTGAAAAATAGTGTTTTCTCCACGAGGCCGGTCATACCGCCCTTGTAAGGCAGTAGCACCGGGTCCGGTGCTACTGCATGATTTGGCCGTAGCACCGAAGGTCCGTGCTACCGTCTCTCGGCCGGTGTGGTTTTTCGAGAGAGGTGCTCTTTGGCGATCAGCGGTCGGTGCTACCGCCCATGGTAGGCCGGTAGCACCGAGGTCCGAGCAACCGCTCCTCGGCCGGTGTGAAAAATCCGGAGGAGGTGTTTTTGAGTTCGGCTGAGGCCGTGCAACCGGGTTGAGGCGGTGCTACCGCCGAGCGGTAGCACCGCTCCCGGCTGGCCGATGCTACGGAAATCCTGCAGCGGCTAGTTTTGTAGCCGTTGGCGAGGCCGTGCTACGGTCCCGAGAGGGCGGTAGCACCGGGTTTGCTGAGTTTTTCCAGTTTTCGCCCCCAACGGCTAGTTTTGGCTTGGAGGCTATAAAAGGAGGCCTTGGGGGCAAGGGCAGGAGGTTGGCAGTGTGCTAGAGCATTTGGGTGTTTGTAGGAGTTGTGTGCATGTGTTGCCCTCTTCCATTTGCTTCTTGAGCTAGTGTGAGCCTCTAATTGCATGTGTTGCAATTAGGAGAGGATTGAGAGTCTCTTGTGCATGTGTTGCACTTGAGGAGGATCCTTGTGCATGTGTTGCACTTGGTGATCACCGGAAGCACATGTGTTGTGCTTGGTGAAGTTCAAGCGAGAGGATTCGGCTTGTTACTCTTGGAGGTTGCCGACTCCTAGACGGCGTGGGGCGTCGTCTTGGGAGCTCTCAAGGTTGTGAGAAGCCCGGCGAAGTTTGTGAAGGTTCGGGTTGAGCCTACGCGGCGTGAAAAACCACATCTAGTGGATTCGAGGTGGGTGCTCAATTCGTGGAGCCGGTCCAATGTGTTTGGGCTAACCTCAACGTGGACTAGGGGAGACCGGCAAGTCTCCGATCACCACGGTAAAGAGTATTGTGTCTCTTGTGCTTGCCTTGTTCTCTTCATTTATATTCAAGCAATTTACATTCATAGAATTAAATTGATTGATTGCTTGTCTTTAGAATTGCTTTTTGTTAGAGACATAATTAGTTAGTGCACATAGTGAGCCTAGTTGATTTAGGTTTTAATTGTCAAAACCTTAGTTTATCGCTTCCGCATTATTATTGATAAGGTTTTGGCATAAGGGTAATTAGGGGTGAATTGCTTTGTAGAAATTAGAAAGAGAAAGTTTATTTTAAAAAGCCGCCTATTCACCCCCCTCTAGTCGGCATCCTCGACCTTACAAGTGGTATCAGAGCTTGGTCTCTCATTTTATTAGACTTAACCGTCTAGAGAGTAAAGGATGGCGACTAGTGGTTTAGTGCACTACACCGATTCACATATTTTTGATGGCTCAAATTATGCTTCATGGAAATTATTTATGATATCTCATTTTAAATCCATGAGCACGAAAATATGGTGGATCGTAGATGTGGGTTTTTCTCTTCGGTTGAATGAATTTGCTCCAACTAAAGGAGAAGAGAAATGCCTACATCTCGACGCTCAAGCTACTAATGCTTTATTTAGTTTTGTGAGCGTAGATGTTTTTAATTCAATATGCAATCTCAAGAGTGCTCATGAAATGTGGATCAAGCTTCAAGAATTATTTGAATTATCCACATCAACAACCGATGATTGCTTTGAGGATAGGACATCGGTAGAAGAAACCTCCACTTCTACCTCAAGTGATGAAGAAACCTCAACCTCCGCCTCAAGTGATGACGAGCAACAAATTCTTTCATCGTTAACTCGTTGCTTCATGGCTAAAGGTAAAATTGAGGTAAGTGATAGTGATGAGGATGATGAGCCCTCTTATGATGAACTTATGAATATGTTAGAGGAGCTCAATAATTATCTTGGGAAGGAGAAAACAAAATATAAAATTTTAAAGCTTGAACATGACTCTCTTCAAAATGATTATAATGTGCTTAAAGAGAATCATGAATCTCTCCTTCTCAAAGAACTCACTAAGCCTAGGGTGGACATAGGAATTACATGTGATTTAATTGATGAAATGCCTTGCTTAAATGTCAATCCTATTATTTCATCAAAAAGTGACATGTCCACCTCTTGCAATAATTCAATTGATATGCCTTGTTGCTCAAATACAAATACTGCTTCTACTTCCTCTATGTCTTGTGATACTAATCTTGTAGAGAAAAATAAAGAGCTCAAGGAACAAGTCACTCAATTGAGAAGTGACTTAGAAAAGTGTTACAAAGGAAAGGTCACCCTCGACAACATTCTAAGCAATCAACGAAAGTTGGTTGACAAGAGAGGGATCGGCTACATCTCCAAGAGGGAGAAGAAAATGAAGGGCCACTACGCCTCCGTGCGCCCTCATCAAGTGGAAGTCAAGTCCACACCACCATTGGAGAGGCACACCGGCAAGAAGCAAGTCAAAACGGTCAAGAGAGGGCCAAATAGCGTGACATGCTTCAATTGTCGGGAAAGAGGACATTTCGGTAAGGATTGTCCCAAAGGTATCACTCCTAAGCCAACCCTTTACAATGATTATTATTTGCTTAGGAAAGACAAAAATGGCAATGTGTTTGCCAAGATTGTCAATTCTTCTAAGACTATGCATAATTGTAACAATCAAGTGCTTAGAAGAAATAAATCTAGAAATGTGTTTGCTCAAAAAGCTAGATTTCCCAAGACTAAAAAAAATCATGTTGATCGTGTGCTTAGGAAAAATAACAATAGCAAACCATTTGCTAGATATTCTAGATCCTCTAAGCTTTATTATTATAATGATTATCATATGCTTAGAAAGGATCAAACTAGGAATGGATTTGCTAAAAATGCTAAAACTCCTAAGCCTCCTCAATTCGATGCCAATAATTTGCTTAGGAGTAATAACAATCTCAAATCCATTGCTAGTCGTGTTAGTTCACCCAATATTATAAATGTTAGGGCCATTTGGGTTCCTAAATCTATTGTGACTAACATTTTAGGACCCAACAAAAATTGGGTATCAAAAAATGCCTAAAAGAATTTTAGGTGCTTCGAGATGCATTGGACGCTTGGCTTTTTCAAGAGGAAGGGGACTTCATCATTTCCAAATGGAGCCAAGTATGAAGACTATCTCTCAAATCATGAACCAATGCCATCTCGGGTAACAAGTATTTAAATTGATTGTTATAGCTTCTAGTCTTGTGTAGGTTAAGCTAGGTTATTCATGAAAATCAATTTGAATTGCTTGTTCATATGCTTGCTTATGATTCTTGCTCATGCTTGTTAATTGTATTGATTGTAATCTTGAGCAAGTTTGGGGTAGTGGCACATTAAGGGGGAGTGCTAAATCATAACCATGTATATTACATCCCTATGTGTGCCCATATTTATATAAGTGCTAATATATATTTTCAAAATGAAGCCATTTAGCCAAAAGTCAAAATTTTGTATACTATTAGTAATCTTTTGAAAACTAGTTCAAAAATGTATACAAATGCTTTCAAAAGGTCTTCCAATAGTTTTGGCTTCACAAAAATCTATTTTACAAAGAAAATGAGTTTCATGCCCAAAATCAAATTACTAGTATCTTGTTTTGGATTTAAACTTATAACTTTCATAGAATTAAATGTAAAATGATTTTGAAAATAATTCCAAAACGAAAAACCTAGTGTTGGTCATTCTTAACAACTTTCGTGTTCAAAAGATTTTCAAAAGACCAACCAATCAAAAGTTATTTGATTTTGAAACTCACCCAAAAACTATACTTGACCCATAATGGTCATATTATTGCACTTTGTGAGTTTCTTCATTTGGACTAGATCTTGTGTAGTATCTTAGTTCAAAATGATATTTAAGACTCATACACAAAATTCAAATCTCTATATCTCATCTTATTCTTCATTTGAATCTTGTGTTGAAATATTTGGCTTTGTTTTACAAATGGCTATTTCAAAAGGACCATTTTGGTCAAAAGTCAAATCTTATGTTTAAAAGGCCTAAAATTGTAAAAATCTTTGTAAAAGTATTTTAATACGTATTTCAAATGTTTTACAAGCTTTCAAAATGAAAATTTTATGTTGAAATCAAAATTGATCAAAATTCTTGTTTTCACCCAAAATAGCCTATTTAAGTATATTGCTCAATCTTGGCTTTCAAATTGGATTTCATTATCTTTTCAAGTGGTATCATGGTTTCTAAATGTATTTTAAATCCTACAAGCCATGAGGATTCAATTTTTATGAAATCCGAAATTAAAATTGCACCTTGAGGTCCTTTATGTTTTTAATCTCATTTTCATGCCTCAAAGCGCAATTTGTCATATCTTTCAAAATAAAATTCTTTTTTCAAAAATTCCTTTTGTAAAACCTTATAAATAGTCCAATGTTTATTTCTGGAAATTTTCAAATCATTTGGACTTCATTTGAATTGTTTTTGCAAAAAAATTGCTTTTTCAGCCTGTCAGAACCGGTACTACCGCACCTGAATGGCGGTAGCACCGGCGGCCGGTAGTACCGCATCTGAATGGCGGTAGCACCGGCCTGGGTAGATCAGTTCTGAAAATTCATATTTTTCAAATTTGGTTTTGGAATATCTTTTGATTGGAACTTCCTTTCTCAAAAATTCCTTTTGGAAAAGCTTCTTATGATCCCAAATTATATTTTTTGCAAATTTTAAAATCCTTTGAAAATTATGAAAATTATTTGGCTTATTTTCAAGAGATATCCATTAAGTTTCCCCTGATATATTTTAAGTGGTATCCATTTGGGGTCTTTTTGAAATATCATTTCAAAACCAAAACTTGTAAATGTCTAAATGCTAATAGCTCCATGCTTCAACTCTTGAACCTTATGGGAGCTTATTTTAATCAAGTTTTGTGCATTTATCTCTAAATGGTATCTCTAATGTTATTGCTCTGATACCTTCAAATCTTTCCAAACCTTCGAGAAAATTAAGGGGTATTGATTTCTATCGAGTGGTACCAACTTTTTCTTTGTTTTATAAATTCTTACAAATGGTATCGACCTCTACCCCTCATGCATTTTTATGAATTTTAATGATATTTCAAACTCATATGGATTAATTTCCCATTTGAAGCTTAATTGTAAGTTCAATCTCTCAAGGACTCTCTGTGTGAGATCCTTTGTATGATTGAATTATCTAACGGGGATAAATTCATATTAAGCTGAGTTTAAATGAAAATGCTTTATTTTAAAATGGTTCATTTGACTTTGCTTATCTTACAAGTGTTTCTTCAAGCAATGTCTCTTGAGATTTTTCTCATTGATATCTTTCTTTCTCAAGTGGTACCTCATGTTTTAATGATCTTTCAAGTGGTATCTTTTTCATATAGTATCACTTGAAGAAATATTTATATGTGGTATAATTTGAAAAGTAAGCACTACAAGTGGTACAAGTTTCTTATTCTCCTTAAAGTAGTACTACAAGTGATGCTTCTTCAAAAAGATTTCTTTTAAGTAATTTCATTGAAAATCTTATTAGAAAATTGGTATCAGGCCTTCTTTTAGATAAATTCCTTGTTTAAGTCATATTAGGAAAATTATGGACTCTTCAAGTGAGTCATGATGAATTCATTGAATAGTCTAATAAAATGAGGAATTTTATTTGAATGTATTTCAAATAGTCCTTTTGAGATTTAACTCTAAATATGGCCTCCTTCTAAAAGTGGTTTACTCTTTTAGGTCATATTTCAAAAGTTTACAAAAACATTGGCCTTAATTCTTTAAAACCAAAATTCCTTGCAATGGTCACATGATTTCATTTCAAATCATTTTATGACCAAAAAGGGGGAGGATTATTTCATTTCAAATAACTATATTCGATTGCTTCTCTTACCAAGCTCTATACTCTTTTTAATTTGACATGTGATCTCCCAAGTGATGCTTAGCCCTCGATATTTTCAAGTGGTACAACCTCCTTTTGGATTGGTTTTTCATTTTTGGTGTTTAATGCCAAAAGGGGGAGAATTATTATGAGCTTAATTCCCTCATTTGGATCTTTGAGTTTAATGCCTATTAAGGGGGGAGAACTTGATGTGTGCACTCGATTCTCATTGGTTAAAACTTTATAAGTGATATGAGTGCTTGGTTTGGTTAAGCAATATAAGTTAAGTGGTATTAAAGCTAAGTTATGTGGTATATAGAGCTTATATTGGTATTAGAGCTTATATTTTTTATAAGTAGTAAGGGCTTGAATTTTTATGCCATAAGGGGATATGCATTTCTTGGAAATTTTATTTGTAATATTCGATCTTTAAGTTTCAAAACCCCTTCATAAATTGTTTTTCATCCAAATGAGCAATTAATGTAGGATTTGTCATCAATCACCAAAAAGGGGGAGATTGTAAGTTCAAGCTCTATTGGTTTTGGTGATTGGTTTAATATTAATGTTTAATCATTGTTTAATGACAAATCTAATCATTATGAGACTAACATGTTTTATTAAGTCTTATTCTTATTAGTCTCATACCTGGATGGAAAATGGAAAACCTAAGGTATGCACTCGTATTCATTCTACTATATAAATGCATACTTAGAATTCAAGTTAAAGTATGGACTCCTTCATTGCTTTAGACCAAATATGTGCATTATGTTTTTAATTCATATATACATGAATGCACATATCTAGGGGGAGTTGATAATTTAACTTGATGTTTCAATTGTATTGATCCAAGTCCTCTTGTCTTATAATATAAAGGATCAAGACCTTGAAACAATCTTTTGAGTATATATGACTTGTGTAGTTATATGCTCATGTCAATTTAAATGAGTTTAAATTGAGTTCGATTGTCTCTCAATCAATCAAAGAACATTTCATCATGTGTTGATGGTGTTTCCTTGTTGATTAAAGACAAGCGAAAAGTTCTTGAGTATAATGAAGCATTAGTTGCATCAAAGTGCTCAAGACACAATTAATCTTTCAAATTAATTTGGGTTATGCTCAATCGATCTTGGAGGCATCCATTATGTGTTAATGGAGTGCGGTGATGATTGAGACAACCATGTTTGTTGGACTAACATCTTCCATGAGTTGTGAAGTAGGTTAAGTCCAAGATGATGAAGAATCGGGAAGAAGAAGTCATCATGTGTTGATGAACTTCAAGAGGTGATCCCGAAGTGAAGAGAAGGGCTAGAGAAGGTTCATCATGTGTTGATGACCAAGAAGAAGAAGATGTGATCCTGGAGAGAAGATGATTGGAAATCATAAAAGCTCCAAGTGGATCAAGCGCGGCAAAGGTATAACTAGCTAGGGCTAAGGATGTGTTCCTAGTCTTTTACCGGTCTCGGTGTTTGGTTGTGAGACCGGGTTGCTTGTTAGGTGCTGTACTATTAAGAGGGGTTGAGTCTTTTAGCTTGAGCTTCATCATGTGTTGATGAACTCGATCCGGTTCACTCTAGCTCACTCTCTTGTTTGATGTTTGCATAAAGCTAACCATTTGGCATGTGTTGCAAATGGGTGAAGCTTATGCATTTGGATTTTGTATGAGCAAGGTATTTGCATGTGTTGCAAATAAGGGTGCTCATACTTGTATCTTATTTGAATCTTATTTGATTTGGTTTTTGCTTGGAGCTAAGTTTTGCATGTGTCGCAAAAGGAGAGAGCTCAAGCAATTTGGTTTAAAGTGGTTGCATGGAGTTAGAGATTTGCATGTGTTGCAAATAGAGAGCTCATGCACTTGTAATTGTTGTGGTTGCTTGCATAGTGCTAGAGATTTGCATGTGTTGCAAATAGAGAGCTCATGTTTTGGTATTGCTTGGAGCTAAGTTTTGCATGTGTCGCAAAAGGAGAGAGCTCAAGCAATTTGGTTTAAAGTGGTTGCATGGAGTTAGAGATTTGCATGTGTTGCAAATAGAGAGCTCATGCACTTGTAATTGTTGTGGTTGCTTGCATGGTGCTAGAGATTTGCATGTGTTGCAAATAGAGAGCTCATGTTTTGGTATTGCTTGGAGCTAGGTTTTTGCATTTGTTGCAAAGAACAATGCTAAAGCAAAAAAAATTGGTTTAATGTGTATTTGCAAGTTCGTTGTGCGAATAAACCGAGGTCTATGAGTCCGGAATCCCGAGAGCATGTGAGTAGGGCTTGCAACGGGTGTTTGCAAGTTGACTGGGTCTTGTGTTGACCTTCACATGGCTAGGGGGATTAATCTCATAGACTCGGGTTTGATTTGCTTAATACGTTTTGCAAATAGATCTTGAGTGGTTTACAAAATGTGCTTTCGTTAGTTGGATTTGTTATTTGCAAATGTGTTGTGCAAATGAACTTGAGATTATGGGTTCCGATCCTAAAGCATGTGAATAGGGTTTGCAAATGTGTTTTGCAAATTGACTTGATCATGTGTTGATCATCACATGGCTAAGAGGATTGATCTCATAAGTTCTTGGTTTATTTGCATATGTGTTTTGCGAATAAGTTGTGCTTAATGAGATTCTTTGGAGTATGTGATTAACATATGCAAATGTGTTTTGCATAGTGTTGTGATCATGTGTTGATCCTCACATAGCTCCAAGAATATATCTTTAATGGTTTGGAGAAAAGTTTTTGTGAAAAATAGTGTTTTCTCCCTGAGGCCGGTCATACCGCCCTTGTAAGGCAGTAGCACGGGTCCGTGCTACATAGATTTGGCCGGTAGCACCGAAGGTCCGGTGCTACCGTCTCTCTGGCCGGTGTGGTTTTTCCAGAGAGGGGTGCTCTTTGGGCGGTCTGGCGGTCCGGTGCTACCGCCCATGGTAGGCCGGTAGCACCGGAGGTCCGGAGCAACCGCTCCTCTGGCCGGTGTGAAAAATCCAGAGGAGGTGTTTTTTGAGTTCGGCCTGAGGCCGGTGCAACCGGGGTTGAGGCCGGTGCTACCGCCCGAGCGGTAGCACCGCTCCGCTGGCCGGTGCTACGGAAATCTGCAGCGGCTAGTTTTGTAGCCGTTGGCGAGAGGCCGTGCTACCGGTCCCGATGAGGGCGGTAGCACCGGGTTTCTTGAGTTTTTCAGCTTTTAGCCCCAACGGCTAGTTTTAGCTTGGAGGCTATAAAAGGAGGCCTTGGGGGCAAGGGCAGGAGGTTGGCAGTGTGCTAGAGCATTTGGGTGTTTGTAGGAGTTGTGTGCATGTGTTGCCCTCTTCCATTTGCTTCTTGAGCTAGTGTGAGCCTCTAATTGCATGTGTTGCAATTAGGAGAGGATTGAGAGTCTCTTGTGCATGTGTTGCACTTGAGGAGGATCCTTGTGCATGTGTTGCACTTGGTGATCACCGGAAGCACATGTGTTGTGCTTGGTGAAGTTCAAGCGAGAGGATTCGGCTTGTTACTTTGGAGGTTGCCGACTCCTAGACGGCGTGGGCGTCGTCTTGCGGAGCTCTCAAGGTTGTGAGAAGCCCCGGTGAAGTTTGTGAAGGTTCGGGTTGAGCCTACGCGAAAGCGTGAAAAACCACATCTAGTGGATTCGAGGTGGGTGCTCAATTCGTGGAGCCGGTCCAATGTGTTTGGGCTAACCTCAACGTGGACTAGGGGAGACCGGCAAGTCTCCGATCACCACGGTAAAGAGTATTGTGTCTCTGGTGCTTGCCTTGTTCTCTTCATTTATATTAAAGCAATTTACATTCATAGAATTAAATTGATTGATTGCTTGTCTTTAGAATTGTTTTTTGTTAGAGACATAATTAGTTAGTGCACATAGTGAGCCTAGTTGATTTAGGCTTTAATTGTCAGAACTTTAGTTTATCGCTTCCGCATTATTATTGATAAGGTTTTGGCATAAGGGTAATTAGGGGTGAATTGCTTTGTAGAAATTAGAAAGAGAAAGTTTATTTTAAAAAGCCGCCTATTCACCCCCCTCTAGTCGGCATCCTCGACCTTACAGCTATGGAGCAAACACTAGAATTTAGAACACCATAAACAGGATGAATAGAATAAGAATTTCAGCAACTCGAATGTGAATAAATATCAAACTTTACTGTCAAGAAACATTAATAACTCTAGATCTACTCATCCAAGATTTATGAAACTTTAAACATAGCAAGATAAGGTCATCAGGGTTATGATTCCAAAAGGAACTGCAAAACGAAGCCCAAATGAGAGACATATCTAGCTCATTGTCCATGCCGCACAAAAACAGGGATTTCAAAAACTTGACCGTCAAGAAACATTAATAACTTTATATATACTTATCCAAAATTGATGAAACTTGATACATATCAAGATAAGGCCCTCAGGGTTATGATTCCAAAAGTAATTTCAAAACAAATCCCAAACGAGAGACCTATCTAGCTCAACATCCACGCTGCACAAAAACAGGAATTTCAGAAACTTGACCACGAAGAAACCTCTATAACTCAAGTTTTACTCATCCAAACTTGATGACACTTGAACCATGACTAGGGAATGGCCTTAGGACTATGATTCCGGAATGAATTGCAAGTATAAGATTAAGGTCTCAACCTTTCAGGCAAAAAGTTCAAGCTACACCAAAAATCTCAAGAACACGATGTTGCAAATACAACTTGAGCAAGAATGATTTCTCATGGATATTGCTGGGTTGATCCATGTTCTAGATGAATTTTTCAACATCTTATATATCCTAGATCTAATAGAAACACAACAAGTAGAAGGAGAGGAAGCAAATCTCAAGTTGCATGAAAGAAACAAGCAAAAATGCAAGAAATAAAATAAATTTCAGAACATCGATGTACTTAGATTTTGCATTGCTTAGGGAGAGATGGTTACAAAGCCACACTTCATGGCGGGCAAAGCTTAAAGAGCATAAAAAAAAACCAAAAAACCCTTCTAAGGCTTGGCATGGAGGCATCCATTCACCCCTCTATTTATAGCTTAGTAGAAGCAATCTCCACCTTGAGATGACCTTTTTGGCCCTTAAGAAACCTCACCAAGTGTTGAGATTCACTCCATCACTCATATATGGGCTAAACTGCAACTCAACAATATAACAGGTTTTAACCATATACTTGCATACTTCTCAAAGCGTCACTTAAGTTCAAGATCCAATAACCCTTTAACACTAACTTAACCTCTACTCCATCCGCGAACCTTTGAACCAACGATCCTTCTTCGCTTGAGTAGGGCTTAAGTTAGCATCTCATCTATCCACTTGTCATCCTGGCTTGCAGCAACTGCCCAGTCTTAGTCATCTTTCGATGTCACTTTGACCATCTAGACCTCAGCTATCCTAGCCTAGTTGCGATCTCCTCCGCCTCACCATGACCTAGCTCTGAAGTCCTGCAACCATCTCAGACAAGCAAAACATAAAATAGCATTGCTCAATATAATATGCAATATGTAATCAACATATGTATAAATTTCCAATTAAGTGCATCGCTCAAGCTCACTAGGCCGATCTGTCTGTCGGCACAAGGCCGGTTAGACTTACAGCACATCGATAGCAGCCAATAATTACAAATTTAGTTTTCCAAGCCCAAAATAAACCCACACAAATCGACATAAGCCTAACAAATATTACATAGTCATCACGCATCCATGAGTTGACCTCCACATGGTCTTACAGATATCCAAGTTATGGTTGTACATGAAGTGAGTATGCTATTCCCACCACTGCACATCGCCTTCGATGTTCACCTAAAAACAACAACAAAGCAAGGATGAACCAAAAGACTCAACAAGTGTATAATAAAATAATTAACATCAACAAAAACAATAAACATAACTTAACTATGTCAACATCCATGTATCACTACGTAAAATAACCATGTCATGACCTGTAAATCTCTTTTTATCTTTTCTTTTCATTAATGCAACGCAATATCCATATGCACCCTTTAAGCTCATATTGGTATAGTTGAGGGAACACTTGTTGATATACACTATCTACCTCCATTCATTGGAGGTTCGTATCGAAGTAGGTCTTTCCCTCTATCTCGTGGCGGTGCCTACCAAGTAGGTCTTTCTCTCGGACTAGTCATATAGCTTTCTCATCAACCTGGATCATGCACTTTGGACTAGTTATATAACTTACTCACCGACCTTGCTCATATGCACTTTTTATGATGTGAATGCAAGTGATGCAATACTTTCTGATAATCATTTACCATATACCAACATTACCCAATATCCATTGATATCCTGTACTCATTGTCATCCTATCACATCATATTAAACACGAATAAAAGTAAATATAGTATGGAGGGTAAATTTAGATAACTAAGAGCAGTAATAAACAACCGTCAACTGTTCTACGATGCACTTGCCTTTCAATCACGGATAGTAGGACGATGTATAAATGACACCAACCCCAAAGTTACACCACCTTGTGAGCAATCAATTCCGCAATCAATTCCAACTCAATACATGACCGATAGCACATACATACAACAACAAATAGATAATGCCCCTACGTGTAAACCTGGCCAAAACAACCACCATCCACCGAAAACTGTCTATCCTAGCAATCAAACAACCATAAATTTTACCCCCAAACCTAAACATATTAACTTATATACTTTCTGGAAACTACCCAAAATTCCCAACAAAACTCTAGTTATCACAATTTTAAAACTAAGCTACCTAAACCCTCGTTTTCAGCCCCAAAGGTTGCTCTGTTACTTCTCTGGACAGCAAGGTTTGCCTTTCGACATCTATTTTTCTACAACATGAAAATTTGCTATCACTTCTAGAAAATAATGGAAATTACCTAACTTTTCCTAGTTATGACTAAAATTATTTTCATCCATCTACTACTGTGCCTAATATGCCAAAGTTCACAACTTCTACCAACGATGCCGAAATACTGGGACCAGCACCCAACTTGCTCACCTCACTTTTATAAATGATTTTTGGGATAGGAAATGGAAAAAATGATATTTATCTCATAGGTTGTGATGATATTTTTCAGGAAAAGAGGTAGATTCCAATGTTGGCGGTCTATATTGATTTTCCTTGTTTTCTCTATTGGATTTTAGGTGATTATTTTTTTAGAAGTCCTTCTATGCATCGCCCTCGATACAAGTTGCACAAACCATGAAACATGTCAAGCGGTAAGTAATCACCATCTACTCTCCATTCTTGCTTTAATATTTGTGTAACTTTTTAAAAGTGATGCATAGAAGTACCTCCTTTTTTCTAGGGATAATTCATATTATACTACTCTAAAGGTTAGCAACCACTGCAATATCACTACAAAGATTTTTTAACACAATACTATTTCCACTCTTTTTCCCTTTTAAAACCATTTTGGATCTTTTAACTCGTGTGAAAATACACATTTGCCCCCACGCTTTGTAGTATGGCACTTACATTATTATGTTGAGTAGTTATTTGTTAAGTATTGTCTAGTATCTACCATTCTACCGGATTTAGCATGCCCTCGGCTTCTCCAACTTTGGAACCAATGTTAGTAGAACGTTAATCGGTTATGTGTTTTTAAGTATGTGTTATATCCTAAATTTCTATAGTCTTAATGTTGCAATGTATATCTCCTGTTCAACCTGTTTCTTTCAATCCTCTTCTTTGTTTTGCAATCAGGTGCTTCTTTCAAGATACACATTGTTTTTAGCATATATCACGTGTGAATATGATCTTGTATATTCCAATCCCATGCTTGCTGGTTGCTTCTATAGAATATCTTCTATCTTGTGGTTGGATGAACTAGTAAAGACAGCACTAGGATAACTTACATTAGTCACAGTCACGATTCACGGTCGGCTGGACCAAATGATTTGCCATCTCAAAATAGAGCAATTGGTTGGGTTGGACCGTGGAGGGAAAATGTGTCTTTTTGCGCAGGTTAAAAGGTGCAGAATGATTTAAAAAGGGAAAAAGAGTGGAAATGGTATTGTATGGAATCAAACATGTTTGAAGTAGTATTCCCTCAAGAAAAATATTTGGAGTGGTATTTCATTGGTTGCCAACCTTTGGAGCGGTATAGTATGAATTATCCCTTTTTTCTATTGTTTAAAAGATTTGGGAGTAATTCGTGTGAGAACGGAGGTAGTGTATTTGGTGGGTGCAGTAGTAGCGCGTGAACAATTCAATAAGCTAAAAACGAGTGAGGAGGTGATTTGTTTTTTTTCTTAAGCTTTATGTTTGGGAGAGTTTAATGGTGGTGCCCCATGACAGTTGGGGTCCAGCACCCGCCTCGCTTGTAGTCATGATTTTTAGGATTGGAAATGGAGAAAATCAAAATTTATCTAATTGGTCGTGATGGTTTTTTTTCCTCAAAAAAGAGGAAGATTTGATTTCAAAAGAGAAAAAGATGTAGATTTGAACGTTGGAGGCCTATGTTGATTATTGTTTTTTTTCCTATGTTAGGTTTTAGGTAATATTTTTCTAGTATTTAAATAATTGGGAAATACCTGGTATGAGAATGGTGGTGTTGTGTCATTTTGTGGGTGCATGTAGTAATTCATGAACGATCCAACAAGGTGAAGGCAAGCGGGCCGGGAAGCAATTTATTTATTTTGGCTTTATATTTGGAAGAGTTTAATGGTGGTGACCTGCGGTTACTAGATGGGCTGGATGAGGAAAGATGACAGTAGGGGCTACATGCACCTCGCTTGCCTCGCTTTTATACATGATTTTTAGGGATTGGAAATTGAAAAAATCAGGATTTATTTCATTGAATGTGATGGTATTTTTAGAAAAAGAGGTAGATTTGAGTGTTAGAGGCCTACATTGATTTTCCTTTTTTTTCCTCTGTTAGGTTTTAGGTGGTTATTTTTTCTAGTGCTTAAAAGATTTGGAAATACTGGTATGAGAATGAAGGTATTTTGTTTTGTGGGAGCAGTAGTAGCGCGTGATTTGTTTCTTCTTTGGCTTTATGTTTGGAAGAGTTTAATGGTGATGCCTATGGTTATTAGATGAGCTTGACATGGAAAGATGATAGATAGGGCCCAACACCTGCGCTTTTACTCATGGTTTTTTGGATTAGAAATGGAGGAAACCAAGATTTATCCCATTTGCTATGATGGTTGTTTTTTTAGAAAAAAGGTAGATTTGATTTCAAAAGAGAAAAAGGGGTAGATTTGAATGTTGGATGTCTATGTTGATTTTTCTTTTTTTCCTTGTCAGATTTTAGGTAATTATTTTTATAGTATTTAAACAATTTGGGAGTACCTGGTACGAGAACAGAGGTGTTGTGTCATTCGATGGGTGTAGGTAGTAATGCATGAACGATCCAAGAAGGTGAAGGTGAGAGGGGAGGTGATTTATTTATTTTGGCTTTATATTTGGAAGAGTTTAATAGTGGTACCTTTGGTTACTAGATGGGTTGGATGGGGAAGGATGACAATCTCACTTGGCTCGCTTTTATACATGATTTTTGGGGATTAGAAATGGAGAAAATCGGGATTCATCTCATTGATTGTTATGGTATTTTTCAGAAAAAGAGGTAGATTCCAGTGTTAGAGGGCTATTGATTTTGTAACACCCTAACTCAACATTGAGCCTAGAATGCTACTACTATCCACTTTCACTCCAAATTCGAACCCCTGTTACAAGATTTCAGCAATATGCTACTCACAATATGTACTCCACATGGCATTAATAGTCTACATTATAAGAGATTCACGCTAAGAACAAAATTAAGCAACACACAAATATATTCTTGGAACCTCGTGTCCAAAGACACTCAAGGACACCCTCTTGAGAACGCCGAGAACCATACGCCCACGAGCATTATCTAGACTAGACAATTAGCATCAACCGAAAGATAAATAAATGCATAAATTCGCCAACTTTTGAAAGAAACCACATAAACCATGGAGGACTAAATATTTCCATTAAGGATACATTATAAAATAGAAAAGTAGCTAAGCAAATTATTAAAGTCAACATATGATAACTAAATGTGATATCTAAGTTATGGCAGTACATGAAGTGAATGTGCTATTCCCACGCATGCAAGGGTGAGTCCATGTTCACCTAAAAAAATAAACAAAGCAAGGGTGAATCCAAAGACTCAGTAAGTACATAATAAAACGATAAACATCAACAAAACAATAGACATAACTTAACCATGTCAACATCCATGTATCACTACGTAACATAACCATGTCATTATCCATAAATCTCTTTTTATATTTCCTTTTCATTAATGCAATACAATGCAATGTCCATATATAACTTTTAAGCTTATACTAGTATAGCTGAGGGAACACCCATCGATGTACACCCTCTAACTCCATCCCTTGAAGGTGTCTACCGATGTAGGTCTTTCCCTCCATCCCGTGGAGGTGTCTACCGATATAGGTCTTTCTCAAGAATGCTTCAGACTAGTTATATAACTTTCTCATCAACCTGGCTCATGCACTCTAGCTAATTATATGAACACTCCAGCAAGGCACCAAGGTAGCAGCATGCATGACCATATCTCTCCATTCCTATGTTTAATATGATGGCTTGAATGTTTAAAAGAAACTGGGTATATATTACATGGTGATTATCAATGGTATTACCTCTTATTTAATGCGGGTTTTCTCCATGTTTTAATTAAGTGGAAGTTTATGTCATTTGGTGGGTGCCAGAGTATGAGCACAACAAAAAAATGTAGGCAACATTTGTAATCGTATCTCCCCTTCCCAAAATCTTAATATTTAATACAATGAGTAATGTGTTGAACGTTGCAAAAGCATCATATCCATATTGTAAAGTGGCTATGAATTGTACCTCCTTTTGTTTAATGTAGTCATTTTTCATGTTTAAATTTTACTCAAGATATCTAGGCGTAGAATAGTTATGTTATATCAATTGTTGGGCACTAGTAGTAACATATAAACATTCCAAGGCAACAAGGTATATAGAGATACGTATATATCACCCAGTTTCTCCTTTTTCTCATTTTCAATGGTGTTTTTTGTGAGGGCATTTTCAGGAGCTTAATGTGCTAAGCCAAACATTTTATGAGCAATGATTATGTATTGTTGAGTGAATTCTCTATTGCACTCCTTTGGGTTTAAGGTAATATCTTTTGTATCACGTTTAAATGGCATTCTAGGAATTGGCTCTATAGAGACACAACCACATTTATTAGGTATACATAGAAACACATTACACTTAGCAAGCCAACATGGTAGAGATATGATGTGATATTTCAAAAAGAAAAAAATAATTAAAATGGGGATTTTTTTCGCGATGGGCCAGTTTTGGGCCAAGGGGGGAAGGGGCTTTGCCCCTAACCCTAGCCGCCCCTTCCCACACCTTTTCCTCCCCAAGCCGTAGTCCCCTCCCCCATGCAGCCACCCCTATCCTCTCTTCCCCCTAGCTGCCTCCATTCCCCCCTCACGTCCCCTCCTCCCTTGGCAGCCACCTCTCCCCCTCCCTAAACCCTAGTCGCCTCTCCTTCTCACCCCAGTCGTACCCCCTCCTTCCTCCTCTCCTATGGAAACTACTAGACTCCCCTCCTTTGTTGCTGCCCTTGGAGGTGTCAAGGGTCGTGGAGTTCCTAGGGCTGGAGATTGGGTTGTGTGGAGGAGCAACGAATGCGCGATCTGAGGAGAATTGTCGACGTCACAACTCCATCGAGTCTTCGTGTGCAGGTATAACCCTTAGGTTTTTCTTGGTGATGTTGGTGCTGTGATAGAGTGGTATTTTGGTGGTTTCCCTAGGAGTTGTGGGTTGGGGTGATCATCGGATTGATTTTGGAGAAGGATTAGATTTCGAGTACTCGCTGGTTAGATCTTCAGGTCGAGTTTCTGGTTACTTATGGCCAGTTTCAGAGGTCCTATAAGTTATGAAAAATGTAGAAATTTATATAAAATTTTATTAAAGTATAAGGACATAAAATTTTGTTAAGCGATTTAAAAGTTATGTCCTGTTGAAGCTTGTTGTCCAGATTTGGATCACTACAAGTAGCAGTTGTGGAAATCTGCAGATTAGGGCTATTTAGTAGCCGTATTAAATTATCTCCATAACTTGAAAAAGCTAGATAATTTTCTATAGATTTCATAAATGTCATGGTCTATTATTTTTGGAGTTGTATAAAAATATTTACGAAATTATGAAGTATGTTGTCGAGTGAGACAACAAATCGGTCTTCAGGGCTAAAATTGAGGGGTTAGATGAATTAATTGAAAAGGATGGATAGCTAGAAATTTATGGGTAATCTTCTGTAGTTTTCATAAAGTATGTGGTTTTCTATGTTTGAGCTCTTGAGCTAGAAATTATGGTTTCCCAACCGCTAGGACAACAAAAGGGGTGAGCTGTCTGGCGAGTGAGAAGGCTAAAATTGGGTTGTGTGTGGGTGTGATGTCGTTATGTTTGATACTTGTACTGTTAGAACCTCACACCACTCTATTCCTCGTGGGTAAAGAAGCAAGTACATCATATAACGATGACGGGTTGATATGAATTGATGTTTAAGTTGAAATTTGATACCTTGTCCTATGTGAATGTTATAAATTATTACCCCTGTTTATGCTCATGTTGTGTTGTGATTATGTTAAGATTGAAAGAGTGGAACATGGTAATAACTTATGCCATTTGCATATGTGCATTCATAATGGAAGAGGTGACTTGTGTGGACCTCTATGACCCAATCGTCGTGGGCATGAAATACCTACTATGGTAGGCCCCTCCACGGGATGGAAGAGAATGAGAGGGTGCGACACTAAAGGGTGTGTACTCAGCTATACCGGTATAAGCTATGAGATATGCATTTGAGCATGTAGCATGATGCATTACATGAACAAAGTAAAAGAATAGATTTGTCGAGACCCGAATATGCAAATCTGGACCCTCTGTGTATATCGCACTAGTCCAAGATCACGCTAGTGCACACAGGCTCAACATAGATGAATATCACAATCATACACATCGAAAACATAATAAAAGACTTCATCAATTAATTATTAACCTGTTGACTGACCTTATCGTTGACCTTACATGAATATGCCTCGCAAGGCTAAACTGTGAATAACAAATTAAACTGCAGCAGAATGAAGACGAAGATAAACCTCTCAATATACCACAGACAACTAACAAGGCTAGCACCTTAGACATTCGCCTCTTCTAGACACTCGTCCTCCAAAGCCGATGTAGACTCCTCCTTAACTGGTGATTTGATTGTTGACAAGGGTGACTACATAACGCACTCAACAAGTTGTGCACAGAATGCAATTCTAACATAACTATATGCAAGGCTTATTCCGATGGAATTGCTGATATAGCTATTTTGCAATAAGGCAACATTTTCAAATGAATACAATAAATATATTGGAAAGATAGTAAAACAAATAACAATAAATAATAACTTTTAGCATTTCTCAAGTAAACATAGCACCCAGCCCTAACATATTCCAGACTTTCACCGGATCCAGCTTTCCATCCAAGTTTTTATTTTACAAATTCTATTCCTTGACTATAATTCCTGAGCATTGTTCAATACCGCGAGCACGGCTATCTGAATAGATTATACACTCTGCAGAGGTTGTACGCTTTACACACACGACATGATTGTCTCCTTGTGCAATCGATACACACTTTCTTTGGTGTGCTGCAGAGAGATTATGACAAAGCTTTTACAAAGGTCTGGCTTAACCCAGTACTACCCGCTAAGGTTTCAACACTGAAGGGACTGGTTACCACAATTAGGGCCCCCTCTTGCGCAATGTGAGTTTCATCGTTCGGTCGGATCTCACCACCACTGGTAGTACCAAAGCTAAGACATTGCTAATTAATCAGCTAGGTCTGTCCCATTCCAGACATGTGGTTGCATATTTGACTCAGGTCAAAGGCTTGCAAGCTTAAGTCCTTAGGTTGACCGAGGCAAGACTTCTACAATCCATTCTGCCACATAGACCCACCTTGGCTTAATGCCCCTTGCCACTTGCTCCAATCTAAATCATTATCACCCCAGTTGATTACCATGCAACACATGTCATCAACAATTCAACTTTGTTGCAGAACAACATGTGTTACCACAACTCAGCATCATCGTGTGACAACACATGACACACTAATTTTATAAACATATTCCATATTCCATTAGTCAAGATTAACTTTGATATTCCAAAAGACATGTGTTATACGTGGCATGGCTAAGCAAACTATACACGGCCTAACCAACCCATGTTGGCATATATTAGCATCCAACTAATAATGAATCATCCTAGGATGACAATAATCATGGCATACAAATGACATGGAAGGTATATTCCAATTAGGTTGAATAGCTCAATCCTAAACTATTTTCAAAGCAGTTCTACACATAAAACATTATACATAATTTAAATCAATATAGCAATTTTGTAAAATTGAGTTCAACATTATCAAAGCATAACTTGCCTTATAAAAGGTCTTGTTCATACTCTAGACACTAGCCTTGAGTCAACGATTCTCTCTCGGACTCTCCAAACACTTCGACGTCTATGCGTATCGAGAGAAAATATCAAATAAATACCAAAATAGAGAGTAAACAAACACAGAAAATAAAATAAAATTCACCATTAAATAGATCTCAATTTTAATTTTTTTAAAAAATTTGAATCTCCTCAATTGGAGCTCGTATCAGGAAGAACGGGGTCTCAAAAGATTTGATAAATAGGAAAAAGTAAGAAAATATTAAATAATTAATTTCCCGAATTAAATATATACTTAAAAATCCCTTTATGATGTCATCATGATGTCAGCACTGAATCTGACCAATCTCAGCTTGACACGTAGCCCTTGGTCTACGGTGAACTCGATGCACACGCTGCTAGTCAAACCGACAGGTGGGCCCCACCCTGCTAACACACGACCACCTGAAGATGACTCCGCAATGCCCATGTCAGCGCCACGCAAGTGACACACATGCACCCATAGTCAACGTGGTGGCAACGTGTATGCCACCTATCATTCACCGACCACGCCACGTCTTCGGTGACGGCGAAAGGCCCGAAAGTTGCCGATGATGGAAAAGATGCACCCCGACAAAAATATCTCAGTGTCATGGTTCCAATGCACACCTTACCTCACGCTTTGCTTCACTATAACGGCGTCGACAACCGTCGCGAACTCCGACGGCTAGGGATTCCACGGCGACACCGCTACCATGGCCTTCTCACGAAGATGGTGCACGCACAGGACGTCTCCCAAAGAGGCGGAGCTGTAACATCCCAAAATTTACCTTTATTATTATTTTATTGATATTTGTGCATTTTGTGATTTTTTTGAATTTATTGGATTTTTCTGGAATTTATTTGTATTTATTTTAAATTAAGTATATTGGCCTTTTGAGAAAAACAATTAAATATAGATAAATTTACTATAAAGTTGGGCTAAAAATATTTTTTTTGAGTTCAAAATGTCTCAAAGTATTTATGAGAATTTTCTTGGATTTTTTCCTGATATTTTTATTGCCTAAAACTAGTTAAAATATTTTCTACAATTATTTTATTAAGAAAATCCCTTTGAACAGTGTTGGGCCGGAGCCCATACTGTTTTCGCCCGGTTCAGCCCATCTTCTAGAAGCAATAGCACCAACCATCAGATCGAGATCGAAGGGCCATGAGTTGAGGCATTTTGGTCTGGAACTCTACCGAATCCGCGTTGTTGTAAGGTACGCGTGTTCGGTTAGGATCTCTACGCGTCGGCTGCGTTTGTCCGTTGGATTCGCCACGTGTCGTCATCTCGTTCATCATCTCCGTCGTGTCTATTCAGAACTCATCGCCATAGCCGTTGCGGACTCTCTGTCTGAGTCACCGCCGGAGAGGGTTAGTGACGCTATAAAAGGGAGCGCCCGGTTTGCCTTGATTCCGCAGATCAAAGCCCTAAGTGCACCAGTCAAGAATCATCGCTGTTTGGCTTTAATTCACAATCTACGTCATGTGCCACTATGAAAGAGAAATCGATGATTCGTCGCCGTCCGTTGGAGATAGTGCTTGCCGTCGGTGCCGTTCGCTTCACCGCATATCAAGGAAGCTCGTGCACACGTCAAAGTGGACGAAGGATCATCGGAGTGTTGCGTCGCTGTAAACCCTAGAACTGTCGTCGTGTTCGTTGTCATCTTCGACGTTCCGGGAAGCCAGGTAGGAAGCCGACCGCTTCATCGTGTGCCCGACGTTGAGGTCTGCTAGGCGGTACCCTTCATTCTCGCCGCCGGCGACCATCGGGCCGAGAGCACCGTCGTCCTACATGGACGAGGTCTTCCGCTGCCATGAGGCCGCTGCATCATCACCAGTAGCCGACGGTTCGCTTGCATGGCCGGCTGCTTAAGTGTTGTATAGGCACTGAGTCAGTGTGATGCGGGACCCGCATGTCAGCGGTCCAGATCCGTGTGGACTGGGTGCACCGTGGACCAATGAGGTTCATGGACTGAGTCCATGGACCGAGGGGACACGTGTAGCATTCTGGTTGGCTCGAGTCAAGGCTGACATCATCATGACGTCAGCATGACGCAATAATTATCTTCTTCAGAATAAAAATAATTCAGTTTATTATTTGATTTCTAATTTTTAGAATTTTTTAATTTTCCTTGAGCCCGTTCTCCCTCATACAAGCTCCGATTAAAGTGATTCAAATTTTTATTTTTTAAAAAAAATTGAGATCTATTTATTGGTGATTTTTTTTGAGTTCATTTGCTCTCTGTTGTGGTATTTATTTGATTTTATCTCTCGATTCGCGTAGACGTTGAGTTGTGCGACGCTTCAAAGGAAGATCCGTGAACCCAAGAACAAGTTCCAAATCAAGATCAGGACCTTTGCCAAGGCAAGTTGTGCTTTGATCCTGTTGAAACCATGTTTATAAAACTGCTATATTGTTTTACCCTATTGCATACTATTTCATGTATACAACTGTTTCAAATTAAATTGGGACTTGGCTATTATACCAATTTGATTTATACCCTACCTTGTCATTTGTATGCTATGATCTATTGTCACCCTAGATTGGTTCATTATAGTTGGTTAATACTAAAATCAACCTGGGATGTTTAGACCGTGTTAGTTGCTTAGCCATGCCACGTCATCACCTGTACTTCAATCATCAATGTTTAATCTTGACTAATGGAATATGAAACAATGTTATGAACTTGTGTCATGTGTGGTCACACAATAAGATTGAGTTGTAGTGGCGATGGATGTCACGCAACGACGTTAATCGCTTAGATATGGGCAAGTGGCAAGTGTGCCAAGGTGGGCCCGATGGGAAGAGGGTATGTGGAAGTTTTGTTTTGATCATCTTAAGGATTTAACCTTGCAAGACTTTTATCTGAGTCAATCATGCAACCACATGTTTGGTATGGGACAACTTAGCTGATTAATTTGCAATGTCTTAGCTTTAGTACTACTTGTGGTGGTTTGGGTCCAGGTTCACGGATAAACTCACATGGCGCAAGAGGGGGGCCCTATCGTGGCGGTTTAACCCTTCAGTGTTGAAACCTTAGCATGTAGTACTAGGTTAAGCCAGAGCATTGTAAAGGCTTTGTCATGATCTCTCCGCTGACACACCAAAGGAAGTGTGTTAATTGCATGGCAACAAGAGACAATCATGTCGTGTAGGTAAAGTGCATAACCTTTGCAGAGTGTAAATCTATTCGGATAGCCGTGCTCGTGGTATTGAGCAATGCTCGAGAATTACAGTTAATGGTTAACTTAATTAAATGGAAAACTTGGTTGGGATGGCAGGATTGCCAGATGGAAGGTTGGAACTTGACTTAGGGTTGGATACCTTTGTTTACTTGAGAAATGCTGAATCTAACTATCACTATTATTTGTTTTACTATCTTTACAATCTATTTATTATACTTCTTCATAAATGCTGCTTTACTGCAAAAGAACCATGTTAGCCATTCCTTTGGAATAAGCCTTACATATAGTTATGTTAGAATTGCATTCTATGTACAACTTGTTGAGTGCTTCAAGTACTCACCCTTGCCACCAACACATCACCAGTTGAGGAGTCTACACCAGTACTGGAGAAGGAGTACCAGGAGGAGACGAATGTTTAGGATTCGAGCCTTGTCATTTGCCTGTGGTATACTGAGGGGTTTATCTATATTTTCATTCCGCTACAGTTTAACATGTTTTTCAGCCTTGCGAGGCATAGTCATGTAAGTTGACCATAAGATCGTTCAACAGGTATTAATTAATAAATGATGTCTTTCGTAATATTTTCGTTATGTATGATTGTGATATTCATCTATGTTGAGCCTGTGTGCACTAGCGTGATCCTGAACTAATGCAGTATACACAAAAGGTCCGGATTTGCATATTCGTGTCCCGACAGGAGCTAATGTGACTGATGGCGGCCCTCGAAGCTCACAGACGACGAAGAATCTTGGACTTCTTCCTCTCAGTGAACTTCACAAAAACTTACAAAATTCGGCGATCTCGCTACCGCATCTGATAAATTGATCTAGGGCTTGGATTTGGTTTGATGAGGCGGATCTGGTGTGCACGCTAAATAGGCTCGGGCATCCAAGACATAGCCAGCAAGGACTCCGAGTCTGCCATGGCCACGGAGCTTAGCCAGGAGTCTGAGTTGAAGACGATGACCAAGCACCCCATAGGTGTCAGCAATGGACGGACAGATACGAACAAATGTGGCTTTATCCAGACCGTAAATGAGATCAATGGCCATGGCCACTAGGGTTCCCAAAAGCCATCGATCGATCCGAGCCACACGTCAAGATCCAACGGCCAAACGGATTAGGATTCTCAAGCATTCATGATCGCCCAATGAGATTCGACGGCCAAGATTAGCATGCTCACAGTGATTGGGCCAAGCGGTCGAACTGGGCTGGCGAAACGGTAACGGGCCGAGCCAGAGGTTTTGACCCAAGCACTATTAAAACGTTTCAAAAGCTTTTCCTAATTTAAATATTTACAAAAAAAATAAGCTAAATAAAATAGAAAAAAATACCAGAAAGATTCTAGAAAATTTTCTAGAAATATTTTGAAACATTTGGAACTCAAATAAAATACTTTTGGAAACTCTTTATTAAAATTTTCCCATTGTTTAAATAATTCTCATAATAGGCCATATTCAATAACAATAAATAAATCCAAATAAATTCTAGAAAAATCTCAAAAATTCATAAAATCCACAAAAACCATATTAAATCCAAATAAGCCAAAATTGGAACGTTATAAGATTTAAATTAATGAGTTCTCCTATATGTATGGATAACATGACCTGATGTATTTTATTCAATGAGTTAATTATGTGTTGATATCTTTTTATGATGTACTTTGCTGAGTTTTGGACTTACGCTTATTTATTTAATGTTTTAGGTACTTTGAGACCGACATTCAGGGAAGGGGAGTAGCACAGTCACGACATTTGTCACTCATCACCTTCATTATACTATTTAGCATTTTGAACATGCTTAGCCACTAAATAAATTAAATAGACTCAGTAATGGAATAACTTTAGTGGTTGCAAACTTGTAAGGATTTAATAAGTTTAGTTAAGTAATGTTTGTTGTTTTCATTATATCTTGTGAATTTGCTTTGTTTGGTGGCTTTGACAAAGGTAAGTATAAGGTAAGATTCTTTCCTAAACGCATGTGTTCTGGACACTCCCAAGCCAAGGTCTTGGGCATTCTTATGCGAGCGAATACAAGTTTAGTATTGTTGTTGTTTTTATTTTCATTGTTAATCCTTATAAATACCTTGTCGTTGGTGTATAATGTCTAAAAGATAAATTATGTTCTTGTTGAAATTGTTGTAGAAAATAGCTAAATATTAGTGAAATAGTATGATGGAGTGACATTCAGGGCACGTGGGGTGCCAGGGTGTTACATAGGAATTACTCCATCTCTTGATATGTGGAGTGGAACCTTTAATGGGCATATAATATGTATTACAGGTAATTTCTGCTTGTGTTGTGTATAGTGGTACATTTTTCATTTTCAAACCACACTTTGAGATAACACCCTTTGCTCCGAAATGAAGTTATTAATTATGTCATTTAGTGTACACACATTTATATGAATGCATGAACGTACTCACTACAAGACTGCAAGTACGCTACAAGGTGAGTCTTCAGAATACTCTGGTGCATGAGCGGGGCATCGCATATAGCGGTAAAACCATGAATGTGGAACCCCCCAATGTTCTCCAGGACCGGATGATCAAACCTATGCTGCAACCGAACCCTCCAGTTGGGCCTCCTCACTGGCGAAACTATTGGTCTGCCCTAGATAGGCAAACCGGTAATCATAGCAACGTCTTAGAGGGTAACGGTCATCCCCCAGTGGAAGGGGAACGTGTGTGTTTTCAGCCTCCAACAATCGACGAGCACGGACAACAGAGGCACGCCCAAAGTGAAGGAATGCCTAATGTGCATCATTCGAGCCAACGACAACAGTCTTGACTCCCGTAGAATCGGTTTGTATCGGGCTTCCAAGGGCCAGTGCTCCCATGGGCCCCTGAGAACAAACGGTCGTGGAGCGACATCCATAAGCCACGCCCTGTTATGATGCTTTCCATCATAAGATGGGTCAAGCAAAGTCTGTGTTTGTGCAGCTGCGTGCATCGTCATGTCCTGCAAGATGACAATAAACGACATGAAATAAATAGAAGACATAACAAGAAATGAAAGTAAATGACATAACAGTAAATAACATGACAATAAATAACATAAAATTGATAGCACGACATAGCAAGATGTATCGTTAATTACCATGACAACAAATAACATAAAGATAAATACCAATTCGCGAAGTAGTTACGATTGCATAAGTACAACATGCAATAACATTGGCATAAGTAAAATGAAATTACAAGAGCATACTACTTGCACACACAAATTATATTAGCCCGAAAACACTAACTTCACACAAGCAAGTACATTGTGGATAGCCTCTATGGATGGGTCGACGAGCCTACCCTATTAGGGCAGTTCTTCATAGTGTGACCCACTGTCTTGCATAACCAGCACTTTCGTGGAGCTGGTTGGTCTCCCCGCTGACTTGCATCCATGTCGTTGCGGATTCGCTGTGACTACCATCGTCCATGACCGCTCCTCTTCAAAGCGTCATTCTGACACCATGTAACCTAGCTCGGTCACAGCTCCCTGTAATACATGTCCAAGTCGTAGGAGTTGAACTCTGAACTCCATGTCCCAAACAGATGGTCAGCACTGAAGTACTCAGAGATATAGGGCGCAGAGGACTGATAGAGAACCACGCACGCCGCATATACATGAGAGCATAGCTTGGGCAACAGTTTGGGCTTTTTGCACGTGCATGTCACAACATCACGTACAGTGCATACTTGTTTACGATAGCCTCTGCTATGGCTATCAAAGAACTTCTCCTGTAGATGTACTTCAAACTTACACCTAACTCTATCCATGGTGCGAGTAACGTGCGAGCGATCATTCTTTATTTTCTTCTCAATGTATGCATGCATATGTTCCAGAACTGCTTCCCCTCATCCAAGTGCTTCCTCGCATTCATTCTCCTATTCATGAACTATCTAACGGTTCTGTTATGGCACTAATTGGGAGGAATCGAACCCCCTTTAGTACACCGTTGTAAACCTCTGGCATGTTAGTTGTCATTATTCCGTACCTTGCACCGTCCGTGTCATGGAGCCAATTTCGCACTCGTCCCGGGGGCCTTTTTCACAAAAAAAAACTTGCAATATGGCTAGTATAGTAAATTTTTTACATTTCTCACCCTAGGAAAAATTAATGTGAATCATGTCTTACCTGGCCAAAAGCATATGGATCGAAACAAAAGGCTGATCGAGAAATATAGGTGGGCACTCAGGTCGGGCTTCTTTGGGTAGGTCTGAGGCACGGCGAGCACGGCTCGATCCAAAGCCCGACCTAGCACGACACTGTAGCACGGGCCGTGCCGAGCCCGACAACCGGGAACGATGGGCGGCACGGCCCAACACGACACTGTAGTACGGGCCGTGCTGGGCCCAATGACTCAGAGCATAAGGAAGAAGTCCAGCATGAAGGTCACCGACCAGTAGAGCATGAGGCTATGGATGCCACCCTCGCCGGCGATACCTGAGAGATATGGGTAAGAGGGGAGAGAGAGCTAAGAGAGATTGAGAGAGGTGGTATCTCCCACCCGTCTCTCTCAATCTCTCTTAGCTCTCTCTCTCACCCGTCTCTCTCAATCTCTCCCTCTCTCGTCCGTCTCTCTCAATCTGTCTCGCCTGTCTCCCTCACTCTCTTTCTCGCCTATTGCCCCCTCTCTCGCCCGTGTTTAGCATATCCCACTCGCTCTCTGTAACTGTTCAAGAATAAATAAATTTTAGTTTTTTTCTATAATATTTGTGTCTACTGCCTCAACTCCATGTGTATCCGACCCCACTACTACAGAAAGGCTTATATTAGACGACACATTACAGACGGTTTCTCAAAACCGTCTGTAACGAATAATATCACTGACGGTTTTATATTGAAACCGTCAGTGACATTATCACGCACGCATCGCATAAAAACCGCCGCTGATATACATCAATATCACGACGGTTTGATTTAAAACCGTCAGAAGATATCACGACGGTTATTTTATAAAACCGCTCGTAATATCACGTATTATCCTGCACGGTTTTGTAATAAAATCGCGTCGTGATATATCACATACGGTTTTATGATAAAATCGCTGCGAATGCTATGTTTATCATTGACGGTTTTGTATAAAACCGTCTCGAGATTTCTATCGAGAATATAAAATACAGAGGCCCGAGCCACTTTGTGCATTTTAGGTTTCGGATCTATTTTCATTTGGTCGCTACCGTGTCTTTGTGAGGCGATTTGGTAAAAGAAGACCGTTGATTTTGAAGGGTGATTGAGGATCCATTTGATTTTGGTGATCTAAGGTTAGTAACGGTGTCTAATTGTAGTATATTCAAGATCTTGCTTGGTAAGGATAGAATTTGATGATTTTTAGATTTAGCTTGTAGATTCATGTGTTCTTTCTATGTAAGGGTAGTAATGGGTTTTACTTGCATTAACACTAATTAATGCTATATGCTTGGCGAGATGGACCGAAGATGGATGTACACTAAGAACCGTGTGAGTGCCAAGTACATTAATGGCGTCTCCGCTTTTAGAAGAGCTGCAGAAGAGGATATGTTTAATAAGGGGGGCAGTTTATGTCTTGTCCGTGCATTGACTGTGAGAATCTGAAGATGTTTCGAAACTTTGCGCAGATCGAAGCACACTTGATTATGAGGGGTTTCAAAGCGGGTATACATGTTGGACCAATCCACGGTGAAGAGCAGAGATACAGAAGGTGTACTAACATGGTCGACGAAGTCAATGATATGTCGGATGGTCATATCGATTGTGGTTCCGATGAGGATAGGTTGCGGAAGATAATCAATCGATCTTTGCGTGATGTAGAAGGGAACCGTGATGATAGAGAATATGGTAAATTCGGGCTTGATGGAGGACTCGAGAAACCTTTGTTCCCAGGCTGCAAGTCGAAATACACAAGGTTGTCATCCGTGCTTGAACTGCTGAAATTGAAAGCAAGCAACGGTTGGTCCGATAAGAGTTTCACAACGTTGTTACGTTTATTGGCGGACATGCTTCCCGAGGGAAACGAGTTTCCGACAACCACCTACAAAGCTAAGAAGGTTCTTTGTCCCTTGGGAATGGATGTAGAAAGAATACATTCATGTCCGAACGACTGTATCCTGTACCGCCAAGAGTACGCGAACTTTCACATATGTCCTGTGTGCAACGCATCCCGGTACAAGCGTAAGAGTCATTCGAATGATGAAAGTGAGGGCATCCAGGTGATGAAAGTACCTCCTGCTAAGGTGGCATGGTATCTGCCTATAATTCCTCGTTTGAAGCGTTTGTTTGCGAACCCAAATGAGGCAAAACTGTTGCGTTGGCACTCGGAGGAGCGTAAGAACGATGGAATGCTAAGGCACCCTGCTGATTCCATCCAATGGAGAAACATCGATAGGAGGTTTCAAGAATTCGGTGAGGATCCGAGGAATATAAGGTTTGGATTGAGTACAGATGGAATGAATCCTTTCGGTAACATGAGTAGCCGGCATAGCACTTGGCCCGTGAATCTCTGTATCTACAACCTTCCTCCTTGGTTGTGTATGAAGCGCAAGTACATTTTGTTGTCTGTACTTATCCAAGGACCGAAACAACCTGCGAACGATATTGATGTGTACCTAGCACCATTGGTGGAAGATCTGAAAACACTATGGGTTCCTGGGGTACAGGTATGGGATGCGTACAAACGAGAGAACTTCACTTTGCACTGCCTTTTGTTCTGCACCATAAATGATTACCCTGCCCTTGGTAACCTATCAGGCCATAGTACAAAAGGAACCAAAGCCTACACTCACTGCTTAGACAATACCGAGAGTGTGGCTGAAGCACTCGCGCAAAACTGTTTACATGCATCACCGTAGGTTCCTTCGGAGGAATCACCCATACCGCAAAATGAAAAAACAATTCGATGAAACGAACGAAGACGGTTTAGCTCCAAAGCCTTTAAGTGGGATAGATATCCATGATATGGTTAAGAACTTGGATGTTGCGTTTGGAAAGGGGCGTAAATCGAGGTCCCGTGAGAAGAGCACGTGGAAGAAGAGATCAATATTTTGGGACCTACCTTATTGGGAGCACCTAGAAGTTCGACACTGCATCGACGTGATGCACGTGGAGAAGAATGTCTGTGATAGCTTGATTGGTCTCTTATTGAATATTAAAGGCAAATCAAAGGACAATATCAATGCTCGCCTTGACTTGGTCAATATGGGCATAAGACTTGAGTTAGCACCGAAAGAGACAGATACTGGCCGAACATACTGCGAACCTGCTTGTTACACTTTGTCTAAGGCTGAGAGAACTGAACTGTGCCAGTGCTTGCATGGTGTGAAAGTTCCGTTCGGTTACTCCTCTAACATCAAGAGACTTGTTTCGATGCAAGATTTGAAGTTAGTTGGCATGAAGTCTCATGATTGTCATGTGCTGATGACACAAATGCTCCCTGTGGCAATTAGAAGTATTTTGCCAGTCAAGGTCCGGAAGACAATCACGAGACTGTGTTATTTCTTTAACATAATTGCTCAGAAGGTCATCGATCCCGAAGCATTAGATGCACTGCAGGCTGAGGTGGTGATGACTCTATGTAATCTTGAGATGTATTTCCCTCCGTTGTTTTTCGATATCATGGTCCATCTCGTTGTTCACCTTGTGATAGAGATAAAGATATGCGGGCCCGTGTTCCTACGTAGCATGTACCCATTCGAGAGGTATAAGTGAATTCTCAAGTCCTACGTACGAAATCGATCTCGGCCGGAGGGTAGTATTGTCGAAGGTTATGCAACCGAAGAAGTCGTAGAGTTCTGCGTTGATTATATGGCTCAGGTCGAACCAATAGGTGTGCCTCGATCTCGCCATGAGGGGAGACTCCAGGGCATCGGGACCATCGGAAGGAAAGCAATCACGCTGATCCGACTTCTTATGCTCAAGCTCATTTCACGGTTTTGCAACACATGGATGTAGTGTCCCGTACATCGATGAGCATAAGCAGCTACGGCAAGAGAATCGACGCGCAAGAGTCTTGGATCACGAGACAAAGATAACCTTCGCTTTAACAGATGGTCAAGGAGTGACCCATCACTGGGACCTCGTCAGGTGATACGCTCACATGGTTGGCAAAAGGGCCAATATTTACAGTTGTAACATGGAAAGGATACGACTTAAATGGGTACATATTTTACATGAGAGATCAGGATATGAAGAGCACAAACCAGAACAGCGGTGTATGCATAGATGCGTTCAACACCGTTGGGTCAACGAGGAGCTCCTACTATGGGTTCATAGGGGAGATTTGGGAGCTCGACTATGTACTATTCAAGATTCCCTTATTTCGGTGTCGTTGGGTCCACCTCTAGCATGTGAAGGTTGACAAATACGGTGTCACTACTGTCAACCTCGCACGCGTCGGATACCAAGATGAACCATTCGTGCTCGCTAACCAAGTCGCTCAAGTATTCTATGTAATCGACTCGTCCAACAAGAAGAGACATGTAGTTCTTCAGGAAAAAGGAGGATTGTCGGAGTAGAGAATGTAGTAGATGAGAAAGAATACAATCAATTCAAGAGTTGCCTCCTATCGGAAAGAGCATCACGATCCGGAAGAACAACCCAAGAAGCTAGCTACACACGCGTCGATCATCATGAAGGGCTAATTTTTATACAAAAGAATAAGCAAGTGGAGTTATGATTTTAAGTGTACTCTAGAAGATAATAGAGTTGTTTGTAATGAAATGCTTGAAATTAAAAACAACTTTGTGTATATATGCATCTGATTTATTTAATATAGTTTCCTTTCCTTTACTGATATTGCTCGCACAAACTGAAGTATATACATTATGTCAAGAAGGCCAAACTTTGGATTTACCTTAGCAATGAAGGTCTGTGTCAATCTTCATCACAGACGGTTCTATAATAGAACAGACGGTTCTAGTATAGAACCGTCTGTGATATGGGAGACCTATAAAAAGGCCACTTTGGCAGATAATTCATTCTCTACTCTTCCACTCACGCGCTCAAAACCCTAAGTATATTCGTCTCGCCCCACTCGCCGACGCCTCCCCTCACGACGGCGCCCTCGTCGACCCTCCCCATCACCGACGCCCCCTCGCGACGCCAAGCACCCTCGCCGACGCCTCCCCATCGATTTTCGCTCGGTAAGTGCCGATAAGGGATGGATTATTAGGGGGAGATTTTAACTTGGTTAGATTTCAAAATTATAAGAATAATGGCAAAGTAGATCATAAATGGCAAAGTAGATCATGAATGAATGAATGAATCAGTTTTTGATTCCTACTCGGATGGAGCTCCTGGTCCAGATGTCATTCCTTTTATTTTTTATCAAAAATTTTGGAATATTATTAAAGATGATCTGATGGCTCTATTTAGATCTTTGGAAAGAGGAGAGCTTGATTTGTTCAGACTTAACTTTGCTATGATTTCTTTAATTCCTAAAGAGAATAACGCTAGAAATATGAAGCGATTGGACCAATTAGCTTGTTGAATTGTAGTTATAAAATTGTTACAAAGGTGTTAACAAATAGGATTAGTCACATTTGTGATAGAATCATTATGCAAAATCAGACTGCTTTTATTAAAAATAGATACATTTTAGAGAGTGTGGTCACCGCTCATGAGGTTATTCATAAAATCCATCGCGATAAAGATAAGGGCCTTGTTCTCAAACTTGATTATGAGAAAGCTTATGATATGGTTAATTGGAGCTTCTTGTTGGACATTTTGGCTAAGAGAGGGTTTGGGAGCAAATGGCAGTTGTGGATTCATTCTATTTTAGATAAAGATTCTGTAGGGGTGAAAATTAATAATGTTGAAAGTAATTTTTTCCAAACTGGTAAAGGTTTAAGGCAAGGGGACTCTTTATCCCCAATTCTTTTCAATCTGGTTGCGGATATTTTTACCAGAATCTTACTTAAAGCTGTTAATTCTGGGATAATTAAGGGTCTTTGTGAAGATGTTTGTCCTGGTGGTATCATCAGTTTGCAATATGCTGATGATACCCTTTTGTTTTCTAAAAATAAAGAGGAGTTTGCTTTACATCTTACTTCTGAAGAGGAAAACAGATTATTGTCTATTAAACAAGGGATATAAAATATTTGGGTTATTGAAGAAACCAAAGCTAGACAACGAGCTAGAGAAAAGAATGTTAAAGAAGAAGATAGAAATACTAAATATTTCCATGTCGTGGCTAATCAAAGAAGGAGAAAGAACTTTATTACTTCTTGAGGGCCCTGATGGTCCTGTTTATGACACCAATAAGATGCTTGATATTGCTTGTGACTATTATAAATCCTTATTTGGCTTTGAAGCTAATTAAGCTTAACATTAACCTTGGAGATCTATAGATTAAGGGTATAAATTTCTAGGTAGTTCTGAGGTTGGTAAGAAAGCAACTACAACAAGATTACTCAAGCCAATTGTGCATGGTGTGATCCAGACTAGTGTCAGAGACCAAGTTAGACATTACTTATGAGAACTTATAACTAAAATATCATGAATTGCTTCTCTCAACTTACCTTCTCTGAACTACCTTTATACCCATTAAATAAAAGCAACTATCAATTGGTAGCCTTCTATGTTTGTTACCTTTTCTTTCCTGTTGTGCCACGACAACCATCCTAGATTGCAAGATGGTGTCCCCTCATTCGCCGTCTGAAGGATGTGATGAGTCATCGAAAAAAAAAACTCCTCGAGGTCCAAGAGGAGCAAATAAAAGGCCCACGGAACGATATACCATCACAGCGGTTGATCGATAGGATGGGGCCCCCACCGAACCAAGAAAGTCGGTGAATGCATTTAGGACATTGTGCGGGATAGTCGCACGGGAACAGGTCCCCATCACATGTCCATCCTGGAAGTCACTAACTGATGAGAGCCGCAACGACTTGGTGATAGAAATTATGTCTTCGTTAGATATCCCAGAAGACTTTGTGATCTTAGTGCGACGGTATGCACTGCTAGTGGTGGGAAAGGCATGGAAGAATTTCAAGAGCACCCTTGTCAAGGAATATGTCAATAAGGACAGGACTCCCTTCTCTAAGTACGGGTTCATTACTGAGGATATATGGCAAAATTTTGTTGAGGCGAAGACGACGGATGAATCGTGCGTCAAAGTGAAGCCCACAAGGCCTGCAGTAAGGAGCACCCACCCCCACAGACTTGGCACCGCTGGGTACGCGGGGAAGAGGGAACAATGGGAGAGGGAGGACGAGGAGGCCTGTGTGCCATTTGCATGTATCGTTGACCGACGCGCCAGAGACTGGCTGAGAGCAAGGTCAAGTGCAACGTCTTCCGGCACCGTCTCCTTTACAAACCTCGCGGACGAGGAAGTCTGCCAACGACTGGTAAGATATCGGACTTCCAATTTTGTACGTAATTAGTCCGTAATTTCGTAAGTGAATTAACTTTTCGAGATCTTGCAGGTAGCATTGAGTACACGATCTTCCGAGGGCACTTTTTTGCCAGACAGGGAGAAAGATGTACTCTCCACAGCCTTGGGAAACAAGGAACACCCTGGTCGCACGTGAGGCGTTGGGGTTTTGTTCCTGAAGTCGATTTCAGTGCGACTCGGACAAGTACCGCAGAGGAAGAGAACCAAAGCAGAGCGAGAGGAACGATCGTACAAAGGATTGAGGAAAGACTAAGAGAAGAATTCAACAATAAGATAAAAAGCCTCGAGGAAAGGCTCAATAATCAGCCTGCGCAAGTCCCAGATGTATGTGGGCAAATCAGCCCCACTACCAAAAAGAGCAGCTGTGCGTCCGCCACTCCCACAGCTGAACATGGGAAATCTCCTGTCTGTGACATCAAGGTACTTATATATATGTCTTGAATGCTCCATACAAATAGCTGTTGGACGCAGTAGCTAACTGTGTACCGTTATGTAGGTGTCCATGCGGTGCACTCTCCAAGTGAGACTTGTCCATGGTGCCACTGTTATTCCGGTTGCTTCGGGGGTCGCGTATCCATTTATTGAAGGGGCGCTGGTGCACGGCACCCTTGTGGCACAGGGATTCACGAAGGTTAGTGTGGACGGTGTAAACGATAATTTCAAGACCGTCCCACTTCCGATGCCCCCAAACGACGAGATTGTGACACCGGGGCGCCATTCACGCTTTATCCAAAGGCCCAAAGAATGACATCTCCTCGACGCCGTCCTCCATCACCGAGCTTCCCAACCGCTTAAGCGGATGATGCACCTCGTGAGCACCAAATCGGCTCCCGTGCCCCCTGCATCAAAGGACATTCAGTTGGATGGTGCCCACTCGTCGCCCGTGCAGACTCCTTATGGCAGAAAAAAAGTCAAGGGCAAAGCGGCGATCACGAAGAAATTGGACTATCCAATTGCCCCCGCCCGAGTATACCGGCTAGGAGAGCCTTTTGTAACAGAGAGCGCATGAAGAACCTTTCTATTGCTTGTGTCGATTGCGTAATTGGTGCATGCAACAGGCTAAAAAGCGATGCAAGACCGCATAACGAGTATATCGGTCGGTTTCAAGTATGAGCATCTATTCAATGAGTCATCGGGGATTCTTCACACCGACTTCAATGACCTTTTGACGCGTCTTCAACCTCGGCGCCTCGATGCCACGCTCTTGAGATGCTGGACATTGTAAGTGTGTGCATTCACATTCTACATTCGTATAATATCGATAAAAGTCATATATATATATGACTCAATGCTTTCGTATATTTAGATACATGATCCAGGAAGCGAGGAAGAACGAACAACAGGTGGGTTTTCTGGACCCACACATAGTCTCCAAGCAAACAATGGACAAAGATTACGAATTTGTCGAAAAATACGTCGGAGAGGCCTTGGCGGCTCAAAAAGATAAAGAGTTCATACTTTTACCCCACAACCCAGGGTAAGTGCTAGTTTGATTTGCACTATGCTCGCAACTCTGTTCTGTTAATTGACCATGTCGACATACCTGTGTAGGTTTCATTGGGTTCTCATTGTAATTCATCCATCGACGAATCGGGTTATTTACCTTGATTCCTTACAGAGTGGCAGCCACGACTTATAACCTATCGCAAAATTAATCACCAGGTAATTAATCACGTTTTCTCCAAAGATAACATGGTCATGTAGGTTGTTCAAACGTGTATGTTTCTCCTGGAATAGCTGAGGCTAACCTATTGTAATCACGTAGCGCGTTCAAAGTGTACAAATATTATGGAGGGCCTTCTGGCAAGGACAGTAAAGTCGAATCACGATTTTAAGTTTTCAGAATCACAGTACACAATAATCCTATGTAAACTATGTAATAATGATTCGAACTAACCAAATCTATATTTGCAGTGCCACCAAACAGGAAAGGAAATAACCGTTGTGGATTTTACGTTTGCCACAACATGGAACTCCTTGTCACTAAGAAAACGACCAATCGGGTAACAATCTGCGTTGGAAGAGGCCGATCTGGAGCGAATTCGAGGCCGACTTTGTGCCTTCTTGCTCACCAAATTTTACACAAAAAGGCGAGTTCCACGCCAGTATAACTTGAGGAGTCGTATTTTTCTAAATTACCATTTGGGTTAATTGTCAAACTTGTGTTGTGGATTTGTAAATTGTAGTTGTGTATTCGATTAATTGGTTAATGCTATTGAGTTACATTTGGTTAATATATCTGAGTTCATTTCTGAAATGGTTGTAATGTTTTAGTAATATGAGTTTAGTTATTCTGTAATCTGCTTTTTTCCAGAGGGCGTGGCTAGCATTTCCTGAGGCTAGCCAATAAATAGATTAATGGTTGCCTGTTGGAAGTCTTATCACAGACGATTTTTAATTAAAACCAGTCTGTGATATAAAGATGTAACAGACGGTTTCAAACAAAAACCGTCTGTGATATCATCACATCATAGACGGCTTTCAACTAAACCCGTCTGTGATGTAATGATGTAACAGACGATTTCAAACAAAAACCGTCTGTGATATCATAACATCACAGACGGTTTTTGAATAAAACAGTCTGTGATATGATAATATCACAGACGGTTTTAGTTTAAAACCGTCTGTGATATGCCGTAACATCACTGACACATGGTTACAGACGGTCCGGGAAACCGTCTGTGATGACGGTTCCGAACCGTCTGTGATAAGCTTTTCTGTAGTAGTGCCTGTTTCCTTTCATCGCAATAGTGCAAATGGGTCGGGCCTAGACCGACACAACACGAAACAGGCACGAAGAACAAGTGACCGTGCCTAGACTCACCGAAGGGCACGATGAGCCGTCACGGTCCGACACGATTCAGACATAAAGCATAATAAACCTAGTCAGGCTAGACCGGCCCGACACAATACCCACCTATACCGAGAAAGGCTATCCGTTTCTTCTCCCTTTCCTCCCTACGAGCAAATCGATCTGGAAGATAAACTAGTTGTATGTGGCAACCTTTTTTATCGTAAATTTGGATTAGCTTGGATTTCACCTCGTACGTACGCTTGCAAAAATGAAAGCTAGCTACGTACACAGATAGGCCGTAGCGTGCGTCACACCACACACACACCCGCACTGTGCGGCACTGGCACTAGCTAGTAAAGGACTGGCCAAAGGTTAGTCAAGACCTCTGTAAGCCAGTACAAGATATTTTAGGGTCTGTCTATACCAAGGTTTCAAATTTCGGTTTCGGAATAAATTTCGTCCCTGATCGGATCGCGAAATTTCGGAAATATTTCGGACGAAATTTGAATTTGAAAATTCAAATCCGATCCATTCCGGAAATAAAAATCCGAAATTCGGCGAAAAAACCTGAAATTTAGGGCGAAATTTCGGGTTTTTTGCACTGGCTGAAAAGTGGTCTAAATATTATCGAAAAATTTTGAAATTGTTTTTGAAGGTTTCTGACACATTGCTGATGTTCTCACAAAAATTTCAGCTGATTATCACATCTGAGGAATTTTTAAAAATTCAGAGAGTGGTACTGTCTTGATAAAACACTGACCGACAAGTTTGATCCGAATGGAAAATGGTACAAATTAAGTTATAAAATGTTGATTTTTTTTGCATGGTTATGATCCATAACTAATGTTCTCACAAAAATTTCAGCTGATTATCACATGTGAGGAATGTTTAAAAATTCGGAGAGTGGCACTGTCCTGATAGAACCCTGACCGACAAGTTTGATCCGAATGGAAATGGTACAAATGAGGTTAGAAACTGTTGCAATTGTTTGTGCATGGTTATTATGTATCTATAATTCTATAATAAAATTTTCAGATGATGATAGAACTGTATGAATTTTTAAAAATTCGAACAGTACTACTGCCCTGTTAAAATGCTTACCGGCAAACTTGAACAAAATGAAAAATTATGTAAACTATAATTTTTTTTGAAAATTTTACAGAATGGTGATAAGGAAGTTATTAATATCCCATAAAAATTGTGATTCATTATAACACTCCAGTTAATTTATAAAATTCTTACAAGGCACAGTACCATTTGTGTTCTTTTCTTTTTGATTTTTGAAATATAATATAACAAACTAAGTTCAATGCTTACACAGATTTGATTGACCAAACAAAAAAAGGTGAATTTTTTTTAAAAAAATATATAATTGTACTGATTCAATTATTAATCTCTCACAAAAATTTTAGATCATAATCATACTCAAGAAAATTTATAAAATTCTGACAATATAACTGTCCCAATTATGTTCATTCTGTTTTTGATTTTTTAAAGATAACAAATTAAGTTAAATTATTTTGAAATTTTTTATGTATTATCCTAAACTACTAAGGATAGTACCATAAACTTTTCAGCATATTATCAAGCTTGTAAAATTTTATAAAAATCTGACAATGTTTCTTCCAAAATTTTAAAATGTTTAAAAAATTCGTTTTTTTCAACAAATTTTCATAGGAGATGACTTTCTTAAGGGTTATTGGACCAAATCCGGCCCTAAAAGATTCAAAACCAGCCGAAAAAATACGAAATTTCGCCGGAAAAACAGAAATTTTTGATTACTGTAGCAATTTAAAATAAAATTCGGCCCGTACTTTAGATTTTGGAGTGGTCCGAAATCCGAAATTTTGCCGAAATTCGCCGAAATTTGTAACCCTGGTCTATACTATGTCAGATGTTTAAAAAATCATATATATTTTTTGCAAAATTTACAAACCCATCTAAATAGAAGATGATGTATGACTTCCCTAGAATCATGTTTATGCACTTCACCTGCTAGTACACGGTTGTATGAAACTCCTCTCACCACCCATTTCGTGCTATTTGTAATGACCACCGCACCACACCATTACCAAAGGCATGAAAACAGGCCAGGGAGAGGGTTTCAAACAACCACGTAATCGTGGAGAAAAGTACCACAAAATATAGTTGTAGGGAGAAAAATCAAACTCCAATACTTCCTGGTGAATTTTTATAATTTTATCCTTTTTAGTGGCCATTTATCTTATAACATAAAATACATTCACAAAAATTACGATATGAATATAAACTAAAAAAAAAGTAAAATCAAACTCTAGTACGAACATAAAATACATTATATATGTAAGATAAGATCATAAAAAAAAGATATATCTTACCAACTTGAACGGGATGAAGCGTAACTTAGCCGACCGCTCCCCTGCATGTGCTGCACGCGCGAGCGATCCCGCGTACGTTCCCGCCGGTCGTCGCATGTGCAGCCCGCGAAGTCAGCAGCGTCGACGTCCGTCTCCTCGGTCTCGACTCGTCGCGTTGTGGATTCGTTCGCCACGCGTAACAAAAGGGCAAAAGTCCTCACGCGTTCAGATCCGCCATTACGTCGCAACAAATATAGCCGTCTCCTCCTTGTACTGCTGCACCCTAGCGCCCAATGACCCTTAAAAGTAATCTTTCGTGAAAATATGTTGAAAAACCGAACTTTTGAAATGTTTTATAATTTTGATAGAAACACTGTCAGATTTTTCTAAAATTTTACAAGCTTTATTATGCTCAAAAAAATTATGGTACTATCTTTAGTAGTGTATAATTATACAGAAAATATTTCAAAATAATTGAACTTAATTTGTTATCTTTAAAAGGTAAAAAACTAGAATAAATATAACTGAAATGGTAACCTTGTCAGAACTTTATAAATTTTCTTGAGTATTATCATGATCCAAAAATTTTATGGGAGCTTAATAATTACCTAAGAACCCTTCTCTAAATGTTTGAATTTTTTAAAAAATTTTTTGCTTAATCAAATCTATGGATGCATTGAACTTCATTTATTATCTTTCAAAAATAAAAAACACAAGGAACACAAATGGTATAATACCATTGTAGGAATTTTATAAATTCACTGGAGTTTGATAATTATCTAAAAATTTTATGAGAGCTTAATAATTTCCTCACAACCCTTCTATAAAAGTTTAAAAAATTCTAAACCTTTTTTGTTTACTCAATCAAATATATCTATTGATCATCAGGCTTTTATCAGGATATTAGCACTCTCACAATATTTTAAAATTTCTCAGGCTTGATAATCATAATAAAAATTTATGGGAATATAAGTGATTCTTCAGTACCATCTAATTTTTTTTAAAAAAAATTCTATTGTGGTTTGAACCATTTTTCATTCAGTTGAAATTTTTGGGTCAACCTTCAGTAGCACTGTCCTAATTTTTAAAATTTGTCAGGCTTGGTAATTATCTGAAAATTTTATGGAAATATTATTGATGCGTCAGGACCATTCATTTTTTTAAAATGTTCTGACATGGTTTGCACTATTTTTCATTCAGTTGAAATTTTGTCGGTCAACCTTTTATCAGGGCAGTAGCATTGTCAGAATTTTTAAAAATTCCTCATTCTTGATAATCTTATGAAATTTTTATTGGAATATTAGTGATGTGTTAGGACCTTTCACAAAAAAAATTAACACACCGAGATTTCGACATTTCTCGGCGAAATTTCAGTAATTTCTTCCGAATTTCGGTTCAAAAATTCCAGATTTCAAGTTTTATTTTTGAATTTCGATCGGATTTCGTCCACTCCAAAAATGTGAACTGAAAATAAAATTTGAAACCCTGACTGAACTGATCCAGCTCATACTCAGCTTTTTCTTTGCAGGTCTTGGCCAAATTAAAGGCCTCTAACACTGGGGAAACAAAAGGTGCAAGTACATTGTTCTTAAGCAGGCCTCCACTGGGATACGGAACAGAGGCTGAGGCCATCACGTAATGGGCTTTTGACAGGTCCATTTCGAGCCTAATATCGAAGCATGTGGTCGTTCTAACTTCCGGTACGGGACTTTCTTCAATGGGATTGCACTCTGCAGTGTGCAAGATGCCAAGACTAACGGAAGTAACAAAATTTGGAGCATGCATGCTTGACGTCCTGAAAATTATTCTCCTTCTGTTGAATATTCTACGGTGCTAACGAGGTGGCAGCCACACTTTTGAGTTTTGAGCATACGAAAATCACATGTTCAATTTTCACACGAGTAAATAGGGCTCGACTTCGTGAGCTAGATAGACCGTCGCGCCAATGAAGACGTGTTCCTCTTTGGCGTCCCTCAAATGGAAGAAGAATATATTCCTTCAAAAGAAAGAAAGAAAGAAAAAACAAGCCACAGTGAATGCAATCATAATACAAGTTCTTTCTCCCACTGGCAAATCGCACCTTTCTTGAACAAAAAAGAAATGCCAATATTCCTATGCTAATCAGCATTCAGCAGTGGCGAACAAAAGGGCTGGAATAAATCAAAGTACAAGCAACTTCGTAGGTAGCTACTTCCACCAGGAAGCATTTTGAGTAGGTACTGCTACGACTTTACTCGAAAAATCAGAAACTAGTACATGCAATTTCTTGTAAGCGTTTAGGTACATATATATGTTTGGAATAAATCCTAGCTACGACTACGAGTGCACATCTTAATATTTGTGTGTGCCACACGATTTGTGCTCCTTTTCTCTTAGCTGCATGCGAACTCGGCAGGCATCCAGTCGATCGGGCGATCGATGCAAATCTTTGAGCACAACTGAAGCGTGAGAACGACAGACAGTTCAAACCAGCACAACGCATAAAGGCTTTTCAGTTTGTACAAACCAAAGCTAGATTCCAGCAGCCACCATCGTTATGGTCCATTTCTTTCTCCGGCCTCAAAACCAGCAGAGCAACGTGGTAACACGTAGAGCGAACAGCAGCACGCTCTTCCCCTGATCTTGTTAATCTGTGTGCATCTATCTATATAGCTATGTCTGCCTGTCTATCTATCCACGTATACTTGTACTAATTAGTCACTCTTAGAAGATTTCTACGTTAATAAAAAAAAAGAGAAAAAGATCTAGCTATCCTCTTGAAGGATCGAAAAAGGCGACTAGAAGGGGGTGAATAGGAGCCAAATAAAATTTTCGAATAAACTCTCTCTCTAGATTTCAGACCACCAAAAGACCAGAAAGAAAGAACTGAACCATCGATCAAGCAATTTCATGAACAGAGGCTCCGACCGCTTAAGGTCGGGTGAGCGATAAAAAGCCGCACCGGTCGGTAGCTCGTCGGATAAACGATCGCGAATCGGTCGTCGATTACTAGTCGGATGAACAATGCTCCCGACCTGCAGAGGTCGGATGAACAGTACTCGGAGTGAATAGTGTTCGATGAACAGTACTCCCGACCTACAGAGGTCGGATGAGCGATACTCCGATCGCAGAGGTCGGATGAGCATAAAATCAAGACGATAACAAAAAGCGTAAATCGATGTAACTTTTGATCGGTGATCCAAAAGCGATGAAAATTTGTGTGCACCTCTCTAAGGATGTCAGGAACCTATTTCAAACATCAATTGAAGGAATTGATACCAAGGTTCCGTCCCTTTTCAGTTTAACAAATACAACACCAAAAACAAAATCACGAACACAGACCTCACCCCTAACTTGCTGGTGGGAGTTGATGGTCAGAAATCATTGGATGACTCTCCACAAATCATAGCAAGTAAGTACACGAGGAAACAACCCTTCAAACAAATAGAAACACGATCCAAGGCACTTTCTTTTACTAGGCATAAAATTGGTTTCTTGCAAAACGAATAGAAGAGGTTGTAGATTGCCTAGATGATTGGGATATGATCTACGAAGATTCATCCAGCAATCTTTCATCCTTGGCAACAAGAACCAGAAGCCAATCAAGACTAAAGAACGCAAGTCACACGTTTACGTACTCTAAGAACACATGATTTACAACTTGCAACAAGAACGCAAGGATTGCCTAGATGATTGAAAGCATCGAATCCGTAAAAGAGTTCATCAATCATGAATTTCAACAAAGACTCAATAGCATGTAGAAGGAGATGAGGCAAATCCAAATTACGTAAAGTAAATTGCAAGTAAGTAAATGCGAAATTAGATAATGTAATTTAAGTGCGTAATGTAAATACGTAAGGGAAATGAAACAAGAACATAAATGAAGAACATTTCATTTCTGGAAGGGAGGTTTACAAAGCCTCACAACAAAGTGGGCAAAACTCAAATGAGCAGCAAAAATCTCAGAACCTTCACCAAGGGGAGGCTGCCCCCTATCCCTCTATTTATAGTGACTTGGGAACAATTCCCACCTTTGGATGTCCTGCTTCAAACCTAAGCCCACATCCAAGAGCCAGGATTTGATCCTTACACTATCACTCTCAACAACTCTCAACTACTCACGTACACTTTCCTCACCTGCTCAACCCCTACAGGGAGATACCCCTCTCCCTGCCTATGTATAGCAGGCTTGGACCACCTACGGGTTTTGCACGCTTTTCAACTCACACTAACTTGACCCGCTACTCTATCTTCCTGACCGCGATCCAACGGTCCTCCTAGATCAGAGCAGCTCCAAGTTAGCATCTCATCCATTCCTTTGTCTTCTCGGCTTGCAGCTACTCCCTGGCCTCAGTCATCTTTGGCGACACCTTGATCATCTGGACCTCAGCTCTCCCAGCCTAGTCCTGATCCCCTTCGCCTCACCATGACCTAGCTCCAAAGTCCTGCAACCATCATAGACAAGGAAACCACATCATATAGCAATGTCCAACAACACATATCCATCTCAACAGAAAGATATACACTACGCTGACCAGCAAAAACCCCGACCACACGTGGTCTGACCACTGGTCTCCATCCCGACCACTCGAGGTCTGATCACTGGTCTCCATCCCGACCACTCGAGGTCTGATCACTGGTCTCCGACCAGTCAAAGCCCAGACCACTCGGGGTCGGACGATTGGTCTGCGACTCAACCACTCGGAGTCTCAACCACTCGGAGTCTGACCACTGGTCTTCGACCAGTCAAAGCCCCGATCACTCGGGGTCGGACGACTGGTCTCCGACTCAACCAAGGCCCAGACCACTCGAGGTCTGACCACTGGTCTCCGACCAGTCAAGGCCCCTACCACTCGGGGTCGGACAACTGGTCTCCAACCAGCCAAAGCCCCGACCACTCAGGTCGGACGACCCGACCACTCGAGGTCGGACGACTGGTCTCCAACCAGCCAAAGCCTCGAAACCGGTAGACCAACACTCAAATTGCTTCAAATCCAAATCAATTTAAAACAACACAAGCTCAAAACTCATCAATTACTCATCACACACAAGGATAGACCTCCACATGGTGTTTCACCTCTATACTCACACTAATAGTCACCGAGAAAATTCCCAAGTTATTCGAAAAGAAGAGAAAAAGATCTAGCCATCTATGTAGTAGATCTGAGTTATAACGACTTAGATTAAAATAAAGAGTTCATGCCAAGTATGATAAAAACTAACTGAAATACGGAATAAAAAATAGAAGAAAAATAGCAAGTTGATTTTCAAATGAACTTCAAAGTAAAATCCCTAGATACATTAAATATGGAATAAAAATTAGCAGTTGAATTTGTATATGAATTTCACATAAAATTGAAATTCAGAATATAAAATAATAAAAATTGAAATTTGATTTTCGTACAAATTCCAAATAAAAATACCTAAGTAGAAAAATTTAAATAGAAATTAAATCAAAATTAGCAATTGTATTTGTATACAAATTCCAATATAAACCTGAAATTAGGAATAAAAAATAATTGAAAATTGGAAGTTGGATTTTATATGAATTCCAACATAAAAAAACAAATTTGAAATAAAAACTAAATGAAAATTAGCAATTGCTTTATATACGAATTCTAACATAAATCTTAAAAATACCATATGATATAAAATCCAAACATATGCAAATTAGAATGGAAATAAAAATAAAATTAGTGAATTGATTTTTATACATTTTAAAATATTAAATTTATAATAAGGACTAAAAGAAAATTAGAATTTTGGTTTTTATTCAAAAGTAAAATCCGAAGAATTTTCAAAATCAAAATAAAAGTTAAAATAAGGTCTGGGTTACGCAAGTTATAATGGCTTAAGCTAAACGAAAGAGCCCATATCTAGTACAATAGAAAGTAACTAAAATTCGAAATAAATAATAAAATTAAATTATCTATTGGATTTACGTACGAACTCCAAAGTAAAACCCATAAATAGCTGAAATTCACAAATAAAATTATGTGAAAAATTAGCAGTTGCATTTGCATGCGAATTCCAACATTAAACTGAAACACTTGATAAAAAAATATTAATATTAGCAGTTCTAAAAAAATTGGAATAAAAACAAATGAAATTAGCAGTTTGATTGGCATATGAACTCTAAAGTAAAATCACTAAATAAATAAAATTTAGAATAAAAAATAATTGAAAATTAGCAAATGTTTTTGTTTATGGTTTCTGACCTAAAAATGAAAGTAAACTTTTTGACAATTGCAATCTAAAATTAAAAGAAAATTAGTAGTTCGATTTCTATAGAAACTCTAAAGTAAAATTCCTAAATAACTAAAATTTGAAGTAGAAATTAAATAAAAATTAGCAATCATGTCAATTTGGTAGCTTTTTCCACCAAATCTCACAATGATGCTTTGGTTTGTTCCCTATTGTTTGACTACAGTATTGTTGGCTCGGCGTACATCAATTTGTTAATTAGGGAGCACTTTTATACTTTGTAGAACTTGGACACAGTATTAATACTTGGGAATTAATGTTAAAATCAAAATTATATTTGTTAATTAAGTGCTTTCATCATTAACGTTTATAAATTTTCTTTTTGAGAAGGAGACAAAGAGTTTATCTTTAAAGCTAGCATGTAAGAATGCACGTTGCCGACTAGTCTGTGCAATCATGTTTGTCACTGACCACATTGGCAAATAAAAAGCCGTTGTTTTCTTCCACCAGTTCCTTCGCTGAACACACGAGAAATAATTGTGGATACGCAAACATCTTTTGAGGAAAATAAGATTGAACCATCACAGCTAGAGGTGGGCGTCGTGCCGGGTCGGCCCGGTCCGGCACGGGTCCATCGTGTTTCGTGTCTGAACCGTGCCGGGCCGCGACGGCCTGTCGTGCTCGCCGTGCCGTGCCGTGCGTGCCGGCCCAGCTCGCTTTCGGCGAGCCCAGGCCCGACCTATTTGCACTATTTCAACGAGAGGAAAAGAGTCGAAGATATATAGAATTAAGGCAGTGAATGCAAATATTATGAGAAAAAAAACTAAACTTTATTTATTATCGAACAGTTACATAGAGCAAGAAGGATGTGCTCAATACGGACGAGAGAGGGGAGAATGGGCGAGAAAGAGAGTGAGCGAGACAGACGAGAGAGATTGAGAGAGATTGGTGAGAGAAAGAGCTGAGAGAGATTGAGAGGGACGAGCGAGAGAGAGCAGCTTCTTGCATCGTCTCTCAATCTCTCTTAGCTCTCTCTCTCCTGTTTTGTCCGTCTCTCTCAGGTGTTAGCGATAGGGGTGACGTTCATGCTACTGAGTGCATCCATGACGGTCATACTCTGTGAGTCAGTGACCTTTATGCTAGGCTTCTTCCTCATGCCCTGGATCATCAGACCCAGTATAGCCCATTCTACAGTGTCGTGCCGTGCCGGGCCGCCTATCGTGCCTGATTCTCGAGCCCGACACGACTCGTGCTACAGTGTCGTGCCGACCCGACACGGCCCACTTCGTGCCGGACCGTGACGTCATGCCTCGGGCCGGCCCAAAAGAGCCCGGCCCGAGTGCCCACCTCTAATCACAGCTGCCAGGATGGATCGATCAGTAACATGACAGTGTGCATGTCACGATTAACGCACATGCAGCATGTAAGAAATTGTCGCGAAAAGTAACCTGTAAATGTGCCCTCTTGCCGAGGGAACACGAGTCTACTTAACTGTCAGTCGGTACGCAGCAGCACTGTAGCTCGGCGCTCGTTCGTGTCGGCAGCGTGGCGCGGCTCGGCTCGGCTCACCACCTTGCACGCTGGCTGCATCGAGCGCGCGTACGGCGACACAGGAGAAGCTACACCCCGTTCTCCAGGTCTCTGACACAGTTGTTCCCGATCGGTGCTTGCCTGCATCAGGGCCCGTGTGGCCGTGCATCGGTGCCGACCCAGACACATGGCCGGCGCACGGGGCGTCACGGACAAATCGAAGGTGTCGGCCGGAGCGGGCGCACGCGCGCCTCACCCTAGCCACCACGGTTTGGTTGGTTCAGAGTATTGTTATCGATATGGTACTGATATCAACCGGTATAACCGGTATGTATTATTTAGGTCTTTACTAGTCATGTGTCCGTACGTTAAAACGAAAACTCAATTTGTGATAAAAAAATTATTTGCAAAGAACACTAACTTTAATTATGTTTCAATAGTAGGAAAAGTTTGTTTCTCCGAAGAGATTTGACTATCGGGTTAAATCCCCTTCCATCTCAACCGTTCATGTTAGATCCAACGAACGGCATGTCCTCCTGAAGATGAGAGTGTGTGCCCTCTAATAGGGAGTAGATGAAAGCAGAAAGCAGTGTGCACAGGCGGATGGAAACCAGGTCTCCCCGATATCTTCGTGATTGGCACGTGATTTAGTTGCGTGATTCTTTCCTTTTAATCTATGCATTTCCAGATATGATGAGATAGAATTTCCGTATTATGGGATATGGTGAGTATATACTTCTATCAATGCAGAATATGATGAGAAAATCCTTTCATTTATAAGATATATGAATAACATCTTTCTATAGTAAGAACATGTGAATAGAGATATGCAAAAATAATATTTCTATTCAAAAAAGATATGATAAAATCCTTCCATTTAAGATATGGTTAAATCCTCTTCTATCTCAGCCGTTAATGCCAGATCTAACGAATCAGATACTCTAAAAAAGAACGGACTACTACCACCAACTTCTAATTAAAAGTAGTAGAGACTATAATATAAAGTAGCGTTATATATCATATCAGTTAACCGTTCGTACCGGTAAAATTAATAATATAGTCTATTGAAAAGGTCCCGTACTCATTATTGCTCTTCCTTTTCTATTAGTTCTACATGTCTCAAAGCAACCACTAACCAGTAACCACATACTAAAGTCATAAAGACTTCATCCCTATCAATCACACTGGTAAGTGTGCTCACCGATCATAAATGAAAAGTATAATGGTTGATTGGGACGGAAAGATTCAACTTTTCTAGAACCATCAAGATCAACAATGGCCACAGCAAGAGTTCATTTCACCATGCATTCACCTTTCACAAATTGGAAGACAAATTGTTGGTCCACAGTGAGTGGACTGAAGTTTAAATACGAAAGTTGGGAAAGGCTATTACACGTTAGTTTTGGGATTGCACTCAAACTTTCAAAACTTTGACTATTGCTATCTTTTAAATATTTAGATTGAGTATAAGAAAATCGTGGGTATATGTTTGTCTTGAAAAATACTTTCATAATATTATAATTTTATTATATTTTATAAAAAAATATATTACGATATAAATTAGTGGTTAAAGTTATGTTTTATGAACCATATATCTAAAATGATATGTATTTACACACGGAGGAAGTAGCCAGTAACACTCAACGTGGACCAACAATTTGGACAGCATCGGACTTGTGGGCTTGTATCACCGTATGGATAGCGTCTCGATCAATCCAAGGGACCCACTTGGCAGGGAATCATCTTGAGCCCACAGTAAAATACACACGTACAGAGTGGCCCATAAAAATGTTACTAAACATTTGACATTACACTAGACTAGTAGATAGGTTGGTTCAATTATAAGGGCACGGCAGGGTTAACTTACGACATCGTCGCTTTTGTGTGACAAGTGAGCAGCTAGCTCGGCCTTCACAGTTCACGCACGCCTGAAGATTCCTCCTCTCCCTCCCTCGATAACCTGTGACGGTGAGACGTCAAAGGTTGTCCTGTCTCCCATTAGATTAGTGCAGAGAGGGATGGAACTAAACGTGAAAGAAATAGCCCATGTTATTTCCGTTGGCTTTGCAAAGTGTCTATCTGTTCCCTGTACTGACAGTGCCCACCGACCCCAGCCATAGCCTATCTTTCGGCCACATTGGGTCCAGTCTTATCCTTCTGCAGTTCTTCTGCATTTGCTGCACTGCTCAGCGGACAGATCCCGTTGGTGTGCTTGTTAGTTCACCATTCTCAGCCTGTCCATGTTGGTTGTATAGACACCCGAGACTAACTGATTAATGGATCCAATATTCCAATGTCACGTTAGTCATGGTCCCAAACTCCCAATGTAAACATTACCTAGTCGACGCAATCAACCTTCCCTATTAGAGGGGACCTCTGTTTCTGCGAAAACAAATGCTACTATAACACTCCTGATCAGGCGCTCACAACTGAGGAGGTCGCTGCCGCAGTTAAACGTCCTTGCTTAAAATTTCGCTCAAATTCCATCTCCTTTATATCTTCGTTTTCGTTTCGTGTAAGAAGAGGACTATATTTACAATTTTATTTTTTAAAAAAAGCCAAAAATGACAACAACAAAAAAGACCGTGGTCTTACCGGTTAGGCTACCCATCGATCAACATCAGAGTAACCACCATTTTCAAAAAAAAAACATCAGAGTAACCACATTACGACGATCTCCGAGTTGGAAATTACAAATGCCATGGAGGTGAACGAGCTCGCCCACAATGGTCCACCGATTTCACCAACTACCAGTACATCTTTCCGCTGAAGGAGAAAATGGTGCTACCGCCTAGTGCGATTGATTGCTCCGGTGATGAACTTTTCCCCTCTCGATGACAGCTCGCTAGATTAGACGATAGCAGCAGCAACGACTTTGACGACAATTCGCTAATTAGACGACAACAGCAGTACTAGCGGCAGCTCGGGTGCGGTGCCTGTGATTTACCGGTGTTCTCATGGTCGAGAAGAATCCTAGATTTGCAATTTCATTCAAAAGAGGGATAAAAGCATATTTGTCAATATCGTACTAGAGGCTATACCGATTTAGCTCTTGAAATGATATATTCTGATACCGGTCCATACCGACGTACCATTTCAAGATTAATATATATATATAAGTATACATATATTTAATTATATGTGCACCAAATTTTGCTTATAATATTACTTCAAATACATAGTAGTACTATCAAATATAACATATACTTTAATAGACGATATTATCAATTCCACCGATATAACTTGTATTGTATGGTATCGAAGCTGGTATTATCTGGTATCGAATCCGGTATAACCAGTATTGTTCGGTATCGAAGCCGATATGACTGGTATTAACCGGTATCAAGTCGGTATAACCGGTATTGACTGATAGAGAGGCCGATATGATACATATGGCTACTTTATACTGGTTTAGGTGACATAATTTTATATATCGGTCATACTGGGTGGTACCGATATGATATTGATAACTACGATGAAAGTGGAAAAAAAAGTGTGCAGAAGCCAAATTAGCATTAGCTTCATTAAACAAACCCATCAAATCACGAGATGCCCTGCCACCTCTCGTAGACTCCTTCCTTTCGCAGCCATTTTTTTTATTTCTTTGCCTGTTAGAGGGCCTGTTTAGGGCTGAGCTTCGGCTGCGGGTCAGAAGTCCTCCCAAACAGGGCTGCTGTGCTTCGGTTGCTGACGAAGCCACAATCGAAGCCTCCCTCAAGCCGCAGCGGGGAGAGGTGCTTTCGGTTATAGCTTCACGTGGTCGTCACCTCCTCGCCTCACTCGGCTACCTCGACTGCCTCCCTCCCTCCCCGCTCGGCCGCCTCCTCTGCCTCAGAGCCCCGCCAGCCGTCTCCCCGCATGCTAGTTGGCTGCCCTCCTCCTTGCCTCACGGTCTCCTCCCTTTTGTCAAAAATTGAAAAGCTACTAGTTTACCAAACAGTCTTTCAAGAAAAGTTACATCTCCAACTACAGCTGCTTTACAGCTCAACAAACCAAAAATAGCTTTCAGTCCAACTATAGCCTTCCCAAACAGGCCGAGAATCAAATTCCTGTGAGGAAAACAACGGCCACGGCGTACGTATCCGGAAGAGAGATGGGCGCGTCGCTCTCGTTGGCCAGACGCGGCAATCCAGTGCGCTCTAAATCGTTTCCCGTTTAAACGGATACCTCCATCCAAAAGCTTTTGCCTCGCGTTGCCTTGCCTTGCAATACTCTCTCGCCATCTCTCCTTTTCATCTCTCTTTTTCCTCGCTGCGAATATTCCCCAGACCTGAAACGAGTTTTGTGCCGAATGCCAATATGCCACTGTCCAATAATAGCCGTTTAGCCGGCGAATACAAAGCGTGCATATATCAAATATCCTCAAGAGGTGCTCTCTCTGCACATAGAGAGAGAGAGATGCGCATGGCTTTCGACCTGGATTTGATCTAACGGATGGATGATACATGTGTCCATAACAGAAGGTGGCTTGATCTTGTTCGGTCGATTTTGGCTACATTTGGATAAACAGATTACACGGGACTTTTGCACGCATGTAGTTTTTGGGGGCAGGCAGGGCAAAGCGAACGGGCGTATTCTTACTTTGCAGTTAAGTAGTCCTGCGTGCAGGTATGTGAGTAACCAGTTAATGTGAAGTGTCGACATTTCGGGCCCCTTCGTCTAATCCGCGGACCGCACTGTCTTCTCATTTCTCTCTCCCCCATATCCATTTCGCATTCCATTTCCATACTAATCCCTCCGTTTTGCTACACTTATCCGCAGCTCACCGTATGCATTGTCGAATGAAACACTAAATCTAGAAATAGTTAATAAGAAATAACTATAGAGGAGACATCCGGTGTAAACCATATTTACCGTGTAAATTCCATGAAAGCCACATGTACAAGTTTTCAAAAATTATCATACGTAAAGGAGGTGAGTTCCTATGACCCTGTAAAATTTAAAGACCAAACTCGACCGCATTTGAAAGATATAAAATTGACAAGCAGTATATAAATAGTGCTAAATACTAGAAAAAATCACTATTTAGGTTGAATGTGTCTTTTATATATCTTTCAAATACGATTGAGTTTGGTTTTCAAATTTTACAGGGTTGTAGAATCTCATCTTCCTATGTATGGTAATTTTTTAAGAATTTTTAAAAACTAGTACGTGTGGTTTTCATAGAGTTACACAGTAAGGATGGTTTACACCGGATATCTCACCAATAACTATATATACCTCTATTAAATAACATGACATAGCTGTTTTACCTTTTTCAAAGCATTTAAATAGAGTTACAATAACTAGACTTTAGATTCCCTCCTATGAACAAATACTCCCTTGAGTTCCAAATATAAGTCGTTTTAGACTTGGACATACTCCCACCGTTTTCTGAATATATGATATTTTAATATTTTATACTTCAACCAAGATATGTATAGAAATGATCAAATTACCCTCCTTCGTTAGCTCACTTATTGCTCTTGGATGGTGTGTATTACTTTATTTCATAGTAATAAATAACATTAGGAATCATAAATGGTAGGGAAAATTATAGAATATAAGTGGTCTTAGACTTGGACATACTCCCTCCGTTTCTGAATATATAATATTTTAAGATTTTGTACTTCAACCAAGACATATGTAGAAATGATCAAATCACCCTCCTTCGTTACCTCATTTATTGCTCTTGGATGGTGTATATTACTTTATTTCATAGTAATAAATAACAATAGGAATCATGAATGGTAGAAAAAATTATAGATTGGCATGTATTTGGAAAAAAAATTGAAAGTTAGAATGACATGTAATGTATTACGAGTGGAGGGAGTAAGAATTAAAGAGGAAGGTGAAATGACCATTTTGCCCTCATCATTTAGGGATGGCAATCGGGTGGGTACCTCCGGGTAGGACTACCACAGACCCGAAACCCGAACCCGAACATGCTACCCGGACCCAAACCCACTAAGCTTCACGGGTATAAATCTGTACCCATACCCGAACCCGATGGGTACCCATGAGTAATTTTACTGCTACTAAGTCCAACCAAAATACCATGCAGAGTTCTAGTCAAGCAGAAAAATCTTAGGATTAAAAGGCACCTGCGATTTCACAGGGAGCATCACTCAAAAAACCAAACAAAAACCATGAGCATCACTTGTTTAACAACAATCCATTTTCTCCAGTCATAAATTATGGAAAATACCTTCTAGTTCACTAGTTCAGAGCTAACATCAACCAAACAAGAGACTGCATTGATGCATTCTGAAAATACCCTCCAGTTTAGAGCTAACATCAACCAAACAACCAATACAATCTAATACAGAGAACAAATAACACTATGAAAATATAACTACAGAGAAATGGCTGAGTTACATGGTTATTTGTCTCTAAAAAGTGGGGCCCGTATGTCATAGGATACCCATGGGTACAAATTGGCACCCACGCCCATCCTATGACTTTATCGGGTATCCAAACCCGAAAACCCGTGGGTCTAAAGTGCTACCCGTACCCAGTCTTATCGGGTCGGGTACCCGCGGGTACCCAAACCCATGGATAAAACTGCTATCCCTATCATCATTCCCATGTTACTTTTGCAATCAATGATGTGAATTCTCTCCCCTCGTTAACAATGCACAACATGCAAAACTCTCAACAGTTTCGTTAACAATGCACAACATGCAAAAACGGCCCCTCGTGTTGCTGCGGGTGGTAGGAATCTCCGCACAGGCAGAAATTATAACAGAGAAAGGAAAATTTTTTTGAGACATCTAAAAAAGGAAATCAAATTGTCATAATTTTTAAAAATAGTAAAAGCTTGATCATGATCCGATTTTTTTAATGGTAGCTCAGATATACTCTCATGACCTTCTAACAAATTTTAAAGAATTTACAAATTTAGTATCTCAATTAAATCAGTGAGCTTGCTTTAAGTGCGTCATTAGCATTGTCATAATTTTTAAAAATCACAAAAGTTTGATCATAATCTAAACATTTTACGGTAGCGTAGGCATGCTCTCATGACCCTTATAAAAGTTTTTCAAGAATTTGCAAATTTAGTAGCTCAATCAAATCGGCGAAGTTGCTTTAAACGCATTAGCAGCACTGACATAATTTTTAAAAATCGCACAAGTCTGATCATGATCCAGATATTTTATGGTAGGTTAGAGATGCTTTGAGGAACATTTAAAAAAGTTTCAAAAATTTATAACATGATTTAATAGATCAATCAAATCAGTGAAGCTTACTATCTCCTCTGGTTCAAAAAAAAAAAACACTGTGGAGTGCTCGCGCCTCCCGGGATTCGATCTGGCGGCAAAACCTCACGCAGGGGTAGGAGAGCATTTGCCAGCCGAGCCAAGCGGGCTTTGTGAGAAAGATGCGCAAAAATACTTTGAGTCTATGGAGAAAATCACTGTAAAAACCACAGTGAAAACGCCACGTGGCATATTCTCGCGGTGGCACATCGAGAATATAGATATATATAGATTTGGCAGGAGTAGATAAAGCTCATTTAGTGATGAAATTAAGGAAGGATAAAACAGGAACAAAATAGGCAAAAATACCTAAAAATCGTTGAACGACTTACATTTTGTAAAAATTAGAGAATGCTAAAAGGACATGCATTTAGAATAAGAGGAAGTATATTGGAACGGATACTCGCGAGATCGTAGACAAATATATTGAAATTGAGAGAGTACTCTACACGTCCAGAGATGGTAATGGCATCAGGCTAAAGCCTACCCTCACTGTCAGCTGCCGGTACTCCCCTCCCCCACGTGGCTACACCGCAAGTCCTCAACTAACCACGGCTCTTATACCCCGATGAACACTTATGCATGTAAATGTCTAAAATTAGTAGTTTCTCTCTAGTCTAATATAGTTTTGTATAATCTATAATATATAACTTATTTAGTATTATTTTACCCTCTACATGAACATATGATAAATTTATAAAATTATCTTAATTTTATTCGAATTTAGATTCTTAGTGAGATCCTAAAACTCCCCGCTAAATCTCTCGTGGGGATGAAGATGGAAGAGAAGTCTTTCCCATTGCTAAGTTGAGAGTGAGGATGGGAGGGTGCGGGGAATATCCCCCGTTCTCCCATCCATGTTAAAATCTGCCCCCAACTCCCAGATGGACTAGCTTTTAAAATCCGCTTTGCCAATAATCCAACATGACCCTACCTGAACGGCTAAAACTTCACTCAGAGCTTAAGCTTATTACTACTGATAGTAGTATTTTAAATAGCTAGATGTAAGTAGATATATCTGTGCTATAGGTTTTTTTAACCCCAAACACGATACTATAGCCTTGAACTATGAAAAAACATATTTTATCTTGTCTTTTTCAATAATCTAGCATTCATATTGTTAGTGATTAAGTACATATTATTAAAAATATTTATTAGCATCTTTGTTGATTCACTCGTATTCCTATCATAAAAAAATATTAATACCTTCTAAAGTAATATGGTTTAATGATTTGTTTGAAGTTAACGTATATTATATATATTAAATTTTTTTAATATTGAAAATACGAGAAAGGATAACTATGGCGATAACTAGATAAGCGAGAATGGTGATTTGAAACGAATGACCGACAGTGTCACGCACCAACCATTTTTAGCTGCAAATGCCCATCAATTAAGCCACAAATGCGTAAGGTAATTACAGTGTTACTGCTAGTAATGGTACAACTTAGATCAGCAATTATTCGGGAAGAAATTGGTTAAAGGCAATAGTTAATTATCTTCTTAACGAGCCATGGAATTCAGTAGTAGTAGTAGTACATCGAGCCTCTCCGGGGGGAAAAATGCCAAAACCAGAGGCTTAATTAATCTCTACTCGGAGAGATAGAGGCGAGGGGCGGGGGAAAAAAAGGAGAAATAGCTCATCAAATCAGTCCTGGAAGCCGGTCTTCTCCCAGATGGCGTTGCGGACGCGGCGGAGGTCGCGGCCCTTGAGCGTGCGCCCGGCGCCCTCGCGCACAGAGAAGGATGAGGCGGCGCGCTCCCGGCACAACAGCAGCTCGTGCGGCGGCACCCACTGCCGGCCGCAGGCGTCGACCTCGCCGCCGTGCAGGTACGCGTCCCCGCGCTCGTCCGACGGCCACAGCCCCGCGACGGCGCTGCCCCCGCCGTACCCCGCGCCGAGGATCTTGGACCAGTCGGGGATGTTCACCGGCAGCGACGCCGGCCCACCGCCGGCGCCGGCGTCCCGCACCGCCGTGCCACGCGGCTTGGAGGGCTTGGACGGCGCGGATACGGACGGGGCCCGCCCGTACGGATCAACCGGTGAGGACGGCGACGCCATGCCGCCCCACACGACGTCGGCCTCGTCGAGCTCCACGGCCGGGTCCCCCGCGGTGGCGTGCGGCGACGGCGTTCGCGCCGGCGCGAAGAGGCGGTGCGCGGCGACCATGGAGAGGCTGCTGCTCCGGCCGGCCATCTTCCTGTGGGTGGTCCCGCCTCTCTGCCCTCCACCTGTTCTGCTCCGGTGGGGCGGGTCGCTCTGCTAAGCGGTTGTGTGCGCGTGTAAACCGCGATGGACGTTTGGTTCCCTCCGGTAAACGGGTGGAGTCGCGGGTTTTATAGGCGGTGGGAAGGCGACAGCGGGTGCGGCCGGTGTGGATAAGGTTGTTTCGCGCCGTGACGGAAGTGGCCGCGGCGGTTGCGCGTATTCACGACTCTGCCACTGGTAGGAGCGTATCCTTATTCCTTTCGTTGTTTGCGAGCGGGAAGACGAGCGAAACGGGCACGGCCAGAGGGCAAGGAGCCAAAAATGGCTGGGATTGGGGTGGAGGCATGGGTGCAGCGTATTGCTTCGCTTGCATTTCTGCGCAAGAAGACACTTCCTCAGTTCTTGAATTGGTGCCATTGTCATTCTATAATACCGCACATCTATCAAAATATACGTATAAAAGTCTATATTATACTCTCTTCATTAGATTATTTATTGCTATTTTGATTATACGTCTTACTATAGTCAGTGATAATAAAAGGTATTAGAAATAGCTAAAAGAAGGAATATATATAGAAAAAAAGAGATAAAACATCATCTTAATATTTAAAAGCTAGAATAATATGTATTTAAGAATGGACGAAGCAGATGATCTTTCCGGCAACCCAAGGCGTTCCAGCGTAAATTTCCTTTTGTCCTCTTAAGGAATGCGCATTAACACAAAGGACAGAGAGAGAGAGAGGAAAGTGTGAATAGGTGAAATGTATGAATGAGACGGGGGCATCGATGTGGAAGGGAGTGGTGAGACAAATCGCAATCATGCATGTCTATTGGATTCTATTTTTCAGGCTCCCTTTTTAACGCTGAAATTTGTTGGCTGCGTCAGGACTCAGGAGTGACTGATAGCTCGCATGTATGCTTCGTGTGGGATATTTGGAAAACGTACTGCGCGTTCAGTTGTGTAAGTCGCGTGATTAATCCAATGTCTGCTCTATGTTGAATGTTAGTTTAAGATGGGCTAAAAGAGAAGCGAAAGTCGAGCATACGAGTTAGAGAGATAACTGTCTAATCGATCGGATCCAGCGGCGGAATTAGAAATTTTTTGATGGGTGTACACTTCACACGTACAACTCTATAATCTTGTGCAATAATTTCGTACCATTATAAATCCAACGTATATATTTGAAATTTGCTAAAAGTATAATACAAATAGTTTAAGGTCTTAAAAATCCCAAATCACCAAATTAAATTGGAACCAATTTAATCAACAAATTTAGCCTATTAAAGAGGTGAATTTTTGGCGTTTCTCAAATTTTTTAGGGTCTCGGCAGCCCTGATTCTGCCCATGATCAGACTAAATGAGTAACATGTATTAAGGTTCATAAACATGGATTAATTAGAGGATGGCTAAGGTGCAAAACGAAGCACTAGCTTGGAAAATACTAGGTACCTGTACGCTGCGTGCCAAGCCGCGGGCGCCGCTCCCCACGCGAGAAAATTGAGAAAACGCGCGATCGCCGCTCCCTGCACGAGTAAATCGAGGAAACGCGCGAGAAGAACCTAAAAATGATTTTAAGTTTTTCGCAAAAGGGTTTAAACGTAGTGCTAGAAAAACGTGAAAAAGGACCTAAACGCAATGTATATTTTTTTCAAAAAAAAAGGACCAAAACATATTTTTTCTTTTCCAAAAAAGACCTAATCGTAATTTTGATTTTTCTCAAAAGGACCCGAGCGCAACGCTTAAAAACACATAAAGGACCTAGACGTAATATATATTCTTTTTTTTCGAAAAAAAAGACCTAACCGTAACTTTTTTTCTCGAAAAAAGACCTTATCGTAATTTTTTTTTCGAAAGAAGGATCTGAACGTAAATATTTTCTCGCGGTTCGGCTCGAACCGCGAGCACGCCGGCTCAAAGCGCCCAGGAGGCGCAGGCTCTTCCATCTATAGATGATGGATGATTTCCCGTCTTAGACATCTCGCACTTGCATCGCTCATGCAGTCATGCAGCCATCTAAATAAAAACTTGTTTGATCTCTCCTATCACCTTATGTGCACCGTACCAAACACAAGCCCACTCCATTTTTAGTACCTTGCATAAGCAATCAACCGGTTATGGAGATTCTTCCTTCACCAGTAAATAATTTCCCGGTGAAGGACCCCAAAAAAAAAAACCGAAGCTGTGACTGTGCGTATGTGCCCATCGATCGATAATCAATCGTGGTTGCCACGATTAATCATGGCATTGCACGCTCGTGAAACCCCCCTCTTTTCTGCTCCGAAAGGAACACCACAGCACCCCATCTGTCCCTCCCACCCGCCGAACGGACGGCTCCCGTGCAACCACGCCTCCATCCGACGGGCACACCTCCTCCCTGAAGTCGGCGCGCGGAAGACGACAAGGGGGCGAAGCGCTCTCGGGGAGGGGCGTTTCAATAACTTCTTCCCGTACGTTGTCGCGACGCGGGGGGCCAGTCGGACGCGGTGACACGTGCCGGGAAGGCGTGCGGACGACACATGGCGGGCCGGGAGAGGCTGGAGCGGCGGGCGGGCACGTGAAGCAGGGCCCCGCGTGGAAGTGGGACTGTCACTCTCGCCCCCACCGGGCGCCGGGCCCACCGGATCCGAGGTGTTGTGTCGTGTTAAAGGGGGCCGCGTCCGTGCAGCGCACAGCGCAGCGCCTCACCCACCGGCCGCCGTCACGGCGCGCGGACGGCCTCTCGCGGCCGTCCGTTAGCTTGGCCCCGATCTGCAGTAACGAGGAGTCCAAGCAAGCTCCCAACCGCATGGTTTGGCTTTGAACTGAACTGTACTGGAGAGCTGCAAAGAGCCGAGAAAACTGGCCAGATCACGCAGGGGGCGCAGGGCACCGTCAGTCAGTTCGTCGCTGCGGCAGCCGGCAGCCTCGGTGTACACCGCAAACCGTTGATATCTTGGAGGCTTTGCTTGGGAACATAGCTGCTTGGCAGCATAGGAGACGACGCCAGAGGCCAGAGCTTGGCTTGCTGCAATAGCTGCAAGAGCCGAGGAGTTCCAAGTTTTATATTGAATCCACCCGTGCGTGTGCCAATTGGGATATTTGCTAGATAGGTCAAACGAAAAGGAGGATTTTAAATCTCTCAAGCAGGCAGCTGATCTTGACCTGGCCCAACAAACTAAGAACTAGTTTACACACTTACACTAGCATACAAACTAGTAAGTAGCTTCTGCACATGTCGAATTGATAAAGTACGGTTGCAACCCAACAAACTAAGAACTAGTTTACACACTTACACTAGCATACAAACTAGTAAGTAGCTTCTGCACATGTCAAATTGATAAAGTACGGTTGCAATTAACCGGGGATGAAATGCGAGAGGACGGACCACGGTTGACTTAATGAGCGATCAGGCGTCCACTCCATATGGCAGAGCTAGCCCTACAAGAATGATCTGTCCGATAAGGCTCCTTAAACTAATCTTAACAGTGCCTGCGTGGATGTCGAGTGATGGAGTTAAGCATCTAAGCCCTCCCCTTAATTCTGTGAAGAACACTAATTTTTGATCAATTAGCAAGATGCATCATGCATCCTGATGAGTGATTTCTCAACCGGAGAGACCACACGTGCAAATGTTTTTATTTGCCCATGTAGATAGTTCATGCAGGATTGCAGGTTGGGCCTTGGATGAGCGCCTATGGGAGAGCAGGAGTGCGTGGGTCCTGACTAACATGAGAGTTTAATGAGAATTGTTCTCAGGTGGTAACAATAACAATACCTTTCTATCAAGTTACTTTTAACCTCTCAGTGTTTTCACCCTTGAACTTTTGGTATTTACTGTGCTAGCTCAGTGGACACCTTACTCCTTCTCAAGATGTTTAAAAGTCTCCCAAAAAATAATGTCATCCGAACCATGGGACCCTCCCACAGTGACCCGTACGAACTATAGGTACGACCAGAAATTCATTCATGCATACGCACAGCCACAGGCATGCAGAGCACCATCCTTTACCCGGTTACAGTCACCAGCATATCGCTAGGTGCATTGCACTGCAGAAAAAGGCTATGTAGGACGGTAGGGTCGGCAACTCTACGGCTTCATCTCTTTATGCCCTCACCCCCAACCGATCGATTGAATCGAGCAACACGCAAAGGGAAGAAAAGATTCAGCAACAGCTCCAGATTAGCATATTCCAACGGGATACTCTACTCGCTAACCCCCTAGCGAAGAAACAACCCTTAGCTAGTGAGAATACAGGTATTATCAATGGATGGATGCCAGAATCTAGTGATTGCCCATATCTCAGTACCGCTTCTAGCTGCTGCTGCTGCTGCTGCTACTTTCACTTGATTCGAAGGGTTGATCCCAAAGCAGATGAATGAAAAGCAGGGAGAGATGCTTGCTGCACTAGCACGGCGGCGAACACGTGGGGCGTGCGTGCGGTGCGAGGGTACGTGCGCCTCGGATTGACTAACTCCAGGTCGCACGCAAGACATCACTTGTTCTAGTGGCTGACGCAAGAAGGGCGTGCGAAGGAGGTAGATCACCGGTTCCGATCGTTGCGTCTATATTATCTCCCTTAGTCACGTAGTTTTTTTTCCCAGTGATCTTCAAAATGCTGCATCGATCGTTCATCACGAACGTAAGAAAGCGCAGCAACGCTGAGCAACCTTCTATTTTTCTCCTGCGTACGGAGGGGAGCTGATCCAGATAATATACCGCCATTGGATTGGCTAATCTCCAGCTAGTTATCCGATGTCTTAACGGCGGACCTAAGGGCCAGCCTGAACCAAATTGTATTAACAAAATTGAGGCGGATATTTACAAGTAACGATCTTCAAGTGGAAGAAGGGGACGGGAGGGAAGTATAGCCCTTGTCGATCTGCGATTGGAGGAGATTCAGAAGAAGCTCACATGATTCAGGGGTTCAGGACTGATAACGAGGCTTTTCAGCAGTGTCAAGTGGCCACTTGGAGCAAGACCGTCCAATCATGCATACACCTGCAATTTTTTTATGCTCTTCCGTGCATTTGTAATTCGTGATTGGATTTAAGATTAGTTGTCGTATAGTTAAAAAAAGATATGAACAGCTGTCTTAGCTCACAGAGCAAGGAAAAGGAGAGCTGACGAATGGGAGATCGATTAACAACGAAAGTCCACGAGCCTTGTTAATTTACGCCCCCGGATTCGCAACCTAGATAATGTTATTTGCAGTGGCAGGAAAGCAAAGGGAGGGAAAGTGTCATCCATGAGCTTATCCTGTGCTTCAGCACTTTGTTTAATTGGGGGGCAAGTTGCTTGATTTTTTTTTTTAAAAAAAGCCTTGCAAACTGTATTGTTCTTCATTAGCTGCTCACTCACCCCCCTGATAGGAAGTTTTCATTCAAAAGAAACATCAGAGTAAGCATATTTAATTGTTAGACTGGGAGGTGACAGAGTGGAGAGGGCGTCATCTGGGAGACTGGGACTAGTATAAATCAAGTGTGGTATTGCCGAAGTATATTCAATTTAGCTCATGAGTTGTACCTTGTGGAGTTGCGGAGTAGATTATTGGAGGGGAATAAAAACGAGAGCCGAAAGATAGCGCGGTGATATGCTGCCGTTCGCACTCCAGGAGCCTTCTTGCAATACGATAAAACTTTGGTGAATGCCGACGTTTCCAGAGCGGATTATTATTGCGTGCCATGAATCCACAGGTTCAGTTAATACATATACTTATCAGGTCCTTCTCTGGTCGCGTAGTCTTGTACATTGCATCCTGTTGGCGTCGAAAAATATGATGAAGGATTGATCGACTCAAATACATGCAAACACCTGGTTTAGTTCTGATTTCGGGCGTGTCAGCCGATTTGATCCTGCAATCGGCAAGAAAATTATAATCTAAACAGCTATATTAGCCGATTGGGTTTTCTCAATGAAGACCTAATCTAAACAGCTATTTAGTCTATTAAATCATAAGTAACGATAAGCCTAAACAGCCTGTTGAAGCTGATTAAATAGTTTTGATAAAGACAGATTTTCCCGAAAAAGTTGGTGCGCAGCAAGATCGGAGAAAAGCAAACCTGGGTAAATTGGTGTAATCGAAGATAATTAATAATCGGCGATACGCAACTTTATTAATAAAAAACGAATTACAAAGTCTAAATTACAAGAGCTATCCATAGTTGATGGGAAAAGTAGATAAAAAATACATGCGAATTGTTTGATTGATTGTTGTATCTTCAGCTTGCCTCAGGTCGCCTTTTATAGTGCATAGGCCGATCGTATCTATCTCCGATACGTTGCCAACCATGATCTGTATCAGTCTTTACTTCATGTAGGTAAATCTCCTTCTTTGAATCAATATCGGCTAGAATTCTAAATTTAACTTAACATTTCCCTTTTCAAACCGATATCAGCTATAAATATTCAATTTTACCCTTAGGCTGGTAAATTAGTCATACCTTGCCAAATCTTAGTGCTAACACATCCTCAGCAACTCAGCATCCAGAGTAAGAAAGGGCTCTTCAAAGATCATTGAGCTGTTGTAATGCATTGCAGTAGACGCATTTAGCAGGGAAGAAGAGAGGGGAATACCACTGATGCATTGCAGTACGCCGATGTCTTGTGCCACTGCCAAATGCCAAACCCTTGTGTTAGCGCTTTACCAGTGAAAGAAAAAATAAATCCTCGGCTTGTAGGTGTCGACATGGCCTGGACATTTGCTTTGTGGGATGCCTAAAGCTTAGTTCACATAGTTGAACTGTGGCCGAGTTCGATATGGGCCAAGTCAACTTGTAAACCGGTCCATATTGTATGTAAGGTCTATGGGTTGATCGTGCCTGTCGTCCCGTCCCGGCCATGGCCTGTGGTCACCAAGCAGCTTTACTTTTTCGTCCAAAATTTTAATGTCTCTTCTGTAATGTAACGAGCAAGGTGGTCATCCTCTCTTAATTTTATTATTACAATGTTTATTTATTTATTCCGGTACTTCTTTTTAGTGCACATCACATTACTAGTAGCGATACAGCCGAGTAAAGACCCAAATTTTTGTATCACCCACCTAATCTGTTTATTCCGTGGAGGTCCATCAAATAAAGAATCAAAAAAATTTCTCATTTCCTCTAAGAACTTTTAGCACATTCTATATAATTCTTAGCGACGGTAAAAAACTTATCATTGACAATTTGTATATATACAAATCAAATTACTTAACTTATTTTTTTCTTCTCAAATTAGCATATGTCTGTAATTTTAATTTTGAATAAAACAAAAAAAATTATATTTTTCACCTCGTATGGAATTAAAAAAATCTCTAATTTCCTTTTATTTTTAATTTTCTTTTCTTTTTGTTTTTTTTATTCAATTTTGAACTCCAGCTTTTAATTTAGAATTCATATGAAAACCAAATGACTAATTCTACTGTATTTTTATTCTGAATTTATGTAAATTTTGACTGTTATTTTTTATTTAATTTTGCATACCAATTTTAGGTTAGAGTTCGTAGATAAATCTAACTGCTAATTTTATTTCTAAATTTTAGCTATGTATATGTTTTAGTTTGGAGTTTGTATGAAAGTTAAATGGATGATTTCATTTTATTTTTTATGCCTTTTTTTGTTATTTTTTATTTTACTTAGTATGGACTCTTTCATCCTATCTAAGTCATTAATTTTAAGGTTATTTTTTATTTAATTTTGAATATACAAATACAACTGCTAATTTTTATATAATTTTTATTTCAAATTTTAGCTTTGTATGAGTTTTAATTTAGAGTTCATATGAAAATCAAATGGCTAATTTTTATTATGATTTTATGTATTTTTTATTATACTTAGCTTGGACTCTTTCTTTTAATCTAAGCAGTTATAACTCGGATCCGCTAGATAGATAGTTAGACATTTTTCTTTAAATAATAACATCTAATGGCTACTATAGTTCAACTTAGATGGGATCCACCAAAATTAATAATTTATATATATACAAATCAAATTACTTAACTTATTTTTTCTCAAATTAGCTTATTTCTGGAATTTTTATTCTGAATAAAACCAAAATTAATATTTTTCACTTAGTATGGAATTTAAAAACATCCCGAATTTCCTTTCCTTTTATTATTTTTGTTATTTTTTTATGTAATTTCGAATTTCAGGTTTTAATATTTGGGTTTGTATGAAAATCAAATGTGGACTTTACTTTTATTTTTTGAATTTATGTTAATTTTTATTTTTTTTGTTATTTATTTAATTTTTATATTACTTTTATATTAGGATTTTTGTACAAATCCAGTTGCTAATTTTTATTCTGAATTTCAGTTATGTACATGTTTTGTTTGGAGTTTGTATGAAAGTTAAATAGGTGATTTAATTTATTTTTTTTATTCTAAATTTTTGTTATTTTTTATTTTACTTGGTGTGGACTCTTTTTCTAATCTAAGTTGTTAATTTTAATGTTATTTTTATTTAATTTTGAATATTAGTTTATGTTAGAATTGCTATACAAATCCAAATGCTAATTTATATTCCAAATTTTAGACATGTAAGAGTTTAATTTGGAGTTCATATGAAAATAAAATGGTAATTTCTTTCTAGTTTTTATTCCACTTTCTGTAATTTTTTTTTGTACTTGGCATGGATTCTTTCTTTTAATCTAAGTCATTATAACCTGAGTATGCTAGATAGACTATTAGATGTTTTTCTTTAAATAATGACATCCAATGGCTACTATAGTTCAACTCTAGTTAGGATCCACCAGATCAAGGGTAAGATGTTTTCTTTTTTTTTAGAATTTCTAACATATTTCTCTTTTTTCTTAGCAACTCTCCATAAGGTTTTAATATAAAATAGATTGTCTGTAATTGATCTCTTACACAATTAATAGATTATCTATACAATAGTATGCACAATATAAAACCGTTTATACGATCATTTGTTAAATAGTAGATAACATCTTTCTCTCTACTCCACGTAACCCAAAATTCTATGTGTTGTAGGCTGACATGTATCACTATGCGCTAAGGCTCGGACTTCCAATTGTTATCTTTAAAAAAGAACTTGTGATTTGCGAGCGGTCACCCTGTTCTGCATGTGCACGTCGGATCGTTAGCTTATAAATCGCACTGCGCACGTAGACATATACGATTAGAGAATACGCGCGGTTAGCGTGCTAAGTAATTTCCCTTTTTCCTCTTCTCCTCGGTTAGCTAATCTCACTAACCTGAGATCTGATGCAGATTGGCATTAAAAATACAAGAACGAGGAGTTAGTCGGCCAATCGGAATCTTCGAAACGAGAAATCCCAAACCTCACTCATTTTTATCTCGACCACAATCTTTCATGCCTTCCCACGCACATTATTCTTCTTCTTAGAACGAACCAACCAAATCGCTGCTTTATAAAAGTCCCTTAGTTCCAGTTACAATAAATTCTCTTTTGTTCTTGTAAGAGAGGAGAAAAAGAGCAGGTAGAAGTAGAAATCGATGGCCACTGATGAGGAGGAGATCATGCACATACAGCAGCAGCAACGGGATGATGGCGAGTTCATCGGCAGGGGCTACGCCGACCCGCCGTCTCAGCCGGTGCTGGGCGCGTCAGAGCTGCGGCGGTGGTCGCTTTACCGCGCGGCGATCGCCGAGTTCGTGGCGACGCTGCTGTTCGTGTACGTGACGGTGGCAACGGTGGTCGGCCACAAGCGGCAGTCGGACGGCGAGGCGCCCGGCGACTGCGGCGGCGTGGGCGTCCTCGGCATTGCGTGGGCTTTCGGCGGCATGATCTTCCTCCTCGTCTACTGCACCGCAGGCATCTCCGGTGAGCGCTTCAAAATTAGTGCGTGCGTCTCTGCCCATGTTCGAACGCATTAATTTTAACAGAAAACAATTCAGCTTCTACTGGAAGTTTGAAAATTTTCCCGTGTAGGAATTTAACAAGAAGCAGTTTAGTTTAATTCCAGAAGGATTCGAGAAAAATTCTCATGTTCTGCCTTAGTTTGTTTCGAGCCGATCTAAGCCCAGCCCTGAGGGAGACGTACTCTTCTTAGATGTGTGACGTGGCATGCATAGTGTAGTACAACGCAACGTAGTGCACTAGCTATACTACTCACTCCAGTCATAAACAGTTGTAGTAAAATTTTCAAAATTTTGATTGTCAATATTTTTAAAATATTCAAATTGGATACATAGAAATCATATGCGTAGATTTGTCTCAAAATACTTTCATAATATTATAATTTTATTGAGTTTTATAAATATATTAGAATAGAAATCAGTAGTTTTGGAGATGGTACGGAGATCCAAATCGGAATATACTGACTGGATGGAATACGAATCAGGTGGGCACATCAACCCGGCGGTGACGTTCGGGTTGCTCCTGGCGCGGAAGTTGTCGCTGCTCCGCGCCGTGCTCTACGTGGCCGCGCAGTGCCTCGGCGCCACCTGCGGCGTGGGCCTCGTCAGGGCGTTCAGCGCTGCCCACTTTGCGCGGTACGGCGGCGGCGCGAACGTCGTGGACGCCGGCTACTCCAGGGGCACCGGGCTCGCCGCCGAGGTCGTGGGCACGTTCGTGCTCGTGTACACCGTCTTCTCCGCCACCGACGCCAAGCGGAACGCGCGCGACAGCCACATCCCGGTAATCAAACAATGTAGCTACGGATCATATATTTGCATCAACTTGTGAGTTCTCCTTTTGCAAAGGAGTCAGCTGCTCCGTTGGATGACTGTATTGTGCAGGTCTTGGCTCCACTGCCGATTGGTTTTGCGGTGTTCGTGGTGCACCTGGCCACCATACCTATCACCGGCACCGGCATCAACCCGGCGAGGAGCTTCGGCGCCGCCATCATCTACAACAAGCCCGCGGCATGGCATGATCAGGTACTTGACCAGTGACCAACATATGTACTGTACATTACTAGCTCATTCCATGCCAAAATTTTTAGGGGGGCTCACATAAATAAAACTAAGATGAAGTTCTTTGGGATTGCTTCTATGCTCGTCCACAAACTAGAAGCCTTAACGGTAGCTGAAATGCCTGTACAATCTTAACTCAAACGTGGCGATGGATTGCTAGCATCTGAAGCTGTTCCCTTGTAATCGTTTTTTATTCTGTAGTGGATCTTCTGGGTAGGACCTCTCATCGGGGCGGCCATTGCCACGCTCTACCACGAGCTTGTGTTGAGAGCAAGTGCTCTCAAGGCACTGGGCTCTTTCAAGACTAGGCAGTGAGTTATTGGATCAAGCGATGATCAACCATGCCTGGATTGAAGTGCATCCAGACTCCAGAGACAATGGGCTCAGATGAAGAATGATCGTGTTCACCTCCTTAAAAGTCGCACAAGCCAATCTTTTCTTCATCCCTTTTGGATCATGTATTTTTGCTTCATGCTTGTTTCTCTGGTCTCTTACTTTTCTTCTTGATGACTTTCATGTAGACATTTTTGAGAAGTTGTACTATACTGTGCCGAATAATTAAGGGCCTTTTTAGGAGAGCTGTAGCTTTTCTGAAAAGCTGCTTTTTAGCTTTCTGAGTTGAAAAACGACTGTAGCTTTTTATAAGAGACCATTTGATAAATAATTAATTTCCCTCAGCAATAAGTTGCAAAAGCAGGTCCAGCTCAGCTTTTGGCTTTTGTTAGTAATATATAGCTTTTGGCTTATGTCAAAAGTCGCTTAAAAGCTGAGCTGTTTGGGGGAGTTTACTAGCTTTCAGAAGCTGAAGCTAGTTTTAAGCCCCCTAAACAGGGCTATTTGGTATGACTGTAGCTTTTCTGATAAGTAACTTTTGACTGGACTGCATTGTTAAATGGTAGCATGACTGGGCTAAAAAGGTTTGGTGTTTGGCAGTCTGATTTTTAGTATAGCTTTTAGGTGTGAGGGGTGCGGGTTGGGAATAAGGGTGAGAGAGGTACGATTTGTGATTTTATACTTTGATAGGAGGGGTAATTTTCTTTAACTCTAGTAACAAAATCAAAACCCTAATCCACCAAAGTCGTGAGAAGCTACCCTACACCAGCTTTCAACTTCTCCTAATACAAATGAGCTGCAAGCTTTTGGCTTCTGGCTGCGGAGAAGTCAGCCATTTAGAACAGTTTTCGGCTTCCAGAGAGGAGAAGCGTAAGCTAAAGCTGTCCAAAACCGGCCTTAAGCCCCCCCTATCCAGAGAAATTAGCTTTTCTGGTGAAAATTAACCTTGGATCTCTCTAAAACACACTTCCTGTTGCATCAATTACCACTAAACACACTGCTCGGATGCAATCGGCATTGAGTGCTTACCATTTGAAATCCGAATACCGTGAGGAGAAAGAAGCAGCAGAGAGCATTCATTTATTTTAGTTCTTTATCACAGCGTGACGCAATATTATTATTAGCAAAGATAACTACTCTGCTTTTTTTTCCCTATCACTACTCCGCTACCCCCTCCAAAGTCCAAAAGGAGTAATCATATACCACAAGACATGCTTCCTTGGATATGATTACCTCAACACAACTAAACTAACACAGGATTCCAAACAACATCCTGCATCCAATTAACGAGCTGCATCGACAGACATCTTAGCTAGCATGGCGGTCAATTAACCTTCAGACACGTCGGAAGAATGTGGCAAGCGCATACTTGTGCTCCAGTACTCTATTAAACAAAGCATGCGGTCCATATAGAACGGTGGTGGTATTAGTAGTACATTACTCGTATAAAGTGAGTTGTAGTAATATATAATGCTTGTTTGGGTCCAAACATAGCATCTCCGAGTTAACTCTTTTATACGAAGCGAGAACGAAAGTATAAATAGAGTGCTATGTATGCACGAGTCTGCCTTTTAGGTGGGCTGAGCATCCAGCGAAATTCAGAAATATAAGACTGCATGAATACGTCTTGGGATGCATGGTCCCCTGCAGGCACTACCTGCGTGGAGAAGATGGGGTAAAGGCGACGGAACGTGGGGGCACGGAGGCGCGGCACGCCTGTTCAATTGCTCGCGGTTCCTCGGTGGCAGTGCGTGCGCCTAGTTCTTGAGCAGCAGCAATGATCATCCGGCATGGCTGGATGGATGGGCGAAGAAGGGGAGGTCAGAACCATGCCTTGTGCTGCTTCCTGCAGGTGTTGCTGCTGCTACTGCTTTTTTTTTTCACAATTGCCAGTTGGGGGCCTCTCTGGTAAAGCGGTTCAAGAATTCAAGTGTGCGTTCGATACTTCAGGGTGGTGTCAGTGTATCCGTATGGACTAAGCTGGTGTGATTTAGCATTTCAGGCCTCAAGAAGCAATGCAGTGTAGATTGAAATTGATAAGGACAGTGGAGTTAGGCAGCTAAGAAATAATCCAATTCGGTAGCTCATGCTAATGTTGGCTCCTGAATCATGTGAACCATAGCCATCACTAATTCAAGTTATGAAAGTTACAGCGTGTTTGTCTTTTCACTGATCCTAAAGGAAGCTCATTCTACATTGTCATGATACATACCCTACACCAAGTTAACTGAACACACAACTCTCTAAGCCTCTAGTATCTACGTGACTACGTACGCAATATCCAACTCGATCATAACAAAGATTGGATTTAGAACACATCCTCGGTTCGTATCCTCTGTGGCGACGAATGCGTTCATCATTAGCAGCCCGAAAGCATACTTAAAGCAAACAATAAGTTGCTTAAAAGGCATCCAGTAAAATAACAGTGTTTTGAAATACTTGTTGAGGGGGAGAGAGAGACTATCATTGAAGCCTGAATAAACAAGATTAACTAAGGGTGTGTCTCATTCTCTCCTATGGAGCATGGACATCTTCTGCATTTCTAAAGCTCATCCAAAAGACCAAAACATCATTCCATCTCTCCACAGCTCCTCATCATTCTGCTCCCCTTTCACCTTGCCACTACAAGAATTGAAGTAGAAGCAAAGCCTCACTCCCATTAATTTGCTTGCTTACTCCTACCTCCTCTTAGTCCACTATATATATAAACACAAGCATCCAGGACACACACTCACGTGACTCACCTGCACACTTATGTGACTTGCAAGCTCCAGCTCCGACTGAAGGCGCAGCTCGCAGCTTGGTTTAGATCATGGCAATGGCGGCGGCGGTGGTGATAGCTCTTCTGCTCGTGCCCAACATTGGGCTGGCCCAGCAGAGGCCCGCGGTGGGCCACCCCCACGGGCTCCCCTTCGAGAACCCGCTCGCGCTGTCGCCGGCGGCGTACGATTTCTTCCACCCCAGCGAGCGCGCCCGTCGCGGCCACGGCGGCGTCGCGCCGGCGCTAGCACCGCGCGGGCAGCTGAGGGAGTCGGCTATCCGGGGCGGCGCGTCGACGTCGGCGAGCGTGGCCAGGGCCGACCAGGAGGAGGGGGGCGTGGCGCCGGTGAGGCCGGCACGACGCGGCAGTGCCCGTGCCGGCGCGGTGGCCGGCGTGTTAATCGGCGCCGCGGCGGTGGTGGTGGCGGCTCTCGGGGTGGCGTACGCGGTGGCGCGGCGCCGCGTGGCGCACGGCGACGCCGAGGCGGCGGGCGCGCCCAAGTCTTAGTGGGGTCGGTGGTGCCCACGGGCTGGTTCGCTGCGTAAGTATGCGTGTGGTAGAGTTCGGGCAGTTTCGGGTGAGCCCAGAGAGTTGGGCCATGGAGGTGGGTAGGGGTGTAGACGAGCCAACCTCGGCAGCGAGCCAGTCTACCTAGGCTTGACCTTGATACAAGCTTGAGCCGAGTCAGAGATGAGCCTAAATTAAGGTACACAAGCTTAGGCTTGGGATTAAGCTCTGCTCGGCTTAAGCTTTAGTTGGCTCGAGTAAGTTGTTAAGAAATAGTATGCAACTTTCACATGTCCTGGTTTTCAACTGTGAGAGAAAAAATTATCACAAGTTCACAAATCACAACATATCACAATGCAAAGCATGTTTGAACAAAATTCTAACCTAGCAACATAAGGAACAACCCAAACACCCATAAATTTGTAGTAGTTCACATAAACAAAAGAAGAGGAGTAAGAGGTATACTTCATACTCAGCTATATTACATATCGGGCTGCTGCGAGTTGAGGTTGAAGAGCGAAGAAGAAGAGCTGCCGGCACTCAGCGGGGGAGGCGACGGTGCAAGGAAGAGGGAGTTTGGTGCTCGATGACGGTGGAGGAGAGGCATCGCGTTAGCGTTCGACGATGGAGGAGCAGGGCGTTGACACTCAGGCGTAGGTAGAGGCGCAAGGAAGAGGGAGGTCACGCTTGGCAGAGGAGGAGAGGCATTGCGTTGGCGCTCAGCGGCGGAGGAGAAGAGGCATCACATTCGTGTTCACGGTGGAGGAGCAAGGCGTCGGCATGAAGATGTTGACACTTGGTGGAGAATGACGAGAGGCGTCCGCCATGGTTGGTAGATGGTGAGTGATGGCTGTGAGGGAGGCAAGGACTGGATTGGGTGGAAGGATGGGTGGTGAGTAGGAATGGATAAGTGGATAAGATTGGGATAGAGTGACTTTAAATTTGAGTCGAGAAAGGGTGTGTGACTAGCATCATTGGTGAAAATTAACAAGCCTAATCGAGTTATTCGAGTTTGGCTCAATCTGACTTGAGTTCGCTCAAATCGAGCCTAGAGCAAATCGAATCCGAGGAGCTCGTAAGTCTCGAACTTTTCTTACAGCCCTAGAGCTGGGGATGATAGTGCTAGTGTGTAAATTTGGAATGTTTTGTGGGGTCGAGTGAAGCTTAGCAAGATGCTATTTTGGGAAGGCGGAAAAGCATGCATGCGCTTCCACTGTTTGAAGGTGTATTTTGTTGTCAAGATCAGTGCTAGGAACACTGACGTGATATAAATCCCAGAGGAAGTTTTTTGTTCCAAATCTCTTGCGTTTGCAGGTTCACGCTGGCAAATTAAGGTGATGGAGCTAAAATCATGACGCAAAAGTGACTGGGAAGGAAAGATTTTAACTGGTGATCGACGAACAATCTGAAACGTAAGACCAATAGTGGCCTGGATCGGGATAGATATGTCATTGACCCATCCATGACTGCATGTAGCTACTGTATGCTAGTCAATCTTCTGAAGCAAAAGAAAATGTTACGATGGATCGGCTTGCCTGCTCCACCCTGATCGCTCACTGTGTTACGTCCGATCTGATATTCAATTTAGGATTAATTCCTCGTATACTACTATAATTTAGAAGAATCCATGAATATGTCACTAACATACAAGACCAGGATCTATATGTCAATAACGCAACGAGTAGTATGTAAAGAATGTGATTAACTTTTAGTGACATATAAGGAATTGCTCTAAACCATCCGTGAGAGCCAAGGTACAGAACCAGTCGCCCAAGCATCTCGTCCACCTGGATGAGGCCATCCAACTTTCATGCCACCAATCAAATTTGAACTCTCATCCCATCCACCATCCAACTCTCATCCTTCCAACTAAACAAAAAATTTAGCTCATCCCATCCATCTCTCGTTCCTTTATTCAAACATGAATTTGGATGGCTTCATCCCTACTAGAGTGGATGGCACTATCTCATCCACCTTTGGAACTCTATCTTGTTCCTTGCACGAACCTTGTCAGCTGGCTGGCGCCTTGTAGAGTAGGCTGCACCTTTTACAGAGGGAATGAAGCTCCAGTCTCCAGATTTCTAATGCCATGTATATTACGTTACTAGGAAAGTGACCGTGGCGTGCCACGCCGCGATCGCCGCTCTCAACGCGAGCAAATCGAGGAAACATGCGACACATTTTTTTTCCAGAGAAGGACCTAAACGTAATTTTGATTTTCCGAAGAAGGACCCTAGCGCAAGGCTTAAAAACGCAAAAAGGACATGAGCGTAATATATATTCTTTTTCGGCAAAAAGGACCCGGACATATTTTTTTTCGAAAAAGGACCTAAATGCAATTTTGATTTTCCGAAGAAGGACCCGAGCACAACGCTTAAAAACGCAAAAAGGGCACGAACGTAATATATAATCTTTCTCGGGAAAAAGGACTCGGACGTAATATCTTTTTCGAAAAAGGATCTAAACGTAATTTTTTTTTCACGAAAAAGGACCCTATCGTAATTTTTTTATCGAGCCGAGCCGGCGCTTCCACGGCTCAAATGAACCTGGTGGCCGGAAACTCGCAAACAATAGGAAAGGTAGTATTTAGATATATTAAGGCAGCAATGTTGGTGGGATTCCGTTTTAAAAAAATATTGGTGAGGTTCCGTTTTTTTGGTGAGGGCATGACCCCTTCATGATCCAATGTTTGTGTTTTTAGCTCTTTAGATTTCAAAAAAATTCGACAGTATTAATACTAGTTGGCCTCTCTTATCAAATACTGCCGTATGGAACGTGGACGAGCGGCGCATGGCTTGCAGTTGCAGAGATGGCTGAGCCTGGTTTGGACGGAGGCGTCGGGTTGCCCGGCGAGGTGCACGTTGCCTCGGACGAGGGAAGGGAAGTTGAGTCGCTTGGCGTCGCCGCTGAGCCAGAAGGCCGCCTTGTCGTAGGCGAGCGCCGCCGCGTCCTCGGCGTTGTCGAAGGTGCCGAGCCATATGTATGCTTGAAATACAATCCGTTAGATTGCGCGATGTCGCGTAATAATGTCGCATGGGACGTCAGTTATATTATTTATATATCCTTTCTTTTGTTATGAAACGGGAAGACAAATGTTTTTGGGATTAAGTTAGCCGGTGAAAGAAGTAATATACTATGAAAAAAAGGGAAAGAAACAAAGAAATAACCAACAGCCAGACTGAATTGTTACCTCCACACTGACAAAAGCATCACTCAAGACGAAATGCTTTTGAGCAGGGCTTGAAACTTGTTTATCTATATAAATAAAAATAATCAGTGAAGTTCAATGCATCTCTTTTGTTTTAAGGATAAGAAAATGGCACAATAATCTAAAAAAGAAAATATCTTATAAATTCTCACATCAATCGAGAGAAAAAGAAAAGGATCTCCACTACTTATTTTGACGAGGCTAGATTATAATATTGCAGATTGATCATATATATATATATATATTAGAGTTATATAACAAAAGATATTAGAGTTATATAACAAATACAATTGTATTTCAATTATAGAAAAATATAGTTGTAAATCAAAGATAATTGTATCATAATATCTAGTCACGCAGTTGTGCAGATAAATCTGCTAGTTATATTCAAAATCAGAAAGACTACAAAATGATATAGCGTTGCCACGTTTTCAACGGAATAGCCATTAGTTGTCCAATCGGATTTAATCCGACACTTGTAACGTTCGCTTGGCTCCCACGACAATGAAGAAAGTTCCAGTGGCTCCTCCCTCCAAGCCTTGTCCTCCTCCCTCTGCTTGCGCCTCCTCTCCTCCTCAGCCGCTTGGTCTCCGTGGCGCCTCCTCCTATACACCTCCATCCACGGCGATGCCTCCCACTATGCTGAAACCCTTGCCTTTAACAAGATCCAGCTGTCCCACGAGAAGTCGTTCACCGCCACCGCTTTCATCCTACACAGCCTCCTTGGTTCAGGCCACAATTGGCGCTCCTTCTCCCTTGCCCTCGCCTATAAGCTCCGTAATCATTCCCCTTTTGACGGTAAACTCCAGTCTAGCCTCAAATTTTATGCGATAGCCACACTAATTTTACCTAATTCTATAGTTATCTGATCCTTATGATGTCCAGCAAGAATATAGTTTAGCAATTGTTCCTAGGAGGGGATGCAGTCATTTAGAAAGTTAAATCTTATGGTATTGTGTGTGTATTTGTGTGTAGAGTGGAGAATGGTTCTTCTAGATTTGAGGAACCACGGTACGTCGGCTAGGACCACCGGCGCTATAGCCTTAGCAACCGCAGTAGTAGTAGCTGATGCTGTATACAACAGACGGGGAAACCCGCCAGGTACAACAAGAAGCGGGAGGAGTTTCACCCAGAGTCACGGAAGGTGCTTCTCGAGATCGAGTAGGGCTTCTCTCTGAGTTTTTTTTTTGTCCTTTTTGTTTTCCGGTAAAGGAGAGTGCTTATTTGGGCTATCTCTTCGAGTCTTGAGTTGGGGTGTCTTTAGGTTGCATTTTTTTGTTGATATATTGGTAACTAGGTTTGCTCCATTTGATGTTTATTTTTTAAAACTTGAATGAAACTTATGAAAAGTTGCTTTTTTGAAACTCAGTTGAGATTCTTCTTAAACTCGTATTTAATCAAGTTTTAGATTTGAAGCTAGACATAACTTATAATTTTAGATTGAAACCCATTGAAATATTTTTGAAATGTATCGAAACCATATGAAACCTGCGAAACATGATCTGAAACTTTAAATTTGCCTTTTGAAACTTGGTTGAAATTATTCTGAAACTCATTTTTTAATCAAGCTTCAACTCATTTGAAACCCAACAAAATTTGTTTAAACACGCTGAAACCATGTGAAACTGATGTGAAACTAGTTTTGAACTTTTTTGAAACATGCGGAACGTGCACTGAAACCTTGTGAAACTAGTTTGAAACCTGCAAAACGTGCTCTGAAACTTTGTAGTTAGTCTCTTAAAACTCAATTAAAATTCATTTGAATCTCGTTTTAAATCAAGTTTCAGATTTGAAATTGAACGAAACTAGTAGTTTCATATTAGAAACTCATTGAAATTTGTTAAGACTACATGCTAAACATTTATGAAACTCTTTTGGAACTTTTATGAAACCTACGAAATGTGGATGGAATATCTTGAAACCTGGTGAAACATGTTTATACCGTTAGAAGTGATTCCAACGGTATAATGTAGGATAGCATTACTCATTCAAAATATACACACCTTCATCTAACACACTCGAATAATCACAGCATTTCATAAACTCTTAACTCTGAGTTGGGATCAAGCTCGATTCTATGCAACCAAGTCTAGGGGACGTTGTAACAGGAAGCTTTCTTGTACTAAATGTAGAAGCAAGAATAAACTCGATCCCGTGCTACCTTTGGCTTTCTCCATGCTTGTGTGCTTGCCACAACGAGGTCTCAAGTCAATGGCACATCGGGCAGGTGTGGTGTCCCCGTTGAAAGCCACACGGTGCTGCACCTGGTGTGGAAAGAATGGGAGCAAGGAAGGTTCATCGGCGACATTGCGCCGTCGCCGCCGCCGCTCCTGAAGCTCTCCATGCATATGGAGCATTGGTTGGTCGAGGCTGACTCGACGGTGTGCATGACGGTCTCGGCGTAAGCACGGCCACGCAGCAGCTTGCCACAACCATGCAGTAGCTCACCTACGCAGTAACGCATGCAGGTATGGAGTGAATCGGACGTGTACGGTGAGTTGGGATTTTTTTTCTGATAACATGGCTTAATTATAAAGATTAATCTTTACTTGCTCAACCTAATTAATTGATTAGGATTTTTAATGAAGTTTTGCAATTTAGTTCTAACCCTACAAAATTCTAGTGAGCTAAGAAATTAAATACAATAATGTAAGTGTGGACGTAAAAGAGATAAGGAACACAAACAATTTTTTACCAAGGTCTAAAAAATTCAACGATATTCCCTGCTCCTTGTTAGAGCACTCTCGTAAGTGTCTAGCTCTGACTTGAGACCGCGCAAGAAATCAAGCACTCCACTCGTGGTAGTTCTTATCTACTCTGGATATGTGGACTTTAAACATTCACAAGTCTCCTGGTACCTTCTATAAGCTTCTCCAAAGAAGGTCACTGAGCCAATGCCTCCAAGCCGTCTAAGAGACATGCACTAATCTTCAAAAATAATAAGACTAAAGTGTTCCCTTGAAGCCAGTAAAGTCAAGCAACTAGGAGTGATACAGAACTAGACCTAATCTACTCTAATAAGACCAAAGTGTTCACTTGAACCCAGCAAGGTCAAGCAACTAGGAGTGATGCACAGCCTAGGCCTAATCCACTCTCTTAAGCATTTAAGATCTTGAATTCAAGCTTCAAAATGCCCTTGAACTCCACAATTGGATGAACTATGAAATGGAGTTGCAAAAGAGCTAAGTTGAACCCCACAAGGTCTATTTATAGCTCCCTTCCTTAGAAACTAGCCAGTAAATACAGATATTTCAAAATATATCTTTAATTCGGATCATCTGACCCACGCGGATTATCCGGCTTAAACGCTTCTAACAATAAAAAAAATATAGTCATTACACACATTCGGATCGTCCGACCCAACTCGGATTATCCGACCCACTTAGATTATTTGTCGGGCTCGAATTATTCAGGCTAGTGCAAATCCTCAAGAACACATTCTTCGTGAAATTGATCTGGGTTATGCTCTAACACACTCAGAATATTCGACTCATATGAAAATCAACTCAGAACAAGTCTCTGTCAAATTGATTTGACCCTTAGTCCGAGCCACTTGGATCATCTAGATTTTTTGAGTAATTTTCTTTAGAATTGATCGGACCTATAGTCCAAGCCACTCAATCATCTGTCTCCCATTGTACCTAAAGAACATGGCCTCTGTAAAATTGATCCGACCCATGCTCCGGATCATTCGACTCCTATCAAAATCCTCTAGACATGCTCTCTATTAAACTGATCTGACTTAACTTTGAATTTTCCGACTAAGTCTAAATTTCACACACTTCCAAACCTGACAATCTCACTTGGATTTTCGGCTTCCTTTAACTAGATATGAGCTAGAGAAATCTAATATGTAAAAACAAAATTTATCACTAAAATGATCCAAACTTGACTCCTTGGATCATTTCTAGTCATAATGTTCTTAATCTTTATGCTCTGCCCTTATTTATACCTTTTGGGATCTACGAATACCAATAATTCTCAATATACTAATATCAAACACTAACTCATCCTAAAACCTCGAAACGTAGTTAGTCTTGACAAGCAAATATCATTAATCACTAAAACACTTAATTACTCCGTCTGGTCACAAATAGAGATCATTTTGGACATAGGTGCAGTTGACTTTTAAAAACTTTGACTATCAATATCTTTTTAAATATTTAAATTAAATACATGAAAATCATATGTGTAGATTTATCTCGAAAAGTACTTTCATAATATTATAATTTTATTGGATTTTATAAATATATTATAATATAAATTAGTGGCCACAAATATATTTTGGAGATTATGTCGATATCCAAAACAACAACTATTTATGACCAGAGGGCATATATAAAATTAGGGGCATAAACGCTTACGGCACAGTCATGTTGGCATGCAGCTGTCTGAGCTACTCGCTGCCACCGATGCAAGAACGTGTGCCACGGTGTTGTGTCATGCAAGACTCCCCGTAGCTTCCATTGCCAGTACAGTGCCACGAGCAAGAACACTCAATCCCCATTGTGATTAGAGGTGGGCTTCGTCCTGTGCGGGGCCGCGTGCCTAAACCATGCCATGCCGACGTGGCCTAGCCGGCCCACCGTGCTGTGGGCACGGCTCATTTGCGATTTGTGCCGTGTTGGCTTACGTTCAACCCATTTGCACTATTGCGATGAGAGGCAAGGAACTGGAGACATATGAAGTTGAGACAATGGACACCAAGGTTTCAAATTTTGTTTTCGAATAATATCTCGGAGGTGGCCGAAATCAAAAATTTTGACGAGATTTCTGAATTTTGACCGAAATCTAGACAAAATTCAAAAAGAAAATTTGAAATCCGGTAAATTTGAAAATGAAATTTCTGAAATTTCAGCTGAAATAACCGAAATTTTGGCCAAATTCATCGAAATTTCGACGAATTTCAACCCTGTGAAATGGTCTCCCAAGGCTAGAAAAAATTGTAACCATGATGCATGGCATGAAGTTCAGATGTCTCAATTGGTCTATTGCATCTGATTAAGGCTCTGATCTCCGTAAGGTCCTTCGTTCAAATCCCACTCTCAACACAATTTACTTTCTTTTTTGGCTACTTGCTTCTTGCACTATTGCCAGCTATCCCTGCACTATAGAAAAAAATTATGTTGCCAGGACTAGGACTCGAACCTAGGTCTACCGGGTGAGAGCCACCCATCCTAACCAGGTAGACGCAACAGAAGATATCAATTAGTAGGCTCTTATACATAATTTGTATATGCATAAATTTTTACACGTATTCCAATCCTAAAAACATAAAAACCGATCAATCTTGTGGTAATTTCGGACCAAAAAGGCAAATTTCAGTGACATTTCCTGAAATATTGCCGAAATTTCCCGAAATCAATGTAGCAATTTGAATTTTTAAAATTTTTTAATTTCGTCAACATTTGGAATCTCACCCCTTGCCAAAATCTGAAATCTCGACCAAAATTTCACCGAGATTTGGAACCCTGGTGGACACAAATATTGGGTAAAAAGAACTAAATTTTCTCTCTCCTTCTCTGTCTTTCTCTTCCTCCCTATCTCTTTCCCTTTCTCTCTCTCTGCAAGGATCAATCTCTTGATCTCTCTCCATGGTCGGCTCCTCGCCTCCCTCTCCCTCTGTGTTGCTCCCTCTCTTTCTCAGTCGCTGTCTCTCTCCCTCTCTCTCTCTCTCGTCCGATCAGTCTCTCGCTCTCTTGATCTCTCACCCTCTCTCTCTCAATCTCTCACTCTCTCCTGCTCTCCGCTCCTCGCATACGTACGAAAATCGGGTTTGCAGTCAAAAATCCTATTCAACCCCTTTTCTCCTTTCTCCTTTCTCCTTTCTCCTTTCTTCTCTCTTTTCTTTTTATATTTTTCTTTCCTTTTTCTCCCTTTTCTTTTCTCTCCTTATTTCTTTTCCTTTTTCTACTTTTCTTCCCCTTTTTCCCTTTTACCTTTCCATTCCTTCCTTTCATTCCTTTCTTTTCTTCTTTTCTTTTCCCTTGTCCCTTTCTTCCTTTTCTTTTCTCCTTTTCTTCGGCCCCTTCCCCGACTCTCCTCTTTTCTTCGCCCCTCCTCGGCTCTCTCCCTCACGACCGCCTCCTCACCCCTCGTCGCCCCCAACGGTCACCTCCTTGCCCCCTCGCCCCCTCCACTGACTCCTCACCCCTATAGCGGCCCTCTCGCCTCCCTCGCCTCCCCCTCCACCTCCTGCCACCTACCCCACCTCCTCGGCCTTCCCTCCACCTCTAGTAGTCTACCCCATATCTTCGCCTCCAGCAGTCTACCCCACATCTCCGCCTCCTCAGCTCACCCCTGCCGCCCCTACGCCTCTCCACCCCTCCCCCTCCCTCGCGGTCTCCAGCCTCCTCTGGCCTCCACCTTCCCACCGCCTCCAGCCCCCCTCCGACCTCCTCCATCCCCCTTAGCCCCTTCCCACCTCACCCTCCGCTTCCTCCTCCCCTTTCCCCTCCGGCGCGACACGGCTGTCGTGCCCTACCACGGGCACACGATAGATCCACCGTGTCAGACGTGCTTCAGTGCAGCTTCGTGCCCTCCGTGCTGTGCCGGCACGAGCACAACCCAAATCAGTGTGCTGGGGCGTGCTGCCCACCGTGCCTAGTTCCTAGGCCCGGCATAGTCCAAGCAACAGTGCTTTGCCGACACGGCCCATTCGTCTTTGTGCCAGGCCAAGCCTTGGGCCGGGACATGCCCTCCGTGCCACGAGTCAACCCAAAAAAACTCAACCCGATGCCCACCTCTATTCATGATCGTAGCTTCGCCTCCACATCTTGTATCACCATGTGCTCCACAAATGCCAAATTCGCTAGGTCAGCCAGCGCCATCGATTTTGTCGATGAGCACCATTGTCATAGGTGATCCACGTTGCCTCCATGGGGTGTCAGAGCATGATTTTTGCTCCATTTTCATACCACTTACTCTGCCATGATCTAAAGTACTCTCCAGTCCGCAGCAATGTCAGCACATGCTCACCGTCATCCTCCATCCCTTCAGTGAACTCCACAGTTATCAAATCCTTCATCCAAGGCCATCACTTCAATTCATCACCACCCCAACTTCTTTCCCTAGATTGAACCATTCCCATGGTCTTTACTACCGTGCGGTGCTATGGGACCTCCCCTTCGATGTCCTCGTTGCTGGGAGGATGTGTTGGCATGGTGCAACGTGGCCATACCTGGTTACCACGCCACCGCAGCTGGTCTGCCGCCTCCCGCCTCCCTTTCCACGCTAGTCATGTCATGGGCCTTCCCTCTTTATAGGGGTGCAATTGGTTCGAATTTGGTTGGATATCACTCTTTTCATATCCTAAACTATATTTTTTGTCGGACTCGAAATCGGATACAGATAGTGCCGGATACGAATACGGCGCGAATAATATCGGTCACGGATTTGAAGCGAATACGGAGAGGGGTTGATACAGTACTGGATATTTTTTATTAGATATTGCGCGAAAATAGATATTGTATAAAACACACATATAGAGATGTTTAATCATCCATAAGCATATGAGTTTGAATGCAACGTAACCATATGCTCCCTTCGCGTCACCGCCGCCACGCTCTCTCGCTTCGCTAAGGGCACCCCTCACTCGTGTCTTCCACCACACCAAAATGCCAGCCATGTTAGCATAGCAAATATAAGTCTATAATTAAAGTAAACTTAAGAGTAGACTACAATATGGGTAAAAATTTGAGAATTTGAACCCAATCAAAATACTCCAAAAAAAACAATGCAAATCAGTTTAGAATCACTTGTTTAGTTGTTTGGTCCAGCTAGGCATGTAATGCTCGAATGATGTTTAGTATGAAAGCATGGCTCTACATGCAAGTAGCAGCATAACCAGCAAAGCCAGGCTCAATTCACTACTTATGCACAGCTGACAGCGCATTGTATCCCACAAATCATACACAAGCGCAAGGGAAGCCTGAAAGCTGAAATCCACCCGAAAGACGTTAGTCTACTGAAACACCCAACTTCGATTAGTACCAGCCTAATCACATCCCGGTTGCGAATATCAATCCCTTTTTATGTATTAATACCTCCTAAAACCTCATTAAGAAGTGTGATTGATTGCTAAATCTCCCCAAATATATTACTAAAACTGCATACACGCACATACAAAAACACATCATGTCAATTTTATACTTTTATCATGGAAAAAGTAATATAAATCGATAAGTCGATGAGTTGAGACTTGAGAGACTAGCGTTGTTAGTAGTATATACATTGACTGCCTTCTCGACCTGCTTGGACCTCTTCTTGGGGCGCTGGGGCAGCTTGGTGCCCTTCATGGCCAGGAAGTCCTCCTTCTCCTTGCGCTACAACGTCGTGTAGATCTATGGCAGCTGCCTGGCTGCCGCCTTCGACGACAGCCCGGGGGCTTGGTGCTCGGCCTTGCCGCCGGTCCCCTGCTAACGCTTATTTGATTCTTGGGTGCCCATCAACATCACCACCCCATCCTCCCCCTTGTGCGCCTTGTCCGCCACCGGGCACTGCTGCTTCTCCGCCCTCGACGCCTCCACGGACGACTGCCCGCCGGCACGCTCCTCCACGAATCTGATGGTGTCAAGCACTGCGAACTCCCTCACCTTGGGGACGCCAGAGGCGAAGCCGCCGTGCGGGTGGAGGAAGTCGCCGGAGCTGGAGTTGGCGGTGGCAAAGGCGACCTCGGACATTCCTTCAACAGCTCCATGTCCTTCTTCAACATGGACCCCACGGAGCTCTTCTCGATGCGGTGGACATTCGCGGTGGCCTAGGAGGACTTCGACTTCAGTTTGCAGCCATGAGCCGGCGCGTAGTACTCCCCGCTGCTGGCTGACGCTGACCGCGTCTTCTCCGATGGTCACATCCTCCACGAGCTCGATCGTGAGGAATTGGCGAGGGGCGGAGGGAGCGGAGAACGGTGGCAGGAGGGCGGCGGGGGGACGGGCGAAGTACGATGTGCGAAATGCCGAATGGGGGTGTCGCGGCTCGAGGAGTCGGGGGACTGAAGCAACTCACTGATCGGATATCCTATTAAGTTGATCCGGATATATCCGAAAATAATTTTGGAATATTCTGATCCGACGGATAGTGTTATCCCAAATTCAAATCTGAATCCGAAATAAAGTTTCCGAAACTGATACCGAATCCAACAACTATCCGAATCCGATTCGAACACATCCGATCGGTCGAAAATTATCTGAACCGATTGCACCCCTACCTCTTCACCATCAAGAGCCCTGCATCCTCTACCCAGCCATCATGTCACCGAGAGTCGTCATCAGCATGCACACCCGCGCCGCCATGGTTGTCATCAGTCATCACTGCTAGCTTCGTCGAGACTACCTCTGGCCAAGTCAAGGCCAATATTAGCTTCCCTGTTGGGCCATGCTTGTGTGCATATCTTCCCCACCTCTCCGTCGTCGGGACCTCCCCGTTGTCGAAGTAGTGCCACTTTACTTTGAACGGCTGTCAATACCATCGTGCTGTTGTTTTGACCAACTCTGACCACCTCCTCCCCCCAACAACCACCACTATCTTCCTCTCGTCCTTGAACACGCCATGCTCACGATGTTGTCGCTATTCCGATGTTTGATTTCCCATCGCCCCCTAACCTGAGACTCCATCGCCTCATTGTGGTGCTACTCCATCCCCTCTTCCTCCAACCGCGATTACCATGTTGTCCCCGCTTTGCCCAGCACAGGCCTTCGCCTCCCCCGCATTGCCTCATCATGTCGCTGCCTCCCTGCCCAATTGTCTCCTCCCTACACCACTTCCTCCCCTTCTTGGAAGTGATGTGGGGATGCAAAGGCGAGAAGGCAGCGTAGAGAGGGGGCAGTGGCGGCACGGTTATGCGGTCAACTAGGGAGAGGGAGGAGGAGCGAGGGCGAGCGAGGGAGGAGGAGGAGGAGCAGCGCGAAGAAGGAGGGGCACCGTCGAGAGGTGGGCCATGGGCGGAGAAAAGATGGGCCGATGAGGAATGCGAGGAATATTAGAAAGTATCATATGGCCTCGAAACGTTATAGGCGAGATGTGACAGCTTACATTAATCGGATGACATGGACAAATGAGATAGCTGGGAATCCATCCACATCTATAATAGATAGAATACAATACGATGTATTGTTTTTGTTGATGTTGTAAAGCAGACCAAGGCTTTGTTTTTTATTGCTCCGTTCAGTCACGAATAGTTTCGTTTTGAATATAGTTGCAATTAAATTTTCAAAACTTCAACGCTGAGTTAACTCGAGATCAAATAAGGATGCGCGAACATTAACGAAACATGCGGCAAGCAATGGCAAACAGTATTAGTACGATTAACTCGGAGCCTGCTAGGACTAGCAGCAGGATTACATCGGAGTCAGAGCTTGGGGAAGAGCTAGCTAGCGAAGCAGGAATCAGATGGAGACGATGACACTAGCTAGGACTCGATGGCTGGCTATCTACCCTGGCTAGGGCAGTGTAAATGTAGTGCTACGATTGTACTCGGCGAGCTAGCAAATTAATTTGCTCTCTCGTCTGTAAATCGTACTGCCTACACGTTTTGATCCAGGAAAAGCTGCACTTGCGCAATTCAGATGGGTGGGTGTGTTGTCGATCGATCGGCTCGTGAACAACGTATGCAAGAAAAGGCAAAAAAGGCGCCGTTGGGCCTAGCCGGACACCGTTAGGGATGCCAATTTTAACCGATTACCTGTGTATATGCGGGTAAAAACTCTAATAGAGATAGATATATTCTTTTTTTTTGTTACCCGCGAGTATATTTACAAGGCTAAATTTTACCGAACGGGCAAATGGGTACGAGTATAGGGGAGCTCCACCCTTACCCATTCCACCAGATTACCTGTCACCTTCTACTGATATCTGGGCTAGAACAGGCGTTCAGTTGGCCTCCTGATCCCCAATTTGTGGTACCTCATATTAGTAGTTGTTGAACTTGAGCATCTATATGTTATTTGTCTGCATGTGTTATTTTAATTCTTATTCTCATGTACATTTGAAATTTTGAATCATTGGTAATCATTCTTCAATCTACAAAATGTAGCTGATTCCCATAATTTTATCAAAATGATTGTATTAGTACCATAGCTCATTAGCTTCTAGTAACATTTGGTTGGAAGGATTGTTGATGGTGGTAGGTAAACAGGTATACCCGCAGGTGACAGGTATGAGCGAGATTCTTCGCCTGCGACTATTCGCGGGTATACCTGTGAAAGAGATTTTGGCTAGCGGGTATGGACGAGCACTATCCATACCCGCCGCACCTGATTGCCATCTATAGACACTGCAGCTATTTGCCCCCCTTTTGTTTTTTACTGGTTACTGCTATTTGTGCTCGAAAACTTGACTACTGCACTAGGACTGTGAACGGTTTTGCCTAACCGAAAAGATAGTGCAAGAAAAACCGAACTGAACCGTATCGGTCAACTTGGTTTGTCGGTACGGTATTGCAAAAATCTTATTTTTGGGATACGGATTTTTCGGTAAAAACCGTTAGTAAACTGATATAAACAAAAATACCGAAATAAAATATACATGTATAATTATATAAAGTAATGGTTAAATGTGTATAAAGCATGGTTTCATATGAAAATAATATCACCATATTCGTCAAAGTAATGGTTAAAGATGTGTAATAATTTTTACTAATGTATAATTAGATAAAATAATGATCAAAAGTGCATTAGAAACCGTATATATGATATTTACCGATACCGAAGTTCACGCTAGTAAAATGGCAAGTAAAACAGAATAATTCACACTAGTTTCGTAAATATGATATTTATTCTATTTGATATATGTATATCACATTTCGCTTACCATATTTAAAAAACTATATTTATCAAATGTACGATATACACAGTTTTGCCTTCCTGCACTCGACTTTCCGCGTCGGCACATACACATCACATGGGATGGTTCCTGATAACAGATGAATACTGTAACCACAACTCCGCGAAGGTAAAGCCCAAGCCATGGCCTATTCACACTGCCGCTGCTTGTCATATAGTTTTTCACAGAATTGTCACATATGGTTCTCCTAAGCAATGGTTTTTTCACTTAAGCTTCTTTGATCTCTATACACAGAATTATGTGCAGAAGGTTACATGGCAGCCTTACATAAACGTAGAGCAACCAAGGAATAATGAAGCAAAAGCTGCAGATCGACGCCATTCCTGCAAGGGCATGATCTCACCGCACACAATGGCAACTGATTTTCAGGAAATTTCCCAGAGCAGTTGAGTTCTGACAACCCATAAAACGCACTGCTAACACCGGATATTAGCTTGGATATGAACCGTGCCTTAACAGGGTTTAAAATAAGGCAGGGCCTTAGGTTACATCCAGGTATCAGTTCAGGGGAACAATTTGTAGCAGAAGTGACGCTGTTCGGGATAAATAGGTCACTGATCCATCCGACTATTATATTGTTCAACTCTTCGTAAAGCTAACCAAAACATTGTGTTCAACTATGGGTACAAAGAAACGTCAGAGTACATCGGCAATAATTTAGCACAACGACGACGTGAACAGTCATGCTCCGCCCTGCTCACTTGTTATATCCAAGATAGTGCTCGAATTACCATCCACGAGAGCTAAGGTATACCACAAGTCGTCCAAGGGTCTCGTCCACTGCCTTGTTCCATACGTGAGCCAAGTCAGTTGAGCTCCTCCTGCTGGCGATCTCATTAGGCTGCACCATGGAGGAAAGATTCAGTCCTCAAAATGCCACATTATGATTATTCAAATACGAGAAGACAAGCAATGATCGCTCCTACTTAACATGCATAGAAGGAATACCAACAATGAGGTAAAAAATTCAAAGCAATGCTTCCATTGTCTATTTCTAAACATAAAGGAGAAAATTTAGGTAATGTCTAGTCCTCTAGGAAACACCTGATTTTCTTTATAAAAAGAAAATCAACCTCAGATCCTTCATCTAGTGGATTTCTTTACTCCCATTCTTCCCTGTATATTCACTTCCTCTCTCCTTTTTCCTCCAGAAAAACACTCGAGTGCTCAATAGTAAACCACGAAATTTTAACACCTCTTGTTTACTACGAAAGTCATCAAAAAATGGTGTTTAGCTATATTGGATCGTATGGCAACATTTCTTTTGAAATGAACAGAACATGGGCTGTGATCAGCCTAACTCTCATCGAGGAGGTTCCTCACAAGATAGAAAACTGACACAATCAATAAAGAGCCCACCTGGTAACAGTTTGCAACGAAACAACTTTCCTTTGTTGACACAGTTTCTGATATTCATGAAAGGGAACAATGGACTTATTACTGCTTAAAATATGATGCCCTCTAGTCCCCCATAAAAAAGATTACTCACCCATGTTAATAGGCATATCACTGCCTAGCTCATGATTCTAATGCTTTTTCATTATCAGATCCATTCAAAAGATATTTTAGACACACAAGATTCACAACTTCACTACATACTTCATGATATGATAGTTTGCAGCTACCATAACATATTTGTCTACGGACCATGCTCGGTGTCGCCAGATGCAGTAATTACAATCCATCCATCCAATCACCGATTTTGGTATGAATGTTGCAGCTTTTTTTAACTTCACATATGAAGGTAACAGAAACGGGAAGGCACATAACACATCAATTCAGTTCACATTTTTGTTACATGTATAACTCAAACGTTCACACACCGGAAGTTTGATGGAATGCATGTTTTAAGCAATTTTCATTGTACTTACTAAGCTGCTATTGCATACCCCCTCTTGACGGCGAATTAATTATAAATGAGGTAGAATTAACATTGGAATTAACATTATGATGGTTACTAGATGTTCTATGTGCACTGTTTCTACGGAAACCACACCATGAATGGCGACACAGAGTTCACAAAACAGTAAGCAAGAATCAAATGCGTCGAGAAAATGGGGACCTGGTACGTCAAGGATGACCCGGCGGCGGCGTCAGCGTCGGCGAGGGAGCGGTAGATGGAGCGGCGCTGGTGGAGGACGTAGCCGCCCATGGAGACGGAGCCCAGCGCTAAGCCGAGGAGGCGCTCCTGCTCGCAGATCCAGACCGCACCCACAAGAAACGAAACCGAACCGAATCAAACAATCAAATGGGCCGGATGCGGAAGAGAATCAAGGCAAACCGAGCCAACCGATCTGTGGAGAGGTCGGGGGTCAGGCTGGGTTACCTGCACGAGGATACTGATCATCGCGGTGGCGGCCGCCGGCGAGACGCCGATATTTTTGGTGTAGTTCTTCCCTTCCCTTGCACGGTGCCCACGGGCCTCGGCGATGTGTCGACGATGCTGCTGCGTGTGGTGGTCTCCAGTGAGGTGGGCACTCGGGCCGGGCTCGTTTTGGGCCGAGGCACGACGCCACGGCGCAGCATGAAGCTCGACCCGGCACGAAGTAGGCCGTGTTGGGCCGACACGACACTGTAGTACGGACTGTGCCGGGCTCGAGAATCGGGTATGATGGGCGGCCCGGCCCGGCACGACACTGTAGAATGGGCCGTGCCGGGCCCGATGATCCAGGGTATGAGGAAGAAGCCTAGTATGAAGGTCACTGACTCACAGAATATGACCATTATGGAAGCACCTAGTAGTATGAACGCCACCCCTATCACCGACACCTGAGAGAGACGGACAAAACAGAAGAGAGAACTGAGAGAGATTGAGAGACGGTGCAAGAAGCTGCTCTCTCTCGCTCGTCCCTCTCAATCTCTCAGCTCTCTCTCATCGGTCTCTCTCAACCTCTCTCGTCTGTCTCGCTCAGTCTCTTTCTCGCCCATTGCCTCTCTCTCGCCCGTGTTTAGCACATCCCCTCACTCTATGTAACCGTTTAAAAATAAATAAATTCCAGTTCTTTTTCTCATAATATTTGCATTCACTGTCTCAATTCTATGCGACTTAGGCTCTTTCCTCTCATTGCAATAGTGCAAATGGGTTGGACCTGGACCGACACGGCACGAAGCAAGCACGAAACGCAAATGGGTCGTGCACTCGCTCGCTGGAGAGAGCCAGCCAAGACGCAAGACGCAATGCCGTCATGGTCGAACACGGCACGATTTCTTTTGAATTTTTTTCGGCTCTAACAAATATTCACTTGGTCTGTCGGTTTTCGATTTCTTTTGAATTTTTTTCCATTTTTTTTATTTCTTAACTCTTCGGTTTCTGACGATTTTCGAGCGATTTTCGGCTCGGTTTTTCTGATTTTCGAAATTCGGTTTTCGAACCGGTTTTTCGAAATCGATTTTGTAAACCCTGATCCTGATCACGATCTAAGAAGGAAGAGCATAACAAAATGAAAAAAAAGGTAAGGAAAATTTTCAAGAAGTATAAGCAAATGCTTGTTTTCCTCTTAAATTTAGGGGTGGGTATTCGGTTTTTTTAGCTAAGTCGGTTGGTTTATTTGGAAAAAAATGATTTTAAAGAAGTGCTCACCGAATTAACCAACTAAAATGGTAAACTGATTAACTGAAATAATTCGATTCGATTAATCAATAATTCGGTAAACCGAGATATTGATATACAACACCAAATCGAAATAAGAATTCCCAACATTCTGATTGTTAGAGTTGGCATGGAGTAGTGACATACCTGCCCTTTGATGCCACTGGTGCCGATGACCTTGCTAAAGGAGGCGGTTTCCAATGGCCGAGAGAGGAGGCGGCACTGGCACAAGTGAAGCATGTCAGATTTGGGAGTTGTATGAGGTGAAGAGGTTGTGGAACCACGAGTTAACCTATTTTGATGTTGAGTTTGACAACGAGTTTGCATCGTCATGCCGGAGCTCTGTCAGAGGCAGTCAGAGGAGGAGGACCTCGATGGTGTGGCACTTATCGCTAATCGTAAGCTCGCTGCCTCAGTGGCGGACTCAGGACATAAATTTAGAGGGTGCTAAACCGGGCTTCAAGTTCCAATCCTCTGATCAGCTTCTATGACGACGGCGTGGTGACGCCCCACGGTGGGAAGGACGTGCTAGAGGAGTACCCATGATGTGATCAAGAATAGAGGATGCCCTAGTCCCCCGACCCCCCGGTCGGCCCGCCCCTTCGCTGCCCCCAACCCTCGCCTTCTTGCCGCTAGCCCGCGCCGCCCTCGATGTCGATTGTGGCGTATTGATGGCGCTCACGTAGTGGTGGCTAGGGTTAGACGTGTTGTTTTGGTCAAAGATAGAACAGTACAAAAATAAAAACCAAATCGATCACCAAACACTGAACAAATCAAGAATTTTGGTTTCTCGGTTCAGTTTAATTAGTTCGGTATAAAAATACCCGTCCTTACTAAAATCCCCGTGAAGGGGCATTATTCCGTAAGAACTTTCAAATGAATTTCTCTTGACCTTTCATTTGATTCAAACATCCCGTTCAGAAAAGTTTTCCACGGGACTGGATCTCTTCAAAATTCCTCTTTTCCCCCATTCATTCCAGAACTAAACATTTCTCCACAACGCCAGAACCAAACCAGCTCCGACTCGCTGCTGAAAGCGTATGCAAATTACCAACGCAAAGCTGAGCACCCCAAACAAGTTAAACCATATACCGTGGTGAATGATTAACCAGAACAGCTCCATTAATAACGGTACTGGCATAATCACGAGCCCCCGAGAACAGTGAGCAGCAGGGACCAGATATTTACATCGGAGGAGCTTGATTTGATCGTAATCAACAAGCTTCGAATTTGAGCTCGTCTTCGAAGAGCAACGTAAGAACGACTAGCTATCAAGGAGGATCCAAACACCGACACAAACTTAGTGCCCCTATGCTATTTACAGGCCTAATTATACTCCAGGGTGGTAACCGCTGGGCGCCATGTTTTCCAGCCTCGGCATGCTTCTCCTTGAACCCGATTCCTGGCAACACTCGAGAGCTAGTCGAAGGGCGGTGCCCAAGCCGAGAACGATAAGAACACCTGCAAACATCAGCTACTTGAGTCAGTCAACAACATCCTATATGTGGCACCTTCTCCAAGTGAATTAAAGGTCCAAAGAACTAAAGACGCCAAAATTGATTCAGACAAAAAATATAACTCCAAATATATCTTGTCTTCGGTAGCACCAACGGTATGAAGCATAACAAACATATTGATAAGGTAGTCTACAAGTAACAACAACTTCTAGTCCTGGATGGCACATAATCTGATGTGTGGCAGCTTATTTAAGAGAGAACTACTATGATCTTTAGCTAACAGCATTTCTCATTTCATTTCTCTGCTACATGCATAACCACTATTCACCATTCACTACTCATAAAAAAATGACAATGACTCTTGCAAGAAAACCTAGATCTTAACCAGTTGTTTTCTGTGCTTCATTTTTTATTCAGATTTATTGGGCAGTGTTCCGAAAGTCGGCATGCTTCATTTTTTATTCAGATTTTTTATTCACCTGCTCATGGTCCTCTGCATGCAGTGTTCCAAAAGTTGGCATTAGGCGGTCTGTAGTCGCTCGGCGCTGGCCCTCCCCTCAATTTCGCCCTAATCGGCGGACTAGGCAGGAGGCCACCTAGGCGGTCAAAGCCGGTCCTAGGGGGACTGGGCGGGAGCCGAGGGGCCTGAGTGGCTGCCGACTAGGGAGGGTGAGAGAAGGGGGCGGGCGGAGGTGGAGGAACCGGGTTGTTGACTATTAAAGTGACCCAAAGCAAACCCTAGTCCTCCTTGACTCCTCCAGTTCAAGCGCAGAAGCGGCCAGGCACTGCACGCACAGCAGCGACCGACGGCAGCATCCATCTCGCCTCTTGCCGACTCCACCTCACCGTCACCCCCAGCTAGATCCACCACACCGTTGCAAATGGAGTCCCTGTCAGCAATGTGCCTCCACCTGTTAGTATTCCATCTTCTTCCTCCGTTTTGCTGCTCTATTTCTAGGTCTTGACCCCACAACTTTGATGCTATGTTCTTCTCCCCTTCTGGTGTGCATCTTCTTCCTCCCTTGCCACCAGGTTTGCTTCCCTCCCCTATCTTATTCTCCCTCCCTCCATTGCTGAATGCTCCTTCCCTGCCCTCCTGCCCTTTGTAGCAAGTCTGCCACCTAGGCGGCGCATAAGCAGGCTAGGCGCTAGTCGGAGCCCCGCTGCCCAGCTAGCGCCTAGCACCTTGGTGAACCTTGTCTGCATATACCTTACTTGTGAAGAACCTAAGACATCAAGATTATTCCTGGCAGATAAAATCAAATTAATAGGTTTGACGTTCTGCTAACATGATAGTGCTTGAAAGTGGAATGACATTAGAAGTAAAAAAGTACTAACAATAACACCAGATGTGATTCAATTTCCATTAGCAACTTCTTGTAACATTGCTTTTACAGGAATTAAGTTTTGTCCCATGCTCTTTTTGCCCAATTTGGTCGCATACATACTTAGGTTGGATGTTTGGACAGTTTGTTTCTTAATGAAATAGGAGAATACTCATGCCTCCATTGCCAAAGAAGAACAAACTGTATGACTAATTACAAAAGAAAGGTAACCCTCTATCTCACCTTTCAAGTCAACAAAAGGTAAATAGTAATAAAATTGTAAAGGATATTTGGGATTCAGTACACCAAAAAATTGTTGTTCCATACCAATTATTATGTTCACAGGAAGTGCGGAAACACCAAGAGAAACAGATATCAGCACATCCAATATGAGACCACCAATCAGAATTGCAAATGCAACCCAAAGTGGGCTAAACCATCCCTATACAAAGATAGAGAAAGAGCATCAAATATGAAGCAGAAAGAGGTGCAAAGCTCAGCACAATTGAAAACTTGCACATGGTGATTTAATTAGTCATTTATTTCTTCAGCCATATAGTCAAATTAATGCATTTGTTTCTTTTTCTCATATCCACAGTTATAAAAATACCCTTTCACGTCCTCCTCGGCCCCTTCCATAAGCTGAATCAACCCTCCAAACCCAATAACTCATCTGCTCAATGAAAACAAGTAAAAATTTCACTACTAGAAAGAGGAGGTCGATTTATACTTTCTGAGCACAGTGCCTACTACAATTTCAGGAGGACCTTTAGTTATTTAACTGTGGAATGGAGATATTCGAAAGTACTGTCAATAGAAGATGGTAAGATATAATGAAATGTTCTTCAAACCACAAACATATATAAGCTAACAGCATGTGATAAACATAGCTCAACACAAGAACAACTCAAACGAATTATATTTATGTATAACTAACAATGGATAAACGCAGTAAGTAAACATTTCCCAAATACATCTTGAAAATGATATAAGGTGCAAAATAGTAAACATACACTTGCTTGTGTCTCTGGAGGGGGGATATTGACAGCAACCTGCCTGTGTAGCAAACAACTTCAGTAAATTAAAATAACTCACAACAGCCAAAAACCATATAAGAAGACTTACTGGCATATCTCACACTTGTTTGAACCTCTAGTACGAAACCAAACATCAATACACGTGCGGTGAGCTTTTGAAAGATCACCTCGACATATGCATCCAAGGTCTACCAAAGGTTCTTCCTTCTTCTGCTGACAAACTCTGCAGTAGAAGAATCACAAATTAAACCTTCAGAAGAAATAAAAAGGTAATCAGCAGCAAAGAGGTCACAGGAAAATGTAAAATTTGAAGGTACAATTGGTAGCAAAAAAAGTGCCTATTGGTGTTCAGTTTCACAACACTGTCACGACCTCGATACAGGCCACACACTGCCTGAAAAATAAAGCAAAACGCGTAACCTCGTAACTGGGTGGCATTGCAATGTCTACCGGTAAGAATCGTTTCTAAACCAAGCAGGTGCATATGTGGCTATCTGTCACATCACAGGTCAACGCTACATCAGTACAAGACAACAAAAGCTTTATCACCGAAGCATTGTGTATTGCACCTGTCAAACCAGTAACCTAAAGCACAAACTCCCTGAGCACTACTAGCTATCATGAATTTTAACTGCTATATTGGGAGCAGTTACACTGCTAAAAAAAAAGGGGAAAAAAGTCTCAGGCAAACGGATTGTAAGGAACCGGAATTATATTGGCATATATAAGAGAATATAATTATCAAGTAAGGAACCAGAATTATATTGGCATATATAAGAGAATATAATTATCAAGACACAGGGTTCCCTTAAATAATTAAAACTGTAACATAAAGAACCAGGATGGCTTAAGCCAGTAAGGCACAATAGGCAACAGAACGAATGTGTTACTGCAAACAATCAAAAAGATATTTTGCCTCATTATTGTTTGCTGAGCTGTTATTTGTAACGAGTAAATTTAAATATACCCATAAAACATCAGTACATCATAAAAGTGGTGGAATACACATGTATATCAGAGTTGCTACACTAAATTTGCAGCCCAGTTACTAATTAGCATAACTCTAGTACTGATTATCAAACATCAGCATGCCACCTCACATTTTGTAACCTGCAACCTTATAGCAGCTGGGTAGATTTTGACAGCTAAGTACTAAACAAGGTAGAACAATTTATTGAAGCCATCTGCATGCAATAATACTACCTTACTCTATACTGATAATGTACTGAGTATATATAAGATCATAGAATCTGCTTGGCAAAGCTTGAGCTCAAAGTTGCTGTCAGTTTAAGCTACTCCAATTAAACCAATTATTGGGGTTGCTCCTTTACTAAGGGTCAACCCGAACTGCATTGAAAAGCTTAACTACCTCCCCCAGACTAAAATTTTATAGGAATTAGGGATAAATAAGAAATTAGCATCTTGTCCCTTAGATAACTTCAAACCACAAGTGCATCATTTATTAGATGTTCATTCCATAAAGTCAGCTATTAACCACCTATAATTTCTTTGCTAATGGTCCCATTTGCGCGCACTAACTTTAGTGTCGTAATATGTTATCATCCTGAGAATTAGATGTATAGCACTTTAGCTACACCAGCACTGATCACATATGCGCCACTAGCTAGAGGAAAGAAAATATTAAGGAAGATAATAATGAACTAGTAATTAACATCTTCATGGTCTTACTACTCAGATGTAATAACTGATGAGCTATCTCTCAGGAACTATGGCTTCCCCATGGGAACCACATCAAAACCCATTGATAATATCACATATAGAAAAGCCAATGAGGATTATCATATAGCCAGTCGACATGATCCGTGTGCTAGAGAGACTCCAAGAAATATATATGAGAATGGATACCACTAATTTGAGGTTATCCTCAAACCAAAATATTTAGGAACAAGTCCATATAACACATTGAACTTTGGTCGAAAGTTTATGTAGCATCCCGAGCTATGAAATCAGACATTTGACCCCTTGAGCTTTGCAACAATCTGGTTCAAATAACCCCCCGACCCGATTTCGCATAGTAGTATTGCCACGTAGCGTAATGAGTGAACGATTTTGCCATGTAAGATAACACACTGGCCAAGTTAGATAAATGATAAGTAGGGCCCACAAAAACTTCTCCCCCGTTGAGCTCCCAGCCATTCTTCCATGGTTGTCGACCTTTGTAGGTCACTCCCTCTCTATTTTGATTTGAGAGAGAAGTTCTTGTGGACCATACCTGTCATTCACCTAAATTTACCCAATATAACGGCGTGGCAAAACCGTCCACTCATCACAACTATGCGAAATCAGATCAGGGTATTATCTGAATCGGATTGCAAAGTTCAGGAGGTCAAATGTCTGGTTTCATAGTTCAGGATGCCGAACGGACTTTCAAGAAGTTTAAGGTGTTATCTAGACTTTTTTCAAATATTTAAGTACACCCTTCTAGAATGCCATGTGTCATCTTCTCAATCCATCTCCACCCTTCCCCCTTCCCTCTTCATACTCACTTTCCTCACCTCCCTCCATTCATATATAAAACAAAAAATTCAAATTAGAAAATTTAACTTTTAAAATTTTAAATAGGAAGTTTCAACTCAAAATTTTAGATCAAAAATTTCAAATCGAAAAGTTTCAACTCGAAAATTGCTGATTTGCAATTTTCAATTCAAAAAAATTCGAATCGCTCGAAAAATTTATAATTAGGAAATTTTTAAATTACGAAATTTCAATATGAGAACTTTCAAATCGAGAATTTTCAACTAGAAAAAAATTTCAACTCAGGAAATTTCGATTCAAAAAAATTTCAAGTGAGGAAAATTTAAGAACATGCAATTTCAAAAAAATTCAGTTCAGCTCAAAAAATTTTGGTTCGAAAAGTTTCAAGAAAAAAAACTTTCGGTTCGAGAAAAGATTAAAAATACTTCTTATTCAAAAAAAAATGTTTTTTAAAAAAAAATTGAGGGGAAGAGAATGGAGAGGAAAGTGGGGATGAAGGGAATGCCACCAAACCGAAGAGCCATTGAGGGAAGAAATGAGGTACTACCACAACAAGAGGGTCGTATTCAAATTAGCAATTCCGTATGAGAATTACTTCCCCAGGAGTCCGAATCATGAGCAAATTGAATTATTAAGGCCCTTATTTTCCCTTTAGGTTGATACGCCTAGATAGACTTACTGCAAGATGTGTAGCCAAAACCCCCCCAATTCCCTTCAAAAGGGGATCGGCAAAGCGCTAGCCCATAATTTGACCACGAAATGCACCATTACTAAATCTAACGTAGCAAAATTTTCCCATCACGCGATTCGCAATTTACCAAGAAGATCAGAGCTTTGGGGCAGGATTCCACAAAAGATCCAACATTTCGCACGAGCAGGAATCAAAACGCCCCCACCCACGAGCTACCTGCATTGCTCGTCGAAGCTGTCTGACCTCGCCAACTCCGCCTCCTTCGCCGCCGCCGCCGCGGCCACGGCCCTGTCGTCCCCAGCCCCTCTGGGGGCCGGGGAGGCCGGGTCGACGCCCTTCGGTTCGGTCGCCTCCTCCAGCTGCGAGATCACGATGGTGACCACAGCTGCCCCCAGCGCCGGCGCCTCTGCAGCGGCCACGGCCACCTCCTGCTGCGGCACCTGCGGCAGGGCCTTGTCAGCCACCGCGCCCGGGCTCGGGCGGGGCTCCGGTCCGCCGCCGCCGCCGCCACCGCCACCCGACATGGGCTCCCTACCTCCCTGCCCGCCTACCCCTCTGCGGCCTTCCTCGAACACCTCGCGTGCGAGAGGGTTTCCTTTCGCGGAATGGAAGGGTGGCACCTCCTCTTTCGGCTACTGGCTGCGGCGAGACGGACGGTGGGGGCCTACACTACACCGGCTGGGAGATGGGGATGGGTGCGGTGCGGGGAAGCCGCGCTCTGCCGGTGCGAACCCGGATAAGTACGGGGGATTCGCGCGGTGATCGAGTGCGAGTGTGCGACTCTGACGGGTGGGGTTTGAGGGTTATGGCGTGCGGTTGTCAGTGAGGCAGCGTCGACGAGGGGTCCGTAGCGTTCGCCCCCGGGCCCGGCGACGAGGCGCGCGACCAAGCGGGCAGCGGAGCGAGGGACGGCAACGCGTCGAGCGAGGGGGAGGGATGGCAGACGTGGAGCGCGCGAGAGGGCTGGAACTCCTCAAGTTAAATATAGGTAGTTTTTTTTTTTACAAATTTCATCCTCTTCTAGATATTTATAAAAATAATCTCTTCTCGACGATGAAAATTACAGAGCTCACTAATTTTTTGGACAACTATCGAGTACATGAAGTTTGGTAGGGATGCTATCGAACATAAGGGGCTCCATAGGAGACATGCCGAGCGCGAGACCGAACATGCGAGCTCCCTCTTAATTGGAGGAGTGTGGCATCAAGGTGAGTCCAGCACTGCTTCTGTAGTCGACCGGCCTACTATAGGCACGAAAAGCTATCGAACTCTTCTGACACAATACGTATTATCTATCGTATTTTCTATGATATGAGTGATGATTATTTTTATAAATTTATTTAAAAGGAGATTACAACTAAGGAAGAAAAAGTTGACAGAGCTATAAAATCTAATTTTTCCGGGTAAGGGAGGATGTACAGCTGCACGCGCCTGTACAAAGTGCTAGACTGCTAGTACGCGGCTGAAAATGGAAGTACATGCTGCAAAAAGGTTGAAATGTACTTGCTTCGGTCTGACCGAGGGCGAATCATTTTTCAGTTGCTAGGAAAATTAGGTGCAGCTACTTAGATTTGCGCGGTCGTATCATTTGACTTCCTAAACTTAAAAATTATGTTTTTGTTCTCTAAAGTTGCTAATTTTTTCACACCTGGTCATATCGCAGGTCCTAGTTTCAGATATCCATCCGAATAAATTCAGATTTTATTCAAAGCATAAAATTAGACTTTCCTATTTTTTTTAAATATTGGAGTCCGATCCGAATAGTTTTTATCGAATATGGAAATAAATTCGGGATGAAAGTATCTGTCAGATTCTAAGCTATCTGAAATTTTAATCGGATATTATCCAGTAAACTTATTTCGGATATTCAAATATCAACCTAATAGGCAAGCTCGTAAAGTCATAGGCCTATAAGTACATGACTACCCTCATTTGCCCAGAGTGGACCAAAGAGAGAAATCGGCCCACTAGGTTTTTCCAATATTAAAATTAGTTTTTTATTTTTAAAAAATACAGAAAATCCAAATAAGTCAAGAAAAATAGTAAATGAACTCGGAATAATTCCAAACAATTTAAGAAAATACGTTTGAACATAAGGAATTTTTAAAAAATACTTTTGAGTTTAATTGTTGCAGTCAAATTTGCTTGTTGAACTTCTAATGAGTTGTATTTTATGAAGAGGAACGCGGTATGCTACGTTAGCACAAAAAATAATCTACCGTATAACCAGAAAGCTACTCGCAAGAAGGGATCATAGATTAGATTACCACTAGACGTGCAGTTGCGGAATCCTTCGCGCGTCGATGTAGTGGATCGTCCTCGCCTCGCCGTGGATCGTCCTCCCACGCCGCAGTCGCAGCAGCATCACCGCAGTAGTCCACACGTCCAGGGATGGAACGCCGTGCGTCGGTGTGCAAGCACTTGGCCGCTCGGCAGAGTCAGCGAGAGGAGGCTAGGATTTCGGGTGAAACACTTCTAAACCGTAGGAAAGCACACCCTGCGCCCACCCTCCTCCCCTTCTTATATAGCCACGAGATGAAACCCTAAACCAGGGCCTATTAGCGTGCTAAGCCCACAAGGTCCATTAATTACGGATCCAATCCAAATTAATACGTCCCAGCCCATTAAGTGTGTGACCCTGCAGGTTCACATATGTTTGGATATGGATTCGAAAAACTCCTTTTCAATCTAATAGTTGGTAGCGGCTCCTTGCAAAGTATGCCAACTCCCAAACATACTATGATCAAATCGGACAAAACCTATCAAAAGTACTCATGTAATAATCCCTTTGCCAAGTATATGAAGATTGAACTCAAGGCGAGAAGCATGTCATCCTTTGATGATTCAATCCATCTCTCGTATTCGTGATATATTAATAAGTTGTGATTGACTCCTCAATCACGGCATGGCCATACACTTCCTTAATCATATCACACGAGTGGCCTTATCATATATCTCCGTTTCATTGGAGTGACAAATTCCATCTTGACTGCTCACTTCCCTCTGCACGTTTTATAGTAAACATGAAAGCTACCTTTATAACTATCCGGTTAGGAAGTAGTGTTTGATAGCCCCAAGGAAAACTATTACACATGTAGGGAATATGACAATCTCAGGTCTAAGGATCATACATCTACTATGTATGAGATACACTGATGACACATAAGAATGTAACATTCTCGCAGTGTCCCATTGCGGGTCTATCTAACCCATGTTCTTCAACATGCGTTCACAATGTATAGATGATAACTCCATATCCCATGATCTATGAAGCATGATCATCGATCACTACATGTGCTGATCTATTCATCGTTGTCCTATACGATGATATCCGATCAGAGATATTTATCGAATTACATCAATAAGTAAAGAGCTTCATAAGCAAGTCACATACTTGTTGATCAATACAATGATATACATTCATTGGACCAATAATCATATTATTATTCATAAACATAGTCATATTACAATCATCTAAATGATTGCCTCAAGGGCATAACACTAACATTTTAAACATGTAGTATGGTTGATTGATTCTTTTACATGCGACAAATATGAATTCTGTTTGCACGATATCCGACTAAATATCTATGACCGAAACTATTCACATTCGGCTTGACATGTATTCGCACTGTATTCATGACCGAGGCAATCCGCATTTGTATTCGTGTCCAACATTATCCATATTCGACTTTGATTCCAAGAAAAAATGTGAAATAGGATTCGGAATGAGCGATATCCGTCCCTATCCTTTCTTATTACACCCCTATATGTGGGTGTAGCTCATGTTGTGCCCCATGCAAGTTTCAAATTTCGGCGAAATTTTGTCAAAATTCATCGAAATTCGGTTTATTCGGTGGGTCCCGAAAAAAACCCGACTCGGTCAAAAAATTCGGCCTGATTTAAGCCTAGCCCCAAAAAAGCCCATGCGTGGCTCTTGCCTCCTAGTCTCCTGTGTTGCTCAGTCCCAAATCAGTCGTTCTTTCTCCAATCTCTTCGATTGTTCCCCAAGAGTCCAGGTCCCAATCTCTGAGTTCTCCCAAATCACTCCCAATCTCTCAAGTTCTCCTATTTGTGCATCCCCATTCCTCAATCTATCCTGTGTCTTTTCCCCTGCTGATGGATGACACACGCGGCAGAGAGATGGGGCTGGTTGGCGCGCAACGAGGCTGTTGCGGCACAGACGCTGACGGTGGTGGCAGAGAGGGTAGCACGGATGTCAGAGGCGCTGGGAGGGGTATAGGCATCGCAAGCACCGGTTGTCCCAGTAGCATGGATGGTGGCAACGGCTGTGGAGCAAATGCCTCTCAGGCTCCGACGGCTCCAACGGTTTGGGAAGGTAAGGTAGTATTGTAGTGTAGTGGTTAGAACGCTTAATAATTCTTGCTATTTTTTATGCTATTTGTTTCGAGTTATGGAATAATAGATTAGATGTTGTTTGTAGAAAAAATTCACCATATTATTTTGACAAATTATGTGCATGAAAATGTAGGATTAGGACTTATAGACGGAAACATTGAGAATGTGTGGAATCATGGCTGTAATCAACAGTCCAAGCAAGTGAAGAAGACGAAGGACATCTCAAGCCTCTATTAGCTCACTGGTAGTATTATGATAGAATTTGCTAAAATTGTGTGATGTATATTCACTTAGTGTGTCTTCCCTAATCATCATATACTAGTGAAAATATTTTAATTGATGCTAGCATTTCCCATGTTTTTCCAGGTTAGATCCATGTGTTCTCAAGCCACGGCGGCATGGCCAACGAGAAGCTACAAAACAATTTTTTTTAATGCTTAGGATTTTGGACGTTACAGCCAACTAAGGCATTGTGAGCTTACAATTGTTTGATGGACTGAGCAATTTGTACCTTTGCACTTTGACTGAGCACGATGGAAATATTTTGCTGCTTTCTTTAATTAATCGATGCCACTTTTGTTCAGTGTTTGTATTGTATCATGCTTCACATTTGTACCTGTCAGCCTTGGTGATGTCTCTGGCATTGGTTCCATCTATGCATTATTAGTTCTTTTGATGATCTGCTTTTGTTCAGTGATTTTCTCATAGCAATGTATGCTAATATGATCTACTTTAGTTCTTTCTATTTGTTTGTTAAGTTGAATCTGGTTGTTAAAATGTGGGAGCAATCTGTTGAGGGGAGCCAGGGACCTGTCGAGCAATCTGTTGAGGAGCACAATACCAGACAATACCAGAACTGTTGTGTTACTAATGGCAGGAGATGCACAGGAGGAATATGAAGATCGCTCTGGGCTCTGCTCGAGGGATGGCTTGGAGCTTGGTCTTGGTGATGATGGACAAAAGAGGTCAGTGCTCAGTAGTTTAGTGTTCATGCATGAAGCCTGTTTTCCCTCCTATTTTCTCTATTTTTTCTGCTCTGTTTTCCATCAAATTTCGGACAAAATTTGGTCAAATTTTATATTTTTTGTCCCAAAATTCGGGCAAATTTTTTGAAATTACCGAATTTTGGTTCTTTTGGCGAGTGCAAAAAAAATACTCGAACCGAAATTCGAAACCCTGGCCCTATGTAGGCGACAGTGGAATTTAGGGGAGGGGAAACTAAAGGGGGAGAGAGGGGATGGTCGAGAAAGTGTGTGAGAGACAGAGTGATTGGATGCCACATTGGCTAATTTTGTTAGTTATAAGACGTTATAACCAAACATGCTAAAATCAGCAAGTTTATGGGTTTGTAAAGTAAATTTTTAGTTCACATGTATAACTGTGGAAATATAGGGAACAGTTGAAGTAAGTGAATTTGTCAGTGCATACAACCTAATATGATATCGGAGTTAAAAAGTCATGAGTTCAGCTGGTGCAATTTTAAAAAGTAATTACAACTCACTTATATTTCATATCTTAGAACTGAAAGAGCCTACACATGACACGAGTATTGAAATATAAGTGAACAGCCTGACTTTCCTTATTAGTTTGCTTTTGGGTGAATTGATTGCCGGATGCAATTCAATAGAAACTAGAGAGCAACGCTCTATTAGGAATTCATATGAAAACTGGTTTTCAAACAGGGCCCACACATGAATTGCGAGTAGTTCTAACTCTTTTGTTTTACACGTTTTGAGACTATTAACTGTAACATCCCAAAATTTGGCTTAATTAAGTTTTTGTTGTTTAAAAGTGCATTTGTGATTTTCTGGAATTTATTTGGATTTTTCTGGATTTATTTGAATTAAATGTTATTTTGGGTTTATTGCTTTTTATTCAAAAGTATTTAAATCTGTGCAAAGTCAAAATAAAGTTTTGTCAAAAATATTTTATTTAAGTCCAGAATGTCTCAAAGTATTTTTGAGATTTTTCTTGGAATTTTCCTGATTATTTTATTGCCTAAAACAAATTAAAGGAATTTTTGGAATTAGTTTAATTGGAAAACTGTTAAAAATCTTTTGAACAGTGTTGGGCCGAGCCCAACACTGTCTGGCGTCAGAACCAGCGTCGGTGCGGCCCGATCGGCCATGGCCGTCGAGAGAAACCCTAGATCGGCGATCGCTCATCGCGATCCAATGGCCCGCAGGGCGCGTGTGTGTGCGCGCTTTAGCCGTCGGATCTCGGACACGCGCCGCAACGCGTCGGTTGTCGTCTCCGATCTGGACTCGGAGTTCATCGCCGTGACGCCGCGGACTCTTTCGCCGTGTGGAGCGCGGACGCCGAGGCTATAAAAGAGGGGTAGCGCCGAGGTTCGCAAGCCGCCGCCGCATCTTTTGGGTGGAAAGTTTCGCGAGCAACCGAGAACGTCGCCGCAAGCTCGCCGGAGTTGAAGTCTGCGGCCGCGAAGTTTTTGCTCAAGCACGCCGCGGTTCGTCGGTTTTCGTCGTGTGGACTCGAGATCTGACTCACCGGCGCCGCGTCGACTACTCTACCTCACCTCGCCGGAGACGCGCCAAACGCCGCCGCCTTGGTCTTCGTCTTCAAGTCCGTAAGACCTCACCGTCGCGCCGCCATCGCTGGACCAGAGGAGCTCGGGCCGTCGGATCTAGATTGATGGTCGATCGTTGCCACGTCGCTCGCGATTGAGGACCGTCCGTCGGGTTTCGTCGGATCGGATCGAACACTGGGTTGAGCCAATCGCAGACGGCCACGTGTCGGCGCTGGTGCCGAGGCGTCGTGAGCCGAGTCTACCGTAAGCCAGCACGAGTTCGTAGACTCGGTCCATGCGCCGAGGACACGTGTCGGCGTGGGATTGGCCGAGACCGGTCTTGACGTCATGCTTGCGTCATAATTACATTTTTCAATTGGAAAATATTCCGATTGGAAATTCCGTGATGATGACGTCATCATGAGGTCACGCTGACGTCATAAATCGATTTTTCAGTATAAAAATAAATCTGTTAATTCGTATTTTCTGATTTTCTGATTTCAGTATTTATTTCAAACTTCAAAAGGCTATATCTTTTGCATCGTAACTCGGAATTGAGTGATTCCAGTTTATAAAAATTTGTAAAATTGAGATCTATTTAATGGTGAATTTTAATTGATTTTGGAGTTCAATTGCTCTCTGTTTTGGCATTTATTTGCTTTTCTCTTTGATGCGCATAGACGTTGAATTGTGCGACGCTTGGAGGAAGATCAAGCAACCCAAGAGCAAGCTTCAGATCAAGATCAGGACCTATTCCAAGGCAAGTTGTGCTTTGATCATGTTGAACCCATGTTTATAAAATTGCTATGTTTGTTTTACAATATTGCATATATTTCAAATATACAATTGTTTCAAAATTAGATTGGGTTTAGCTAAAATACCGATTGATCTATACCCTACCTTGTCATTATATGCCATGAACCATTGTCACCCTAGATTGGTTTAATATAGTTGATTAATAATTATGATCAACATTGGAGGTTAGACCGTATTAGTTGCTTAGCCATGCCACGTCATCACATGTGTCAGAATCATTGTTAATTAATCTTGATTAACGGAATATGGAACAATGTTATGAACTTGTGTGTCATGTGGGATCACACGACGAGATTGAGTTGTTGTGGCGAGTCATGTCACGCAACGATGTTGAATTGTTGATGGCACGTGGTGCTTGGTAATCAACTGGGTGATGATAACTTAGATTGGGGCAAGTGGCAAGGCGAGGAGGCCAAGGTGGGCCCGATGGGCAGATGGTATGTGGAAGTCTTGCCTTGATCACACTAAGGACTTAACCTTGCAAGCCTTTGACCTGAGTCAATCATGCAACCACATGTCTGGTATGGGCCAGCCTAGCTGAGTAATTTGCAAAGTCTTAATTTTGATACTATCGTGGTCGGTGTGAGTTCCCGGGTCAGGGTGTAATTCACATGGCGCAAGAGGGGGGCCCTGGATGTGGTTTACAGACCCGCCAGTGTTGAAACCTTAGCGGGTAGTATCGGGTTAAGATAGAGCATTGTAAAGGCTTTGTTATAATCTCTCGCCTTTGTGGTGTTTGGTTGTATCACGTGGGTAAAGTGCATAACCTCTGCAGAGTGTGAAACTATTCGATAGCCGTGCTCGCGGTATTGAGCAATGCTCGGAATTACTGGTTAAGGGTTAGCTTAATTAATTGGACAACTTGGTTGGGATGGCGGAATGCCATGTGGAAGATGGAATTTAACTTAGGATTGGAAACTTGGTTTACTTGAGAAATACTGAATTTATTTATTATCGTTATTTGTTTTACATCCTTTACAATCTATATATCAGATTCGTTCATAAATGCCGCTTATTGCAAAATAGCCATGATAGCCTATCCATTGGAATAAGCCTTGCATATAGATACATGGAATTGCATTCATGCACAACTTGTTGAGTGCTTTAAGTACTCACCCTTGCCAAACAACATTAATCAACAGTTGAAGAATCTACACCGTGTTGGAAGATGAAGTCCAAGAAGACACGAGTCATTAGGGTCCGAGCCTTGTCGGTTGCTGTGGTGACCGATGAGCTACCTACGCTTTCTACTTTCCGCCGCTTAATTATTAGTTTATATTTTCGGTCTTGCCTGCGTGGCTTAATAATGTAAGTTGGTCATAAGATCATACATTTAGTTATATCAATAAATGAACTATTATTCTATTATCGTTGTGTATGATGTGATATGTACCAATGTTAAGTCGTGTGCACTAGCGTTGATCCCGGAATAGTGCAAGAAACACGGTGGTTTCAATCGATGGATTCGGGTCCTTACAGAGGTGGTATCGAGCATACCGACCGTAGGTCTTGGCCCTAGATAGTTTGGAGGTGTCTTGAGTGTGTCCAAAATTATTTTCTAAAAAGAAAATCTAAGCTTGACTAATAAAACCCTCTCGACTCATCTCATTCTCTACTTCTGCCTTTGCTAAATTTACCCGCTTTACTTGCCGTTTGGTGGAGAACTTATTCAAAGTTCTTGTGGAGCGGATGCCGATCGTTCGACCTTTGAGGAGATAAACAAGTGGCGGCTACGCCATGGAGCCGTGGAGAGTACTTGAGACGCTTGAGGTTTCTATCGTCCACTTTACCGAGGTGGCACCGGTCGATGAATGGTGTACACCGAGGATTTATTTGCAAGTTGATCATCTACGCCGGGAGAACGAGGAAGCTAGCAGCCAATCAACATCTCCGCCGTAAGATTCTCGTGCGAGGTTGCAATTGAGGTCGCCGACTTGCTCTTCGCCGTGTCTGCCGCGACTACGCCGACGAGCTTCACGACTCGGTGTTCCGACTTCACCCAGACGCTCAAGCATGCCAAGACGACGGATCGAGGAAGCGAGTGTGCTACAACGACGCACCTTGCGAGTTCGCCCTTGCCGGAGGATCATATGAGAGAGACTACCCAGAGCCGGAGACGTGCACGAGGCACTCGAGTAGCAGAGCAGAGCTCGAGGTGACCCGTGCTTGACCATCGGGATGATCACCGAGCCGGGAGAGGCCACGGAGGCGCTTGAGGACGAGCCGGCGCGTGACTCGTAGAGTTCAGGAGCCACCGAGGAGTCCGAGGAGGATCCAGAGGAGCGAGAGTGGGAGCGAGGGGAGTGCAGAGACCCGTTGTTGCAGAGGACCCAGAATAGGTCATCGAGATAGGTTTGCTCGATGCCCCACCCGCCGGTGTATGCGCCGGATCGCCTCACCAGGTGGTGGATGAGTGAGTGTCGACCTTGGAGTGTTGAGACTCGAGTGTGAGTCGCGTCTTTAAGTTAGTCTTTACCTTTCTAGTGGACGTTAAGGTTGCGTGTTTAGTTTGCTTCTTTGTATTCTTGAGTGTGCGAGATGTGTTGCAGAGCTTGTAGGCTTAAATAAGCACCATACCAAGTTAAATAAAGAATTGTTCAGTTTGGGTATAACCTATCTCCCGTTTTAGAAATTCTTACTTCTCATCTATGCTACATCTACCTTTCCTAACCTAAGAGGCAATCATCGATGGTGAATACTGAGGAAACAACGGTGCTTGAAAGTGGATCACGTCTGAATGACAATCCCAATGATGGAGGCAGCCTCAACCACCGCCAAAGGACATGCAGAATCTGGGAGCATTCCTTGCAAAGACAGACTCAATCGATCACGATAATGATGCAGCGAGATGCAAGAGATGACCAATGCAAAGAAGAAACCACAACAATCCCGCAACTCGTAACAATCATGGTGGACCTCGACCTATGTCCAAGCTATCGGATTTTATGAGGACTAGGCCACCAACTTTCTCTCGAAACGTGAACCCTTTGGAAGCCGATGATTGGCTTAGGACCATTGAGAAGAAGCGCACATCACTCGGTGTGAGGGCAATGAGAAGGTGCTCTACGCCTCATCAACTTGAAGGAACCGCCGCAGAATGGTGGGAGAATTATCGTGCCGCCATGGAGCCCCGCAAGAGATAACCCGGGAGGAGTTCACTAATGCTTTCCGCCAAGATATCATGTCCCGCAGGGAATGATGGATCTTAAGAAGGAGGAGTTCGAGCTTTGAAGCAAGGAGGCCAACCAAAGGCGAATACGAATAAATTCACTCGCTTAGCTCGTTATGCCCCGAGGACGTAGCGACGGATAAAGCTAAGCGCCTCGTTTCATGAAGGGATCAATTCAGATCGCAGTGGGGTGATTACCCACAATTTTCCGGATTTTGAGAGTGGTAAATAAGGCTTTAATCCTAGAGGACAAGCGCAATGAGCTAGGTGAAACCGTAAGCGCTTGATGAACAATCGTGGTGGACGCCCAAACCATCTACGCTTGAGGATGTCACCCAAAGAATTTGCTAGATTTCAACCACCACCGGGAACAAGACATCAACCCCTACACCTCGCCACGCCAATCGAATTTCCGGACCCAGCGCAAGGCAACAATGCACCAGAGGAAATCAAGCATCTGCGGTGAAGAGATGCTATACTTGCAATGAGCCGGGCACTTTTCAAATAGGTGTCCACGTAAGGGAGGCATCACACCGCCTCGTTTCAACACGGGAACAACACCCACTAAAGCACCAACATCGAGGAAATCGTGCACCAAGCCAAGCCGAGCAACGCCAGCGATCAACGGTCGTGGAAGAATCAACCACATCACCGATGGAGCTCGTGAAGCTACGACGTCGTCTTGGGTAAGTTCTTGGTCAACTCGATTACTGCTCTGATTTTGTTTGATTCGGAGCTTCGCATTCGCTTGTTTCTCAAAGTTTTGCAACCAAGAATGGATTTAAAGTGGTGAATCTTAAGTGTGTGCTCTTAGTCCAAGCCCGTGATCCGAGCTTAGATCTAGCCTTGGGTGTTTGGGAGCTAAGTTGTTTATGGATGGGATAGAATTTCTCGCGAATCTTATCTTGATAGATGCGCAATCCTAGACGTCATCCTTGGAATGGATTGGCTGTCCAAGCATAAGGTCGTTTTAGATTGTGGCGAAGGATCGTGACCTTGGAAGGCCCTAGTGGCAAGAAAGTGGAGTTTCAAGCGACCGCAGCCGGGACGGGCGATTAACGGTCAACAGCAGTGAAAGCCATCAAGATGGAAGATGTGCCATGAGCGAGAATACCCGGAGGTATTTCCAGAAGATTTGCCAGGATTGCCACCAGATCGTGATATCGAGTTTGTCATCGAGTTAGCACCAGGTACAGACCGATATCAAAGAGACCATATCGGATGCCTACCGACGAGTTAGTAGAAATGAAGAAGCAGATTGAGGAACTGCAAGAGAAAGGTTTCATTAGACCAAGTTCATCGCCGTGGGGAGCCCCGGTTTTGTTTGTTCGCAAGAAGGATGGAAGTCTTAGAATGTGCATCGACTACCGTGCACTTAATGAAGTAACGATCAAGAATAAGTATCCATTGCCCAGATCGACGACTTATTTGATCGCTTAAGAGGAGCCGAGTTTTCTCCAAGATAGATCTTCGTTCGTGATACCATCGCTTGAAGATCCGAGCGGAGGATGTACCTAAGACTGCGCTTTCTCGCGATATGGACATTACGAGTTCACAAATATGTCATTCGGATTGACTAATGCCCCAAAGATATTTCATGAACATGATGAATAAAGTCTTCATGGATTACTTGGACAAGTTTGTTGTAGTCTTCATAGACGATATCTTGGTTTACTCAAGACAGAGGAAGAGCATGCGTAACATCCGAGAATGGTTTTAGACAGTCATGCGAGCATCAACTATATGCTAAGTTTAGCAAGTGTGAATTTTGGAAGGAGAAAGTTGAATTTCTGGTCATGTAATGACTACCAAAGGAGTCGCATTGATCCCAAAGTGGGGACGCAGTGTTGCATTGGGAGCCACCAAGTCATTACTCAGATTCGTAGTTTTACGGGAATGGCGGATATTACCGTCGGTTCATAGAAGGATTCTCGACAATTGCTAAACCCCTTACGCAGCTTGTTAAAGAAAGAGAAGAAGTTTGCATGGACGCCGAGTGCGAGAAAAGTTTCATGGAATTAAAGAAGCGTTTAACAACATGTTCCGTATTAGTGTTGCGGATGTGCGTAATGGATTTGACATTTATCGCGATGCTTGAAGGGGCTTGGGATGCGTGTTAATGCAAGAAGGCAAAGTCGTTGCTTATGCGCCGAGACAGCTTAAGACCACATGAAGTGAATTACCCAACGCATGATTTGGAGTTAGTCAGAGTGCATGCTTTAAAGATATGGCGCCATTATCTCATAGGAAATAGATGTGAGATATATACGGACCATAAGAGTCCAAATACATATTCACTCAATCGACTGAATATGAGACAAATAAGATGGCTTGAGCTAATTAAGGATTATAATGTGGGAATCCATTATCATCCCGAAAAGCCAATGTGGTGGCGGATGCCCCGAGTCGAAAAAGCCATAGCGCAAATGCATTGTCAATGGAGGATCAACGAGAATTATGCAAGGAATTTCAGAGGTTAAGATTGGAGGTCGTTCGCAAGGAATGATAGTGCGCTAGAAGTAAAACCAACATTAGAGGATCAGATTAGAGAAGGTCAACAAGATGACGATAAAATTTCAAAAATCAAGGCTAAAAGGAAGAAGGCCTAGCCATAGATTTCACTCTGGGCGAACAAGGAACTATGTTCTTCAAAGGCCGAATTTGTGTGCTTGGATAAAAGGAATTAAAACAATTGATTCTTGAGGAAGCGCATGATTCAAAGTACTCAATTCATCCAGAAGTGCTAAAATGTACCAGATTTGAAGGAGAGATTCGGTGGCCAAAAATGAAGCGTGAAGTGGTGAGCATGTTGCATTATGCGACGTGTGTCGAGAGTAAAGGCTATGCACCAAAGACCACTGGTTGTTGCAACCGCTGAAAATTCGGAATGGAAGTGGGAGGAAATCGGGATGGATTTTATCACCGGTTTACCTAAGACTCGTAAAGGTTACGATTCCATTTGGGTTATCGTGGATCGCCTAACCAAGGTCGCTCATTTCATCCCAAGAAAGACCACTTACTCCGAGATCGTTTGGCGTAATGTACATGTCCAGATTGTATGTTTGCATGGAGTGCCAAAGAAGATTGTGTCGACATGAGGTACCCAATTTACCTCAAGGTTTTGGAATAAGTTGCATGAAGCAATGGGAACCCGTCTCAATTTCATCTGACATATATCACCCGGATGGTGGTCGACCGAAAGAGTAAATCGATCTTAGAGGATATGTTGAGAGCTTGTGCCTTAGCTTACGCTACGACATGGGATAAATGTTTGCCATATGCGAGTTCGCCAATAATAGTTATCAAGCTAGCCTACAAATGTCACCGTTCGAGGCATTGTATGGACGTGCTTGTCGTACTCCATTGAATTGGAACGAGACAGAGAACGCTTGGTGTTTGGGCGGATATCCTCGAAGAGGCGTAAAGTCAAGTAGCAATGATCGAGAGAGATTAAAGATAGCACACCAAGACAGAAAAGCTACGCCGATAATCGCTGCGAGATTTGAGTTTTGAACCGTAAGATCATGTGTACCTCGTGGTTACCCTCTTAAGGGCGTTAAGAGATTTCACGTTAAAGGGAAGCTTGCACCAAGATATGTCGGTCCGCTCAAGATTCCGAGCCGTCGAGGAGAGGTAGCTTATCGCTTAGAGTTGCCTCGGTCATTGGCGAGGAGTGCATGATGTATTCCATGTATCGCAGCTTAAGAAGTGTCTCAGAGTGCCAACAGAGCAAGCCCGTTGGAGGCAATAGAGTGCAAGAAGATTTGACTTATAAAGAGCAACCAATGTAATTTTGGATGTTGTGGAGCGCAAGACCGAAACAAGTCTATTCGCTTTGCGAGTTCATGGAGCAATCATTCAAAGTGAAGCCACTTGGGAGCGAGAAGAAGAATTGAAGTCGAATTCGAACCTATTCTCTAGTTAGCCCCAATCTCGGTCGAGATTCATTAAGGGGAGAGGTTTGTAACATCCCAAAATTTGGCTTAATTAAGTTTTTGTTGTTTAAAAGTGCATTTGTGATTTTCTGAATTTATTTGGATTTTTCTCGATTTATTTGAATTAAATGTTATTTTGGGTTTATTGCTTTTATTCAAAAGTATTTAAATCTGTGCAAAGTCAAAATAAAGTTTTGTCAAAAATATTTTATTTAAGTCCGAATGTCTCAAAGTATTTTGAGATTTTTCTTGGAATTTTCCCGATTATTTTATTGCCTAAAACAAATTAAAGGAATTTTTGGAATTAGTTTAATTGGAAAACTGTTAAAAAATCTTTTGAATGTTGTTGGGCCGAGCCCAACACTGTCGCGTCAGAAACCCGCGTCGGTGCGGCCCGGTCGGCCATGGCCGTCGCGAGAAACCCTAGATCGGCGATCCGTTCATCGCGATCCAGCCGGTCCGCAGAGGCGCGTGTGTGTCGCGCGCTTTAGCCGTCGGATCTGGACACGCGTCGCAACGTCGCTTGTCGCCTCCGATCCGGACTCGGAGTTCATCGCCGTGACGCCGCGGACTCTTTCGCCGTGTGGGCGCGACGCCGAGGCTATAAAGGAGGGTAGCGCCCGAGGTTCGCAAGCCGCGCCGCATCTTTTGGGTGGAAAGTTTCGCGAGAGCAACCAGAAACGTCGCCGCAAGCTCGCGGAGTTGAAGTCTGCAGCGCCGAAGTTTTTGCTCAAGCACGCCGCCGGTTCGTCGGTTTTCGCCGTGTGGACTCGAGATCTGGACTCACCGGCGCCGCGCCGACTACTCTACCTCACCTCGCGGGAGACGCTACCAAACGCCGCCGCTTTGGTCTTCGCTCTTCAAGTCCGGTAAGACTCACCGTCGCGCCGCCATCGCCGACCAGAGCTCGGGCCGTCGGATCTAGATTGATGGTCGATCGTTGCCACGCCGCCGCGATTGAGGACCGTCCGATCGGGTTTCGTCGGATCGATCGAACACTGGTTGAGCCAATCGCAGACGGCCACGTGTCGCCGCGCTGGTGCCGAGGCGTCGTGAGCCGAGTCTACCGTAAGCCAGCACGAGTTCGTAGACTCAGTCCATGCGCCGAGGACACGTGTCGGCGTGGGATTGGCCGAGACCAGTGCTGACGTCATGCTTGCGTCATAATTACATTTTTCAATTGGAAAAATATTCCGATTGGAAATTCCGTGATGATGACGTCATCATGAGGTCACGCTGACGTCATAAATCGATTTTTCAGTATAAAAATAAATCTGTTAATTCGTATTTTCTGATTTTCTGATTTCAGTATTTATTTCAAACTTCAAAAGGCTATATCTTTTGCATCGTAACTCGGAATTGAGTGATTCCAGTTTATAAAAATTTGTAAAATTGAGATCTATTTAATGGTGAATTTTAATTGATTTTTGGAGTTCAATTGCTCTCTGTTTTGGCATTTATTTGCTTTTCTCTTTCGGTACGCATAGACGTTGAATTGTGCGACGCTTCGGAGGAAGATCAAGCAACCCAAGAGCAAGCTTCAGATCAAGATCAGGACCTATTCCAAGGCAAGTTGTGCTTTGATCATGTTGAACCCATGTTTATAAAATTGCTATGTTTGTTTTACAATATTGCATATATTTCAAATATACAATTGTTTCAAAATTAGATTGGGTTTAGCTAAAATACCGATTGATCTATACCCTACCTTGTCATTATATGCCATGAACCATTGTCACCCTAGATTGGTTTAATATAGTTGATTAATAATTATGATCAACATTGGAGGTTAGACCGTATTAGTTGCTTAGCCATGCCACGTCATCACATGTGTCGTAATCATTGTTAATTAATCTTGATTAACGGAATATGGAACAATGTTATGAACTTGTGTGTCATGTGGGATCACACGACGAGATTGAGTTGTTGTGGCGAGTCATGTCACGCAACGATGTTGAATTGTTGATGGCACGTGGTGCTTGGTAATCAAGCGGGTGATGATAACTTAGATTGGGGCAAGTGGCAAGGGCGAGGAGGCCAAGGTGGGCCCGATGGGCGATGGTATGTGGAAGTCTTGCCTTGATCACACTAAGGACTTAACCTTGCAAGCCTTTGACTGAGTCAATCATGCAACCACATATCCGTATGGGCCACCTAGTGAGTAATTTGCAAAGTCTTAATTTTGATACTATCGTGATCGGTGTGAGTTCCCGGTCAGTGTAATTCACATGGCGCAAGAGGGGGCCCCGGATGTGGTTTATGCACCGCCATGATGTTGAAACCTTAGCGGTAGTATCGGGTTAAGATAGAGCATTGTAAAGGCTTTGTTATAATCTCTCGCCTTTGTGGTGTTTGGTTGTATCACGTGGGTAAAGTGCATAACCTCTGCAGAGTGTGAAACTATTCGGATAGCCGTGCTCGCGGTATTGAGCAATGCTCGGAATTACGCTTAAGGGTTAGCTTAATTAATTGGACAACTTGGTTGGGATGGCGGAATGCCATGTGGAAGATGGAATTTAACTTAGGATTGGAAACTTGGTTTACTTGAGAAATACTGAATTTATTTATTATCGTTATTTGTTTTACATCCTTTACAATCTATATATCAGATTCGTTCATAAATGCCGCTTATTGCAAAATAGCCATGATAGCCTATCCATTGGAATAAGCCTTGCATATAGATACATGGAATTGCATTCATGCACAACTTGTTGAGTGCTTTAAGTACTCACCCTTGCCAAACAACATTAATCAACAGTTGAAGAATCTACACCGTGTTGGAAGATGAAGTCCAAGAAGACACGAGTCATTAGGGTCCAAGCCTTGTCGGTTGCTGTGGTGACCGATGAGCTACCTACGCTTCTACTTTCCGCCGCTAATTATTAGTTTATATTTTCAGTCTTGCCCTGCGTGGCTTAATAATGTAAGTTGGTCATAAGATCATACATTTAGTTATATCAATAAATGAACTATTATTCTATTATCGTTGTGTATGATGTGATATGTACCAATGTTAAGCTGTGTGCACTAGCGTTGATCCTGGGAATAGTGCAGTAAACACAGTGGGTTCGAATCAGTGGATTCGGGTCCTTACATTAACCCCGTGTGGCTCGCATATCTCTGTTTCCATATTGTACGTCTGAGCTCCATATGATTACATGCACTCACACGCAGGGGTCACAAAACCACGGTAAACCATTCGGTTTTCGCGGTTTTTGACCATACCGCTCCGGTTCAAGATCTAATTTTTTTTGGTAAACTGATCTAATTTTAAAAAAATTCAAAAAATTTGAAAAAATTTATGCGTTGAAAACCACTCAAAAATCGTTGAAAAACCACGATTTTCGCAAAAAAACCGCTCGAAAACCACTTTTAGGAACATTCAATTGGTTGGCTGATTTTTCGCGAAAAAACGCGGTTTTTCGTTGAAAACTGAACGGTTTTCGATTTTTTTCAATTTTTTTTTTATTTCTTAACCATACAGTTTCTGACGGTTTTTCGAACGGTTTTTGTGGGTTTTCACGGTTTCGGTTTTGTGAATCCTGCTCACAGAGATAACGTCTTGTCTCTAACGAGTTCATGATGGATTATCTTTGCATCTTATTGCCGGGTAGAAAGGGAGTAAACTGAAAGCAATGTTCAGAAAACTACCTGTTAATGCCACTTCCACCATCTTGAAAAACCCAGGCTGAAATGCGCTTAAAAGAAAATATTTGAGTGGTGGAAAGACACTCCATATATCTGTCGATAGCCAAACAAAAGTACAAAACAGGCCACGCGACAGATACCCCGTGCCTTCCTTGTCAATCCTTATGGAGCACTACATCATGTCATCATGTGTGACCCGGCCTAACTCCGCTTAACTCGTGGAGGTTGCAAGGATAGGATGATGTTTTAGTGGCGATCTACCGCACAAGCAATTATACTAAACAACATGTAATCAGTAAGGCGCTAAATGCTAATCTTTTTTAAAAAAAGATTAAGTAAGAAAGTGATTGTGACAAAAGATATCTGTTGCCTTTGGGTTCTTACTAGCTTCCTGAAAATATGAACCACGTGTTAGGGTCTTGGAAAATTTTGGAAGGCCTATGAAACGGTTTGTGGAGTAGCAGCTTTGTGCTGAGCCATTTGGCGAACATGTAATGCTGCATGCTTTGATAATAAACTAGAAATCTATACGCGGCGTGCCACGCCGAGGGCGCCGCTCTCCACACGAGAAAATCGAGAATTTTTTTTTCCGAAAAAAGGGCTTAAACGTAATGGTAAAAACACGGGAAAAAAATGTATATTTTTTTTGGGAAAAAGATTCCAACATTTTTTCCCAAAAAGGACTTAAATGTAATTTTGATTTTATGAAAAAGGACCCGAGCGCAAGTCTTAAAAACGCATAAAGGACCTAAGCGTAATATATATTCTTTTTTGAGAAAAAGGACCCAATCGTTATTTTTTTCCGGAAAAGGACCCGAATGTATTTTTTTTTCTGAAAAAGGACCAAAGTCACGAGCCGAGCCGGCACGTGGGGGTGCTCCCCATCCAGGAAGTCTTCAGGCTTTAGTAGGAGGGATTATTCACTACTCATTTGAACCAATTGGCTTCTTACATGTGTCACTTGATTGGTCTTTTGTCGATCTATCTTCCACAGGGTTGCCGGGAGGAGATGTGCCAAGGTTCAAGATCATCAACAGGATGGTGCATGAAGTTTTTCAGTGCCTCTTTTGGATGGAATGGAGCCTTGAGAAGAATTGAACCGGGTTGAAGCCCTTCTTGAAGTTTGAAACTGGCAGCATTTGTTTCGCAGAGTTGTTGCTTACAAGTAGTAGCAGTGTCGTGCCATTACCGTTTAGGAGGTATTTATCTTCAAGATTTGTTCAGCTCTGTAATTGGTTTGCTTCCTTTTCTCTATCTGTACTGTATGAGATTGTGTAACTTTGGCTGCCTGTTTCACCTGGAAACAGAGACTGGAGGCTCTATGGTATCAGCCTTCTTAATCGAAAAACATGTGGGCAAATATATGTTTTGTTCGTTTGCGAGAAAAAAGAAGAAGATAAACGTTTTGTTGGCAACATGTTGGATTAAATGAGGTATTAGCAATTTTATCATTATTTTAAATCCAAACTTATTATTAAACAGAGAACATTATTGCCATACAAAGTAAATAGTATCAGGAGCATATCATGTATAAAGGCCATAGCATAAATAATATTCATATATACTGAACTTTCAACCGTGGCAATAGATAATAAACAGCGAATACCAACTAGCGACATTGCTCAAGTTGTTCAAATTTTGCTCACAGATGTTAGGCTGCTTAAATTAACATGCCTCCTCGTCACTAGGGACAGGATCATTGAATTATTTTGTGACAATCTCACAAACAGTCTCACTAATTTTAGAATTCAAACTTATCGTGAATTAATTTACTTCAATATCAGTATTGTTTAGCACAATAACAGTTCATGTGTACTGTATACGTCACCAAAGATAGCATAGCATGTCTACGGCTCAAGTTAACAATAGAATATTGCTATTGACAGAACAACAGTAGCACCGATCAGGTTAATGAACAGAAACAGTTATACCGAACTGAATAATGAACAAACCAAATATACTATACTAAACAAATAAATTAACTAGGCAAGTAATCAATTCAAATGAATTAATATCAATTTTCTAAAACAGTAAACCGTTAGATTGTCACAAATAGTCTCACAAAGCCTAATCCTCACTGAGCAAACAGCCACTGTAGCATACAAGGTCTCCAAGACAGTACTCTATTCAGCCCCTTATACAATGTAAATAAACAACAGGGAAGAAGAATACTCACAGAGCACCAATACAAAGTCAGTGAAACAGACAAGGCTCGTCAAAGACAATGTCCTAGAAAACAGTATCGCCGTTGTACTACCACAGGTCATGGCGAAACTTTTGAAGGTACAATTGTAAGATCGAGGATACCGACTAGAGAGGGTGAATAGGCGGTTATAAAAATTTCTTCTCTAATTAAACAAACGCCTAAGTACCCTTATGTCAAAATCTAAACGATAAATGATGTGGAAGCGATAAACTAAGGTTTTGATAATTAAAGCCTAAATTAACTAGGCTCACTAAGTGCATTAGCTAATTATATCTCTAACAATAAATTACAATCCTAAAGACAAGCAAGCAATTTAATTATAGGAATGTAAAATGTAACAATATAAATAAGAATTGTAAACAAACATAAAGCGACACACCGATGTTTTACCGTGGTGTTCGGAGACTTACCGGTCTCCCCTAGTCCACGTTGAGACAAGCCCAAACCACTTTGGATTAGCTCCACGAATTGAGCACCCGCCTCGATTCCCCTAGTGGTAGCTCTTTCCCCCTCCGGGTAGGTGAGCTCCGACCTTCACAAATTTGCCAAGGCTTCTCACAACCTTCGTTGAGAAGTTCACCACTCACGATGCCTCCACACGCCGTCTAGGTGTCGGCAAACACCAAGAGTAACAAATCAAGTTCTCTAGCTTGAACTCCACCAAGTACAACACATGTACAATGGTGATCACCAAGTGCAACACATGCACCAGGATCCCCTCAAGTGCAACACACGCATAAGAGGCTCTCAATCCACTCCTAATTGCAACACATGCAATTAGAGCTCATTCTTAACTCAAGAACCAAATGTGAGGGTGCATTACATGCATAACTCACCCCAAATACTCAACAAAGCCAACAACCAGCCAATGCCCCCCAAAGCCTACTTTTATAGCCTTACAAAGAAAACTAGCCATTTTGGGGCAATCGAAAATTCAAAGAAATTCGCATTATCACATGCAGTAGTATCGCCTCCAAGCCAACAGCTAGAAAACTAGCCATTGTGCAGGAAACCAGATACTACCGTAGGCAAAAGCCTGGTAGTACCGCTTAAGCGGCAGTACCGACCCCTGCGGGCGGTACTACCAGACTCAGCGCAACTCAAAAACACGATTCTCTATAAAATAGCTACCGACAATCAGACGTCGGTACTACCGCACCTTCGATAGTACCGTCCATTGACCCCAGTAGCTCTGACCTTCAAAAACCGAGAAAACACGTTCTTCTAGAAAATAACAACCGGCCTCACGCGCGGTACTACCAACCTCCAACAAGACGCTCCCAAACAATGGTACTACACTACCAAATGCAGTAGTACCGACTTTACACTCTTCAGATCGCCAGATTTCTAAATAAAATCATATTTCTCACAGAAATCTTTTCTTTTCAAATCAAACAACAATAAAGATTGATTCTTTGAGCCATGTGACGATCAACACATGATCAAGTCAGTTTGCAAAACATATTTGCAAACCCTATTTACATGCTCCAAAGAAACGCATTTAAAACTTCAACTTTTTTGCAAATAAACCAAGAACATATGAGATCAATCCTCTTAGCCATGTGATGATCAACACATGATCAAGTCAATTTGCAAAACACATTTGCAAACCTTATTCATATACTCTAGGATCGAAACCCATAACCTCTAGCTTATTTACAAAACACATTTGTAAATAACAAATTAACCACTTAAAAGCAAACCTCGAGCCATGTGATGATCAACTCATGATCAAGTCAATTTGCAAACACATTTGCAAATCCTATTCACATGCTCCAAGATAATATTCAATTAAACCATATTTTGCAAAAACTCATTTTGCAAACACAAAGCATAAATCTATCTTAGCCTTGTGATGATCAACACGTGATCTTGTGATGATCAACACATGATCAAGTCACAAGCTAAGACTCTGATGCATGAGCTCTCTATTTGTAACACATGCAAATATCTAGCTCCATGCAAAAATCACTTAAACCAAATTGCATGAGCTATATCCTTTTTGCAACACATGCAAATCCATAGCTCTATGCAAAATTCAAATCAAGTAAGATTCAATAAGAAGCAAGCATGAGCTCCCTTATTTGCAACACAGCAAATACTTAGCTTATGCAAAATCCAAATAAGAGAGTGAGCTAGAGTGAATCGGATTGAGTTCATCAACACATGATGAAGCTCAAACTAAATGACTCAACCTCTTTTAATAGTACGGCACCTAACTAGCAACCTGGTCTCCCATCCAAATACCGAGATCGGTAAAAGACTAGGAACACATCCTTAGCCTAGCGATCCACTTGGAGCTTTTATGATATCCAATTATTTTTTTCCAGGATCGAATCTCATCTTGTTCATCAACACATGATGAACCTCCATTTCTCTTTTCTTCACTTCGGGATCTCCTTTAAGCTCATCAACACATGATGACCTCTTCTTTCCGATTCTATATCATCGTTGGACTCAACCTACTTCACAACTGTCGGGACCCGAATATACAAATCCGGACCCTCTGTGTATATCGCACTAGTCCAGGATCACGCTAGTGCACACAGGCTCAACATAAGTAAATATTAAAATCATACATAGCGGAAGCATTATGAAAGACATCATATGATATATACTACTAGTTGAATGACCTTATGGTCAACTTACATGACTATGCCTCGCAAGGCTGAATGACATATTAAACTGCAGCGGAATGAAAACGTAGATAACCCCTTAGTATACCATAGGCAACTGACAAGGCTTGCGCCTTAAACACTCGTCTCTTCTTGGACTCCTCCTTCAGCATTGATGCAGACTCTTCAACTGGTGATGTTGTTGTTGGCAAGGGTGAGTACATAAAGCACTCAACAAGTTGTGCACAGAATGCATTTCTAACATAGCTATATGCAAGGCTTATTCCAAAGGATAGGATATCATGGTTATTTTGCAACAAAGCAGCATTTATGAACAAATACAATAAATAGATTGTAAAGACCGTAAAACAAATAACAATAATATATAGATTCAGCATTTCTCAAGTAAACCAAGTTTTCCAATCCTAAATCAAGTTCCAATCTTCCATATGGCAATCCCGCCATCCCAACCAAGTTTTCCATTTAATTAACTAACCCTTAACTGTAATTCCCGAGCATTACTCAATACCGCGAGCACGGCTATCCGAATAGTTTTACACTCTGCAGAGGTTATGCACTTTACCCACGCGATACAACCAAACACCACCAAGGCGAGTGATTATAACAAAGCCTTTACAATGCGCTGGCTTAACCCGGTACCACCCGCTAAGGTTTCAACACTGGTGGGACTGGATACCACATCCAGAGCCCCCCTCTTGCGCCATGTGAATTACTCCATAACTCGGGAACTCACACCGACCAAGATAGTACCAACGCTAAGACATTGCAAATTAATCAGCTAGGCTGGCCCATACCAGACATGTGGTTGCATGATTGACTCAGGTCAAAGGCTTGCAAGGTTAAGTCCTTAGAGTGATCAAGGCAAGACATCCACATACCCTCTGCCCATCGGGCCCACCTTGGCATACTCGCCCCTTGTCACTTGCCCCAATCTAAGTGAATATCACCCAAGTTGATTACCAAGCACCACGTGCCATCAACAATTCAACATCGTTGCGTGACATGACTCGCCACAACAACTCAATCTCATCGTGTGATTCCACATGACACACAAGTTCATAACATCGTTCCATATTCCATTAGTCAAGATTAATTATCAATGATTTAATCACATGTGATGACGTGGCATGGCTAAGCAACTAATACGGTCTAACCACCCCATGTTGATTATCATTACTAACCAACTATAATGAACCAATCTAGGGTGACAATAGATTATGGCATACAATGACAAGGTAGGGTATAGATCAAATTGGTATAATAGCTAAGTCCCAATTTAATTGGAAATAATTGTATACTTGAAATAATATCCAATATGGTAAAACAAATATAGCAACTTTATAAACATGGGTTCAACATGATCAAAGCACAACTTGCTCTGAAACTTGATCTTGAGTTGTTGAATCTTCCTCCGAAGCGTCGCCCAATTCAACGTCTACGCGTACCGAAGAAGAAAAGCAAATAAATACCAAAACAGAGAGCAAATAAACTCCAAAAATCAGTTAAAATTCACCATTAAATAGATCTCAATTTTACAAAATTTTGAAAATTTGAATCACTCAAATCCGAGTTAAAATGCAAAAGATATAGCCTTTTGAAGTTTGAATAAATATTAAAATTACAGAAATTAGAAAATTCGAAATAAACCGAATTATTTTTATATTGAAAAAGGCTTTTATTGCGCAAGCATGACGTTAGCCCTTGACCCAGCGAACCAGATGCTGTCACGTGGCCTCGGACCATGGACTGAGTCCACAGAATCGTGTTGGATCACCATGGACTCGGTCCACGGCGCTTGGGCTCCGTGCGCCACGCGGCATCGTCTGATTCGCGCGACCAGCGGTGCGATCTGGGCCCTCCGTCACCGATCCGACGGCTCAAGCTAGCGACGACGCGGCTTACCAACACGCACTCCACGCGGCGAGATCTGACGCGCTCGATCTGAGATTCAATGGCTACAAGAGATCGCGAGGTCCGACGACAAGCCTGGTGGCGCGGTCGCCGGAGACCGAGACGAAGGCGAGCCCAACGGCGCTTTGGCGACCAAACGGCGACGAAAACACCCGGAACCGATGCGTCTCACAGCGGGGATTCCAGATCTGCCCTCAACGGCGGCGAACGAACACCGGACGGCTACGAAAACACGGCGAACCAGACGGAGACGTAGCAAGGAACAACGGCGAGCTCCCGATCGATGAAGACGGCGACTTTGGCGACGATTCTTGGGCCAGCAGATGCAGCGCTCAAAGGGGAACCTCGGCTAGCACGCACGGTATTTATACCGCTGGGATTTGTGCTCTACATGGACTCCAAGACACGCACGGCGGCTAAGGCGTGCTGGCGACGGACTCGGAGTCCCGATCGGAGACGACAACCACACACCATCCGATCACCAACGAACGGCCAAGATGCGACCCGATGTGGCACGATCGGATCCGTCCAATTCCAAAACAACGGATGAGATCTTCACTTACCCTAAACGCACCGACTTAACTGGCGCCGCTTGATCTTGATCCTATGGTTTTGGCGCTTGCGCAATGAAGTAGCGCAGTGTCTCGCCGGCAGGGAAGCGACGTGAGAACGTGACCGATATGGCGTGGGGAAAGGCCAGGACAGACGTGGCTTTGGTCGGGTAGAGATGGCACGGCGATGCGTTGAATTGGCGAGGAAAAGAGTGAGGGCTCGGGAGAAAATCGGGACGCTCGGGAGTGTTCTTCGTCGGCAGAGAGGAAAGAAGAGAGGGAGAAGGGAAAGAGTGGCTGACGGTTGGGCCCGGGGTCCACTGGCAGAGAGAGAATCGCTTTTCCGTTATTTTTGGTGAAGGGTTACGGAAAAGGAGGTGGCCCACATGTCGGTGAAAGGAGGCAAGGTGAAAGGATAAACTCAGTCCAGACCGTCCCATGTGGGCATTAAAACGGCCATCAGATCACAGCGTAATTTTGTGAAACTTTTTTAATGACCTCTCCTGGTAGTCTTATTACCTCAGTAAAATTTTTAGGTCAAAATATCTTGTAATGTATTATTTAAAATTCTGACACTGTGGACTTGTACAGGATTTGAATTTCGGTATTTTATTTATTTTAGGATGTAAATCATATTAATTATTTTCCAAAGTTTTTATAGGGATTCATTTTGTCTCAAGTATATCTAAAAAAAAATTTCAAGTCAAAAACTCAAGTTAATATTTTATAAAAATTCTGACATTAGGATTTATAGTTTTTAATTGTTTCTGTTTTTGAATTATTAGAGGGCTTTGCAGACATGATAAAATCCTGATATTTTTACCAGAGATAAAATATACCATGAGGGTGTTGTGTTAATTTTTCCAGATCCAGATAAACTTCTAATATTTTTCATTAATTCTGGCTTGCACTGTTTTTAGTCAAAAAGAGGTGTCATAAATTTTATTTACCCATTTTTCTGTGAATAAAATTTTACATGTTGATTTTACTGACTTACCAGCATGGTTAGGGTTCCATGGTAATTTTTCCAAATTTTTACTTTTACCATTTTAGCTTTTTACCATTATCCATTCTTTAATTCTAGTTGTTTGATTTTTCATTCAATACAAAAATCCAAAGAAATCCAAATAATTTCCAATCATGTCAAGAAAAATCAGAAATAAATATATTCAAATTCAAAATATAAATTTTTATATTATTCCATTTTTCAGGATGTTACAAATCTACCCCCTTACAGAAATCTCGTCCCCGAGATTTGCAAGGACTAAATGGGTTAGGAAATTCTTTCTCGGATGTGGTCTTGTTGTTTCCTCGTCTTCTTGTTTCCAGTGTAGTCACTTTGCAAAACATCGTTCTTGCGATTCCAAAGTGACGTGGCTAGAACGGAGAAGATTTCTATTTGAGTTTCGCGTAAGCAGATGATATATCTCTTTTGATTGCATATCTAAGATTGTTAATAATGATAATCTAATTTAGAGAGTGGCATATGATATGTTTAGAATATTTGAGGGGAAAGAATTAATGTTTGTTACTCGATTCATTTGGGAAGAATGAAATGTTATCATCAAGAAATGATATTTGAATATATAATGGTTGATCTGCACGATTTAACAACAGTTGATAGAATTAGGTGAGAATAAATATTATTCTAGATTGTCTTTAGATTGAAAACAAGGTAAGATAATTCAAGAATTTAGGTTGAGGTAAGAGGATTATAAAATGATCCTGATGATTTAATTCACTTGATCATCTTGATAGACAGAGGGTTTTGATTTTCTTCATATTTGGCAATTATGAAGGAATATAATGTACAAAGTCAAAAGGTTGATTGTAGGAATTGCATATATAAAGGACGTTTTCGATATTAGATTAGGTATCGGGTGTAATTACATAAGGAAGATCTTTACATAAGCCTGACATCGAGGCAGGGGTCGTTCTAGGTACTTGATGCTTCCTAGGTCTTGATACAACTTGGAAATCACTGGTGTCATCCTTGACGAGATGAAGAACTCTACTTGGGTAGATTTTGGTGAAGTGATGAGATTCTTCTCGATCGACGCAAGCGGCGATGTCCATCTTATTCAAAACAATAGTAGATTGTTCATTGATGTTATAAAACAGATAGAGGATTGATCGAGCAATGGTTAAGGATGAAAACTGGAAGTTTAGCACTTGATATCTTACCGGCCATTTAAAAGGATTAAGATAAGATATATTTTGATGAGAGTTCAGTTAAATTCATAAGGCGATATTCCGCTTATCGAAATATTACTTTGAGATTAGACACGATGATTTCAAATTAATCTTAGTTCTGACAGAAACTATATTTATATGAGATGTACCTGGCATTGTGTCAGGTATGCCATGATTGATGCTTTGAATTGAAGTAAATACGGAGATAGGGGCTTGTTGGTCTTGAGAACGAAGTTGATCGCTCTTCTTCCTTGGGCATTTGTTGGCATAATGTCCACGCTCACGACAGTAAAAGCACGTAACATTAGTTGCCTGGTTTTGGATACCAGATGGTTGTTCACAAGTGTTGTTGGAGGGATGAACAAATGATGGTTGAAATTGAGGATGGAATTGTGCAGAATTCTCCTTCGGGCAAGTGTCTTCATTCAAGCGCCTCTTCTTTAACTGATTCTTCGAGTAAGCTGATGTAGATTTTGTTCCTCCTGCTCTTGGAGTTATAATCTTAACTGATGTAACTTCTGGTATGACCATGGTCGCAGAAAATATTTGTTCTTCTTGCGGGCATCGCTTAGCAAGATGACCCTTCTTGTGACAGTTGAAGCACTCACGCTTCTCTTGTGGCGTCTTGATGGGTATGATTGGATTCTCAATACCATCTTCCTTTTTAATCTCAACTTGCGGACATTTCCTTGCCCAATGACCTTCTTCACCACACAAGAAACATGCTGATGGCGATGGCCATTTATTACTTCCCGGGTGAAGGCGATCAAGATCTGTGTATTGTTTCTTTAACTCCTTAGGCAATATTTTCTGTGTAGCTAGTTTTTCCCTTCTGATTGCCAAATCTTGAGCAACTAAGGCCCAAAATGTTTCTCGCTGATGCTGAATTGTATTGGCAACTATCGGACCTAGGGGATATTGAGTTGGGCAATGGTCATGACCTTCACAAAGGTAACAAGTGATATTGCTCATGGGACATTTTCCAGGAGAATGATTTCCTTCACAGCTGGAGCAATTTATTGCATGCTCATCAGCAATGTGTCCTATTTCTCCACAGCGAATGCAAGAACGATCTTCAGATTGGCTGGGTTGGCAACACTTCAAAGAGCATCGCTTAGGTATCGAGTGAGATACAGGAGTAGGTTTCTGATCCAAACCATTTCCTTTTCTGGCAAAAATTGAGCCAAGGTTGAAATTGTTCTGTACTAAGTGTTGGGAATCTGGCTGAGCTAAGGTAGGATTATCATTTGATAGCTGAAAGTTTAACATGGCTTCACTTTCCAAGACTTTGCCGAGGGATCTTGTCACAGGTATCCTACAACAATGATTGTTAGGACAATGTTATTTTGACAGAATTCTGTTGGGTTTCATGAAGTGAATGAGGAGCGCTAGCAATTTATACCAAGATTCTTTAGTAATAAAAAGCTAACTTAAAGAGAGGTACACGGCATATTAAAATGCTTGAGATGACTGAAAGGATGCATCTCATCTAGAGTTATTTAGGAAGAGCCTAAGGTTGATTATAAAGGCCGAAAAACTTATTACTCATTACTGGTAGTTGATGCGTTAATGGATTGTTTCGAAGGTGTCTTCAAGATATTGAAATTGGAAGGATATGGTTAGATGAAAGTTATCTGTTTTACAAAGCAACATTCTGTTGATTAAAATATCATTTTGAGAATAACCTATATATGGATTTGGTAATTGCTGATTAATTTATAAGACAGTGTCTCATTCATTAAAACACTGTTTTCAAGGTTGGTTACTAAGTAGTTATTAGTTCATAAGGCAACTTTTCGTTCCTTAAAATATTCTTAATTAAATTTTCTTATTAAATAAGGGTTGGCACATCGTAAATTTCAACCAAATGGTTTAATCTTTGCGCGAGTAACCCGTAAGCAATACAAGAGAAAAGATTTCAGCAAAGCACGCAAAATAGCCATCGATTAACATACAAGGGTTCTAAAATATCTTAGCCTAATATATTCCTATTCGACCTATCAACATAAATCTTCATGGAGCGACATTTTCCTCTTCAAGATTGTTGACGCAGAAGTCAGAGTCTCCATTTGTCGAGGATTGTTTTAAGGAAAGAGGAATTTATTCATAAAACAAAATGAAAGTAGTGGTAAGAGGAGAATCTTAAGAATGAGGGAAGGCTAGCAAAATCTACATTTTGCAAATATGGTAACTTTTGGACATAAGGTTTTGAATTTGATCATTCTAATGCTAACGACCATTCTATCTAGGGTTTATCCTACAGTCAGCATAGCTCTGATACCAACTGTAACGACCCCCATTTTCGCAAACTTACAAAAATGGAAATCTAATGTGCATTCCGTACTAGTCCCATGATCAGTAGCTAGTACGCACATACACCAATTGGAATCACAACCATACAACAAATATTATTAAGCGGAAGCTATTACATAAAGAAAATTCTTACAACTCAGAGATATAGCAGCAAAAGAAGCAAGGTCTTGTAGTGTGCCCATCCAAAACCAACAGGCAACTGACAAGGCATAATCCCTATAAAGATTCGACGAAGAAAATCCCACAACCTGCGACGAAAGAAACCTTCGAAGCTTCGCTAACTTATCCACCTAAAAACCACATATAAGCAAGGGTGAGTACATTCGTACACCGCAAGACTTGAGCAAAGCCTATAATATATGCAGGCCATTTCAAAGGAGGCTACTACAGTTAATTTGCATAAAGCAGAATTGACATTGTAAAACAAGTTATTTGCAAACAGAATTTATAAAAGCATAATTGACTGATATGAAATAAGTAAAGCATAAGTAATATTCACAACCCATCGTGAATATCGAATAATCCAGAAATGGAATCCATCAATGACGATCCTTTAACATGAAAACAAAAGCTGCTAAACAAGTTCCAATCCACAACCCATTTTAGAAAATTAAACATTTAACTAGTGCAAGTTCACCAAGTTTCCCATGACCGAGGGGACGGCTAATCGATTAGATTTACTCTGCAGAGGTGTACAACTTTACCCACAAGTCATGACCTTTTCTTTTTGCCGCGAGTTTCACGCACCTTAGGCGTGTGGCCAGAATGTTCATGACGAAAACCTTTACATTATCTAATTTAACTTTGCACCAAAGACCGGACGATAAAACCCACGCTATGCTGGGAGAACTCGAGCATAGGAATGTTGGAACTCCCCATAGACGTAGCGCACACCGTTATATTGGTAAGTGTTGTTCCCAAAGACCTCGGTGTGGGCACCCCGTAGAGCAAACCCCGAAAGGAAAGCCCGTACTACTTCAGCCTACCAATGTGCAAAGTTAAACTAGATAACTTAATTGGTTTAAGGAAGCCCCATAACAACACTTGTGGTTGTACGGATTATCTTGGATCATACAACACTGAGTTCGGTCCTTAAGTTGACACGGGCGATACTCCACCCTACACTACGTGCAAATCCCTCTGCACCTCCGGCTATTGCCAATAATCGCCCGCATCAAAACCATAGTTTTATTTTGAGTTTTTAATCAAAATACCCATAACCAACAGCTACAATTACAACATTTTCCATTTCTCAAGGAACACATTTTGATCTGATCATCATCATCATCATTTATTCTAAAAGCATGGCTAAGCATGGATAAAAGTAATCGCATATACCCATGATGACATTAAGTAATTGTCTAAGCTTATTCTATGGTTATCAAGGCTCACATTTTCATACTTATCAAGGAAGTTTCATGAGACAATAGGTATAACTACCAGTACCACAAAATAGCAATTTACAGAAAGTAAACGTACGCATGAAACATTTTAATAAACAATGCAAATTAAATTCTGGGATTAAGATGGTCAAAGGAGGGTGCTTGCCTTGCTTATATATCATTTACGACGAAGACGCGATCACAGCTGACGGAGGCAAGGGACGTCGGATTCTACACGTCAATTGATCGGAAAATATAGCAAATAATAAACTTCAATAAAGGCAGAAAGAAAACAGACAGAAAATCAAATAAAGATTCATTGCAGAAAACAGGAATGATTTAGGGTTTGAATTATTTAAGAAATTACTTTATTCTTAAACTTAATGACTTAATGACAAACAAAACAGGGTTTCTTATATAGGTTATCTAATCTTGAATTACGAATTCAAGAGGCTAAAATTATGAATTCTAGTATTTAAAACTTCGAATTATAGATGCTAAAATTATTTGGATTAAAAGAATTAAAACACTAGTTAAGGTTACGCTAATAGCAATTAGCCTTAAGATTTTGCATACGAATGGTTTTGAATAAGTTATGATTGATAAGCTAGCTAAATAGATTTATTTATGGTTTTTAAGAAGGTTCTGGTGATACAAATATATTAACTACAACTTCCTTATTACAAGGTTCACTTATCTTATTATGAAGTTCATAAAGCATAAAACTAAGGGTTATTTGACTATTAAAGTTTATATGCAAAACATGATGAAATAAGATTATTTCTTCGGAATTGGATAGCATATACTTTGAAGAACGCATCTAGGATGATTTCATACATTTTAGGGTTTAGACGAGACATTATTCTCATAACTGAAAACGCTTATGTGACATAAAAGGTTACGAAAACTATAATTTTTATGGGTATTCGACTAGCAAGATTTAATTGGAACACAAGTTGTAAAGGAAGTATTTTTCTAGAATACGATAGACCATATCCTAAATATCATTTCTAAACTAATTTCCATAGTTTTTGCATTTTGACGAGAGGTTCTACGGATCGATGAAAAAGCTTGATAGTTCAATTTACTATTCGCTAAGAATTCGGTTTTTGATACAAGATGGCGACTACACCATGCAAGATAATCTACTCATTTTCAGGCATTAACAGGGTATGACTCTAATAGCATTTTAAAGTTAGTTCCGTGATATTTGACTTCTATCCAAAGTGTTTTTCCTATAAATGATCATTAGGGTCTATCGTTACTTTATTTCATTCTTGCACCAACATAAGGTATTTTTGTAAAAACAGCAAGGTACTATTTTTCGAGGTTATAGGATTTGGTTTCATCAAATTTAGAGTTTATTCGTGAAAGTTACGACTATTCCAATTATGCAAGTATTTACATATTGACTATTAATCATTTACTGTTTTATGTAGTAAACTTTAAATGTTATTTTATATCTGGAAACCTTGTAATGCCAGCGGTATAATAAAACTGGTTTGGTGATTATTTGAATTCATCTGATCCATATTTTAACTATTCAACTTTCTATACATATATACATGCACTTTATGTTTAACTTATTTCATAATTTCCAAGATAATTCAAATCAAGTTCATCTCTTAAATATTTTGGCAAACTCAGGTATCCTACTGCCATGAAAATATTCAGAAACTAAATTTTACTTATCCCATATTTTCTTTATTCAAATTAGGCTTATGTGAATTTTCTAATGCATTGAATACAATATTTAATAAAAGTAATTCAAACATAAGTGAAAATTAAATATTTTTATATATTTTAACTTCTGGAAGCATAAGGATTTTATTAAAATTTGTTCCATTCATTTCTAAGTTAGTTCACAGAAATTTTGTATGAAGCATGTCTTTAGCCTTTTCTTTTAAATTTGAATTTCAAATTTACCCAGTGAACTTTTCCAAAATGTTATTGCATATTCTGAAACTAATTGATTTTACATGAATATAGAAATTGATTTCACCCAATTTGGAGCTATAATGCAAAATCTATAGACATTTGAATCATTTCGGGTATTGAAAATACGTTTTCAAGGTTGGAAGGCGTATTTCACAGAGTGACTGAAGTTCTGCGCGTCTGGCTGACAGGAGGATCCCACAGGGCAGCGACCGAAAGCAGAGGCACGGCTAGGGCTGCTCGCCGGCGGCGAAGGAGCGGCGGAGGGGTTCGGCCGAGGGCACTGAGAGCACTAGGGGATCATGGCGCATCCGGGGGAGGTGTCGCTCACCGGCGGGGATGGCCGGAGAAGGCTGCCACCGGCGGCATGCGGTGGAGGGAGAGGTGAGTCGCCGGAGAAGAAAAACAGTGAGTTTCCGGTTGAATCGGTAACGGCTTGAGCATTAGAGAGGTCAGGGGATTCCATTTTACCGGTTGGTCGGGCCGGAGCTTGGCCGAGGAAGCACGCCACCGCGCGCCGGAGTTGGAGAAGAAGGGCGCCCGGTAGGAGGCTCTGCAGGCGAAAAGAGATGGAATTCCGGCGTGATGAGTAAACCATAGTTCCAGGTGAAGTTAAAGGGGGATTCAATTTCAAGGATTGATACCAATTCCACCCGAATTGAAGTTCTTCCCCTTTTCGGTTTTGCTTGCGAAAATGGCGAGAGGAGATGAGTTCAGGCTCTAGCGTTTGGTTCTGGGAGTAGTTAAGAGGAAGAGGGAGCTCAATGTGATGCGCAAGAGCTATTTATAGCCGGAGGATTCGGGTTCACCAGGGTTTGAACACGAGAGGAAGTTGCGGCTGATTTTGGCGCTTGCGCAATGAAGTAGCGCAGTGTCTCGCCGGCAGGGAAGCGACGTGAGAACGTGACCGGTATGGCGTGGGGAAAGGCCAGGACAGACGTGGCTTTGGTCGGGTAGAGATGGCACGGCGATGCGTTGAATTGGCGAGGAAAAGAGTGAGGGCTCGGGAGAAAATCGGGACGCTCGGGAGTGTTCTTCGTCGGCAGAGAGGAAAGACGAGAGGGAGAAGGGAAAGAGTGGCTGACGGTTGGGCCCGGGGTCCACTGGCAGAGAGAGAATCGCTTTTCCGTTATTTTTGGTGAAGGGTTACGGAAAAGGAGGTGTCCCACATGTCGGTGAAAGGAGGCAAGGTGAAAGGATAAACTCAGTCCAGACCGTCCCATGTGGGCATTAAAACGGCCATCAGATCATAGCGTAATTTTGTGAAACTTTTTGAATGACCTCTCCTGGTAGTATTATTACCTCAGTAAAATTTGTAGGTCAAAATATCATGTAATGTATTATTTAAAATTCTGACACTGTGGACTTGTACAGGATTTGAATTTCGGTATTTTATTTATTTTAGGATGTAAATCATATTAATTATTTTCCAAACTTTTTATAGGGATTAATTTTCTCTTAAGGATATCTTCACAAAAATTTCATGTCAAAACCTCAAGTGAATATTTTATAAAAATTCTGACATTACGATTTCTAGTTTTTAATTGTTTCTGTTTTTGAATTATTAGAGGGCTTTGCCGACATGATCAAATCCTGATATTTTTAACAGAGATAAAATATACCATGAGGGTGTTGTGGTAACTTTTTCCAGATCCAGATAAAGTTCAAATATTTTTCATTAATTCTGGCTTGCACTGTTTTTAGTCAAAAAGAGGTGTCATAAATTTTATTTACCCATTTTTCTGTGCATAAAATTTTACATGTTGATTTTACTAACTTACCAGCATTGTTAGGCTTCCATGGTAATTTTTCCAAATTTTTACTTTTACCATTTTAGCTTTTTACCATTATCCATTCTTTAATTCTAGTTGTTTGATTTTTCATTCAATACAAAAATCCAAAGAAATCCAAATAATTTCCAATCATGTCAAGAAAAATCAGAAATAAATATATTCAAATTCAAAATATAAATTTTTATATTATTCCATTTTTCAGGATGTTACAAATCTACCCCCCTTACAGAAATCTCGTCCCCGAGATTTGCAAGGACTAAACCACTTTGGCGCCTTTAGCTCCCCGATTGGGTTGGTTGGGCCCAATGAGCCTTGCTAGCCTAGTTGGCCCAATAAACCCTCTTTTTTTTAGAAATTTAGGTAAAACCCAATTTCCATGACACAACATACATGCATCCTAAATCACATGACAGTTCACAAAATTGTATGCTTAAGCACTCCAACCCAAGATAATCTCGATAATCCCCCATAAGACCGAAACTCATGACCTCCCTTTGTCTAGCGAAATTGAGTGAAGAGGCATGTATGCTAACTAAGAAATGTTTGAAACACGGGAATTTTTCTTCGGTCGGATGGGAATTAAACTGTTTCTATGAAAATTCTGTGAAATTTCTATGAAATTCTTACGTTTCAAACGAGCCTATTTTTTCTTATTTCTCCTAGAACCGGAGACTTTTCATTAGATTCAAGATATATGGGTCTAATTTTGATTTCTATTTATTGGTTAAAAGATGCGGCTTGTACTTAAGTAGCCGCGTTAATTTATCAATTAATTCCAGTCCAGTGACCAAACCCCGAGTTTCCATCAAGAAAGAAAACAGTTGACAAGCCGTTTGGCAAACTGCAATTGTAACTTCCAGTCCTTCGCGCGTGTAGCGTCGTCACGAAGTTCATTTTATCAGTCAAAACACTCAAGCTACGTAAAAGCGGTATGTACGTACATGACGCTATGCATCATGATGTGCATGTATGTCGTCACATTGACTGATCAGTTCGTGCATCTTCTGCATGTCCAAGGCGCACAGTCTGCGCTAACTCTAGGGGTGGTAATGATCTAACCTAGCTAATTCATGGGGAATCCCTCTATTAGGGACGAGATGAAGGAAATCCTTCTCAATGGGACAGTGAAGGACCAAAACAGCGGGAGGTGAGTAGGAGCTAAATAAAAAACTTTCCCTCTAAAAGTATCCAAGCCTCTCTTCTGAAAAGCCAGCAAAAAGGAACAACAAATCTAGTATTGGATGAAAGAGTATTCTAGTCACTTACCCTAAAGCACCAACTGAAGTGCTAAGCCAGGGTAGTACTGGATAGATATCCAAAGCTCTCAGATAAATAGTAAAAACAACATGATCTCAAAAACAAGAACTAAGATAACCTTTGATCGGCTAAAAATCTTGATTTGTTCTTGCACGTAGGGTATTAACGATCAACGTGATCTTGGATCAACTCCCACACATCCTAGCAAGCTAGATCAAGACATGATCAACACCCAAAACAAAGAGGATGCGATCTGTTGAGATCTTTCTTCTTGCTACAATAGATCGGTTTATGATCAAGAAATTATAGAAAGGAGTTGTTGAGAGCCTAGATGATTGATACGTGTTCCAGAGATGCATCATCCATCAATCACTCATCATTGGCTCAAAGATCAAACAAGAATGATAAAAAAGAACCAAGAGAGTGTAGGAGGTGATTGCAAACAAAGCAAAGCAAGAACTAGAATGAAGGCACAAACATGAACAAGATTCTTGCGTGGGAACTTTTTCTATTTCTTGGAAGGATGGTTTACAAAGCCTCACAACCAGGTGGGCAAAAGCTTAGAGAGCATCAGGATATCAAAATCCTTCACAAGACACACACCGAGAGAGGCACCCCTCCCACTCTATTTATAGCACTCTGGGAGTAATCTGCACCCTCAGATGATCTTCTTGAATCTCAAGAAATGTCATCAAGGGTGCTGATTCACTCTCACTCACATACATGGGCTAACCTGAAACCCAACAACATCATGGATTTTTGACCATACCCTTTAACATGACATCTTTAGCTTTCTTGATTGTTCTGGACCTAGACTTCTCCCTGAACTTAGTCTCGCTCTCTTCCGCATCACCATGACCTAACACTGAAGTCCTGCAGCAAACACAAACAAGAAAACCATCACATAGCAATGTCCAAAATCATATCAAAAGATCCCACCTTGGATCATATAGCCTGTGATCACCTTAGCCCATAATCATTATCGTTCATGACCACTTTAGATATGCCTAGACCACTTATAACCACTCAAATAGAGCTCTAGACAACTCAAGACCACTTATTAAGAGGTCACAACCACTCTACAAGTAGTCACGACCACTCATATAGAGGTTTAGACCACTCTAGACCACTTATTAAGAGATCATAATGGCTCATGATCACTCCCGCAGTAATCATGACCATTCCCATATAGGTCCTTAGAGGTCTAGACCACCCCACATTGGTCTAGATCACTGTTACAGTGGTCACGACCACTCCCATAGAGGGTGTTAGAGGCCTAGACCACTCCCACAATGGTCTAGATCACTCCCATATTAGTCACGAGCACTCTCATAGAGGTCCTTATGATAGCATCTAGGCCCCCTCATTTTTTATTATCTTGTTTATTATAGTTTTGGTATTGATGACTAAGTTAATAATGCTTAAAGCTTTGAAGAACATGTGTTGAAATCAATGATGAAATAAGTTGGACTAACAAGATTAAGGTATTATGTTACTAGTTTATGACTTGGGAGATGATTCAAGTCAAATAGCTAGGATTTTATTCAGTTTGGTTGTCTAAAGGGGGACTTTGCACAAGCTAGTGGATTGGATCATAAGGCAAAGACAGAACTAGATTTCTCGAAGTAAAAGACACTTAGTCATTGTTCTTTGAATCAAAATTCTCCTTCATTTCAATAGTCTAAATATGTAATAGACTAAAATTCAGCTATCCATTTCTTAAGTCTGTTGCATACACAGCAAAAATCTTTTTAAGTCAAAAGATCCTTTGGTCCAGCATTAAAAAATCTTCTTTGTCAAAACTCCTATCAAGGCATCTGCTCATCGGACCAAACGTCTTGATTTCACATTCTTTAGTCCTTGGTGAAAATTCCGTGAAAACATCTTGCAACCAAGTGATGTTCTATGTATGACGGACCAAATTATTTGGTCCGGCATACATGTAAAAGTCACTCTTCTTTGATAGACCAAAATCTTCTCAGATTCCCATCTACAGCGGACCAAATATTTTTAGTCCGGCACTCATTCAGTTTATAAGCCTTTTGCCGGACCAAACCTTAGAGTCCTATTTATTAAAACCTTGGATATATATTCTTTCTTATTCAAAGGTTTTTGCTTTGTTGATGGACCAAATATTCTTGTTTAAAATCTTAGTCCGTTGCTAAAGCAAATCGCTTGGATAAACTTATTTTTGTTGAAAAAGGTCCTTGGCTACTGATCTTAGAAATTTCCATGTATGATGGACCAAATAATTTGGTCCAGCATACATGTAACTCTCTCATTCCTGTGCTAGACCAAACTCTATGAAAATCCCATGTACAACGGACCAAATTTTTTGGTCCGTCGTATATGTCCTAGATTGGTCCATCATACACATGACCAGTATCGCTAAGTTCTGTTGCTTAGTCCGTTGTAAACGTATATTTTGATATTTCCGACATTCTGACACGTTCAACGGCTACAGTAGCAGGTGTAACAGCTATATTCATTCCAAATGGCTATATAAGCATTTCCTGAGCCATATACCAACATGGAGAATGAACTCCTTGATATTTTAGCATTGAAAATAGCTCTCATTCTCAAAAGGAGTCTGTGCTTCACTTTCAAACCAAAAAATCTTCAACATCTCTAAGTGTTTTAGCTCCAAGCCGAAGTCTAGCTGTGTGATTTGCGAAGTGAACCAAGAGACAGAACTTGTGCAAAGTTTATTACTCTTGGATCTTAGTGATCCTAGACAGCTTGGAGGAAGTGAACAGTGCGACCTGTCCAAAGGTGATTGTGGAAGGCCACTGTGATTGTGAGAGGTTCGGAACTCACCTCACTGGAGCAGTGAAAGAGTTACCTGAGTGATCACCAGGGCTACTGCGACTAGCTTTGGAGAAGCAATACTTCGGAAGAAGTGCTTCAACGTGGATTAGGAGTGCAGCTCTGAACCACGGGATATATCTCTGTCTCATTTGTGTTTTATTTCGCTTTATTGCTTTCGCTGTTATTTGTATTTGCTTTTTGCTTTTGTCATATATATATTGTTCTGTGCTATTCACATATAGAGAATAGTGTATTGTCTCTAAGAAGTTAAAATTTGCAAAAAAAGTTGCCTATTCATCCCCCCTCTAGGCCAACTAGTTCCTTCACCTTAGAGGTCTAAACTACTCCCACAATGGTTTAGACCACTGTTACAGTGGTTACGACCACTTCCAAAGAGGTCTTTAGAGATCTAAACTACTCCCATAGGGGTCTTTAGAGGTTTAGACCACTCTCACAGTGATCACGATCACTTCTTTAGAGGTCTAGATCACCCACACAGTGGTCACGATCACTCCTATAAAGATCTTTAGAGGTCTAGATGGTCACGAGCACTCTAGGAACAACCTCTAGTGGTCACATAGCCCACGACCACTCAAGCCAAATTGATCAAAGCCAAAGCAAGCTCAAATCAAACTAAAACCTAAGCACAAAAGGCTCAAAAATACAATCAATTACTCATCACAAACATAGTTAGACCACCGTATGGTCTCTCAGATAGTTATAGAATTTAATCAATCCCCATCGGGGATGATAGAAGCGGGAACGTTCCTTCACCTACTGTATCGATTTTCCGCGGGGATCTCGTAATGTATATGAAAGGTGGGTCTTCAGATATATCTCACAAACCCTTGATCTAAACACTGTATGATGGTATTGTATTTCTATTTACACTTTATAGAGTTTACATATTTCTTATTACTTTAATTATATATCATATTATCATTGATTATGATTAGTTGTTAGCTAGTGTACTTATTCATTACCGGGTAACGGAGCCCTAGCAGGTCTGATCATTCCCCGTCGGAGGTGAGGGGGGTAGGGAACGTGAAGAACTCCTCCCCATTTGTGGAAGGGACATTCTAGGTCTAGGGCTAAGCGGGGAATGGCTCCGTTGCCATCCTTATCAGAGCCAGGGCATCTTTTGCAAGCTGCCTGACACATCGGGGCTCCAAGTGGCATCCGAGCCTACGTGAAGCCGCAGGGCTACTAGACTAGAGGATGCCCTCACGCACGCGTGCGTACGGAAGTCGATGATCGAAATCTACCAACGGTTCACCAAGCCACGCACCAATGTGCCGTGATAACACTGGTCAGAATCGACGGTGGATAAGGATTTACCATGTGCTGCGGGCCTACCTGCGACCACAGGATAAATTAGGCAGTCCTGTGATCTCCCCGTTGTTGGTGTTAACGACGAAATTAACTAGGTCTCATGTACAAACGAACCAGCTGCACGCATCGATCACTCGACGTCAAGTCGTCGCATAGGCGAGGACGCCGACCGCCGGGCGCGTTGTTCCAAATGGAACTTACATGTACATTGATTTTGGTCGCAATTGATCAACTTAGGAAGGATGACAGCAATTAGCTAGATTAGACTTATCCTCGCCTAGGCTTTGACGATCGTTCATCGATATATACCAACGAGAGGCAGCCATCGCACTTTGGTTCTAATTGCCACGCGCAATCGAGTCAGCAAAAGCCGCGCGCGCATCTTTCAAAATTCATACACAAGTTGGCCACAACGTCTGGTCGATCAAATGTTTAATTAAATTAATCTCGACTCGTTATACTATGAAGTTCTCTCGTTCGTAATTTCGTCGGGATTGCGTGGAACTGTGCTGTAGATGACTCGTCGTCGATCCGATCGAAAACGTTGACGTCAACATTCATTACGGCAAATTATTCCATTAAACACTAAGGAAATTCATCCTTGATTTGGTCTCTCCATATTAATCAAAAGAGTCATATTTGCGGCACAAGCATATATATATATATATGTAACATTCACGTTTGCATGTATATTCGTTCATTCTTCAGCCCTGTAAGTCTCGCTATACAAGTTAGTTAGTAATCGTTAACATTCAAGTTGATCGCGCTATCTACGTACCCAGGCAACGAATCAAGCTACGTGAACAATGGGGTTCGTTTACCGGATCGCGAGCCCGTCGGAGTTCCTGGCGATCACCGGGTACCGCATCCCGGATGTGAAGCTTGCGAAGAAGGCGTGGGTGGCGCCGGGGCAGCGCTGCACGCGCTTCGACATCTCCCCGGTGAACTACACCTTCGAGGTGCAGGCCATGAGCGCCGAGAAGCTCCCCTTCATCCTCCCCGCCGTCTTCACCATTGGGCCCCGTGCCGACGATGAGGAGTGCCTCCTCCGCTATGCCAAGCTCATCTCCCCGCACGACAAGCTCTCCCACCACGTCAACGAGCTCGTCAAGGGCGTCATCGAGGGCGAGACCCGCGTGCTCGCCGCCTCCATGACCATGGAGGAGATCTTTAAGGGAACCAAGTCGTTCAAGCAGGCCGTCTTCGAGAACGTGCAGCTGGAGCTCAACCAGTTCGGCCTCATCATCTACAACGCCAACGTGAAGCAGCTCGTCGACGTGCCCGGGCACGAGTACTTCTCCTACCTGGGGCAGAAGACGCAGCAGGAGGCGGTGAACCAGGCGAAGGTGGACGTGGCGGAGGCGCGGATGAAGGGGGAGGTCGGCTCCAAGGAGCGGGAGGGGATGACGGAGCAGAACGCGGCCAAGGTGGACGCCGAGACGAAGGTGTACACGGTGAAGCGGCAAGGCGAGGGGACCAAGGAGGAGTCGAGGGTGAAGGCGGAGGTGAAGGTGTTCGAGAACGGGAGGGAAGCAGAGGTGGCGAAGGACAACGCCGAGTTGGCGATGAAGAAGGCCGGCTGGGAGCGGCAGGCAAGGGTGGCCGAGGTGGAGGCCGCCAAGGCCGTGGCCATACGGGAGGCTGAGCTGCAGGTGGAGGTGGAGCGCACGAACGCTGCCAGGCAGACGGAGAAGCTCAAGGCCGAGCACCTCAGCAAGGCCGTCGTCGACTACGAAATGAAGGTTGCCGACGCAGCTATATACTTGTGTTGAGCTGAGCATATGCGGCGCACGTACTCATGGCGTCACTTGATGCACGCAACACTATTTGACAAAACGTCACGTGTCACTTTAGGTTCTAAAACACGAACGTGTACATTATAATTGTCATCTGACAAGCGTGTGCTTTGTGCACAAATATCTGTGTAGGTGCAACAAGCGAACTGGGAGCTTTACAACCGGCAGAAGGCGGCGGAGGCGCTGCTGTTTGAGCAGGAGAAGGAGGCGGAAGCGCGCCGGGCGTCGGCAGACGCGGCATTCTTTGCACGGCAGCGGGAGGCTGAGGCGGAGCTCTACGCCAAGCACAAGGAGGCCGAGGGGCTGATGGCCATGGGCAAGGCCCAGAGCACCTACCTCTCCGCCATGCTCAGCGCACTCGGCGGCAGCTACGGCGCACTCCGCGACTACCTCATGGTCAGCTCCGGCGTGTACCAGGAGATGGCGCGCATCAACGCCGACGCCATCAAGGGGCTTGAGCCCAAGATCAGCGTGTGGAGCAGCGGCGGCGACGCCAACGAGGGCGGGAGCGGGGGCGACGGTGCGATGAAGGAGATGGCCGGGGTGTACAGGATGCTACCGCCACTGTTGACGACGGTTCACGAGCAAACAGGGATGTTGCCGCCGGCGTGGATGGGCACTCTGACGGGCGGCCCCTCAACGTCCAGCTAGCTGAACTTGAATCTGTTTGCGTACGTGCATCATATATTCATATGTATATTGGAAGTGTCAAGTCCCGTACGGTTCATTACTACAGAATCAGTTATCCTTGCTACTATATCACTGCCGGTTCATCAAAAACCGACAGTAATAATATTATCACTGTCGGTTCGAATGGAAAACCGACAGTAACGGCTTTTTTCTGATTTATTACTGACGGTTCGTGTCCGAACCGACATTAATACAATCACTGCCGGTTTTTAGAAGAACCGACAGTGCTGATATTTTTCGAAAAATCATAACTTTTTCATACGGAGTCGGATGAAGATAAAATTTATATGAAAATTGTAGCTCTCGACGATATCTATAACTTTGTAGTTGACAACTTTCTCATTTTAATTAGTTTAAATATACAAATAATGGTATCACTGCCGGTTGGCGGTTCGTATTCCCAATGGCAGTAATAATGTTAGTATGCTGCCAACCATTTTCTGAATAATCATAACTTTTCCATACGGAGTCGGATGGAGATAAAATTTATATGAAAATTGTAGCTCTCGACGAGATCTACAACTTTGTAGTTGACAACTTTTTCATTTGAAATATTTTAAATATCCAAATAATGGTATCACTGCCGGTTGGCGGTTCGTATTCCTAATTGACAGTAATAATGCTAGTATGCTACCAACCATTTTTCGAAAAATCATAAATTTTTCATACGGAGTCGGATGGAGATAAAATTTATATGAAAATTATAGCTCTCGACGAGATCTACAACTTTGTAGTTGACAACTTTTTTATTTAAAGTAGTTTAAATATCCAAATAATGGTATCACTGCCGGTTGGCGGTTCGTATTCCCAACCGGCAGTAATAATGCTACAAACTATTTTTTAAAAAATCATAATTTTTTCATACGGAGTCGGATGGAGATAAAATTTATATGAAAATTGTAGCTCTCGACAAGAACTACAACTCTGTAGTTGACAATCTTTCCATTTGAATTCATCTAGATATCCAAATAATCACAAAAGTTTCGGAGATAAAGGAACAAAAGGAAAATATATCCTATACTGGTTGAGGAATGAGTGATAGGTGAGATGGTAAGGTGGGCTCGCGTGAGGCAGCAGATCGCGAGTTCGATTTCTAGCAACCGCACGCGTGCGAAAATCGCGTGACTTGTGACTAAATTGCGATCGTGCGTAGAATACAGGGTAGTCGATCCGGATGCAAATAAATTTTTTTTTGATTTTACCAAGTAATTTACGAACCGGACTATCACTGCCGGTTCGTATACAAACCGGCAGTGATACCGACATCACTGCCGGTTCTAGAACCGACAGTGATAGTCCGACTATCACTGCCGGTTCCAAAAACCGGCAGTGATATGGTATTCTGTAGTAGTGGTTGCACCGCATATTGGCCCCTCATCAGTTAAATCGAGTCATTTACTTTACATTCCGAATAAAAATTCCTTCACATGCGAAGGTCTGAACAAGGATTTAATGTACTAGTAGTATGCACCGGTTTTATTTTCGAAAATAGCCACTTTTTGGTGTAATTTACAGAAATGGCCCTAGACGAGCGCGGGATCACACGCGCATGACACGTGTCAAAATCAGTGGACAGGATCCGCGGAAATCTATATTTCCGCGTAGGGCATATGCAGGATTATTTCCACGCCCCGGTTCGGGAAATAAATTTCCTGCGCATGCATACCTCTGAATTTGGCTGGAACTTGTGGCTCATATATTTGTTTAAATCATTTGACAATAAACTGCAGGTAGCTCAGTTGGCAGAGCGTTTGCAGCATATGCGTCAGGTCAAGACTTCGATTCCCGTTTAAAGCGTTACTTCCTTTTTTAGCTACTAAATCATGTCAAAAAATTTGAAACTTTTTTGAGAAGTGTTCTAAGAACATGCCTAACGTACCATAAACATTCTAGAATATGATCAAAGTTGCGCAAATTTTAGAAATTCGTTTAAAGTGTTTCTTGCCTCTCTTTTTTGAGCTAATAAATCATATCAAAAAAATTTGAAACTTTTTGATAAAGGTTCTGGGAGTATAGCTAACCTACCATAAAAATTCCCAAATATGATCAAACTTATGAAAATTTTAGAAATTCTGACAAATTTGATCATGATCCTGAATTTCTAAAATTTGCATGTCTGATCATGATTGAAATTTTTATGGTAATTTAGGGATGCTCTTAGGACCTTCTTAAAAAGTTTCAAAAAAAATTGACGTTATTTATTAGCTCAAAAAAGAGAGGCAAGAAACGCTTTAAATGAATTTCTAAAATTTGCATAAGTTTGATCATGATCTGAAATTTTTATGATATGTTAGGAAAGCTTTTAGGACCCTGCTCAAAAAGTTTCAAAATTTTTTGACATGATTTAGTAGGATCATGATATGGAATTTCTAAAATTTGCATAAGTTTGTTCATGATCTGGCATTTTTATGGTAAATTAGGGATGCTCTGAGGACCTTTCTCAAAAAGTTTCAATTTTTTTTTGACATTATTTATTAGCTCAAAAGAAGAGGCAAGGAACGCTTTAAACGTATTTATAAACTTTGCACAAGTTTGATCATGATCTAGAATTTTTACGGTAGGTTAGGCATACTCTCAAGACCCTTCTCAAAAAGTTTCAAAATTTTTGACATGATTTAGTAGCTCAAAAAAAAAGAAGATAAGAAAGTTTCAGAAAAAATTGACATGATTTAGTAGCTCAAAAAAGAAGAAGATAAGAAACGGTTTAAACAGGAATCGAACTCGCGACCTGACGCACGCGACGCAAAAGCTCTGCCAACTGAACTACCCACAAGTTGTTGTCAAATTATTCAAACAAATATATGAGCTACAAGTTCTAGCCAAATTCAACGGCATGCATACGCGGGAAATTTATTTCCGTGGACCAGGAGGCAGAAATAATCCCGCGTACACCCTGTGTGAAAATATGGATTTTCATGGATCCCTATTGCTAATTTCGACATGTGTCTTGCGTGTGTGATCACGTTTGTCCGGAGTGCTATTTCTGCAAATTTCGTTGGAGGGTGATCATTTTCGGAAAAAAAAACCGTGCATTCAATTAGTACAGTAAATATTCCAATTGTAACATGAGCTTGAATACAGAGTAAAATAATGATATACACGGTCCGACTTGTGTTCTCTGCGGGTAGTAAGTAGAATGGAACTTCAAATCCACAACCTCGTACTTTACCTCTAAGCAGATGAAAATGATCTGCATATCAGCATATGTAGTTGATCACGGTACATGTTGACTACTGGCATGTGGGTCGGCCTGAAACCGTGCTCGCGAGCCAATGCCTAAACGCAAGACTCGCTTCGGGTTGTGGGCTTTGAGCACATCACCGCGATTCCCGACTATTGAGTACTCTGGTACTTTATGTACTTTTTTTTTCGAAGTGTGATTATCTCGTGAATACTCTTTAAAAATTTGTAGAAGATAAGAAAAAGCTCAACCTCACTCTAAATCAGTTTAAGATTAGTAGATTCAATTAAGGTCTAGTATTTAACTACTTCGAACACGCTCGGGCATATCTCTCACCATTGTGTGTGGCGCCAAGAGTGGAGAGATCGTGGTAGCTCCTAAAGTGAGTACTACTGTGTTTAAGTCTGTTGGAGTTGTCCGTGGGATCTCTGATCAGAAGGTTGCTCCTCCTGTAACTTCTGTCTCCAGTAAAGCGAAGTATACTTGTACATTCTATTAGAAGGATGGATATTTGGCACACTTCTGCTTCAGACGTGCCAAGATAGCGCGTTGTGAGTGTGTTCATGCTCTTAAGAGTATTAAAGGTCATCTCTAGACTCAGAGTGCTTTTAAGGCACCCGCGGCTTCTAGACAGGGTAGATTTTCTCTTATTTTTGGGCTGCATCCAGGATTTGATTTTCAGGTAGTTCCTTCTGGTTTACGTCCTGCAACTGCTTGTGGTCAGCCTTTCCGCCGTTTTTTTTATTTTCCTCGTTCTTTCCATCAAGGTAGATATCAGCGGCATGAGGTGTTTCCTAGTAGGAGATTTGGACAGCATTACTGGATGGTCCAACCTTTACACGACGGTTGACCAACCTAGCTCCAACTCCTAGATCTTCTGCTGGCGTTGCTTCTAGATTTGTGAGAGTTGAGCGCCGGAGAGACACTAGATTCTAATCTTTTGTTCATGTGACTCGCACTTCTGCTCGTCGTGTGATTCAGTATTGAATTCCCAGATCTGCACTTGTTTATCTCAATACTGAGTCATCGACCTCTCGCTTTCTGTGATCCAGGTTCTCGTTGAGCTGGGAAGGGATATGTTTGGCTTGTAGACTCCGATTGTTCTCGCAACATGACCGGATACTCCCGTTGATTCTCTTCCTTAGCCCGTGCCCCAGGTGTTGAGCTGATCACCTTTGGAGATACTTGTTTAGACCGTGCCATCACCAAAGACTGTGCATATTAATGAAAATTTTCTTCTTAAAGATGTTGCCTTGGTTAGTAAGCTGCAGTATAACTTGCTTTCAGTTTCTCAGCTTATCGATAACGATTTCGAGGTAAGCTTTAAGCATAATGCCTGTAGAATTCTTGATTCTTTTGTAGGGTTAGTTTGTAGGATTTCTAGATTTGAGAGAGTCTTTCAGGCTGATTTTACTAATTCTTCTGGTAATTCTCTTCGTTGCTTAGTTGCTTCAAAGTCTCGTGCTCTCTCCTTCTGGTATAAGAGACTTGCTCACATTGGATTTGACCATTTAACCCGAATTAGCAGCCATGATCTTATTCGTGGTTTGCCCAAACTCAAGATGGTCAAAGACTTTATTTGCTCTCCTTACTGATATAGCAAGGTGTTGCTGCTTCTCATCCCTCAGTCACTGTTGTAATGACTGATGCACCAGGATAATTTTTACATATGGATACTATTGGTCCAACTAGAGTGCAGTCAGCGGGTGGGAAGTGATATGTTTTTGTCATTGTCAATGATTTTTTAAGATATTGTTGGGTATTTTTCATGGCCTCAAAGGATGAGTCTTTTACCTATGTTAGGGGTTCCATCTGTAGGTTATCTTTTGAACTCTCCGGTGTCTTACGAGCAATACGTAGTGATAATAGCACGGAGTTCAAGAACTCCTACTTTGGGAGCTTCTGTGAGGAGTTAGGCTTAGAGTATCAGATTTCCTCTCAATACGTCCCTCAACAAAATAGTGTAGTGGAAAGGAAGAACAGGATCTTGATCGAGACGACTAGGACGATGCTAGATGAGTACAGTACTTGTCGACTTTTGTAGTCGGCAATGAATTTATGGGGTAGGCGCTAGATCTCAAACTAGAAGGTCACACAAGACAAGGGATTTAGACAGGTTCAGGCTCTCGCGGAGGAGATAATACCCTAGTCCTGTGTGCTGGGATTATGCAGATCTCTTGGACCTAAGATTGCTCAAAGCGCTATGTGCTTTGGACGATATGAGGTGTGCTATGCTCTATGGCTTGATCGCTCTATGCTTGGATGATCGGATCTCTATGTTGTTGCCCGCCCTCTCCCTTATATAGTGGGGGTGGGGCGGCCTACAGAGTCTTGATCGGTTTGAAGATTCTAATCGATTACAAGATTCTAGTCAGTTAATAGGATAGAGTTTACATCTTTATCTACCCTATTAACGACTCGGATTACAACCGTATCTATCATATCTAAATATAAGTTCAACTTCCTTTAGGATATGTACCCTTGCGCACGCGCAATGGGCCCGACGCGGAGTATCTTCGGGCCTCCTCTTGGGCTTGTCATGAGGGTACCGGTTCTTATATTCCACAGTAGCCCGAGTCCTTTGCGATCGAGTTGCCTCCTTCCTGGTTGCAGCCCAACTGAGTCATGCTTCACGCCGAGTGCTTCCAGTTCTTGATGCAGCTTCCCGACTAGTTTTCCTTTACAGCCGAGTGCCCTGTTGTAGGCAAAGAGATCATGAAGGACTCAATAGAGCTCCACGCGTTTAAACTTTCCGAGTGGTTCCTAGCCCCATTATTGAAATTCTGGCAGTCGGCTCATCTTGGGACATACTGTATCCCAAACGATATGCAGAAGTCAAAACGCTTTTCCCGCTCGAGGCAAAATTCAGCGCCACTCCCTTTAAATTCATTCGTCGCCGAAGTTGCTGATGTCGTCGTTGAAGCGTTGGCTCACACACATCGCATCCAAATTTAGTAGCCCTGAAATCATGTATATGCAGAACTTAGGCAATGTAAAAACAATTCACTCGGATGTGATGTCCGACTGGTGTATATATAATTTTAGAGTTTTTTACTCTTTTTCCTTATTGATTTTGAATTCATCCGAGTGGTTTGACTCTTTTTGTTTAAGCACTCTGCCCGACTAGTTTAGCCTCCGAGCGTTGTGAGTCGGCTCATGGCTCTTTTTCCCAGGCACGTGTTTTGGGTGACTAAAGTTCGCTGTTCATGGGGTCAGAGCTTCACAATTTGGAGTTATCGCACTCGGATTCGCTCGCAATCGTTAAGCAAAAGAAGAAAAATACAACTCAAAAAAGATGTGCGCATGCGCACGCTATTAGGTGTAGCCCCCGACTTACTGATTAGTTGTGGGTCAACTAAGTAGCAAGTCAGGAAAGTCAACAATTTTATTTATAATGACATAATTGAGTAAAAAGCGACTTAGTTGCTTTATGCTCGATATGTTGCTGACGATCATGCCATCTTTGCTCGTGGCGCAGGCGTGGCTCGTGGCCGTGCCGAAAGTGGCGCTCGGGGCGCAGGTGTAGGCTCGTGGCCGTGCCGAAGGAGGCGCTCGGGGCGTAGGTGTAGGCTCGTGGCCGTGCCGAAAGTGGCGCTCGGGGCGCAGGCGTAGGCTCGTGGCCGTGCCGAAAGTGGCGCTCGGGGCGCAGGCGTAGGCTCGTGGCCGTACCGAAAGCTGCGTGGGAGCGCAAGTGCGCTTCACCTACCGGCTTTTCCTGATTTCGCTAAATTGCGGCCGCCGTCACCATGGCCTTGATCTGGACCACGATCGGGGCCGCTGGGCTATCCGATGCAATCATCGGGTCCAGTTTGTCGAGAAGCGTCTTGGAGGCGACGACGTTCTGCATTGGCGTGCGGAAAACGGCTTGATCTCCCAACCTGGATTGCAGGAGGTCCTCGTGGACATTGTGGCCGCGAGATCGAAGCGATCGCACCTGCACCTCCTTACCCTTACGAAGAAGATCTTCCCCCGCAGCTTCCTGTTCTTCTTGTTGGCGTTGGAGATCGGTCTTCTGCTCTTCTATCGTGAAGATGCCACAAAGATCGCAGCAATTCCTCGCGACGTCGACTGGTTTGCCGGCCAAGTCAAAGTGACATACCTGAGATGGGTTGGCCTGATCTTTACCAGATCGGATCTGGTTTTGGACCAAACAGACAAGCTCTCCGCGCGCATCTGCGACGAAGTCCAGGTTTCCGAAGCGGAAGGCCTGGCCGGAGACGAAGGTGGCGACGAATCCACCGATTGCTGCCATCGAGTCTGTGGGAAAAGATTATAGCGCTTCCCCTACCTGGCGTGCCAACTGTCGACTTTTGTAGTCGACAATGAATTTATGGGGTAGGCGCTAGATCTCAAACTCGAAGGTCACACAAGACAAGGGATTTAGACAGGTTCAGACTCTCACTGAGGAGATAATACCCTAGTCATGTGTGCTGGGATTATGCAGATCTCTTGGACCTAAGATTGCTCAAAGCGCTATGTGCTCTGGGCGATATGAGGTGTGCTATGCTCTATGGCTTGATCGCTCTATGTTTGGATGATCGGATCCCTATGTTGTTGCCCGCCCTCTCCCTTATATAGTGGGGGTGGGGCGGCCTACAGAGTCCTGATCGGTTTGAAGATTCTGATCGGTTACAAGATTCTAGTCAGTTAATAGGATAGAGTTTACATCTTTATCTACCCTATTAACGACTCGGATTACAACCGTATCTATCATATCTAAATATAAGTTCAACTTCCTTTAGGATATGTCCCCTTGCGCACGGCAGCGGGGCCTGACGCGGGAGTATCTTTTGGGCCTCCCTCTTGGGCTTGTCATGAGGGTACCCGGGTTCTTATATTCCACAGTAGTATAGTACTCCTAGAAAGTTTTGACTGATGCTATAGCTACTGCTTGTTATGTGTCTAATCGAGTATTCTTGATAACACATTTACACCACACTTCTTATGAGTTAAGATATGGGCAAAAGCCTAGTATTTCTCATTTTCGTGTGTTTGGTTGCAAGTGTTTTATTTTGAAATATGAGAATCTAGATAAGTTCGAGTTATATTCTTTTCATGCTATCTTTCTAGATTACTTGACTTCTTCTCGTAGCTATAAGGTCAGGAATTGTGAGGCGAATAGGATCATACAGACCTGTGAGGTGATCTTTGAAGAAGTTAGTCTAGGAGCTAGACTCGACATATCAGGCTCTTCTTCCCTCTCCGAGACCATCTTGGTAGAGGATGAGGATGATGAAGATGATGGTGTTTCACCTGATCCAGTCCCTTCTACACATGAGTTGCCTCCTATTTCTATCTTCGCACCACAGGGGTATCAGCTCTTACCTTCACACTCTCCTGCAACTAGTGGTCATGATCCTACCTCTTCTGTTCATGAGGTAGAGGCCACTTCTACTTCTGGACCTCCCCGTCATATTCAACGACGTCATCCACCCGATCAGATGATCGGTGATCTATTTGAGCGTGTCACGCGTTCAAACTCAGGCGTTTCTCTCTTCTGTCTTCACTCTGCCTTTGTTGCTACCTATGAGCCGAAGAATATTTCTCACGCATTGATAGACGAATCTTGGATCAATGCTATACATGAGGAACTTGAGAGTTCTAAAAGGAACAAGGTTTGGCAGCTTATTGAGCCTCCATCTAGTCATAATGTCATTGGGATCAAGTGGGTGTTCAAAAATAAGCAAAGTGAAGATGGGGTTGTCATTAGGAACGAAGCTAGGCTAATTGCATAAGGCTTCTCTCAGGTTGAGAGTCTTAACTTTGAGAAGACCTTTACTCGTATAGCTAGACTAGACGCTATTAGGATCATGCTTGCATTTTTAGCATACAAGGGTTTATGCTTTATCAGATGGATGTCAAGAGTGCGTTCCTCATTGGGTATATTGAGGAAGAGATTTATGTCAGACAGCCTCCAGTATTCGAAAACTCCAAGTACCCAAATCATATCTTTAAGCTTTTTAAGGCTTTGTATGGATTTAAGCAGGCCATAAGAGCTTGGTATAAGAGGCTTAAGTCCTATCTTCTTAGTCATGGTTTTGAGGTAGGTACAGTAGACAAGACTCTATTCATCATATATCAGGATTATCATTTTTTACTTGTCCAGATTTATGTGGATGATATTATCTTTGGTGGCTTTTTGCACTCTCTGTGTCTCATTTTTCAGATATGATGAGCACAGAGTTCGAGATGTGCATGATGGGCAAGTTGAGCTAATTCCTCGTGTTCCAGATCAAGCAGACTCAGGAGGGTATTTTCTTGCATCAAGTCAAGTACACTCGAGACCTCCTGAAATATTTCGACATGTCGAATGTAAAGCTGGTGATGACTCTTATGGCCACCACTGCTATCCTTGAGCCTGATGAGGATTGTAAGCCAGTTGATCATAAGGAGTTTACGAGTATGATTGGCTCCCTCTTATATCACACTACTTTGAGGTCGGACATACATTTCGTAGTTTGTCTGTGCTGTCGATTTCAGGCTTCTCCTCGTGTCTCTCGCCGTTAAGTGGTGAAGCGCATCTTTAGGTACCTTCGAGCTACCATTGACTATAATATTTCGTATTCTTCCTCTTCTAGTCTGTCCCTTAGAGCCTTTTCAAACGCAGACTTTGCTGGTTATAGGATAGAAAGGAAGAGCATGTCTGGCACTTGCTAATTTATTGACACTTCTCTTATTTTTTAATCATCTAGCAAGCAGTCCAGAGTTGCGCGGTCCACCGCTGAGGCCAAGTATGTTGCAGCCACGTGTTGCTGTAGTCAGATGCTTTGGATGAGATCGGTTAGACATAAGAACCCACGTGTTGCTGTAGTCAGGTGCACAACATTTCTACCATTTGCATTGCTAAGAACCCAGTGCAGCATTCCAAGACCAAGCATATAGATATCCGTTATCACTTCCTTAGAGACCACGTGGAGAAGGGTGATATAGTGCTCCAGTTTGTGGAGAGTGAGTACCAGATTACCGATATCTTTACCAATCCTTTGGATAGCTCTAGGTTTGTAGCATTGAGGGGAGATCTTGGAGTCGTGTGCCCACACGGTATATCTTGAGAGGAGCTGATTTTGTATATTATGTATTATATATGTTTAATTCCAGTATATCCTTTCTTTTGCATCTTCTGGGTGATATTGAACTTATTTTTAGAATTCTGAGTACACTTCATATAGACTTCTAGCATGTTTTGCATGTACCTCTTATCTTACGCTATGGTTACTATCATGTACAATTAGCTGTCCTCTCTTCTCTCTAGGTTGAGTTCCCTCATGGTCTTATAGCTCTAGCAGGCGTTGGATCCCCTAGGTAGACAGGGTCTGTATGTACTCCCTAGCTAGGGTTTTAGAGTCATCTTTCCTATGTTTGTCATTGGAAAGATGATAGCGAGTCTAAGCTATAGTATTATCTATCATCTTTTTTATGCTCTATAACCACCCAGCTTGCATGTTCTTGACTTCTTCTCTTCATTCTATGTTTTTGATTTTTGTCAAGTTCATTTGATAATTTTCTAAGCTTAATTATGCTAATAACTCTACTTGAACCAAAAATTTTAATTAAAGTTGATTCACTTGTTGACAAGGAGTTTGAGAAGCTATTCATGCATAGCATATAGATTTTAATTTCTATTTTAATAAGCTTTGTCTATTATGCAAACGAACTATTATTCATGATATGCACCTTACTACTTTTCTGAAGATCATTGCTAGCTTAGCATGTCTAAGTTCATTTTGCTTAATCTTGCTAAGCTTGCTAAAATTGAAAATTAAGATTTAATGAAAAATTGATGAAACTTGTAGCTTTTACTTGCTATGTTTCCTTATTAGATGCATATGCTATGATTTATGAAATCTTGAATTTCTACTAGAGCCCCTATAGCGGCTTTGGTGAAGCTAGATTGATCCGTACTAGAGTTCTTCACATGCTCATGAATGTAACTGCTAAAATGATCAAAAATTGACTTTTGTGTGCAAATTGATCTCAACACTTTACACTCACGAGACTGTTTTCGATTGTACATGGGATGAACTTGGAATGTATCATGTATGACCAAGACCATTTTTTTAAGAGTCCTTGAGATGGTCGACGATGGCTTGAGTCGATCACACTTGAAAAATGCAAATAAAAAAAGAAAAAGTGGATAAAGAATACAAATAATGTCGAACATTTGCACCCAACTATGTGCGTTAAAGTTTTAAAACAAGAATTTTGCATTAAAAAGATGATTGAGCACGAAAGACCTTTTATGCACTTATAGTTTCCCCAAAGTGTTGACTAGATTGAACTCTAGGTCATCCATTTGATCCATTGTATAGCTATATATGTTTCTAGTTTGGAGGTTATACTAAGTGTTGCACTTGTTGAAATCATGAAAAAATGACATAGTCTTTTTGTGCTTGCTACCATGGATATTACAATTTGCACTTGAACATATCTTAGATTAGCATAATCTGAACTTGAGTAGCTTGGTGTCATACTTTATCCATATGGCCACTTGGATAATCTTCAAAGCTCTTTAGGATGCATTTCATACATACGTGTTGATAGAGGGAGAAAATGCTCTCTTAATACCTATATTGCCAAAATGGGGAGAAATTGTAGAAAATACATCATCAAAAGGTGAGAAATATGAATACATCTTGGTTCTTATGATCATGGTGAAAAGTTGCTAGTTCTTAGGATCATAAGCATATTTGAGTTTTTCCTAGTCCTTGGATTTCTAGAGCTTTTATGGAAAACTTGTTCTTTCTATTGGCTTGCTCTAAAATCGTTCCTACCAACTTGATCATGATCTTATTTCCTCTTGCTCTGGACCAAGTGAGGCTTTGCAATCGAATTGCTTTCTTATTTTGCTTTCAAACTCAAATTTGTGCTTTTTATGGTGTTTGTCAATATACTCATTAAGGGAGAGATTTAAAGACCATGTGGAGGTCTATCCAGGTTTGTGATGAGTTTTTGACAGTGTTTGAGCATGTAGTGCTCAAGTTTGAGTTTGTTTTGATTCCATTTTGAATTTGAAGCAATTTGAGGTGCTGTCAGGTCAGAGCTACACTACTGGCCTTGGAGGAGAGGTAGTGCCGGCCAGCCAGTACTACCGACCTGGGATGGGTGGTAGTGCTAGCCTGCAGTGCTACCGACCGTGAGAGCGTTAGTCTTTTTTCATAGAGGGCTCTCTCGGGTATGTCCAAGGCAAGCGATATTACAGGCTATCTAGGAGTGGTAGTGCCAAGAGAGCGGCACTACTGGCCCAAAGGCATAGTAGTTATTTTTCAGAGAGGATCTCTTAGGGAATTTTCGAGGTAGCAGCACTATCGGCTACCTGGGAGCGTTACTACCAGTGGTGCGGTACTACCGATCCTAGATGGGTGGAAGTGCCGACTTTACTGTGACTTGAACTTAATGTTTACATTAGTTGTTGATTAATGCATATTATTTTGAACAGTGCTATATGATGTGTTTCTTGTCTGTGTGGTTGCAAGACTCCGGGACTAGGTCATGGTGAAGAGAAGGCGAGACTGGGACTAGACTAGGAGAACTGAGGTCTAGATTGGTCAAGAGACGTCGAAAGATGACTGAGGCCAGAAAGTTGTTGCAAGGCAGGAAGACAAGAAACCAAAGTGTGATGCACTGGTGATGGACATGGTGGGCAACTGTATAGATCAGGTTTAGGCTCAGTGAGGAGTTGAAATCCAGAACGGTCAAGAAAGTCAATGCCACCATGGTGAAGCGAAAAAGGACACGTGGTGGTTAAGTGACTTGAGCCTGTTTTCAAATAAGGACGGTTCAGGAGTCCAGACGCGTGAGAGTCTTGACGGCAAGTCATTGGGGCCACGTGGAAAACACGAAGCATGCGATGCTTCGAGAAGGAAGACCGGTCATTGGGGAAAATTGGTAATTTATCCAATACCGACAGTCGAGGCGGTGGTGGTGTCCTAAGTGGTTTAGTTCACGCTAAAGTAGTGTTAGACGCAAATTCGGGCTCACGGAGCTGATTTGGCGTCAATGTAATGACCGCTTTGAGAAACGTTCTTGGGTAAGTGGTAAACCCGTTAAGAGTGTTGGGTTTCGAGTTAGCCCATGTAAGAAGTGGATGCTATCCGCTCTAGTGTTCAGGGTTAGGTTAGGGCTTTCTCCACTATATAAGGAGATGTAGAGGCAGGAGAGACCTCAAGCCTTAGACTAAAATATTAGGATGTTTAAGGTTAAGGTTTCCACAAGATTTTGTGTTCTCGTGTGGTTTGTGTGCTCCTTAGGAGCTTTGCTCTCATGTGAGAGATTTTGTAATCCATCCTCATGTTCTGAAATAAAGATCAATTTCGTGCTCAAAATTCGACTTTTGTTCTTGACCTTCCTCCTTGTTTCTTGATCTTTCTTATTGGTTTCTTTTTCTCTTGATCTTGTGTTGTCAAGGATGAGTAATTTATGGATGTATCCTCTGGAGATCATCACCCAATCATCTAGACAAGCTCTCTCATGATCATCAAGAGATTTATCAAGAAACCAGGTTTTGGTTTAAGAAGGAAGGATTTGAGGTGGATCTTGATCTTATGCATTTCGAGGCAATATGTTTGGAGTTCTTGCTTGTTGGGACATGTGGGAGACCATACAGGTCCATCTTGGTTATCAAATCCCCACGAGCAAGCTTAGGGTAAATTTTTTGTTTTTGACCCAATTTTGGTGCAACCTTTGGTAAATTCAAAAAGGTCAGAACTTTGGCGTCAATCCTTGCGATTGAATGTTGAAATAGGTTCCTGACACCCGTAGGAAGGTGCATACAAAGTTTCACGGGTTTTCGATCAGCCGATCAAAAGATACACTTCGTTTTTGAAGTCGTACTAATTTATTGTTCATTTGCCTGTTTTTAATGTTCATCGATACTACTGCTACAGTACTCAAAAGTGCACTACCGTCCTCAGTAGTGCAGTAGTGCTGCCCCAGAGCTTATTTTTTGGGAAGATTTTCTTCTTCCGCTCTTTTGAGATCTTGGGAGGTTTTGGTTGGATTCTTTGAGGGAAAAATTATTGTGTGATCATTCACCCCCTCTGATCGCCATTTCCTGTCCTTTGGTTAGTTTTGAAGGAATGTTATACCGTTGTTTAGTATTTCTGATTAATATATTGTCTATATAACAGTAGATACAATATAGAGTCGTCTATAAGATCGTTTGTTAAACAATAGATAACATCTTTCTCTTTCCACTGCATCACCTAAAATCTTACATAGCATAGACTTGCAAATAGCTAACATGTACTATTCATGCCTTCTGAGGTTTAGTTTGTAATATACATTTATATTATTTATAGATAGGACTAAACAATTTATACAATGGATTGCCAAGAGATATATATCTGCATAGTTTAATCAAAATCCATAGCCGTGTGGGACAGGTTTCTGTAATCACATCATCAGTTCATGCGGAGTTGGCATAATCCTTGTTTTGCAGATAAACAAACCAAGCATACTAAAGCAGATACAAAGTAAACCAACTCGAAAAACAAGTCTAAAGACAATGTTAGTTCAGAAATATATAACTCTGAATGAAGAAACATCTGATGTTACTATTGATTGCACCAGACGTCTTTATCTAAAATAAAAGCGTAAGCCCTAAACAACCAAAATTAACAACTCATCCGATAATATGAAGACAATAAGCTACCAAAACAAGCGAACAAATAAGCTGCTGCGGACACGAAACGAAGAACGCACTTCACGACGATCAGTTCGTGGCACCTTCCTTGGGAAGGCCGGCCATCCACGCTGGCGGTAGCATGCCAGTCTGCTCGTGCACCGTCGACAGTAGCGGCGGTAGCATCTTGTACACCCCTGACACCTGCTTCAGCGCCCCTGCACCGATCTCGCCGCCGGCGTTCTTGGCCCCGTCCCCACCGTCGTTGCTCCAGATACTGATCTTAGGTTGCATACCGCTGATAGCGCCAGCATTGATGCGCGCCATCTCCTGGTACATGCCGCTGTCGATCATGAGGTAGTCCCTGAGCGCGTGGTAGTCGCCGCCGAGCGCCTCAAGCATGGATGCCATGTACTCCGCCTTGGCCTTGCCCACTGTGGCCAGTGACTCCGCCTCCCTCTGCCTCGCGTACAGCTTCGCGTCCTCGGCTAGCTTCTGCTCGAAGAACTGCGCGTCGGCTTGCGCCTTGCGCGCTTCCGCCACCTTCACCTGCTCGAACAGCGCCGCCTCCGCCGCCTTCTGCCTGCTGTACAGCGCCGCATTCGACTCTTGCACCTAGATGAACACATTAACATTGCACAAACTCATATTACATGCTCTTGTGGTTTCTCATTTTCGATTGAAACTTATTTTGAGAGAACAGAACACATTTACGCATCTACTGATCTACGTACCTGTGTATCGTATTGCACGGTGGCCTTGCTGAGTTGATCGGCCTTGAGCTTCTCAGTCTGACGCATCGCATTCTTGCGCTCGACCTCCATCTGGAGCTCGGCCTCGCGGATGGCGACGGCCTTGGCAGCCTCGACCTCGGCCACCTTGGCCTGCTTCTCCCACCCAGCCTTCTTCATAGCCAGCCCGGCCTTCGCCGCGGCGGTGTCGGCCTCCCTCTCATTCTCGTACACCTGCACCTCCGCCTTCACCCTCGCCTCCTCCTTGAGCCCGATACCCTGCTGCTGCACCGACAATACCTTCGTCTCGGCGTCGACCTTGGCCGCATTCTGCCGCGTCAGCCCCTCCCTCTCCCTGGCGCCGATCTCTCCTTTCATCCGGGCCTCCGCCACGTCCACCTTAGCCTGGTTCGCCGCCCCCTGCTGCGTCTTCTGCCCCAGGTAGGAGAAGTACTCGTGTCCCGGCACGTCGACAAGCTGCTTCACGTTGGCGTTGTAGATGATGAGGCCGAACTGGTTGAGCTCCAGCTGCACTTGATCGAACACAGACTTCTTGAACTCTTTGGTGCCCTTGAAGATCTCTTCCATGGTCATGCCCGCGGCGAGCACGCGGGTCTCGCCCTCGATGACGCCCTTGACGAGCTCTTTGACGTGGTTGGCTGTCTGGTGGAGCGGGGCGATGAGCTTGGCGTAGAGGAGGAGATGCTTCTGGTCCTTATCGTTCCTGCGGCGGCTCTCGTCCTCCTCGTCATTATTGACATTATCGTCGAGATTCGGGCCGATGGTGAAGACGGCGGGGAGGATGAAGGGCAGCTTCTCGGCGCTCATGGCGTGCACCTCGAACTCGTAGTTGACCGGCGTGATGTCGAACTTCTTGCACTTCTGACCGACCCACACCCACGCCTTCTTTGCTAGCTTCACGTCGTCGATTCCCCAGCCGGTGATGGCCAGGTATTCCGACGCGTCGGCGACACGGAAAGCCGCCATCTTGCTCTTCCAATCTCGATCTCTACTTGATGTAGGCTAAAAAAAATCAAGATCTACGGCGAAAAGCACCTTAATTTCGGAGCGCAAGGAAATCTGTTGAGATCTACGTGATGAGGGAGATGCCCTATATATAGGCAGGTAGAGGAATGGGATAGGGACGAAATGGTAGCCCGTGTGATCGTGGTGATCCCTTGAGATCGGACGGTGGGTATCGAGGAGTCCTGAAACTGCGGAAGATCATATTGGTCAATCTGTTGTGTTATGGCCAGATTTGATTTCATAGTCACTACTACAAAAAGGTTTATTTAGACGCCTCATCACAGATGGTTCCTCAAAACCGTCTGTGACGAATAATATTACTGACGGTTTTATATTGAAATTGTCAGTGACATTATCACAGACGGACCTCTACAAAAACCGTCAGTGATATACATCAATATCACAGACGGTTGTAGTTAAAAACCGTCTGTGAAGATATATCTTCACAGACGGTTATTTTATAAAACCGTCTGTAATATCACGTATTATCCCAGACGGTTTTGTAATAAAACCGTCTGTGTCTGTCATATATCACAGACGGTTTTATTATAAAACCGTCTGGAATGCTATGTTTATCATTGACGGTTTTTTTATAAAACCGTCTGAGATTTCTATCAGCAATATAAAATACAGAGGTCCGAGCCACTTGGGGCATTTTAGGGTTTCGGGATCTATTTTCATTTGGTTGCGGCTGTGCGGCTGTGAGGCGATTGGGTAAAAGAAGACCGTTGATTTTGAAGGGTGATTGAGGATCCATTTGATTTTGGTGATCTAAGATTAGTAACGGTGTCTAATTGCAGTATATCCAAGATCTTGCTTGGTAAGGATAGAATTTGATGTTTTTTTAGATTTAGCTTGTAGATTCATGTGTTCTTTCTATGTAAGGGTAGTAATGGGTTTTAATTGCATTAACACTAAATGCTATATGCTTGGCGTAGATGGACCAAAGATGGATGTACACTAAGAACTGTGTGAGTGCCGAATACATTAATGGCGTCTCCGCTTTTAGAAGAGCTGCAGAAGAGGATATGTTTAATAAGGGGAGGCAGTTTATGTCTTGTCCGTGCATTGACTGTGAGAATCTGAAGATGTTTCGAAACTTTGCGCAGATCGAAGCACACTTGATTATGAGGGGTTTCAAAATGGGGTATACATGTTGGACCAGTCACGGTGAAGAGCAGGAGATACAGGAAGCAGGTATTAACATGGTCGACGAAGTCAATGATATGTCGGATGGTCATATCGATTATGGTTCCGATGAGAATAGGTTGCAGGAAGATAATCTGAATCAGATGATGCGCGATGTAGAAGGGAACCGTGATGATAGAGAATATGGTAAATTTCAGGGCTTGATGGAGGACTCGGAGAAACCTTTGTTCCCAGGCTGCAAGTCGAAATACACAAGGTTGTCATCCGTGCTTGAACTGCTGAAATTGAAAGCAAGCAACGGTTGGTCCGATAAGAGTTTCACAGCATTGTTACGTTTATTGGCGGACATGCTTCCCGAGGGAAACGAGTTGCCGACAACTACCTACAAAGCTAAGAAGGTTCTTTGTCCCTTGGGAATGGATGTAGAAAGAATACATGCATGTCCGAACGACTGTATCCTGTACTGCCAAGAGTACGCGAACTTGCACATATGTCCTGTGTGCAACGCATCCCGGTACAAGCGTAAGAGTCATTCGGATGATGACAGTGAGGGCATCCAGGTGATAAAAGGACCTCCTGCTAAGGTGGTATGGTATCTGCCTATAATTCCTCGTTTGAAGCGTTTGTTTGCGAACCCAAATGAGGCAAAACTGTTGCGTTGGCACTCGGAGGAGCGTAAGAACGATGGGATGCTAAGGCATCCTGCTGATTCCATCCAATGGAGAAACATCGATAGGAGGTTTCAAGAATTCGGTGAGGATCCGAGGAATATAAGGTTTGGATTGAGTATAGATGGAATGAATCCTTTCGGTAACATGAGTAGCCGGCATAGCACTTGGCCTGTGAATCTGTGTATCTACAACCTTCCTCCTTGGTTGTGTATAAAGCGCAAGTACATTTTGTTGTCTGTACTTATCCAAGATCCGAAACAACCTGGGAACGATATTGATGTGTACCTAGCACCATTGGTGGAAGATCTGAAAACACTATGAGTTCCCGGGGTACAGGTATGGGATGCGTACAAACGAGAGAACTTCACTTTGCACTGCCTTTTGTTCTGCACCATAAATGATTACCTTGCCCTTGGTAACCTATCAGGCCAGAGTACAAAAGGAACCAAAGCCTACACTCACTGCTTAGACAATACCGAGAGTGTGTGGCTGAATCACTCGCGTAAAACTGTTTACATGCATCACCGTAGGTTCCTTCGGAGGAATCACCCATACCGCAAAATGAAAAAACAATTCGATGGGACGAACGAAGACGGTTTAGCTCCAAAGCCTTTAAGTGGGATAGATATCCATGATATGGTTAAGAACTTGGATGTTGTGTTTGGAAAGGGGCGTAAATCGAGGTCCCGTGAGAAGAGCACGTAGAAGAAGAGATCAATATTTTGGGACCTACCTTATTGGGAGCACCTAGAAGTTCGGCACTGCATCGACGTGATGCACGTGGAGAAGAATGTCTGTGATAGCTTGATTGGTCTCTTATTGAATATTAAAGGCAAATCAAAGGACAGTATCAATGCACGCCTTGACTTGGTCGATATGGGCATAAGACCTAAGTTAGCACCGAAAGAGATGATACTGAGCCGAACATACTGCGAACCTGCTTGTTACACTTTGTCTAAGGCCGAGAGAACTGAACTGTGCCAGTGCTTGAATGGTGTGAAAGTTCCGTCCGGTTACTCCTCTAACATGAAGAGACTTGTTTCGATGCAAGATTTGAAATTAGTTGGTATGAAGTCTCATGATTGTTATGTGCTGATGACACAAATGCTCCCTGTGGTAATTAAAAGTATTTTGCCCGTCAAGATCCGGGAGACAATCACAAGGCTATGTTATTTCTTTAACACAATTGCTCAGAAGGTCATCGATCCCGAAGCACTAGATGCACTGCAGGCTGAGTTGGTGATGACTCTATGTAATCTTGAGATGTATTTTCCTCCGTCGTTTTTCGATATCATGGTCCATCTCGTTGTTCACCTTGTGATAGAGATAAAGATATGCGGGCCCGTGTTCCTACGTAGCATGTACCCATTCGAGAGGTATATGGGAATTCTCAAGTCCTATGTACGGAATCGATCTCGGCCGGAGGGTAGCATTATCGAAGGTTATGCAACCGAAGAAGTCGTAGAGTTCTGCATCGATTACATGGCTCAGGTCGAACCAATAGGTGTGCCTCGATCTCGCCATGAGGGGAGACTCCAGGGCATCGGGACCATTGGAAGGAAAGCAATCACGCCTGATCCGGCTTCTTATGCTCAAGCTCATTTCACGGTTTTGCAACACATGGCTGTAGTATCCCCGTACATCGACGAGCATAAGCACTGGCTACGGCAAGAGAATCTGACGCGGCAAGAGTCTTGGATCACGAGACAACATAACCTTCAGTTTAACAGATGGCTGAAGGAGCGACCCATCACTGGGACCTCGTCAGGTGATACGCTCACATGGTTGGCAAAAGGGCCAACATTTACAGTTGTAACACGGAAAGGATACGACTTAAATGGGTACACATTTTACACGAGAGATCAGGATATGAAGAGCACAAACCAGAACAGCGGTGTACGCATAGATGCGTTCAACACCGTTAGGTCAACGAGGAGCTCCTACTATGGGTTCATAGAGGAGATTTGGGAGCTCGACTATGTACTATTCAAGATCCCCTTATTTCGGTGTAGTTGGGTCCACCTCCAGCACATGAAAGTTGACAAATACGGTGTCACTACTATCGACCTCGCACGCGTCGGATACCAAGATGAACCATTCATACTCGCTAACCAAGCTGTTCAAGTATTCTATGTAATCGACCCGTCCAACAAGAAGAGACATGTAGTTCTTCAGGGAAAAAGGAGGATTGTCGAAGTAGAGAATGCAGTAGATGAGGAAGAATACAATCAATTCGAAGAGTTGCCTCCTATAGGAAAGAGCATCACAGTCCAGGAAGAACAACCCGAAGAAGCTAGCTACACACGCGTCGATCATCATGAAGGGCTAATTTTTATACAAAAGAATAAGCAAGTGGAGTTATGATTTTAAGTGTACTAGCTCTAGAAGATAATAGAGTTGTTTGTAATGAGATGCTCGAAATTAAAAACAACTTTGTGTATATATGCATCTGATTTATTTAATATAGTTTCCTTTCCTTTACTGATATTGCTTCATCTACAATTCCATATACAGTACACATTATGTAAAGAAGGCCAAACTTTGGATTTACCTTAGCGAAGGTCTGTGTCAATCTTCATCACAGACGGTTCTATAATAGAACCGTCTGGTATAGTTTATATCACAGACGGTTCTAATACATAACCGTCTGCGATAGAAACTATCCAAGAACCGTCTGTGATATTTTTATAACAGACTGTTCTAATCTAGAACCGTCTGTGATATGGGAGACATATAAAAAGGCCACTCTGGCAGATCATTCATTCTCTACTCTTCCACTCACGTGCTCAAAACCCTAAGTATTCGTCTCCGCCCCAGCTCGTCGACGCCTCCCTTTCGCCGACGGCGCACCCTCGTCGACCCCTCCCCATCGACGAAGCTGCCCCCTCGCCGACACCTCCCCATCGCCGACGCAGCACCCTCGCCGACGCATCCCCATCGATTTTCACTCGGTAAGTGCCGATAATCGCTCCCCTCTATCTAAACCTCAAGTAGGCTAGCTAGAAATCTCACTACTTCAGTTTGTGCGAGACAACGGAAACTATTGATGTTTGGGTAATTAAATTGAAATACATGTCTACATTGTTGTTCTTATTTTAAAAACACTAACAATGTGACAAAAAGAATGTTGCTAATATAAAATGCAGATCTAGGTTAAAAATGGGACGGTTTTTATTATTTTAATTCTTGCAACTATATATTACCCCCACGAAATACATGGTGAAATTCGCTCGGTAAGTGCCGATAATCGCTCCCCTCTCACCAATTTTCGTTTGGCTGGTGGAGAAGCAAAAACCATAGCGATTTTCGTTGACGTTGTAATCTTGTTGTTACATACCTACATTATGAAGTACGAGTAGAAACAAAGCGGTGAGATATGCACGAGTAGTAACAAAGAACATTAGAACTAGATATTTGTTTGAGATGAGGGCACATTTTTTAATTCTTTGCTATTCCTCAATCCATCCCTGGTGAGGTGTATGACTGTCCATTAAGTGGCTATGTTTATTTATGAGAGAAATTCACTTCGATTTAGTAACTACAACAAGATTACTGCCTTCATTTTTGGGCATATTCGATTTAGCAACTACAACAAGATTACTCAAGCCAACTGTGCATGGTGTGATCCAGACTAGTGTCAGAGACCAAGTTAGACATTACTTCTGAGAACTTATAACTAAAATATCATGAATTGCTTCTCTCAACTTACCTTCTCTGAACTACCTTTGTACCCATTAAATAAAAGCAATCATCAATTGGTAGCCTTCCATGTTTGTTTACTTTTCTTTCCTGTTGTGCCACGACAACCAGCCTAGATTGCAAGATGGTGTCCCCTCATTCGCCGTCTGAAGGATGTGATGAGTCACCGAAAAGAAAACCTCCTCGAGGTCCAAGAGGAGCAAATAAAAGGCCCACGGAACGATATACCATCACAACGGTTGATCGAAAGGATAGGGCCCCCACCGAACCAAGAAAGGCGGTGAATGCATTTAGGACATTGTGCGGGATAGTCGCACGGGAACGGGTCCCCATCACATGTCCATCCTGGAAGTCGCTGACTGATGAGAGCCGCAACGACTTGGTGACAGAAATTATGTCTTCGTTCGATATCCCAGAATACTTTGTGATCTTAGTGCGACGGTATGCACTGCTAGTGGCGGGAAAGGCGTGAAAGAATTTCAAGAGCACCCTTGTCAAGAAATATGTCAATAAGGATAGGACTCCCTTCTCTATGTACGAGTTCATTACTGAGGATGTATGGCAAAATTTTGTTGAGGCGAAGACGATGGATGAATTCGTGCGTCAAAGTGAAGCCCACAAGGCCCTGCAAGCAAGGAGCACCCACCCCCACAGACTTGGCACCGCTGGATACGCGGGGAAGAGGGACCAATGGGAGAGGGAGGACGAGGAGGCCTGTGTGCCATTTGCATGTATCGTTGACCGACGCGCCAGAGACTGGCTGAGAGCAAGGTTAAGTGCCACGTCTTCCGACACCGTCTCCTTTACAAACCCCGCGGACGAGGAAGTCTGCCAACGACTGGTAAGATATCGGACTTCCAATTTTGTACGTAATTAGTTCTTAATTTCGTAAGTGAATTAACTTTTCAAGATCTTGCAGGTAGCGTTGAGTACACAATCTTCCGAGGGCACTTTTTTGCTAGACAGGGAGAAAGATGTACTCTCCACAGCCTTGGAAAACAAGGAACACCCTGGTCGCACGCGAGGCGTTGGGGTTTTTGTTCCTTGGAAGTCAGGATTTCCAGGCGACTCAGACAAATACCGGAGTAGGAAGAGAACCAAAGCAGAGAGAGAGGAACGACTGGTACAAAGGATTGAGGAAAGACTAAGAGAATAATTCAACAATAAGATAAAAAAAACCTCGAGAAAAGGCTCAATAATCAGGCTGCGCAAGTCCCAGATGTATGTGGGCAAATCAGCCCCACTACCAAAAAGAGCAGCTGTGCATCTGCCACTCCCACAGCTGAAATGAGAAATCTCCTGTCTGTGACATCAAGGTACTTATATATATGTCTTGAATGCTCCATACAAATAGCTATTGGACAAAGTAGCTAATTGTGTACCGTTATGTAGGTGGCCACGCGGTGCACTCTCCAAGTGAGACTTGTCCATGGTGCCACTCTTATTCCGGCTGCTTCGGGGGTCGCGTTTCCGTTTATTGAAGGGGCACTGGTGCACGGCACCCTTGTGGCACAGGGATTCACGAAGGTTAGTGTGGACGGTGTAAACGATAATTTCAAGACCGTCCCACTACCGATGCCCCCAAACGACGAGATTGTGACACTGGGGGACGCCATTCACACTTTTATCCAGTGGCCCAGCAGCGACATCTCCCTGGACGCCCGTCCTCCATCACCGGAGCTTCCCCAACTGCCTGAGCCATATGATGCAACCCAGCAGAGCACCAAATCGGCTCCCGTGCCCCCTGCATCAAAGGACATTCAGTGGGATGGTGCCCACTCGTCTCCCGTGCAGACTCCTTATGGCAGAAAAAAAGTCAAGGGCAAAGCGAAGCAAATCACGAAGAAATTGGACTATCCAATTGCCCCGCTGGCCCGAGTATACCAGCTAGGAGAGCCTTTTGTAACAGGAGAATGCATGAAGAACCTTTCTATTGCTTGCGTCAGATTGCAGAATTGGTGCATACAACAGGCTAAAAAGCCAGTGAAAGATCGCATAACGAGTATATCAGTCAGTTTCAAGTATGAGCATCTATTCAACGAGTCATCGGGGGGATTCTTCACAGCCGACTTCAATGACATTTTTGACGTCTTCAACCTCGATGCCCTCGACGCCGCGCTCTTGAGATGCTGGACATTGTAAGTGTGTGCATTCACATTCTACATTCATGTAATATCGATAAAAGTCATATATATATATATGACTCAATGCTTTCGTATATTTAGATACATGATCCGGGAAGCAAGACAGAACGAACAACCGGTGGGTTTCCTGAACCCACACATAGTCTCTAAGAAAACAATGGACAGAGATTACGGATTTATCGATAAATACGTCGGAGAGGCCTTGGCGGCTCAAAAAGATAAAGAGTTCATACTTTTACCACACAACCCAGGGTAAATGCTAGTTTGATTTGCACTATGCTCGCAACTCTGTTCTGTTAATTGACCATGCCGACATACCTGTGTAGGTTTCACTGGGTTCTCATTGTAATTCATCCATCGACGAATCGGGTTATTTACCTTGATTCCTTACAGAGTGGTAGCCACGACTTATAACCTAGCGCAAAATTTATCACCAGGTAATTAATCACGTTTCCTCCAAAGATAACATGGTCATGTAGGTTGTTCAAACGTGTATGTTTCTCCTGGAATAGCTGAGGCTAACCTCTTGCAATCACGTAGCGCGTTCAAAGTGTACAAAGCTTATGGAGGGCCTTCTGGCAAGGACAGGTCGAAGTTGAATCATGATTTTAAGTTTTCGGTATCTGCTGGAACTAACCAAATCTATATTTGTAGTGCCACCAGCAGGGAAAGGGAAATAACCGTTGTGAATTTTACGTTTTCCACAACATGGAACTCCTTGTCACTAAGAAAACGTCCAATCGGGTAACAACTGCGTTGGAAGAGGCTGATCTAGAGCGAATTCGAGGACAGCTTTGTGCCTTCTTGCTCAGTCAAGTTTTACACAAAAAATGCGAGTTCCACGCTGCCGTATAACTTGAGGAGTCATATTTTTTCTGAATTACCATTTGGGTTAATTGTCAAACTTGTGTTATGAATTTGTAAATTGTAGTTGTGTATTCTATTAATTGGTTAATGCTATTGAGTTACATTTGGTTAATATATCTGAGTTCATTTCTAAAATGGTTGTAATGTTTTTGTAACATGAGTTTAGTTATTCTGTAATCTGCTTTTTTCCAGAGGGCGTGGCTAGCATTTCCTGAGGCTAGCCAATAAATAGAGAAATGGTTGCTGTTGAAGTCTTATCACGAGCGGTTTTTAATTAAAACCGATCGTGATATAAAATGTAACGAGCGGTTTAAAATTAAAACCGTCTGTGATGTAATGATGTAATAGACGGTTTCAAACAAAAACCGTCTGTGATATCATCACATCACAGACAGTTTTTAAATAAAACCGTCTGTGATATGATAATATCACAGACGGTTTTAGTTGAAAACCATCTGTGATATATTCTATCACAGACGGTTTGATATGCCGTAACATCACTGACACATGGTTACAGACGGTTCGAGAAACCGTCTGTGATGACGATTCCGAACCGTCTGTGATAAGCTTTTCTGTAGTAGTGAGTAAATTGAATTAAGTACTTTTCTATCTATCTAGGACTGCCAAATTAAGGTTTTATATATCCGTCCCTGGCTTTTTGTACTAAGGGGCACTCCGCAAATCTGATAATATGTGATCCATCCGTGAAAAGAATCATCTCTGACCTAGAAATTGTTATTAGAGAAAATTGAGCATTTGCCACTCCAAAGATCTGAGATTGAGAATTTGCCACCCAAAATATTTTTCCAAAGGATTTGCCACTCAAAGCTTGAAATACTTGTGCTTTGCCACTCCTATTGTATTCCTGCATTTCTTTCTTTCTCTCTTTTTTTTTGCTCGAAATTATATATGAAAAGATGATTTTGCCCCTGACCCGTATGTCCTTACCAGACCGCACAGAACTTCTCGTACATCACAGCCAAATCGCGGTAGTGAACTGTTCTAGTATAATACTAGATGACTGACCGCGGCGTGCCACGCCGCCACTGCTGTCCCCTATGCGAGCAAATCGAGAAAACGTTGAAAGGATATAAACGTGTTTACGCACTTTTTTTGCATTTATTTGAGATCCTTTCACGAAAGATCCGCGATTCGGCTGAACCGAAAGGTCTTTTTGCGAAAAATGGCCGAAAGGATCTAAACGTAATTACGCATTTTTGACATTTATTTGGGGTCCTTTCATGAAGGATCTGCGATTTCGCTGAAACGAAAGATCCTTTTCGTAAAAAAGGCTGAAAGAACCTAAACGTAATTATATATTTTTTCGAGAAGCTTTCACGGAGGGAGGACACGTGGGCACGCTCTCTTTCTAGGAAACCTCTGGAGTATAATATAGGTAGTACTAGTCATGTGCCCGTACGTTGCAACGAAAACTCAATATGCGACAAAAAAATTTATTTGTAAATAATACTAACTTTAGTTATGTTTCAATAGTAGAAAAAGTTTGTTCCTCCGAAGAGATTTAACTATCGGGTTAAATCCTCTTCCATCTCAACCGTTCATGTTAGATCCAATGAATCAAGTACTCTGAAGGAGAACGGACGACCACTACCAACTCTTAATTAGAATTAGTAGAGAGATATCAATCCTTACCATTGAAGGAGGAGAAAGTTATTGCCTTCCTCTTGCAGGAAATCTTCTTGCTTCTTGCGCGCAGCCTTTCACTTCTCTTCTCTTCCTGCGTGTGTCTCCACTACCGACCGGCCTATCCTCCTGGAGATGAGAGTGGGTGCCCTCTAATAGGGAGTAGATGAAAGTAGAAGACAGCTTACGCAGGCGGATGGAAGCCAGGTCTCTCCGACATCTTCGTGATTGGCACGTGATTCTTTCCTTTTAATCTATGTATTTCCAGATATGATGAGATAGAATTCCCGTGTTATGGGATATGGTGAGTATATCCTTCTATCCATGCATGACATGATGAGAAAATCCTTCCATTTATAAGATATATGAATAACATCCTTCCATAGTAAGAACATGTGAATAGAGATATGCTAAAATAATATTTCTATTCAAAAAAGATATGATAAAATCCTTCCATCTAAGATATGATTAAATCATCTACTATCTCAGTCGTTCATGTCAGATCCAATGAATCAGATACTCTAGAGGAGAACGAACCATTACCATCAACTTCTAATTAGAAGCAGTAGAGATGTGTGTATTATGCAACTGAACATCCGGACCAAAATTCTTGTAGTAAATCTTAGGTAGCAACAGCCACCAACTTAATTGATGGAAATGGAAGTGGAACCACAACAACGTGTGAAGTTGAGCGACGACAGAACATTGTCCTGCACTTGGAATTATAAAAGCTGCAAGCATCGATCCAAACAAACGACGAAAAGAAAGAAACGGGATGCATGAAAATAAAAAAACGACAACGTACGAGAGTAGCCACACCTCTGGGGAATGCAAATGTCCTATCCATAGGGTGTACTACCCCGTCATCTACCATACACAATGTTTCAAGATGCACGTATACACCTACCTTCTCTTTGTATCATATCATATCACTACTACACAAAAGCATATCACAGACGGTTCAAAAATCTCATCACAGACGATTTTTTGAACCATCTGTAAACATGTGTCAGTGATAAGAAAAGTACATCACAGACGATTTTTGAACCGTTAGTGAAAATTAACATCACAAATGGTTCTAACTTAGAACCGTCTGTGATGAGTCCTCATCATAGATGGTTCTAGGTTACAACTATCTGTGATGTGGGATCATCACAGACGGTTCTAGTCTAGAACCGTCTGTGATGAGGGCTCATCATAGACTGTCCTAATTTAGAACCGCCTGTGATATGCCCTTGTCACACTAGATGACATGCCCTCTAAAACAAAAAAATTATGTAAAAATATAGAACAATATGCTTTATTATTCAAGATACTGTCTAAAGTTGTATAATGTAATGAAAATACTATATTAAGATGTATTGAACAGAATACAATAAAGGATTTTAGTTAACACACTTCAACATATGTGAGAAGCATACTCGAATAGAAATAAATATCCATCAACTATATACACAACAAGCTACACCATAAGTATTTAGCTAAGTATTCAAATTTATCATGATTTACTATGACTTGGATAGCCCAATTTTACCATGACTTAGGATAGCCCAAATTCGGAGTATCCAAGTCATGGTAAATTCGGAGTATCCAAGCCATTCACATTATTGAGAGTAGAGTACCACCGCCTCCAAGATACAAGAACACAAACAAAGAGCACATGTAAGAGTCCATGGCATGAGCAGTATAGGAATGACCATGTAAGAGCGTTGTAAGCTGGACCATGGTATGAGCATGCCGCTAATGATATCACCAGTACACCAACCAGCGTGGGCGGAGCCGAGGGAGACGAAGTCGACACGGGCGAATCTGGCTGGGACGAAGCCGACGCGGGCGGATCCGACCAAGATGAAGCCGGCGCGGGCGGAGCTGGGCGACACCGGGGAGAGATCGGCCGGGGCGATGTGTGGTGCTGGGAGAGACTAGGGCGGAGGGAGGCGCGGGCTAGGGCTGGGTAGGCGCAGGCTAGGGCTAGGGTGGAGGGAGGCTAGGCGTGGAGAGGATAGGGCTAGGTTTAGGGTGGAGGCCAACGGCGGCAAAGGCTAGGGCAGAGGCGGACGGTGGCATGGGCTAGGGCTAGGGTGGCACGGCAAAGAGACAAGGGCAGGGCGCAGCAAAGAGAGGAGGTCAGGAAACCCTAAAAATACAGAGGAGGTCACTCTCTGTACTTATTTCCTAAAAATAGTCATCACAGACGGTTTTTAGTTAAAATCGTCTGTGATGAGGGGCACATCACAGACGGTTTTAGCCAAAAACCGTCTGTGATAGTCCCCTCCTCATCATTGTCGGTTTTTGACTAAAACCGTCTGTGATGTGCCCCTTATCATAGACGATTTTAGCCAAAAACCGTTTATGATATTCCCCCTCTCATCATCACAGACGGGTTTAGCCAAAAACAGTCTGTAATTTGTCCGAGAGTCATTACTGATTGTTTTTGCAAAAAATCGTCTATGATGATACCTCATCATAGATGGTTTTTGAACACCGTCAGTGATAAGGGGCTTAATATAAGTTCTTTTTTTAGTAGTGTATAAAATCTACTGATCTTGGAGAAGTATGGAAGACCGGTCGCTTCTTAGCCCACACATCCCTCCATGTCAACTTCTGATCTCCCACCCTATCTGCCCTTTTCCCATATCCCCTTCTGCGGTAAAGACTACCTCGATGAGTTCTAATGGATTGCCCTGGAAGTTGCCATCTTGCTCTCCCCGCACAGGTAGCTTTGTTTGAGCTACCGATTGAACGCTAGGTGAGTAGAATAAGACTTAGCAGCCGGGACTCCATGGAGGCCACGATTGCCCCATCTCTGCCATATCCATGATGCCACACCTGCCCCCCACTAAGAGCTTCAGAGTTCAAACAGTATTCCATTGCATCACTAATGACGCAGCAAAGCTTTTACAAAGCCATTTATGAGTCCTGTTTAGAGATATACGCATTGTGAACATGGTGTATGGTCACTTTATTCTTGATAATTCTTTGAGATTTTTTTCTAGCTTTACAAATCAGTTATCATTTCACATGTTTCTGTTATTTCCATTAATAAGTTGGCCTTTAGAAAATGCATGTACAGATTGCTAGATAATCTTTGTTTACCGAACAACTGCTATGCGAGCAGATTGTTCCGCAAATTGTGAACTACAATGCTAGTCAATGATCATGGTGTCATTGCAAAAAAAATTAATGTGGTTCCGTGCATGTTAATTTCATGTTTAATTTCACATACTCTTATTGTTGGCTCAGTTTATTTCGGTTCAATGCATTGTCAGCTTTAGTGTTACTTTAGGCATTTGTTTGGGCTTCTTTCAAGCTTCAAATTATGTATTTTTGGGGGGAGTATGTTATACTCTAGCACCCCTTCTTATACGTAGCAGTCCTAGATCAGATTAAAGTTTTGTAAGATTTAGCATGAGAGTCCACAGTTTTAAAAACGAAGACGATGAATCTCGTAGAGATAACAAAAATAATAACATTAAATCAACCATCACGACAGAGAAATTTTAGCGAAACCGACCACAAATTCTTTAAGCACAACCTTAAAAGAGTATAAGGGATTGTCGCTCTCTCGTAACCCTTTTGAACCTTTTAGGATTCTCAAATTCTTGCCCTGTATAATAATCTAGTATTAAAGAATAACTTAGACTCTAATCCTCTCGTGCATCTCTTGCTTTGGATGAGTTGTTTTGTGGCTTCTTTGTTGCTTGGGATCTCTATGACCAACCCATGGGTTTACATTGCCCCGTTAGTTCTCCTCCAAAGCAAGTAGGAATTCTAATCCTATTAAGATTCATCTAGCACATCTTTCCAAAATCCTAAAAGATTACATGTATCACCATAATTAACAATCTCCATCTTGACTCTTATCCGTTGAAGTCACCGTGGTCCTCTAAGAACTCGCTCCAACTCGGCTCCGTATTTTTTTTAAATTTTCTTCCCACCTTTGGGAGTGCCCCCATCACATGGACTTATGCACACATCACCGTAGTGTGCGTATTGGTGTTTGGGTTTGGTCTTCTGAACCCTCCACCTGAGAGCTTTTTTTGTCTAATTTGGCTAACCACACCTCCTATTCCTACGCCATCCATGTCATAGGTTTGTACCGCCTCGTCTTCCTTCTTTCAACAGCTCGCGCAATCTCGAACAATCCTTTATCATATGACCTTCTTCGTCACATACATATCATACATGTATATCCTTGCTCTTGCCCTTCTTTATGTAACTCTTGCTTTTAACTGCAACACCTACTGCAGCCAATGCTTAACACCCAAAGATGAATATTTCGATAGCTTTTTCAAGAACTCTGTGTCCAACAGATATGCCCATTAAAGTTGAGAGTGTTTTTCCCGACAAGAATGTTCATCACTAATTGCTTCCATGATGGTGGTAGAGATGATACCGATATGACGAATTTATTGTTCTCAATTTTGTCATCCAAACTAATCAGCTGTGTGGTAAGCTTGTTGAAGATATTTAAACGGTCAATGAACTGTGTACTTCCTCTATGCATAGCCTGTACAGTTGTCGCTTTAGCATCAGTGATTTGTTAGCGACTTTGCCATATACAATTCTTCTAAGTCCTATAATTTCTTCGACGGATTCTCCTTGATCACCAAGTACTTTACCTCATCGAAAAGACATAGAAGGATTGTACTAGTAGTCTTCCATTCCCTCACCTTCCGGTCTTCAGCAGACGTCTTTTCCGGTTTGTCCCCTTTAAGCGCACGATTGACTCTTGTTGGACAAAGACATCCTTCACCACACATTGCCACTGTAAGGCCCCCATTTTTGATAATAAATATCAATAATGGGTATCATGTGCATATTGTACTAGTCCCATGATTAGTGGCTAGTACGCATATTTACAAATTGATATCACAATCATACATAGACTTTATTACAACAGCAGTAGCAAGTTACATAGGGTTCTTACAATACCAAAAGTAAAATACTGTAGTGGAGACAACCATCTTGTAGTATGCCTTTTAACCCATTATCCCCACAAGCAACTGACAAGGTAAAATCATAGTAAAATTCATCGTTAAAATCCCCGAATCCTGCATCGTAATATGTGTCGTCTGGATATTCTAAGTCTTCACCTAAAAATATCAACATAGGCAAGTTGAGTACTTGCGTACTCGCAAGATTTTTGCAAATCCTAAATTTACATGCTGGCCATTTCAAAGGAAAGGCTTCTACAGTCAATTTGCATAAAGTCAGTTTGAAATGTAAATATAGAATAGTAGATTGCAAACAGAATTTTAAGTAAAAGCAGTTTCATAGGTAGAATAACAGTATGTAAATACGAATAAGTGAAATCACGAACTGGGTATCATAACCATATCCACGAACCATTTTCCATCAACACATGGAAGAAATCACCGACACACGGTAGAAATCAGATTTTATGAAAATAAAAATATTTAACTATGAGATGACTTTACCAAGTGCCCATGACCGCGGACGCGGCTAATCGATTAGTTTTACACTCTGTAGAGGTGTACAGCTTTCCCCACAAGAAATGATCAACCTCTTTTGCCAGGCCAGTAACACACTTCCTTTAGTGTGTCAGCAACGAGATCATAGTATAACCATTACATTACTCAATCCTAACTTTGCACTAGCACGATGACGTTAAACCCATACTATGGTATAAATGTTTGTACAGTCACTGCATAGTAAAGGTTAAGCGTATCCATAGCATGGCGTTCACCGTTGTATCAACGTGACTCCCAACACCTCGGTGTGGGCGCCCCTCCGAGCAACCAGTCACTGAAGAAGCCCGTACTACTCCAGCCTACCAATGTGCAAAGCTAGTTTTAAGTAATTTAATAGGTTAAGGCTGTCCTATACCAGCACTTGTAGTTGTATGATAATTCTTGGCCTGAAAACAACCCATAGTTCGGTCCTTAATCCGATACGGGCAATAATCTCCCCCTACACTACGTACAAGTCTCTTGTACACCTGGCTATTGCCAATAATTGTCCGCATCAAAACCATAGTTTTATTTTTATTTTTGATCAAAGTATCAACCATAAACAAAGGTCAAACCCATTAAATGTCATATACAACATTTTTAATCATGTCAAAGTTTTTGTGTTTCTTTAAGCATGGCTAAGCATGACACTAAGTGTGAGTAACCCAAATTGACATCAAGTACTGTCTATGTTATTCTAGGGTTATCAAGGTTCACAAATCCAGACTTATCAAGGAAGTTCTATAAAACTACAGGTACAACTACCATTACCCACGAAATAGCAGACTTTTAATAAAAGTAATGCATGCAGTAAAACATTTAACGAAAACATTTATAAAACTGTGATCAATATGATCAAAAGGGGTGATTGCCTTGTTGATTATCCTCGTAGCCAAATTCTTGATCGTTGAGACTACCTCGGGTTCGTCGGGTTCTACACGTCGTTTAATAATAGCATAACAAATAATAAATTTCAATAGGGCAAAAAGAAATCTATGGAAAAATTTAAATAAAACAATTTCATAAATCAGGAATGAATGCATGGATTATTTATTCCTATTCTACAATTTAAAGGATTAAATTTATTTGGATTAATATTGAATTACTTTACTATATATTTATTAACTCAAAATTTTCTTATAACAAACCCTAAGTATTTTTACATATTCAGCTTCTTAGGACTTCCAGGAGGCTAAAAAAATTAATTTTACTCAATTTGCAGATCATTTGCAAAAATTCTATGAATGCCATATTTTAACTTCTTTCTTTAAATTTAAATGGAATTAATTTTCAAAATATTTTTTCATATTCTGAATCTTCATGATTTACCATGAATTTAGAAATTTATTTTATCTTATTTGGCTTGATGGTTCAAAAGTTATAAGCATTTGAATATTCTAGGTTTTGGGAAAACACTAAAATCAGGAAATTGCCGAAAATAGAAAGTGCGCTTTCGCGATGAAAAGGCATTTTCCATTTTTGGGTTGCGTCCGGCTGAGGTGCTGACGGCCGGGCCCAGATGGCAACGACACTCCACGCCACGTGGTATCGACGACGGGCGGCGCCTTCTTGCGGTGACAATGGTCCGCAACTCAATGATCGAAGGCTGTCGACCGACGGCGGGCCCGGCCGTAGCGAGCTGGCCGCATGCGTGCAAGACTGACACGTGGGACCCGCACGAGCTACGCAATACGTGCGACTGATTGGCGGGACCAGCGCAATAGTGAAACAGGCGCATCATGCGACTGCCAAGCGGGCCCCAACTGGCAGTGACTCGAAACAGAGGCGACGATGCCGAAGCTCGTCGGCGGCAAACTAGCACTGGAGCGACGGAATCGGTTCCACCATGAGCATCAACTCGATCACGCACACACGAGGATGGTGTTGGTTCGGTCGGAAGTGGCCGGGAAGTTGGTCGCCACCGGAGGGAGGCAGCGGAGGCCATGGCCGGCAAGCGACAAAGCAAAAATAGTGAATTTCTCTACTCTTCAACACCCAAGTTAGCATTAGATGATGATATGGAACTCATTTTGAGGTTTGGCCAAGAAAAAGTGCATTGGGAAAGGGGTTCTCACCGAGCGGGTGTGGCGACGGAAGGAGTTGGGCGGCGTGAAGGTTTGCCGGAGAAGAAGAGCTTCAAATACTGGTGGAGAAAGGTTCCAAGTGCTACGAGGAGGCTCTGGACCAGGTGGTTTGGGTTGAGGTTCACCGGAGTAGAAGATTAAGGTTTTCCCCCTTTCTACTGGTTTCGCCAGAGCTGGAAGGGATGAGGCAGTTTCGCGCGGTGTTTTGGCTATGTTGAGCTGCTCTAAAGGAATGTGAGTGATTAGGGAGACTATGATGTGCTTAAATAGATGGCCAAGGCGGTGGAAGCAGGGTTTGAATGTGATTGGAATTGCGGCAGCGAGTATGGTTTCTCGGCTGAGTCTGCGCAAATTCAAATGAGAAGATAGCCGAGACAGAGCTCTGGCAGGGGTGACAAGCTGGTGCTTCGGGAGACGAGTTACAGCGCAGATGAGACAAGGAAGAGAGGCGGCGCGGCTGAGCTGGGCGCAGGCGCGAGAGAGAGCAGAGAGGAGAGGAAGAGGGGAGAAAGCTCGGGGGAGGTGGCTGACGTGTGGGGGTGAATCGACAGAGAGAGAAGGAAAATCTAGTCGGCACAGGACAGCTAGACTTGCTGGGCCCACACGTCAGTGAAACTCAAGAGTAAACCGAACGAGAGTTCTGGACAGGCTGAGGTAAATGCATTGAATTGGAATAGCTGAAAAAGCTAGAAATTTTATACAGATTTTTGTAGAGGTCGGCAAGGCAGAGATAGAGTTCTAGTAAAATTTTCAGGTAAAAAATATGGGTAAAAATATTGCTAAAAATCTGACAATGCACAACTATTAATTTCTACTAATTCTGGTTTTTATTTAATTGAGGGTGAAGATCATATTATTATTTTATGATACTTTTTGAGAGAGTTTGGAAAAGTATTATTTATCTTGAGTAAAATGTTCATATTTTTATATTTGATATTTTATTTTTAATAATTCTGACATTACTATTTTTAGTTTTTTCAACTTTTCTGTTTCTGAATTTTTAAAATTATCTTGATATAATCTACAGATATTTCTGCAAAGATCATGAGGTCGTCATGGTAAAAATATTATCTTGATATAATCTACTGATATTTCTGCAAAGATTTACCATGTCTCTGACTGAGATATGTTTGCATAATTATCTTTTCTTTTTATTATATTTTATTGCTCCAGATCACCACCAACTGAAAATTCAAGATCCTGGATGGATCTAGACTTTATTTCGGATTTTTACAGATTTTTCATAATTTTAGGTTTTTACATTTTTACTTTTACCATTTACCATATAGTTCATTTGGATTTCTTTTAATAGGAAAAAGCCAAAAAGAATTTATTTAATTCAGAAAAACCAGAAAATACAAAAATAAATAACATGAATATTTTTGATATTATATTGCTCGTTTTATTAAATTTTGGGCTATTACAGCCACATGCTGAAATTTCTTTTGCCTTTAAATTTCTCCACTTGATTCCACATTGTCGACATCGATATTGATTTTGTGCCACCTGACGCTTTACCGGTTTTCTCACAAATCTGATTAATTAGGCCTTGGCTCTGATACCACTTATTACACTCTGATACTCCTTACGTGCAGCAGCCCCTAGATCGAATCAGAGTTTTGTGAAATATAGCACGAGCGTGCATAGTCTCAAGAACGAAGAAGATAAATCTTGTAGAGATAACCAAAGTAACGACGTTGAAACGACCACCACAAGAGAGAAAAGATTTGGCGAAGCTGGCTGTAAATTTTTTAAACACAACCTCAAAAGAGTACAATGGATTGTCGCCTCTCATAATCCTCTTGAACCTTATAGAATCATTGGATCCTTGCCCTACACAATAATTTAGTGCTAATGAATAATCTGGCATATAATTCTCTCGTGCCTATCTTATTTTGGATGAGTTGATTTGTGATTTCTTGGTTGCTTAGGTTCTCTATGACCACCCTATGGATTTGTACAACACCTTAATTTTGCTCTAAAATAGGAATGCTAATCCTGCTAGGATTCATCTAGCACACCTTTTCAAATCCTAAAAGACTATGTGTCACCGCAATTAACAGAGTATTTGGTCCATGTGCAAACCATCCATTATGCAGATTTTATATTTATCAACATGAAACCCTTTATAGCTAAATGGCAAGCCTATAAGAATGCCCTTCTTGCTTAATTCATTTTGTACTCGGTGAGATTTCCTTGTGTTCTTTAGGGTGTGTTTGGTTGCATGTACCAAGTGGTATATGTATGAGATTGTTCAAAAAAAATCATCAATGTGTTTGGTTACTTGAATGGAATCATCCCATCCTAGATGATAGAATACAAATTTAAAGAATATTTTCTATAGATACTGAACCATTCTATTCACTCAAAATAATAGAATCAAATAGTACAGAACCATCCTCTCCCATTCAACCTCATTCACCAACCAAACACATCGTATATACGTGTGTATCGTATTTCACGGTGGCCTTGCTGAGTTGAGCGGACCTTGAGCTTCTCAGTCTGGTACATCGCGTTCTTGCGCTCGACCTCCATCTGGAGCCCGGCCTTGGCCGCCTCGACATCGGCCACCTTGACCAGCTTCTCCCACCTGGCTTTCTTCATCGCCAGCCCGGTCTTTGCCGCGGCGATGTCGACTGCAAGTACTCGTGCCCGGGCACGTCGACGAGCTGCTTGACGTTGGCATCGTAGATGTAGAGGACAAACTTGTCAAGATCATGCTGCACTTTGTCGAGCACGGCCTGCTGCTTAAACTTTTTGGTGGTCTGGAATATCTCTTCCGTGGTCATGCCCGAGGCGAGCACGCGGGTCTGGCCCTTGATGACTCCCTTCACGAGCTTGGGGACGATCAATCAATTCAACATAGCTACGCTCGTATGATGTTAGTGTAGACTGTACAGTGGAAGGTAGCAGGAACCGATATCTCGTAGCTTTTTTCACGGACGACTCAGATCAATATAGATGAGCCTGATATTCATTGAAGCAATGAAAGATTGATGTGCTGTCATCATTTTTTTTCTTCAGAAACGATATAGATCAAACATCCACAGTGTACCTGATTTTTTTTTTGTGGATAAGTAGAGAAAAAAAAACAGATTTCATTAAGGAGGCCAGATAATAAACAGAGTTGAGCTCCTGGAAGAAAAACCAGCGACAAATAATCCCCAAGACTTTCCAGGACTTGACGCGAATGGTGTGTTAAGTCAAACTCATTCTCAACCTTCGATAGAAGTTTACACAGGTTTTCCTTTCTTATTTCAAGGACTAAACTACTCACAGCTCAGACTATTCTCACATAACCTAACAACAGAGCTAACTAGAGGAAGGGAAAAAAAACATCAGTGAAGGATGAAATATGATTACTTAAACTTTCTCTTATTTCAAGATTTGTACAATTTGTATTGAGAGAGTGATACATAGATACGCTACTGTTCAATATGAGCACGTGTAGCTGGAGCTTAACCAGTTCGGCCTCGTCATCTACAGTGCCAACGTCGACTCGCCGGCTTACGAGTGCTTGTCGTACCTGAGGCAGAGGGGCAAGGTCCTGACCAAGGATGAGATCATGAGACGAGCGATAAGGAGCGCGAGAGGAGGTGAGGAAGCGGCACGGCTAGCTCGGCGAAGGTGGACGCAGACGTCGCGGAGACGAAGGTGTTCGCGGTACAGCAGCAACCGGCAGGGGCTCGGGCTCGATGAGCAGGTCTCGGATCGGGGTGCGCAAGCGGAGGTGACATTGTTCGAGAATGAGAGGGAGGCGAACCGGCGGAGATTGCCGGCTCGCCGGAGCGAAGGCCTGGTGGCACGATCAGGTGAACGGGGCTTGCTTGACTCTGATTAGAATTGGACTGGCAGTGTAGGGGGGAAATATATATGGTACTAGTGCTAGTTCATGCGTACAGATCTTCTACTATATACTAAATTCGATATGAACAATCCATTTTTCGTTCAATAGATCAGATTAACTAATATTTATAGCTAAATGATTAGATCTGATTTCTACAACCCATATATACTTAATAATGCATGGGACGGGACGGAGATACCTCCCGGACCGTGCGGCACCGGCTGCCTTGCACGCCGGAGCAGCGGGCTGCAGCTAAGCGTGAGTGGATTGTGATCGTGTACGTGTCAAAAGGTAAGGCCCAACCTTGTGTTGCCCCGCACAAGAACGTTCTTCACAACAAAAACAGTAAAACCAACTGGAGCTGGGAAAGAAAGAAAGCTCGTCAAAGACTAAACAGGCTTTAACTTGCAACGTGCTTCTAGAAACAGGAGAGTTTCGGCTAATTGAGATGTAGTCGGAATGGCAACAGTATGACAAATCGCCGAAGCAAATCAATGGCAGCACGAGGCGCCAAGCTACCCTGATCACGTCTCTACGTTCTGTACCACAAACCGGTTACTCCTCCGGGTCGCAAATAGTCATTGTTTTAAGCATCACCACAAGCTTTGACCACTAATTTCTGTTATAATATATTTATAAAACCTAATAAAATTATAATATTAGGAAAGTACTTTTCAAGACAAATTTAGATTTTCTTGTATCTGATTTAAATATTTAAAAAGATATTGAGTCAAAGTTTCGAACCAAATATTTATGACCGGAGGGAATACTTAAGATGAAAATGGTTTCCATATCAGCAAGCCAGCACCAAATCAAAACAAGAGCTCTTATCCTGTCTAGGATCATAAACTTTACCATCAGACGGTCACAACAGAATTCGATAGATGAAACGCAGCCATTCAAGGTTGACACAAGCTCGCAGTATCGGCTAAACAAAGCGTGTTCTAAAGAATCACACTATTCCTGTGAACTACTCTGGTACTTTTACACCTAGTTCCTAATAGACAAAGTTCCAAAACATCACACTATTCCTATGAACAGCACTGTTACTTTTACACCTATTTCCTGATAGATCTATCAACCTGAAAGTTAATCCTTTAATGGCCACCAACGTAACATGTTATACGTAAGACAATTTGCACCCTTGAATAAAAATCAACAGCAAAAAACACAATTATTTCCAAAACTCACGACAAAATAGCCAACACGTTCAATTGTATGACCAAGTAAATAGCAGAATAAGTAGACCAAGTGATGCCATGTGAGATCAGAGCATCAATTCACCAATACCAACTAAAAAAACAAATGCAACTGACAGATCTTATAAATCTATGAAGTCAGCTGCAACTCAATCAACCGTTTGATCCACCCCTCTAATCATAACGTATTTGTACATCACTAAATTTACATTGCATGGAAGAAACGCAACCATCATAAGTAGATCCATATTAACAGGACCTCACAAAAACCAACTTGTAAAACACCACAATTCATGCAGAATCACATGAAGTGTTCTATGAATTATGTGGATTGTAGTATTGTGCAAATTGTTACTTCTACACCCTAATGAACTTATCCTTTCAAGATCATCCACACAGCATCATTGTAAAAAAAAAGTACAACAAAGGAAATACCATGGATGCAAAAACAGGCTTAAGAAAACTATACATTTGCTGAAATAAACTAGAACAACATGAACAATAACGAACGCAAGACATCCAGTTAATCTTCAAGGACTCATATTTCATTTAACTAAAGCGCAGTTACCGAACATGCAACAGCAAAAAGTTCAGTGAAACCAAGCAATACAAAATTCAGAGTCATCTCAGGAGCCTAGAAAACAATGTGACATTCTGCAATATTAGCAACACTACCCAACACAATTAAGTAAACTCCAGTTTATAATGCACACTAGAGAAAACAGTTAATACCATCAAAACTACATAAACCACCCGGGGGTCAAATGACTGTAAAATGGGATCCTAACTTGCAAGAGGCGACCTAGAATGAGATGCCATTACCCTCTGTGAAATCAACAGAAACTACATGGCAATAACATTTAGCAAATTTCGTTATCAAGTCACACCACCAATGACCCTATTTGACATTAGTATAATGCTATGCTATTCTAGATCTAACAACATGCAATTCCAAACATCGACTAATTTGGTAAAACACAAACCTAAACTATAAAAAGCATACGAAGACAGATACATCAGACGCATTGCATTCAATGAACAAACAGATAGGGCAACACAACAGGTAGCAACATCTCATTGTAATATACCAAATCACTTGAGATTTCATCACTGCGATAATATAAAAACTCTGTCCATGATACGCAGACCGGAACACTTGAGAGTTTAAAGCATAAGTTCAAAATCTTACTCGCCACAAAAGCAATCACAGATCCAAAACAACTAAAACTTGGTAGCATAACTACGAGAGGCGATGAGATAAGACATAACCACTGGGCTGGAGAGCGGGATCTAGACGCGGTCGCGGCGGGGGCCGCCGTACGGCGGACGGTTGTAGGCGGGGGCGGAGGAGACGACGTCGGCCTGGCGCTCGACGCCCGGGAGGTCGGACATGCCGAGGGCGGCAAGCATCTCGATGGTCTCCTTGTCGACGCGGATCTCCTCGACCTCGAGCGCCGACTTCTCCGGGACGAAGTCCATGCGGCGCTCGCGCTCCTCCTCCTGCAGCTTGAGCGAGATGCCGCGGACGGGGCCGCGCTGGATCCTGCGCATCAGGTGCGTGGTGAAGCCGGCCACCTTGTTACGCAGCCGCTTCGAGGGGAGGATGGATACCTCCTCGAGCACCTTCTTGTTGATGTGGAAGTCGAGGGTCATGCGAGAGTAGTACTTCTCGATGACCTGCCGGGAGGTCTTCTTCACGGTCTTGGTGCGGACGCGCCCCATAGCTGGTGGCCGGCTGCGGCTCCCTCCTCTTCTCCGGCGGCGGCGGCTGGGCACTGGTTTGCGGTGGCTGTGCCGGCGGCGGGACGATTAGGGCAGGGTTTTGGGGGAGCGGGAGATGGGGAACTACTTATAAGGGAGGCGGCGGTGTGGGGGCTAGGGTTTCGGGGTGAAATGCAGATCTCAGCCGTTGCCTTGTGATGGGCGGACGAGATCAAGATCAAACTTTGCTGGGTTGATCTGTTCTCTCTCAGAAGTTCTCTATCTTTTTCTCATTCCGATGCCCATGAGGGATGATTTTGGGCTGAATTTTATTGGGCCGTACGGCCCACATATCCAAAGCATATTCGTTAGTTTTTTTTTTTTGCTATTTTCATTCTTTAGTGTTGAGGAAACGGATCCCTTTCCTGTGCACTAGTGTAGTGTTTTTATCTGTCTCCCACTCGCAATCATCACATCGAATTTTTTTATCTTAATCCTCAAAAGAAAATCTGAAGAAACCATCAGGTTGAAAACTCTGTGTCTGGTCTGAAATAGTACTCTATTTAGGATGATCCTGCAGTGTTTAACCTTTTTGCAACGCCTGAACTGCTGAAAAGACAACTTGCCGGAAGTCTCACCACGGCTGCTAGATGCTATTATACGTGTGTTTGTATTTAAAATCTGAGTTGTTATTTGTTTATGCAACCGGAATGCATATTCTTAGTCTTGCAAAATAGCCAGCAATCTTGTCGAACCAGTTCAATTAAGCATACGGGACCAGAGCCCAGCCAAGGCACGGACAACATCACAAGTCACAAGTGCCGTCAAACATTGCTGATATCAGAGATAGAGGACTGGAATGCTCGCTTCTGAGATAACTCTATAAACCCAATTAAAAAAGATTATGTATAATTTCATTGAAAAAATGCATACAACTTCGCCGTCAAAAATGCGATGTGACCAACAAAATGCATTTTCCCCTTACACAAACATACTTATTTTTCCCTGTAGGAAATCACTCCACATGCCCACGATACTATGTACATCTTCAGACTTCCATCTGGTAATAAAGCTCCATGTGTTGACGATCTCTATGCTCAATGATTTGTTCCATTGATCATTTGCCAATCAAACAAAAAGCACAAGACTGCAACTCTGAATGTATTGTGGCTCTGCTACAAGCATCACCAATTCACTATCATATGCACAAGAAGATCCTTTAGACGAGTTCTCCTCAAACGTTCAAGGACCAGTCGTAGCTCTGGTAAGAGATGTTGATCGGACCACCGTCGTTCAGGAGATGCGTTAGGAGCCCAGCTTTGGTCGGGTCCAGGTAGCTCAAGATCCACCTGAGGATGTCCCTGTCTTGCCCAAAATCAGCACTGTACCTGAACAAAAGCAATGCCAATCATGATCAGGAACTCGTCATGAAGCAGACACAAGGGCTGAACTCATGAACAAACTACTGAACTAGTTGCAGCGTCTGAAGTTCTGAACATGCATCACAGTGGGGTGACATGAGAAGGGGGACTCACCATTTGATGATTCTGGTGAGGTGGACTGTCCGGCTCTCCAGGTCGATGTCCACCCCGCCGTTGAGGAAGAACTCCCTCGCCGCGTGCCGGAGCTCCGGCTCCACCCCCTGAGCGGAGTAGAAGCGCACGATCGGGCTCGACCGGGTTGCGTTGCAGAGAGCGAAATGGACCAATGGGTTCACCTTCCATTGCGCCAACTGCAAAATTTAAAAATTTTCCAACACAAGAAAGGAAATGTTTTAGCTCTCGCATAACATTCAGTGATCACAAAGCGTTTCTGAGCTGGTCACAACTGTGCCTACGTACCTCCAGCCTCTTGTCAGACGAGCCGAACGGCTTGACCAGGGTGTACGGCTGCCTCCTGTTAGCCCTGAGGATGCCGTTCTTGATCGTTGTCAGCGAGTACGGGTACCCGCCGACGATGTACTGGAAGTCGGTGAAGAAGGACCGCCGGTCGATGACCCCCGGCTGGCCGATCCTGATGACGGCGTGGATGGCCATCGCGTTGTGCAGGTTCAGGAAGAACGGCAGCCTCTCCTCGGGAGGAACCGCGAGCATGTCGACCCTCTGAAGATCCTGTACCTGGTTCGCGTATCTGCTTTCACGTCCCAGCACACCAACGAGAGCCCATTAGTCATCGGCATTGCCGGTTTGGTGTGCACGTATCTGATTTGGACAGTGGGAACAGTTGCTACTTGCTAGTTCGTATTGTACCTTCTGAACTCCTCGCTGGCCGCGATGCGGCTGTAGTCGAGGTGGCGGCGGTCGTCGGAGGCGTAGGCCTCCAGTATGGCGATCATGATCTTGGTCATCCTCTGGGCGACAGCGGCGGCCGGCTTGGGCTCGCCGTCGTTGGTGGACGCCCTGAAGTTGTAGTACTTTAGGACGGCAGGGTCGTGCTCCAAGAACCGGTACAGGTTCTGGCTGCCATCTTCGAAGTCGTTCTCTCTGCACACAACGAGGCACTCACTCATCCATGAACAAAACGGCATTGCAAGAGTGGAGCTGAGTGCTCGGGTAAAAGATGGATGGTGCGCAGTTGCGCACTGACCTGAAGACATGGTGAATGAAGTGCTTCCTTGCAAGTTCTTTGCCGATCTCCACGGCCTACAGGTACAGTTGATAATGTCAGTAGATCAACGGAGGCAAAGAAACAATGGATTTACTGAAACACGGAGAAGATAATCATATAATTCCCTACAAGACCAAGGTCAGCTGACAAACTCAAACCGCTGATTTGCTTCAACCTGAAGAACCAAACGTTCTCATCCAAATCCATGTTTTTTTGTAAATATAAAAAGAACACGAGGCTAACTGCCCAAGAGAAGTTCTTTGTCCATTACAATACGCATGGCTAAAAATCTACCACTCCTAGGTGCGACCACGACTACGACGACGATGACAGTGACCGCAACACGAATCGAAGTCAAATTTGGGAGAGGAAATCAGGGGAACCACTGGACCTGTAGTTGGGTCGGTGCTTAACCACCAAGGACCAATGAACCCTGGCCCTCTGCTTTCGGCTGTTCACTGCACTAATCACACCAGATTTTCCAGCAAATTGAGATTCTCCCGACGTGTTCTACTCCGACCGAAATCTTCCAGCACGCAGGCCAATCAGAGAATCACTGCTAATTTGCTATTAACTCACGAAGATTTCATTGAGCTGCATTATCGCCGTGTGAGTAGTTGAACAACCAGCAGCAACGTGGTCGGCACAAAACATCACTTTGTCCAGTTTGTACTTTGTGCTAGTACACAAGCTGCACGACCAGTGCAATTGATCGGGTCAAAACTGTCAAACGGGTACCAAGTGAGGGCCCACTTGCAGGTTTGCTTGCTCGCACGTGGCTTTCCACGTCGATTAGTTTGCCATGGACTTGTCACTACTCACAGTAGATCATGGCGGATGAACAAAACAATGGATGTATTTCTACGTATCGCAATTCTAAAGTTGCACAAATAGTTAAGTGGATATTGATTAATTACCTCTTCACTTGCTTTAAAATTGCTACAGGTGTATAAGGAATGAGCAAATGAGTGAAGCACTGATATGCATGGGCCCAGATGGCAGAAACGGTCAATGTCCGCACAAATGCGGCGAGCCGGTTTCGAGTAGGGGTGCTAATGAATCAAAGCCCGGCACAAGTCTAATGTAAGCTCAAAATTTTGTTTCTTTTGATATAATCCAATCCAAATCCAAAACTAAGAAGCCTATATCCAATCTAGGCCTACATAAAGACTTGGACTAAGTGACACCACTATAACACCAACCCTACATCAATTTAGTAAAAAAAACATAAGTCCAGGTCTAGCCTAATCTGATCAAGATCTAATACAAATAGATATGAATCTAAAATAAATCCAATCCATCTATAGTTTTGGACCGGCCTAAGCTAAAATTCTGGTACGGTCTGAACCCGTTAGCACCCTACTTTCGAGTGGGTCCCGGTAGCAACCGACCGATCCAGCCAGTCGGAAATTTCCCCGTTCCGTTCCTTCCTGATCAGCTCCGCCCAACAGTTGCGGCGCGGGAAAACATGATCGAGCGGGGTTGGGGCTCACAGACCAGTTCAGCACAAGGTTAGAAATTTCGCCGACAAAATCCAAATTACCGGCCGGTAAATTTTCTTTGAAATTGCTACAGTATTTTCGTTTTTTGGCAAAATTTCGCGCAAACCGACCGAAATTTTGGGAAATTCAACCGATTTTTGCTGTTTTATGGCCAGATTTGACCGGATTTAGTCCAATAATCCTTAAGAAAGTCATTTTCTTTGAAAAATTGTCGAAAAACTGAATTTTTGACACATTTTAAAATTTTGGCAAAAAAACTGTCAGATTTTTATAAAATTGTACAAGCTTGATAATGATCTAAAAAAATTATGGTACTATCTTTAGTAGTGTACGATCATACAATTTTTTTTAAAATAATTAAAATTTATTTTTTATCTTTAAAAAATCAAAAACAAAATGAACATAATTGGGATAGTAACCTTGTCAGAATTTTATAAATTTGGTCGAGTGTGATAATGATCCAAAAAATTTATGAGAGCTTAATAATTACCTCAGTAACATTATATAATTTTAAAAAAATGTTTTCTCAATCAAATCTATGTAAGCATTGAACTTCATTTGTTATATTTCAAAAATCAAAAAGAGAAAGAATATAAATGGTTCAATGCCTTATAAAAATTTTATAAATTCACTGGAGTGTGATCATGATTCAAGATTTTTATGAGATCTTAAGAATTTCCTTATCACCTTCTGTAAAATTTTGAAAAAATCTAAAAAAAAATTTATTGCTAAAGCAAATCTATGTATTGATCATGAGGCTTTTATAAGGACGTAGCACTGTTAGAATTTTTAAAAATTATTTAAGCATGCTAATCATCTAAACATTTTATACAAATATTAATGTTACATCAGGAACATCCACAAAAAATTTAAAACATTTCTATTGTAGTTTGAACTATTTTTTATTTTGTTCAATTTTGCTAGTAAAGCTTTTAACATGACAGTAGCACTGTTCGAATTTTTAAGAATTCATGAATCTTGATCATCATGTGAAAATTTTATGAGAACATTATTGATTCATCATAACCGTGTACAAAAAAATCCAAAATTTTCTAACCTGAATTGGACCATTTTTCATTCGATTCAAACTTGTTAGTCAGCGTTTTATCAGGACAGTAGCAATGTTCGAATTTTTAAAAATTCCTCAGACTTAATAATCATCTAAAATTTTTATGAGAACATCAATAATGTATCAGGAACCTCCACAAAAAAATTCAAAAAAACTCTTTCAGTTGAAATTTGCCGAAATTTCGAAAATTCCGGTCCAAAAAATTCCGAATTTGAATTTTTTCTTTTGAATTTCATCCGAAATAACAAGATTTTGCCGAAATTTTGAATTTCGGAGAGGAAATTTAAATCGAAAACGAAATTTGGATCCTTCGTTCGGCATACGTGATCATAGGGAGATTTTGTGTCCGGGCCCCTCACTTTCACCACAATATCTTTAGTTCATAGTTCATACATTTTGTACCACCCATTGAAGGTTTCGTAATTTGTACTCATGCTAAATTCCTTCCTAGTGGAATGATATCCTTGCATCGAAGCCATCTAAGTTATACTGTATATGATGATTTTATTTCTGTTATATTTTAGACAGCATTGTGCATTTCAGGGTGCAAGTGTCATGATAAAACGACAAGAAAAAAATGGCGTTGTTTTGGTTGTCAACATGGCAGATCAGATTTTTCTCACCTCAATCCTGGTTAGTTTTTTATTTCTTGCTTTACTTAAGCCCAATTAAAATGTATGTACTCAATGTAAGAAAAAAGCGTCCGATCGAGATTAATATATTACAAAAATAGCAAGGTTAATACAACGAGGAAAACTAACTAGAAATGCATTCCTATTCAAACTCGGTATGAATTTACTTTAGTGAAGCAGTTATATAAAAAACACTCAATAAAATGAATATTTGTTTAACTTAAACTAACCATTCATCCCATATTACTAGCAGTCTAGCACTAATGTGCCCCATAAACAAAGTGGTAACTCATTAACAGAGACAAATGTCACTCACCCCCAACTTCTCTTAACTATTTCCAATCAAGCCCAGTCCAAAACTACCAGTATAACTAACTATTCATGCACAGATAAACAAAGATCAAAGAACACGAAGAGAATAAAAAGTCAAACGAAGGAGCAGAAGCAGTGATCTAGTACGACGACTTACCTTCTTCCTGCTGCATTCCAAGTGGTTCACGATGCCGTCGACCATGTCGGCGCCGGAGAAGCAGTTCTTGACTAGCTTGACCCTGACGAACCGGTCCTGAATCGGCAGCCGGTGCCGGAGCACCCTCACGATGCCCACCATGGCGTCGTCCCTCACCTCCTTGCCGGCGTCGACATCGAACCCGTACACGGGCACCCGCGGCGCCGCGTCGGGGCACCGCCTCCCGGCGAGGTCGCGCACGCGCCGCTCGAACTCGCCGCTGTTGCGCAGGGAGTTGAGCACGACGAGCCCGCCCAGGAGCTTCTCGTTCAGGAAGATCTGGGGCACTCGCGCGGCGGCGCCAGCACGGGACGCCAGCTCGGCCTCGCGCCCAGGGAACACGTCGAGGTTGATCTCTACGTAGGGCAGACCGGACTGCCGGAAGAAGGCGCGCACGGCGGCGCAGTCGCGGCAGCCCGAGCGGGAGAAGAAGCTGGCCCTGCCCTTGATGTGGCTGCCCGAGAAGAAGTATCCGTCATCGCCGCCGCCCTCCACGGCGGCGTCCTCCTCCCCGTCGGCGTCGTTGGCGTCCTTTAGACGGACTGTGACCTTCACGTCGGGAAGGTGAATCTCATGCACGCCGTAAGTGTCGACCCCGGCAGGCGGCGTGGTTTCTTTGAGCGACGAGATGTGGCGGGTGATGGCAGAAGACAGCACGTCACGGCGGTCCCGGAAGAACCGCCCGATGGACGCCACGTCCACGACGGCCGCGCCGGAGTTCGCGGAGGCAGACCGCTCGATGGGCCTCTGCTCTTCCTCCTCGCCATATCCGTCGGGCGCGGGCGTGGAATGCGCCCTGGTCAGCCCCGGCGGCGCCTCCGGCTGCGGCAGGTGCGGCGGCGGCCGGAGCACCACGCCCTGCAGCATCTTGCGCGCGTAGTACACATCCTTTTCCTCCCCAGCGTCCGCCACCGCCGTGAGTCCGGGCGGGGTCTCCAGCCGCAGAACGTGCGCCGGCGCAGGCGGCTCGACGATGCCGTCGGTCGGTTCCTTTTCTTGCTGTCTCACGACGGTCGGCTCCTGCTGAGGGGCGGCGAGGTGGGGGAGCGCGTTGAGGTGGGCGTGGTGGTGGTGAGGCGCGAGCGGCATGGCCACGAGGATCTCTTCTCCCATGGCTGTCGCCTCTCGGGTGGGGTCTCTGGGTTTACCAGGGGACGGGGAGATGGAGACAAGCCGAACAGAACGGAACGGTATTCGCCTTTTCCTGCTCTACAACGGGATTTGGGATTTCGTTCGAGGGGCGGGGCGGGGTGAGGCGAACGAAGCGGAAGGGGCTTTTAAGAATGGCAGGGGCATATATGTATCAAGACGTGCACCGGTGGACGCGGTGCACGGCGCCAAATGTCACTGCCGCGTGGGGCCGGGTATACACCGCGGGAAGGGTCACCGCGCCGAACCGCGCGAGGGAGGGAGTCGTCCCTGCAAGCTTTAGCTTTTTTTTTGGGGGGGTTAATCTTTGACTTTTTTTCCAAGCAAGTTTGGTTCTAATTCAAACGAAATTCTCTTTTACTGCGGAAGCAGCTGCAACAGTCGGCTACTGCATTTCCTCTAACGCAGCAGGAGGACATGTCTACGTAGCAGATGACATGCATCGAGGATGGACTAGATTTACAATTTCGTTAAGACAAGAGCTAAATATAAATGGGTTTTGATAAACATCACCCGGATGTTTTCTTAGCAAAAAAATATCTAAATTTTAGAGCATTAGATCTGCGGTGAGATCTGTGAAGGTAGGTGGGATTGTGTTTTAATGGATGGTTTGATAATTTAATCTAAAGATCTAAAATTTGGATGTTTGTAAGAAACAAAACATCCGTATGAAGACTAGACACTCCCAGTATAAATAAAGATTTGCAAACGGATCGATTTAGACTGGGCTTGTCGTACGTGTCGCCGATTTCGGCTGGTTTCTTTCGTTTTCCGGGGCCGTTTTGGTGCCGTTCGGCCGGGTGTTTTGGAGCGGCGCGGCACGGGTTCATGCCGCCGTGCACGGTGGGACTGAGCCGAGTCTTCTCGCCTCCGAGATCTCACGAGGCTGTCTCCATTAATGACCGGAGAACTGCTGCTCTACTACTACTACCACCACAGCACCGCTCGAGTTGACATCATGTACACACCGGCACGGCGGCACGTCGAGTGAGCTATGGTTGTGGACTTGACGAAGCCAGAAGCTTAGGGGGCCTAGCCCAACGGAGCGAGCGAAAACGTTGAACGAATCGCACTAGAGAGGCTTTGATCGGGCGGTTCTGAGGCCGCCGGGAATTGGCCGGCAAGCGAAGAAGTGACGATTTTTCACTCGGTGAAGTGCATTGAAATCGCCGAAATTCGAGTGGCTTCCATACGATTTCACGCCGAGGCGAATGAGGTCGGGACGTGAATCCTTGTCGTTTTCACGCAAAGGACAAGCCGGTACGAGACGGTGTCCTCTGCTTCCTGTAAGGGAGTTCGTCGGAGACCCGGACGCAGACAAACGCGTAGCGCGAGTTGAAGCTTCGACCGTTGTCAGTGCTCCTCGGCTACCATATTATGAGCAGTGGGTGTAAGCACAGCGTAATGTGAACTCTGAAACATCGGCCCTTCAAGAGAAACAAATGCGCCAAATTGAGCAGACACAGCATGGTTGTATGACCATCGAGTTACTTGTGCCATTTGGTTCACACCGAAATGCTGCTGACTCTTTCAAGAGTATCTAACCATCACTCCATCTGTGTAGGTAGTTCCAAAAAAAAATGTGTAACCATTTAGTTAGAAACAAGTAGTACAAGTAGTTTCAGGATTAAGCCATTCATTGATCTTCTGACCGCAAAAAAAGAAGGTCTTACCTGACTCACTTAACAGTAAACACGTACCGAGTCAATGGTTACATGCTCGTATGTCCTGATGCTGATCGGTGATCACCGAGTAAAAGCCAGATCCATCGTAGAACCGTCCTCGCTTGTAAGCTAGAGTTGTTGAAACTTAGACGCGAATTCGAGGCCATTTCAATAGGAGGAGAGAAACTTGTGCACGCTTGACCTGCCTCGCGGGCATGGATGCGTGCATGTGCAAGAACGGTTCAATTTTATACCTGGTCTCAACATCAAGACGTCAATAGGTGAAGTCACCTCTTGTATATGGACGCACACATATATAGTTGCAGGTTTCAACGGCAACCAAACGGAAAGAACTGTGTCATCCCTCTATCCCGTTTTCTTTTTGATGATTCAGTAATCAGCTAGATGATTTTTTTTTCTAAGTAAAGAGAGCAGTTTTGATTTGGTTTCGTTGCTAAGTAGAATGCCGCAACTGCCATACATGTCAGCGCTGTTTCTCAAGGGAAAACATGGCTTCAGAAAGGCTATCGAACCAAGAACCAAAATATCATCCAGAAAAGTAAGTATGGGTCTTCCTTTTCGTATTACAAGTCCAGGACCAACTAGTTATTTTGTAGAGTTTGGGAGAGAATAAATAGATCTCTGTATATGCATATACAGAGGCGGACTCTTCGAGACATGGCCCAAGCACATCCATATCAGAGACAACAATGTTCGGATACACCTCCGAAAACAAAACCGCTGAAAACGACATCACGAGCAATGTGAACCCATAAGCCACTAGTACAGTGCCCTATCTTCCGATTTTCTTTTCTCAGCACGTAATATATAGTTTTTTCCTTTTCTAGAACGTTTGTTTCCTTTTCCTTAATTTTAGGATATTTGTTTCCTTTTCCTTGAGATGATCTTTGGAGGTGGGGAGATCTGTTGTGAGCTATGAGGATGAGTTAGACACATTAAACAATGGCCATCGGATGTGGGTGAGTAAAGCTGAGGAAAGATCTGAGAGGTTAATTTTGATGGAGGCAAGTTTCTGGAGACGTTTCGCTGGGTGCATGAAGGTTGAGTCATCTCCAGTGGGGTGTATTATTTGGGGTGGACGTAGAAAAGAATGCTCAGGTGCATTATAAAGGGATATAGATAATGTATAGCGCATGCATTTTGGAAACGACAGTAGCAAGTAGTGCGAACCCATATGCCATATTGAATTAATCAACACTAGTATAGTGCCTGTGCTAACGCTACGACGACAGTACACCCGCTTATCAATTAAATGAGAAGATAAGTATGAATACAACACTTAATAATAAAAGAGAAATTTAGAATTTTAAATGAATTTAGAAAGAAAAACGGAACTAAATAGAGGTCGAATAGGCGAAAACGGGCTCCTAAAAGATTTTAAATCAAGAAAGAGAAAGAAAAAAGAATTTTCTGATCTTAGATTATTTTTTTTGCAGCTTCCACAGAGAGCACAGCGTGCTCTCTGGGCTTGGCCAGGGCAAGGGGGAGGGAAGGCTAGGGGTGGCCGGCCGGTCGCAGTGGGTCGGCACTGGTGCGGTGAGATCGCCGGCACCGACGCCTGCGGGGGAGGAGTCACGGTTGCGGTGAATTTCGCCGGGAAAGATGACGGTGATGGCTTGGGTTACCTCCAAAATCCGGCGATCTTTACAAGAGGGAGCACTTGGGGATTTACGCAATGCGATGGGGTGGAGAAGAGCTCGTCGGCTTTTATAGCACCGAAACAAGCATATTTATGGAAGCCATAATTTGGGATCAAATCAGATTGGGAGGAAATTTTGGCAATAGAGCACGAAATTTGGAGAATTAACACCATAGATGGAAAGAGGAGATTTGGTGCGGGATTGATGGAGCTTTGGAGCTTCTTTCTTGCTTTAATGGAGGGAGGGAAGAGAAGAAACTTCTGCAGTGCAGGCTACTGACTAAAAGAAGCTACAGGTGAGTTGCCTTCATTTTTTTAAATATAGAAGGATTTTGAAAAGATAACACATTAGGTTAAAAATTCTAAAAAATTCTCAAAAAACTTTCGATTATTTTGTACTTAATAAAATTATTTTCAAAAAAATTAAATTATAAATTTGCCGAGGCACGGCGGCTGCGAGGTCGCTGACCAGCAACCTCGCCGCGTTGGCAAAGCCACCGATGGCGACCGTGGAGCCATTGCATAGCTACGTTCTCCCGACCGCGCTACCCCATCTCCCGGTTTCCTTTTCCCAGCACGTAATGTATGGTCCTTTCCTTTTCAGACGTTTGTTTCCTTTTCCTTGATTCCGGGACGTTTGTTTCCTTTTTCTTGTTGATCTTTGGAGATGAGGAAGGTCATTTGTGGACCACAGGATGATTTCAAAAATATGGAAAAATAAATCTGCGCTCATGGCCATTTGGATCCGCAAGGAAAAAAGATAAAATTAAGCATTGCTTTCGCCGTACTGGTTCCATGAGAAAAATTAAAAAATTAAGCAACACTCACACATAGTTGGTTCCTTAGATAAAAATGAAAACAAAAATTCAGCTCTCTCATGCGTGAAATTAGGCTCTATGGAGCTAGATCCATAAAAAAGTCTCGAGAAGGGTCATATTCGGAAAAAAAAATACGATTACAATGCCAGGACAATAAAAAATTCAAGTCTTATTTTCTTGCATGCGGATCCTCCCTGTTTATTTCCTTGTTTGATTCACCCTCCTTCCAAATATGTAGTACGTACAATTTTGGCCAATAAAAAATTCAAATCTGGTTTCCTTGCATACGGATCCTCCTTATTTATTTCCTTGTTTGATTCGCTCTCCTTCCATATATGTAGGTGGGGGAGGTCTGTTGTGGGCCACAGGGATGATTAGACACACTAAATAATGACCATCGGATGTGGGTGAGTAAAACTGAGGAAAGATCTGAGACGTTCATTTTGATGAATGCAAGTTTCTGGGGACGTTTTGCTGGGTGCACGAATATTGGGCCATCTCTAATGCGGTGCATTATTTAGGGTGGGCGTAGAAAAATTTGCTTAGGTGTATTATAAAGGGGTATAGATACGAGCATCGGTATCTGTTTGCATGTCATGATCAGCGCTGCAGAATTGCATCACTTCTATGTGAGAGATCGTATGTTAGATTTTTCCCCCTTAGAAATACTTTCATATGTTTGATATTTGATTCTCTTTATTGGGTTTGCGGGCTCGGTGTACGAGTCTTCTTCACGAGATCATGTCTGTTTGACCTAGCTGGATGCCATTCTGTTTGTTCATTAAAAAGGCTTCATGTCCTGACGTCCTGCAAGATTGTAAAGAGATGTGTACCAGGCTCCAACTCTTAATTCAGTCACGGCAAACTGTCAATGACAAGCACGTATGCCATGCAGCTGACGAGTAACTAGCCGTCTTTTTCCATGAAACGAACCGCCGTCGGCCAGTCCACAAACACCATTCAGTCCATTCTCATGAAAAACTCTTATGCAGAGAGAGAGAAAAAATGTACAGAGCCGAATAGATGGAACATATTCCCTACGAGGGGCGCAAGTATCCAACATCTAAAGCCAAATGTAAGCTCGCACAAAGTGACATAGATGCCGGAGTTGCTCGAGGGGGAGAGATTATCAGCCACAGAAAGCAGGGCTCTTGAATGTGAGCACCAGATAGGATCAAACCACCAGAAATTTTCTCCAGCAAAGGTAAAACATGACCGCCTGTCGATTTCATTTTCTCTGGTATCTCATCTTCATGAAACCCTAGCAGTAGTCCAGCCATTGGTACCAACAGCTGCGCAATCTTACGGGTTATGAAGTGAGCTCAGGTGACCGTTACCAGCTAGCAGATTTCAATCACAGATCCGCACACAAGAACTACGGGTATTGCAATGGAAATACAATGTGACGGGAATTCAAGATTTTAAACACTTGGAGCTATGAGTCATGACAGTGAGAGTAACCAACATAGGAATATAATAGATGTCAAATTCCACCAACACGTCGGACCAAATTTCCATATTAACCGGACCACTGGCAGAACTAAGGTAGGTCAGAGTTCTTAAAAGAGATCTCTAATGGCAGTTCTTAACTTGTAATCCTTCACAACAGCTGACATGCAACAAAATCACGGTTCCTTTTTCTCTTCTGCAGCCTCTTCAAATGTCTCTCCAGGGACAAGCTCAGGAACATCATCATCGTCATCCTGAGCAGCACCTGCACTGGCAACAGTCTCAATACCAGAAGCACCAGGGACCTGCTTTTGGAATTGCTCCGCAAGCCTCCGCAGGTTGTCCAAGTTGTCAGGACCTGAATAGGACGAACAATTAAAGGGACGTATACAGCTTCGAATATTTCATTAGTATTCTAGTAAATAGCAGAAAGATAAGAGACAGCTAGACAACAATAGGTGAACATGTTGGTAGTAGTACTATAAGCTTTGAACTGGATCAGTATTCACGAAAACTGTGTAAAGAGAGACATACCAAGTTGATTGATAATTGATGGCAGCAGATCTTGCAGTTCTGTACAAATTAAGAAAAACTTACATAAAAAAACTGTTATGCAAACTTAAGGGAAAAGAAGTTTATAACTAACTTTCCAGAGCTAACATTCTACTATTCCAATGAACAAAAGAGGTGTAACACATACAGAACCAGCTGCCAATTTGACAGTGGATACTAGAACATACATAGTTATCCAAGTATAAAACCACATCAAAACGACTGAGGCAGGAACAATACTAAGGAATAGTAATGGAAAGCTATTTTAGTTGACAAATGCAAGTTGTGGAGAACGTACTCTTTGTCTGTGGAGTTCCACTGACCGCCCATGTATTAGCACCAATTGAAGCTTGCACTGGAGGTGAAACCAAGAAAACAATGTAAGAAGAAGCAGGAAGGATTACTAATCCTGTGGAACTGATAGTTTAATGTCAAGGGGTTTCACCTTTAGGATTCAGAAACTGAATAACCACATCATCCTTAAAAATGTTGACTTCTTCAATACCAGGGATGGTGTTCACTCCTATTCTTTTCAGAGTGCTTTGGAGCCTTTTGTCATCTGTGGTTGTAGTCTTGTGGACTGCCTTCTTCTTCCTGCCACCAACACAAAGCTCATTATAACTATAATCCAAGAGGTTCCTGCTCCGTTTGTTTCAATTTCTGCACAGCTTCTGCTTTAAAAAAAAGCTAATTGTTTGCCAACGGGAGGATTTTGAACAGCTTCTCCTACAGTCAGAAACTACCCTCTACATAGAATCAAAATCCGGTTGAAACCTGATTCTTGTTGATTCTCGCTGGCCTGGTCTGAAACCTAGAAGTCGCAGTTGGCCTGACCCGATTATCCCACAATCAGAAGCAGCTTCTCCTATAATCCAGGGCCTAGCATGTGCTAGCATTGTCCTCATATAAAATATCATTAATAGCACATTCTATGACAGTAGTGGTATGCTTTGGTGCCAATTTGCCACCTAAGAAGTTCATGAGTGACACTAACATCATTTGTCTAACATTTTAATTCGTAGCTAATTTCCAGGTTAAATTTCCTCAAATCTGCTGACAGTAACATAGAGAATGAAATGGTGGGGAGACAAACAAATTTATGGAAGGAAATAACAAGCATGCATTAGTGTTTTAACTAGCACAATCAATCTTATCATGAAACCAAAATACTACTACTACTATGCATATCGCCTTAACTCCACATACATAAAATTTCACAGGTTTGAAGTGCAACAGTAATGTATATGCTAACACAATTAAAACAATTAAATAAAAAGGATAACTACACACAACCGTCAACACATCATCTTGAATACGAATATGACAAGAGTAAGCACCTGCGCATGCTACCCTTCCCCCCGGTGCGCACAGCACCTGCCATCTTCTTGAGCTTTTCAACATCCATCTGCATGGGAGACAAATTAAACACCACACAGTTCTTTCAGACTTTCAGTAACGCAACGGACAAGCCACCCTAACGAGTAACGCAACAGACAAGCCACCCTATCGAGTAACGCAACAGACAAGCCACCCTAACGAGTAACGCAACAGACAATGCACACTCACTAAATATTAACTACAACACAGAGTACAGGTCCACTGAAGAAGCAACGGAAAACATGAAATACAATAACATATTAACATGACGTGATACAATTGCACACAGAAAAGGAAAAAACCTGACCATGTCGGGTTCAAACAAGTAACCGATGCTTCCTGACTAATTTACCAATACAAACACAGCTGACATGACAGGAAGCAGACACATAGTGTAAGGACCTATTTGGGGGAGCTGTGGCTGAGCTGAAAAGCTGCTTTTGGTTTGCTGGGCTGTAAAGCGGCTGTGGCTGACGGCTATGGCTTTTCTTGTTATGTTGTTTGGCAAACTGCTTGCTGCAGCTGTAGCTTTTGAGGGCTAACCGAAATGGAAGGTAACAACATAGTGAAGTACATCGGCATCCGAGTGGGGAGGTGACGTGGAGGCGGCGAGGCAGGGTGGCAAAGGTTGGGAAGGCGGAGTGAGCGAGTTAGGAGGAGTTCAAGTGAAGCCACATCTGAAAAGCTCCTCCTCAGTAGCTGCAGCTTTTGGAGGTGCTTCTGCTGTGGCTTAGCTTCCCAACTGCTTTGCAGCCATGCTGTTTGGGGGAGCTTTTAGCCCAAAGCTGAAGCACAGCTCCCCAAACAGGCCCTAAGCCACCCGTAGCTCATATCAGCCAAGCCACTGGCAAAAAACACTACTACTAATCTTACTGCTTCGCTAAAGCTAATTGCCCGCTCCTTCGTGTAAAACTCTCCATTTAGCTGCCGATTGCTGAGGTAGTGATAAAAAAGGATGCTATTACTCACTGTGTGTAAAGCTATCTACTGATTTCTTCTAAGTAAGAAGAGACAGCTCTGCTCAGGGTTCACAAAACCGGTATGGAAAAAATCGGACGAAAATCGAAGATCAGAAATATCGAGCCGAAAATCGTCAAAAATCATAGTTTCAAAATCAATTTTTTTGGAATTTTTTTCGAAAATCGGCGGACTAGGTGAGCTTTTTTGGCGGTCAATTTTTTTTGAGCGATTTTCACCGATTTTCGGCCGGTTTACGCCGGACAAATTTTTTTCGAATTTTCGAATTTGAATTCAACCGGTTTGCCGACCGATTTACAAAGCCGGACCGGGCCGATTTTCCCGATTTTCGGGCCGAAAATCGCCGATATTTGAAACCCTGGCTCTGCTCCCAAATATCTCATCATCACCAAACCAACCAAGCGACCAAACTAAACCTATCTCCCATAGGCTATGATACGATACCTCAAATATCTAACAAAATCGGAAGCACTAAGCAACAGAGGTGCTATGCTAAACAGCCACAGCGAAAGCGCTACTTCTTCGATCACAAATCCACCAAGAAGGTGCTATGCTAAACAGCCACTGTGAAAGCACTACTTCTAGATTCGATCACAAATCCACCAAGAAAACAGCTCAAATGATTACTTGAGACACATCGCATCGCACAGGCCAAACCTTGCAGAGGCACATGCATCTACCTGAGCCAGCAAAAGTACAGATCCAATCGATCCTCGACCAAACAAAAAAATCGCGCCAAATACCACTAGTCGATACGAGAAGGATGCTGCTGGTACTGGCAGCTCGAAGTGGCTCACCTTTGGCGGCGGCGCGGGGAGGACAGGGATAGGGATGGGAGACTTGGAGGAGAGGGGGAAATTATAGGGCTCGGGAGGATGAATTGCTTGCGAAGAAGTAGAACCAGTGGTGGGTAGTCGTGCTCACGGATCTGCAGCTTCTCGTGTAGTCGTGATCGTCGTCGAATCACCGGAGCACCAACGTCCGGCTGGGACTAGGGAGAAGAACGGAGGGAGAACACTACGGGAGGACTGTGTGACGTCACTGATGTGTGCGTGGCGGCTGTGGTGATGCCAGTGCCCGGGTTGAAGGGTGAAGTAGGGGATAATTGATGGATTGCCGGTAGGTCACATTGATGCGTGATCTCAGGATTCATACATTTGCTAGCGAGATATTACGAATAAATGATTAATAGTACAAGTAAGTAAGGATAAATTACTAATTATTTTGAAGTAGAAAAGGTGTACGAGGGAGTGCAACACCGTCAATTTATAGTCTTCGATCTTTAGCATCATTTGATCGAATCAACAAATGGTCTGAATCGTTCAACAGTGTGTTGATATAGTATTACCAGAAGATCTAGACGATCACTTTTGATCCAACGGTTCACATGCAACTGTTTAAATTATAGTTCTAATAAGACTACATTGGATATCTTTCTATGGTGTACTCCTCCATAGCTACATTTGTGGGTTTTGGGCTGCAGTAGGTAGAACTAGTGGAGTGCTGCCTCGTGCCTAGCCATACATACATTCTCGAGTCCTTATGTTCATGGTGAGAGATCGTCCCTTGGCATAATAACAGATAAACTGTTTTAAAATAATATTTATTTTAAAAATGTTACAGAAATATCTATTTAAAATTTACGATAATAATACTCTATTGTCAATTCACTGACAACGGAGATCTTATAGTCAGAAAGACTCGCTAATTCACGTGGTGGCAGGTCATTATATTTGTAATTTTGTGGATAACATATTTTTGTGATATTAATTCATGTCCCCGCCCCCACAGGGTACCTAAAAATCGAATTTGCCTATAGAAATCCTACTTAGAAAAAAAAATGTAAGAAGAATCACCGTTCTGTGTATCAACTCGTAAGGCCGATAATATTGGTCGCATAGCTTGCATGCAGAAATAGCATAGATGCATAACAAACTCATAATGATGCTACAAGCTTTATTGCACCATGCTGACAATAATAGACAGTGAATGTTGTCTCATACAAACTAAGGTTCAAAGTTCCAATGAAATTTTGAAAATCTTGGTCGATATTTTAAATCCTGACGAAATGAATTTTTTTTTGAAAATTTTCAAAAATGTATGTGAATATGAGGTATTTTGACTGGATTTTAAGTTTTTTAGGCCGAGATTTCGATGTTTCTCGCCGAGATCTCGACAATTTTTGCTGAGATCTCATAAATCCCAATCGAAAAAAGCAAGATTTGAAATTTACTTTTTTGATTTCATCCGAAATTCTAAGATCTCATCGGGATTTCAGATTTCGATCACCTCTAAAATACGATCCAAAACTAAAATTTGAAATCTTGATACAAGCACGCTGCTTAACAAACGAGCACACACATCCCGTTTCTAGCATAGTTTCCACATATTCCAAAAAAGAGAGGATAAAACCCAGTGAACACTGATTCCTCCTCGGCGATGACGAACGGATCAATTAACGGTGGCGAGCCACAGGTTCGTTTTTTAGGTTTTACCAAGCCCTTTGACCACAGCTTTGGGAGATATATGGGACCGTGGTACATAGCCGTCGGAGAACACAGATGGCCAAACGGGTCAGGCCTGGCCCGTTTAACCGGCGGCACGGTCCGTTTAGACACGGCTACTAAACGGGTCGGGCCGGGTTAGCTCACGTGCCGAGGTGACGGTTCAGGCACGGCCCGTTAGCCTTTCGGGCTATGCCGTGTCGGCCCGGTCCTTCGCGGGCTTAACAGGTCGGGTCGGCTCGGTAGCTCGTTAGCGTCAATTTTAAAAAAAAATCATAAAAAATTAGAAAAATAGGAAAAGTATGAAAAAATGCAGAAAAAATAGGAAAATTTTAGAATAATTAGAAAAACTTGAAGTATGTTGAATTTTTTTGAATTTTTTAATCCTCCAACGGCTATAAAACAGATATTTTTTAAACTAAACAGGCCGTGTCGTGCCGTAATCGTGCTAGGCCGCATTGGGCCTTGCCATGCCGTGCCTGGGACGTGCCGTGCCGGCCCAAGCACGGCACAGGCTCGCGGGCCGTGCCTGAGCCGTGCCTACAGTGGCGTGCCTCGGGCCGGCCCATTAGGCACGGCCCATTTGGCCATCTCTATCCGAGAAAAGGCATAGCAACAGTGACGACTACTATATGATTCAGTTAGACAGTGTTTGGTTGGAACACAATCTTTTAGTCTCCGTTGGTTGGGCAACGGGTGGATGTCCCATCCCTGGTAGGGATGAAACCATTTAAATTCATATCTATACCCCTTTATAATGCACCTAATCATTCTTCTCTACGTCCACCTCAAATAATGCACCCCACTAAAGATAGCCCAACCTTCATGCACCCAGCGAAACGTCCCCAGAAACTTGCCTCCATCAAAATTAACCTCTCAGATCTTTTCTCAGCTTTACTCACCCACATCCAATGGCCATTGTTTAATGTGTCTAACTCATCCCTGTGGTCCACAACAGATCTCTCCCCACCTCTAGCATCATCTCAAGGAAAAGGAAACAAATATCCTGGAATTAAGGAAAAGGAAACAAACGTTCTAGAAAAGGAAAAGATCATATATTACGTGCTGGAAAAAGGAAACCGGAAGACAGGGCACTATACTAGTTTGGTTAAAGGGATGAGATATTGTTTGCACCAAGATTTAGCAGGTGCGGTCAAAATTGTCAGGCTAAGGATTAAGAGATATTGTGGCCAACATCGGATATAGAAAGAGAAGTTTAAATATGGATTGTGATAGGTATTTATCTAAAAACAAGAAGGATATTGTTCGAGTAGAGGCTAATACGGATCATAGTTTGTAACGTGTTGGAGATTGACAAGATGAGCCGATAGCTATAAAAAATGATCAAGGGCAAGCAAGACACAAGAAAATCCAATCAACCAACTTGCATTATTTTTATCTACTTTTTTTCTGTCGACTAGGAGTAGCTTCTGTAATTTAGAATCTTTGTAATTTGATCTTGATCAATAAAGTTGCGCATCGCCGATTGTTAATCTTCATCAATTACGCCATTAGGTTTGGTTTTTCTTCGATTTTGTTGCGCATCGCCTTCTTCGAAAAAGATCTACCTCTATCATCTAGTTAGCCATAATCGGCTAACTAGATTTATCATTACCCTCAATTTGATCGGTTTTTCAGCTGTTTGAATCTAAGCCGATTATTTTACTAGACCGGCTTTGAGCAAAATTTGTTATCTTACCAATTGCAGTATCAAATCGGTTGACACGCCATGAATTTTAGAACCCGGTGTTCGTCAGGTGTGTTGCGGCCGATAAACCCTACTTCAAATTTTTTGTGCCAACAGATATGATGAGATGAGCTAAATTCTTGTTTAGTTAGAGGGATGAGAGTTGGATGGTGGATGGAATGGGAGTTTAAATTTGGTTGGTGAGATAAAAGTTGGATGAACTCATCCAACCAAATTCATGGGATGGCCTCACCCAGTATCTACAAGGAATATTTCTAAGAACGGACTACCCTCGTCCACCTACCCATCCAACCAAACAACAGAATGAGTGAAGAAAGATGAATAGAGTCATCCCATCCACCATTTGCTCTTAAACCAAAAGCGCGATCGATCCTACATCTACGTAGATCCTAGTCAAGAATAAACTTCTTAAACAAGGCAATGGTGAGGAAAAAGGCGTAAACGGCAAAAGGTGCACTAGATAGCCATCTAGCACATGTGAGCTACATAATTGTTCGTAGAAACCTTTTAAACAACACTACAAACTGCTACATATATGAGTGGAGGCAGGCTCGGACTGACTTAAAAAGTCCATATAAAATATGTTAAAAAATTAGTAAAATTTTAGATTGCCGCGAGAAGATGTGACCTGGGCTGACTCCACCCCTGGCTATCGTAATTGTTCCCACGGTAGAATCTCCTTAAACAGCACTACGAACTACATTGTCGTAGCTCATTTCGTTAACCATAGAGGCACTGCCGTACTATGAGTGACATCTTCAAATTGCAGGCTAGAACATGCTGATACGAGATGGTACATGGGAGCAGCCTGCTGGCCATGGGCGAAGTTGACAATACACCAACAAAGAATGCACTGCACATCCTTTGCAGAAGAAAACCATCCAACCAAAATCTACTGGAAGCGAAAACCATAGGAGAAGCAAATACACTGAGAGAGGAGCGTGGCCTCACATCATCAAGAAACAACATATTAACCAAAGAATATATTTACATGAATTTTGTAAACTAAAACGCTGTGGGGTATAGTTACAGGCGATGTACATTCTTGGAACCAGCTAATCGACAGAAACAGCTCCTAGCTGACGAATTAGAATAACCGTTCAGCACTTAAATCTGCTCTGGTCAAAGAAACAACGCCACCTTATCTTTCAAGCTGCTCTTCTTTTTTGTCACAGGTTCTGCCCGCCTTTGTACTTCACTGTGCAACTCTTTCTTCTGTGGCGCATAATTTGCATTCATGGTTAGTGATTCAATAGCCTCAGTTTTATTTTCATAGACTGCAGGTTTGCTCAACAAGGGGCCGAGAAATATGTTTAGCATATCCTGAGCAACATTTCCTGTCATTTTGATACTCGATGAACATTGCGGTTCTTCATGTCTGTTGTCCTTGTCTACTCTACACTCACTTGGAGTTGCACTTATTGAAGTTGTGCACTGCAGCAATCCCTTCATTGGTCGAGCATTGGATACTGATCCTCCTGTATCCGCTGTTGTAGTTGTTGTGCATTGCAGCAATCCCGTCATCAGTCGATCATTTAACACTGATCCTCCCATGTCCGCTACTGTGGAAATTGGAGGAGATGGAGGATGCTCTTCGTATTGGGCTGTCTTCCTAGTTTGCAGTTCTTGTTGCTTCTCTTTATCAGCATTTACAAACTGTAAAATGTAAATGTATCAGCACATCTTCACACGTGGCACTTGGTTCTTAAAACCAAAACTTCCATCAGGATTCCCAATTTATAAGACAGGCAGAAAATGTAAAAGAGAAGGGGGTTGAAATCGGTGAATTATTGGGTACTAAATCCAGTGCAAAAGATGTCACTACTCACTAACACTACAAGCAAGTCTTATTATAAGCTTCCGTTTTTGCAGCGAAGTTAGAAATGCCATATCATGCTTAATCATGCCTCTAAAATAAGAGAAAACTCCACGCATGCCACTGAGAGTTGCCCCGATCCCTTATATGCCACTGAAAAAACTGCCCTTCCTTCCGTCAGCTCTGTCAAGCCCAGCCACCGTTAACCCCTTGAAAGTTGTCAGATTTTGATCAAAATGCCCATCTTACCCTCACAAACATATACCCCACATGTCATCTTCCTTGTCCTCTCCCTCCTATCTTTCTCATCTCTCTCCTTTCTCCATCCAGCATGCTGCCAAGCACCTGCTGATGCAGCCCAGATTCCATCCACATCACCTGTAGTTGCCCAGCAAGCACGCCATGGCTCACGCGGAGCAGCACAATCTCACCATCCACCTTGCCCAACTCCCTCACCAACCTTCCCTCCATCCCTCTCTCCTCTTCTTTGGTCCGAGATGACAGAGCCGACGCAGCCATTGCCACCGAGCTCCATTTTCTTGCGCATCATGGTCACCTCAAGCTCCTCTCCATGATGCTCACCTTGCCCTTGCTTCTTTACTCACAGGGAGGACGAAACGCTGCCACCGTCCACAGAGCAGGCTGGAGCGCGCCCAAACCATCGATGGCCCATTTTGACTGTTATAGTAAGCTTCAACCTCGATGAACTTGTCATCCATGTTCGCCTGGCTTCCTCTTTCTGATGCACCTCTTCTTTTCTGTTACTGTAGCCCAGAGACACCAGAACACACTTTGTCCTTGAAGCCGGTCTAGAGCCCGTGTCCTCGCCGCCGCAGCCCATCCCCTTTCTTGCTTGGATTTCGGGTGAGCCCTCGCGTTTCCATATGTCTATTTTCATTGGCAAACCTGGTAGGCTAGTCATTTGAGCAAATAGATGACCGTAGATGCCCTGCACCGTAGCTCCTCGCCGCGCCATACTAGGCCATTGTGGACAGAACACTACACCGCATTATCTTGAGCACCAATAGGATTGCCTAGTTGTATAGATGGTTGAGCCGTGCTTTATTGTGGACATTAGGTTTAGACTGGGAGCCATTGCCGTGTACGGTAGCTCCGCTGCCGCCCCCCGCCATAGGGCTTCCCTGGGCCGCACCATCACCACCATAGTGTTGCGGTGGCCGCTGCATTCCATTTTCAGGATGGCTGGTCACCGCTGCAGCTCCCCACGCCGGCAACGAGCTTGGCATAGCCCGGCAATGGCTGCCTCTTCCCGTCCCTCCCTCTCTGTTCGGATAGAAAGGAGGAAGAAGTAGTGGGGCCCAGCCATTAGAGGACAAGGAAGAGGATAACAAAGGGTATTTTGGTCTTTTTGCAGCTTACTTAACAGCCCATTAACGGAAGATGACAGTAGTGGCACAGAGGGGATCAAACAAGAAACTCAGTGGCATGTGGGGAATCGAACTTTTTTTAGTGGCATATAAGGGATTGGGGCAACTCTCAGTGGCATGTGAGGAATTTTCTCCTAAAATAATGTTAGTACTATACTGAAAAAAAGTTCATCTGCATTGCACATAGTTTTGTGTATGAAACTTGCATGCACAAATGTTGTCAGGATTAGGGTTTCAAAAACCGTTTTTTAAAAACCGGTTCGAAAACCGCAAAAACCGCTCAAAAACCGTCAGAAACCGAAGGGTTAAGAAATCAAAATTTTTCGAAAAAAAATAAAAAAAAATCGAAAACCGTTCGGTTTTCAACAAAAACTGTGGTTTTTCATGAAAAACCGCTCGGTTTTCACCGAAAACCAACCGACCAATTGAATGTTCCTTAAAAACGGTTTTCAACACATAATTTGTTTAAAAAATTAATTAGACCGGTTTGCCGAGCGGTTTTGGATTTCGAACCGCAGTGATAAGGTCGAAAACCGTGGTTTTCGCCAGTTTTTGAAACCCTGGTCAGGATGCAAGTCAGGTTACCTCACCAAATAAACCAAACCAATATGCAATAATACAGCAATGAAGCTCATAAATTTCTCCTTTTCTGGTATGTATCTTCCATGCTGTCTAAATACACCATTTAAACGAGTAAATAAGAAATCTCCTATTCGCTTGTCAACCTGCCCTAAACCAATATCAACTTCCCAACTACTTGGCATTTGCTCAATAATTCTCATCTCACTTGAATATTGTGGCAGGAAAAACAGCAAGGTTTACATATAGAATTAGACAAGTTAAGAAAGCTCTATCAAAATAATTTTATCGTAATCACTTGGATGTTCAGTGTTCACGGCTTCATACTAGGTTAGACTAAGTCAAAAATTAAAAATGTCAACACAAACAAGTTGGCAATATTACATTTCAACAAGACTTTAAGATGGGATTTAATTTGCAAGAAGAGCAAGTGTACTAAAGGGGCAATGCATATCAGCACCCAAGATATGTCAAACGAGCAGCAGTGTCAAAATTCAAGAATAATTATGGTTTACCTCTTCAGCTATGCTCACAAGATCTTCCACGGTAAGCTCTATCTCATCATCAGTTGTTCCTGGTGATGATACTTCTGATCCAACATCCTCCAGCTTTCGTTTCCTGCTATTCTTCGGAGCAGCTCTTCCACTCACTTTTCTTACATTCTTACTAGCTACTCTCTCGATTTCTTCATCTTTGACAGCATGGTCAGCATCCTTGCTCTTTCCCCTGGCCTTTTCTCTACCCTGATATCGCTGCAAAGCTCCCAGTTCACCAGCATCCTCTCTATCCACAACTTTTAGTTGCCTTCCACTCTTCCTTTTGATGGGCTTGATCTGATCCAGAGGCCCTGGTTGCTTATCAGATTCAAACGCCTGCTCATTCCGAGCTTCAGTCTTTGGCACTTCATTACTTGAGCACGTTTTCAGCATCCATGCTGGGAGACTGCGCCTACTATCATCATGTGAAATCGTACTTGCTTCAGCCATCTTCTAAGGCGGCCAACAGAGTACACAGCAAAATCCCGGGATTTCGACTACTAACTAGCAAAACCAAACCACGGAATTGATCCTCACAAAGTCAAAGCGAATGAAAAATCAACATCCACCTGCACAAGAATTAGGGCCTGATTACTCATGGGTTATGCAAATCCCACTAAAAAAACCATCACAAAAGTTTTCTTCCTGATAACCTATGTCTGTATTCTCCCATCGAGAAAATATCTTTATCAAATCGAATCAACAATAAATTCCCAACGCTCCCTTATGCAACTTAGCAACATCTTAACTTGAAATTATATCGTGATATGCTACCCAATATTAAGCGAAAGTTTGGGGACCCAGCCTGATCCAATCAACCCAAGAAGCACCAATGGTGCCTGCCATGGAGGCCCCAAGATCCGACCTACTCGAAGGCGCGACGCCCGTGCGCTCGCCCGCATCTGGCCCCGTCTCGCCTTCTCCTTGGCGGGTTGAGGGGAGGGGGCAGAGAGGAAAGGTGCGGTGTGGGGCGGGGGTTACGGGGTACCTCAAGGAGCCAAGGTGGTGGTGGTCCGGTGCGGTGTAGAGTTTCCGTGGTGGGAACTCCGGATGGCGCGGCTCTACGGCGGGGCGACGTGGAGACCGGCGGCAGAGAAGACGACGGAAACTGGAGGAATTTGGATTTGGAAACCGTTTTTTTTAAATCGTTATCAGAATTTGTTTTTTTAAAAGGAAAATGCTTTTGAAAGGAAGGTGTAAATCGGGGGGAAAAAACTTGCAAGTCGGAGCAATTTGTTTCCTTTTTCTAATTATACTCCTTTATAATACACCTAAGCATTCTTTTTTACGTCCACCCCAAATAATGCACCCTATTAGAGATGGTCCAACCTTCATACAACCAACGAAATGTCTCTAGAAACTTGCCTCCATCAAAATTAACCTCTCAGATCTTTCCTCAGCTTTACTCACCCACATCCGATGGCCATTATTTAATGTGTCTAACTCATCCCTGTGGCCCACAACAGATCTCCCCCCACCTCCAGTATCATCTCAAGGAAAAAGAAACAAATATTCTGGAATTAAGGAAAAGGAAACAAACGTTCTAGAAAAGAAAAAGATCATATATTACGTGCTGAAAAAAAGGAAAAAAGAAATCGGAAAACAGTGCACTATACTAGTTAGTATAGTGCTCGTGCTAACGCTACGACGGCGATACGGTTATCAATTAAATGAGAAGATAAGTATGAATATAACACTTAATAATAAACTAGTCATGTGCCTGTGCGTTGCAACGAAAACTCAATTTGCGACCAAAAAATTATTTGCAAAGAGCACTAATTCTGTCTGAACGATACTGTTCACTCTGAATGTGCAATGGTTGAATGTTTAAATCAATTCATTAAATCATAAAAATTCCGCGCACTGGTGAGTCGCCATCGTCCGCGTGCTTTTGATCAGATGGTGGCGCGGCTCAATCTGGCTCTAGCGTTTTTCCTATATGGTGTAAATACACGGGTTTGTTTGGTGCGTGCCGAAACGGCACTTGAGCCAACCGAAAAGGCGAAATCTCACGGTCCATAGAGCCCTGCCGATCGTCATACCGCCCTTCCCCAGGTCCGCGAGACCGCAAGCACCAGCCCGCAAAAACCCCACTCTAAACGCAATACTTCCGGCTTCCGACCCGCACGCCACTGCTGCAACCCCCAAACCCTAAGCAATCCACTGCTCACCATGGCGTCGCCCTACGACCGGGAGGACGACGCCGTTGCTACACTACCGGTTTGCCAGCGTCGACCCGGCTACATGCGGACTAGGTGAAGACGTTAAATCGCGCACTGCATCTGCAGTACATCCACGACAAGAACGTCTACAAGATCCACCAGATGTACGAGGGCGGCTTACAGCGCCTCTTTGATCGCCTCTTCCGCGATGCGCCCTGGCCCTCCACCGAGGCCGTCGCTCCGTACTGCGATGGCAACCACATCTTCCTCCTCCTCTATCGCGAGCTTTGGTACTGCCACGACTACGCGTGTCTATGCCCGCTAACCGCCAACCACAGCGCTGATCGAGTCGTGGAACAACTACTGCGACGTCTTCAGCGTCATCCTCCACGACGTCGTCAATATGCAGCTTCCCAACCAGTGGCTCTGGGACATAGTCGACGAGTTCGTGTATCAGTTCCAGAGCTTCTGCCAGTATCGCGCCAAGCTCAAGAATAAGAGCGAGGATGAGCTCCAGCAACTCAAGCAGTTCGATAAGGTAAAACGTTCATACATCCTAATTAATTCCGTTAGTTTCTTTTCTAACGTCAAGTCAAGATCGATGCGGCTAACGTTTTAAACTAAACCGATTCAAAATTTTGAAAATTTGTTGGCCAAATAAACTGCAAACTATGTAACAATCTCCTTCCATCTCAACTATTTGTGCTAGATCCAATAGATCAGCTACTCTGGAGAAGAACGGACCGTCACCAACTCCTAATTAGAAGTAGTAGAGATAATCACAGTGCCCGTATACAAATACAGAATGAAGATATAACACTCAATAATATTTTTCGCTAAACGTTTCCCATATGCTCTTAAGACTTGTTCTTGTGTCTTGAGGGATGTTTTCTGCGCACTCATTCCACTTGTATTTTAGTATTTTAATTAAGAAACACTTTCTGAGGATAGGTGAACCCTGTAAGTACAATATCATCAGTATAAATCTACTTTACAACCTTATAAAAAGTGATTAATAAAATAAAGAGTACCGACCATGCAGATTCGTGCATTAAACTGTTGACCATTCCAGATGTGCATGAAGTTCATGACCAAATAACATGTCAAGTTCCTGCATAACATTTAATTGCTACATGTAAGTACACAAAAATTTAACTATTTACTAATCATGTGTAAATAACTTATCGGTCTATTGTTTTTGAAACATACTTTGGAACTACAATACGCTAATCATAGATATCGTCGTTCCACGAGGGATTTACTATCCTCACAGCACGATCGAATATTATACCAATTTTTTTGTATTCTAGCAAGATAGTAACTGGATGGTTTGTCCGTTGGAACCCATCCGGGTAAAGGTGTTGGATCAATAACGGAGATAACTCGGTCCTTCATGTCGAACGATAACATGCTGAATCGTCCTACGTGATGAAAATGCAGCATAATCTACAAATATAAATATTATATCTTTTGCACACATATATAGTAACATAATAAAGCGTTAAACAATTTATTAAGCAAAGCTTACCATTCGACATTCAGACAACGCAATTCCAGTCTCAGTCTCAGGCCAAGCGTCAAATAATTTTGCAAGCTTCTCATCTTCAACCTTGACACGAAACTTATGATACCGTCGGTAATTACAAAGTGGCTACGATAAATTAAAACATTAAAAAATAGCTAGTTGATTATTGCATAATGTGTATATATATAACGCAAAAATATCAAAACATACATAGAACTGTAAATCTAGGTAGTGGCATATGGGATCCCTGAAATACATGGTTTCATCGCTTGCGAGCATGCGCACCCCTGCATTAAAGCAATCAGTTCATGAGCTAGCAAGCACGTGAGGCCAAGTTGGACTTAAGACAGTTCTATATGTACCTTTGTCCAGGCATGAAAGAGTCAACGTCGTCGGTCGCCATCGCCGCACGCGTGCGTATGTATGTACGCCGACATCGCCGTCGTCGTACGCCTGCGTATGTATGTACGCCGCCGCCGTCGCACGTAAAAGCCTCGCGGCCTCGCCGAACGGCTGGAGGTATGGCACCTCCGTCCCGGCGTTTGGGCGTTCTTTAGTTAGGAATTCCCGGGACCTGCACAAGGAACACGGGAAAGGAAGGCATGGATTCAGTTTGTGTTTTTTTAGAAGATTCTGTTGCATATGAGATCACACAAGGAAGAAAGGATGTGAAGATACGAGTGCCTTTTTAAGCGCCTGTAGCAACTTTATCTTGTGATCATATTGTACGTACTACATATTTGGAAGGAGAGCGAATCAAACAAGGAAATAAACAGGGAGGATCCGCATGCAAGAAAACTAGACTTGAACTTTTTACTGTCCTGGGAAAAACTGTATGTACTACATATTTGGAAGGAGAGCGAATCAAACAAGGAAATAAACAGTGAGGATTCGCATGCAAGGAAACCAAACTTGAATTTTTTACTGTCCTGGCCTCGTGATCGTATTTTTTTTTCCGAATATGATCTTTCTCGAGACTTTTTTACGGATCTAGCCCCATAGAGCCTAATTTCAACGCACGGAGAGCGCTTAATTTTTTTTATCCACGGAACCAACGGTCTATGGGTGCTGTTTGATTTTTTTTTAATTTTTTCTCGCAGAACCAGCGGCCGACGAGAGCTTTTTAATTTTTATCTTTTTTTTCATGCAGATCGAGCGGTCGGCGAGCGCAGTTTATTTTTCCATATTTTTTCGGAATTATTCAGTGGACGAGCACCGCTTGAATTTTTTTTATTTTTTCTCCCACGCTTGAATTTTTCAGCGGCCGCTGAGTATTTCTTTTTTTTTTTGCCAAAATTATCAAGCGGACGGGCACCGCTTGATTGTTTTTTTTTATTTTTCGGGAATTTTTTACTGTATTGACATCATCATTATATTTTTTTCCGAATCAGACTCTCGCGGTGATGAATTTGCGATTGTAGTCTCGAGCCAGAAAAATTCAGCAGAGCGGTGACGCGGTATTATTTACTAGTGCCCAGGCTCGAATGTTTTACTATATTAGTATCGTCGTTATAATTTTTTTTGAATCAGGCTCTCGAGCGATGAATTTGCAATTGTAGCCTCGAGACATAAAAAATCAGCGGAGAGGTACTAGAATTTTTTTCCTTGATCGATAAACACTGTAATTTTTTTTCCCACGCCCGAAATTATCTAGAGGTCGAGCAGAGCCTAGCTTTTATTTATTTTTCGTGCCTGAAATTACCCACCGTCCGCTGGATAATTTCGGACGTGGGAAAAAAATTCCAGCACCTCTTCGTTGAATTTTTTCGGCTCGAGGCTACAATCGCAAATTCATCGCCCCGAGAGCCTGATTCGAAAAAAATAATATCGCGTTGCCCCGTCTCCGGTTTCCTTTTTCCAGCCGTAATGTATGGTTCTTTCCTTTTTCAGGACGTTTGTTTCCTTTTCCTTGATTTCAGGACGTTTGTTTCCTTTTCCTTGAGGATGATTAGACACACTAAACAATGGTCATCGGATGTGGGTGCGTAAAACTGACGAAAGATATGAGAGGTTAATTTTGTTGGAGGCAAGTTTCTGAGGACGTTTCGTTGGTTGCACGAATGTTAGATCATTTTTAGTGGGATGCACTATTTAGGGTAGACGTAGAAAATAATATTTATATGTATTATAAAGGGGTATAGATGGAAGCCTCAAACCACAAAACAATTTTGGTTTGGATAGAGTGCATCGGTCTCTTTCCTAGGATTGGACTCGCTCACAAGAAGAACACCACCATTAAATACATATAACTAGTTAGTTCTATCTCTGCCAGTTTCCTGCCAAGCTTCAACGCTGAAACATACATAGGCATGATGCTCACTTCTCACCAACACCGAATTTCTCACAGACATGATGTGCAATTACAGGATCTGTTTATTTATCGATAATTCAACATAGAAAAAAGTTGTGCAAGAATACTCGGCTCAAATTCACTCAATGTCCAGTCCGCCTATAGGGTGGGTCCGTACACATATAGTACATCGTCTACACTTTTATCCTCGTTTCATATAAAATATAAAAGGGTTAACACGGAGATGCTTTACTTGAACCCAATATATATTATATATACTATAATTCACTTTTTATAAACAATATGTGACTAATCCTACTACCGTTTTACATTAGTCACATAGACCTTCATATTAATAGACCAAAGTATTATATCAAGCTAAAACAATATATGTACATATCGCTTATTGGGTCCCCCGCCTGGCATAACAAAGCTTTCATGACACAGAATTGGGCAGAACTTGAGGTCGTTCTCCAGCATACACACGTTGTAGGTGGTCTCCAATGCCACCGTCATAGCCCAATGATCACTGCTCAAGTTCTTTAGAATTTAAAAAAGTATGCTAGATAAACTATAATATAATTAGTATTCATACTTTCTTTCGTGTTATGATTCCTACTTATTTTAGAGGAGGAATAAAGGGCTATATAAATTCATAGGATGGTCGTGAAAAACTAAAGCAACAATGAAATCACAAACCAACTCATCTAAAGCAAGAGATACACGAGAGGATTAAAAACTAAGTTATTTTTAGCACTAGATTCTTGTATAGGGTAAGAATCCGAGGGTCCTACAAAGTTCGAGAGGTTGTATAAGAGTAACAATCATTTGTACTCTTTTGATGTTACGCTTAAAGAATTTGTATTCGGCTTCGCCATATCTTTTTCTCTTATTGTGGTTGCTTTGACGTCGTTATTTTTGTTTTCTTTACGAGATTCATCTTCTTTATTCTTGAGACCGTGCACGCTCGTACCGTATCTTATACAACTCTGAACCTGACTCAAGAAAATTGCTGCGTATAAGAAAGAGTGTCGTAACAATATAGTAGACCATGCCTTTTCGCGTAGGTACTGTTACGGGACAACTGGACTAGGACTAGCGGCGGAAGCAGAACAAAATTCAGTCTCGGCCAGCGGCCAGCCTAACATGTCACAAACTAGTCATGACATATGCATACAAAGTAGACGATCACATATGAAAGTTGACAAATCACACCACCCGCCGCTCGCCGCTCGCCGCCCTTGCACGGTCCTCGCAGTCACCGCGGCGCCGCCACTCACTGTAGGGTTTTGGCTTTTCGCGGCCGTTGTTGCTGTGTCGAGTGACGAATTTTTATTTTAAATAATATATTTTTTTATTCGAACTGCAAAAATATTCGTCCATCTCGAAAAATTACAAAAATATACTTTTGTCGTCCGAATATGAGGCGATCGCCCGTATATGGGGCGATCGGTGCCGCTCTGAACGCGTAATATTTCCTCTGTCTCCGATCAATTCCTAAAGAAAATCATAACTTTTTCATATGATGTCGGATGAAGATGAACTTTATATGAAAATTGTAGCTCTCGACGGTATCTACAACTTTTGCATACAAACTTTTTCAATTTGAATCCATTTAGATGGTTAAAAATGGGATAGAATGTTCAGATCTAAAAAAACAGATCTGTTTTTAGATCTGAAACTTCTATCCTATTTTTAGCTATCTAAATAGATTCAAATGAAAAAAAAATTGTATAAAAAAGTTGTAGATCCCGTCGAGAGTTACAATTTTCATATAAAGTTCATCTCCATCCGACATCATATGAAAAAAATATGATTTTCTTTAGGAACTAACCGCAGACAGAGGAAATATCGCGTATTGGAAGCCGCACCGATCGCCTGTGTATGGGGCGATCGTCCCATGTACAGGCGACAAAAGTATATTTTTGTAATTTTTTTGAGATCGACGTATATTTTTGTGATTTGAATAAAAAATTGTTATCTTCTCTTCGTGTCCACCAACATTGCAAAAGTACATTTAATTTCAACGGTACACATACGAAAAGTTACGGAACATAGAACAATACGTAAATAATATCACAATAACATAACCATGACTCCATGTCTTCATAAAAGAGACAATAAGACAAATCGATAATATTAGGATTACATCATACAGACAAAAGACTCAACAATGGCACAATCTTATAGAAGAGTTTGAAGATAGACTAATTCGGTTAATTGTAACAGACTAATTCACTTGATTGTAACAGATTAATTATGCGCAAAACCTATAAATTCACTAATTCAGTTCAACATATTACACTGTACTAAGATCAAAACATAAGTGCCGATACAACACTTGATAAACATCGAAGTTCAGACGTACACACCCACAATTGCATTGTTTTATTTCACTTAGATTCACAGAGAACACAACTTGTGAAGGAATTCAATTCCAGGAGCTAATAGTGAAATCTGAATCAAGAATGTTTACAACAAACTGAAATGAAAAGGTAGCGCAAGTGATCAGGGTGAGCCAGAATGGCAAGAATCCAATTTAGCCTTCGAAAGTATTATCAGTAACTGGTTGGCTATCAACAGGAATATCCAAGTTGTTTTCTTCAGGAATATCCAATGTGTATGTGTAACCTTTGTACTTGCCATTGTAGAGCAGCCACAAGAGCTAAGAGTTCTTCCGTTTCTTTTGTGGCAGACTCAAGTCTACACACGCTTCCTTTATTCGCATGTCAGCATCTGTGGCTGAAACCCTAGGCCCTAGCTTTCTTTAATCACAGCATTTCCTCTAGCTTTTCCTAATTCGGAACGCCACATCTGAGCTTCTTGAAGAGCAGAATCCCTTTCCTTAAGTAAATGCTCTCCCTCTTCAGTAAGAAGCTTTGCTTTTCCTTCTGATTCCCTTAACTGTCAAAAAAGAATTCAGTTCAACCTCAAAAGAAGTTCATTCATATACTTAACATGAAGTGTGCTCATGATGCTCATAACAGAAGTCAAAAGGGTTTGCTGATATGCCATATGTTCTTCTATGATTATATACGGATTTCAACAGCTGTACATAGCCAAGATAAAATCATAACAGTTAGCATTACCACATATAAAGATATCAGTAGTTCAGATTCTAGTTATGCTTATACAGGATAATGCTACCTATAAACATATGATTAAGATTTGCCGTCATTTATGACTGTTCTAGCAGCTAGCTCACTAAGCATAGTAGCAATTCCATAGGAGAATTAACAAACCTTTGAAGTCATATCTATAAATGAATCACATGCTTTGTTTTCGATAGCTCTCATTTACCAGAACCTCTGCATCTCAAAACAAAAAGGAAAATAATTAGCAAAGAGAACATCAGGAAATGAGGAACAACACAGGGGTAGCTATAACCATCTCAGAGAGAGTGCCAGCCAGTATCCAAGTTTCTACTTTACAAAAGATGCTAATGAACTATCTTAAACCATAAACCACTTGCATTCTGAGGAGAACAGTTCGTTCAATTTGTCTAATCAATATAGTCAAATAGAGCAACCCCATTGCAAAATGTTGCCATGAAAATCTAGAGCATAAATAAGAGGGAACTAAGATGTAGGAGCGGAGGTAGGGAATAGGGAAGAAGTCCATTACTGTCGCCGTCAGCCAGCCTCCAGTCGCTGCCTTCCTCCTCGCTCGCTGTCGGCCAGGCGACGCCGCCAGTTGCGGGAGGGCCAGAGGGCGGCAGCAGGAGCGGCGGTGGAAGGGGCAGAGGGTGGGGCAGAGGTAGGGGCCGAGGGAGGCTGTCGGAGGGATGGAGGGCAACAGAGGGAGTGGCACAGGGCCGCGGCGGGAGGGCTGAGGATGGCGGCAGGAGGGGTCGAGGGTGCCGGCGGGAGGGACGGAGGGTGATGGCAGGAGGTGTGGCGGGCGGCGGTGGCGTGAGATGCCTAATGGACAGGGGAGGACTGACCGACTGAGGACCGAAGGACAAGGTTGTGCTTTGGGCTGTTCACTATTAATAAATTGGGCGGTTGGGCCGGTTTATCCGATTTTCAGATATCCGAATATTTTTTTCAAAAATACCCGAAAAATCATTTCGGAATATCTCGAGTCAACGGATAGTGATATCCCGAATTCGAATCCATATACGAAACAAAATATCTGAATTGAAATCTGAATCCGATAGCTATCCAATATGACTATCTGAAACCATCCGGTCGGTCAGTCAGAAATTATCCGAACCGATTGCACCCCTACTAGAGAGTGGAAGAAGAATATAGGACAGAGCAGCCATGTACAGAGACTGCAGTGCCCGTGCTAATCACACGATTGCGTCTCTTATGCGAGCGTTAGGCAAGGGTCATACGGTACCGAGACTTTTTATAGCCAGCTATCTATTTAAATAGCACTAAAAATACTAAAAAATTAAATTTAAAGAATAGAGTGCCAAAAGATACCAATAATTTAAGGTTAATTCGATGGTAACCATGATAAAACTCTACATACAGTATATCCGTAAATCATTCTTGCTGACAAGATTTGGCGCTAGCTAGCTCCACAATTCCAATGGCACCTTACCCAGCTAACCAATCGGATATTTTAGTTTAACACAGTGGCAGTTGACCATAAGCAACGGCGGCTGCGAGCATGCCGCACCGAGACCTAACCAGTCCACATTTGTTTTTTTTTACCCACGAAAAGTTCTTGATTTCTAAGACCGCTTGCAGATTGCAACATATTCATGTAGAAGGCTTATGCGTTAGGATTTTGTGAATCAGAAACTTTGTGACATTTCGGTTTGTGAATTAGACACTTTGGAACACTAATTTGGCTATGTCGAGATTGTTTCTTTTCCACGTACCATGTCAAGATTGTTAACCCACACCAACGGGATAATAGCACATCTTTATTCCTTTAAAAGACTAGCATTGGTGGTTCATTTGCTCTTCACTACAGCACCTCTCCCCGAAAAAATCATGCCAATATATACTGGTCCCTTTCGCAACACCTCTCCCTTCCTCCCCCTCTCTCTCTCATTCTCCCGTGCTCCCCCTCCCCAAGCCACCCTCCCTATCTCCCAGCTCGCCTCCCTCTCTATGACCCTCTCCCCACTTGCATCGCCCTGTTGCCGCCGGTTTTCGTCGCCATGAATGGCACATCGAGGTCGACGATGAGCAGATCTGGAAGAGGAAGACCCCATCTACCTGTTGCTGGCCATGCCTGGCGTCATTGCCCCACCTTCGCCCACTCCAGACGTGTTGACACCATCTCGATCGCGTTGCTTGGTTTGTGGTCCACGATGACGACACCGAGGGGCAGCAGATCTAGAGGCAGATGGCGATGAAGGGAAATGGCAAGTGGACATGGTGATAACGACACGGGAGACGACGGCAAACAAGCAACGTTTAGTAGATCGGTGACCAATCATGGAGACGATGGGGGTAGATCTGGAGGGTGGCAATGGCGACGGGGCAGTGCATCTCAAGGGCGGCATTGGCAATGAGGGTGATGAGGATATCCCTTCCATTGATACAACCATCATACCTATTGCTTCTCATCAAGATGTGCAATGACCAATCACTAAAGCACGTGCTCGTTAACTTAATTATCAGGTAACTTTGTTTCTCGGAGTGCACTCATATTCTACGAACTCTACGATACTACCTGATACACGTGATGTTAGTCTCATTAGGAATCAAGGTCCTTGCATGGCAATAAGGCTTGAGAGCAGCAATGGAGATGATGGCTACTACACTCAATTGAAGCCACCATGATGCCACAATGAAGGATGGCCGAACTCTCGTGACTCTTTCCTTCGGCAACTACCTTTAAACACCTAGATTTATTTTTAGTTAAAAGCTATGGTGTTGCGCCACCTTATTTGGGCTTAGGATCATGTATCCAGTCAGAGCAAGGGGGAAGGAGTCCTTTTCGATTGCAGTAAGAGTCCTTTTCGATTGCACCATTAATGTTGCAAAAAAAATGAAATTGTGCCCATCTTGAAGGTAGTTTTGGTGTTGAATAGACCTATTTCATTTTTTTTAGCTAATATCAATATATGGATTTGATTATAATGAAAAAAAATAACTGAACTAATCTGCATGTAATAATTATATATGAGGTTGATATGATATACACAACTTTTATCTACAAAAAGTTTCTCAACCATCCCTTCTCTACACCTTTTCCACTCCATCAACTCCCAATTTAGCGTGGGTTGTGGAGTGTGAAAAATGTGTATATAAAGTGTAGAAAATACAAATATATGTATCATATGCCCTTATATTTTATATTTTAGCTGAACATGCAACGATTATATAACAAACTATCAGCCTCACACAGCAGTATCGATGCCATGTTTTTTGGCTGGGCTCTAGTTGACTAGACGGGGACAAAACTAATGAACTAACTATAGAAATACTCCCTCTATTTTCAAATACATATCATTCTAGTTTTCAAACTTTGTTCCTAAAATACATGTCATTCTAAAATTTTGAGGTAACATTTTATCATTTTTTCCTTCTATATTCCTTCCCTTTAACTATTTCCAACGTCATTTACTATCATAAACTAGAGTAAGACAAACCATCCAAAGATATAATAAAGAGAGGTAATGCAGTTTTTTTTTTATAAATATGTTTTAGTGGAAGTGTAAGAACCTAAAATGATATATATTCACCAAGGGAATAGAGAGGAAAAAACACACATTAAAGCTTTAGAGGCTCGTGCACTCTTTTAACAAAGCGTGGTGGCTCAGGCTTTGTATTGGACGTCTATACGTCCTGGGTCTTTTCGCTAAGCAAACATGCCTTTATTTCCGTATTGTTCTATCGTTTCATCTGTTCATGTTTGTGCATTCTTTAGTTTTTTTATGTTTATGTACTCTAACGAAGGATATACATTTAATCTCACCTGTTGTCATGTAATTGTCGTTGCATGATTGATAAAACAAAGTATCTTAAAGACTTTAACTATATATACGAAGTAGCTCATAAACAATATTTCTTAATTTTCCCAACCATTAAATATACGTACAAATGATCTTGCATTAACTTCAACCAATGCTAGTTTTTCTATTCTTTCGTACAACCACACCACCTCTGTTGTGATCCACTAGGGCTGTGCATATGGTATAATTAGTAAATAAGGTTCGATAAATATGGTTTTTTAGGAAATACGGTAATTGAAATGTGGTACCAAATAGAACTTCGGTTCGGTATCGGTAAATACCATAATATTTCGGTATCGGTAAATACCATATTTACCAAACTAGCATGAATTGTTCCTTTTTACTTCTTGTTTTGAACATCGATACGGTTTCTAATACACACATTTGACTATTACTCTATCTAATTATATGTTAGTAAAAATTATTACACACATTTGACCATTACTTTGACAAATCTAGTGATATTATTTCCATATGAAACTATATTTTATATACCTTTGACTGTTACTTTATCTAATTATATATGTATTTTTTTTCTATTTCGGTATTCGGTTTAGTTCGGTTTACTTGTGATTTTTATGAAACAATGCATCCCAAAAGTCAAAATTTTGCCATACCAAATACCGTATACCGGTCAAACCAAGTTGACTGGTTCGGTTCAGTTTTGTGGCATGTTTTTTCGGTTCGGTAATACCGTGCACAGCCCTATGATCCACATTTTTTTTGCTGATCTGAAATGTTTTCAGAGGAGGTCCTTTTAATATTTTCAGAAATAATGTATGCCATTGTTTAGTATTTACTGGATTCAAAATTTCTTGAATTTGTTGGGGACAACACATATATGATGTCAAAACTTATCATCTATTGTATGTGATTTTCTGTGTCACAAACAGATGGCAAGATTTGTTGCCACAAACATAAAATTTATTGCCACAAACATAAAATTTATTGGCAAAACACCTTCAGGCTTCCGTAAGCTCACCCCGCCACAATTTAGTCCCAATAATGCTTCAGTTTCAGTGTTTTTTTAGTTATCACACAATTTAAAGAAAATAGACAGACTACATCATGACCATTTATCACTGACAGAGAATTACAAAAGCAGTCAAGATAATAATATATTTATGAGTATGACCTACATAAGCTCTTAATTTTTCCTTTGATTCAGTGTTCTATGTTATTTCCCTGTACAAATGGATGCATGTTCATGTCTGCTAACAAAATAAATATTGCATATGTTGAAAAAATAATAGGAAAATTACTAAAAAATATTTAGCATTTCAATGACAACCATGGAAAACTTTATGTTGTGTGGGGACCAAGAATTTAAGCAAGAATATTATTTCCAGGAACAGCATGTAAATTGACATGCAAGATCCCATCTTATATTTATGTATCACCCTCTTCTCCATTTATGCCTCTTTGTAAAATATATGTAGTTAAACTATGTGGTTTGATAAGATCCAAACTTTCATCTTGAAAACCATTGCTGTAAAGGCAGTGCACACCAAGTTATTTTTTTCCTTTATTTCCAACTGAAACATCTCTTTAGATATTGTTCACTTATTATGTACATGAAAAATTTATGTTAAACGTAAGGTTTGTGATTCTGTTGCAATGTACGAGCACTTTGCTAGTTATTGAAATTTGATTACATGTTTGAACCAAATTTCCCTACTGTGTTATTAGGATTTGATCACGTGGCATTCGGCCATCTGCGGTTCTAGGTAGAGGTGCTCATCTGGTTGGGCTTTTTTGGGTTGGCCCGTGGCATTGAGGGCACTATCGGGCCTAAGTCCTAGCCCAGCACGAAGATGGATGGGCCGTGTCGGGCCCAAGAATAGGGCACGATGGGTGGCCCGGCGCACCGATTTGGGCCGTGCTCGTGTTGACACGGCACGGAGGGCACGGAGCGGGACAGAGGCGCATCCGGCATTGTGGACCTGCCTCAGGCCGGCAATGGGGCACAGTGGCCCACAATAAGGAGGTGGGGGAGAGGAGGAGGCGGAGGGGTACCTGTTGCCACGCCGCATCGGAGGGGAAGGGGAGGCGGAGGCGGAGGGGGCGAGGGAGGGGGAAGGGGGCGGAGGGGACGGAGGGGCCGAGGGAGGCGGTGTCGATTTTCGGGGAGCGAAGGAGGTTAGAGAGGGGTCGGGAGATGGTAGGGAGGTGGAACGGTAGGGAGGTGGAGCTGGATGGGGGACAGGAGAGAGCCGGAGGGGGAGGTCGGAGGCCATAGGGGAGGGGGAGGAGTACGAGTTGGGGGAAGGGGGCAGAGAGGCAGACAGGGCGACAACGAGGCAGAGGTAAACGGAGCCGACGGAGAGGCGGAGGGTGGCGAGGGTGTCAAGGTGGGCTAGCCAGTAGGGGCAAAGAGGCATAGGGGGCGATGGGGCGAGTCAGGGAGGCGAAGAGGCGGGGTAGGCAGCTGGAGGCAGAGGGGAGGCCGGGGCGGTGGGCTAGGCGATCGGAGGCGGAGGGGAATGTGAGGGAGACAGAGGGGCCGAGGCAGAGGGGGCAACCTGGGGGGTAACAGAGTGTGAGGAGGCGGTCTGGGGGGGGCGAAGACAAATAGAAAAGAAAGGGAAGAAAGGAAAGAAAAGGAGAAAGGGAACAAAAAGAAGAAAATGAAGAAAAGAAAAGAAAGAAAGGAAGGAAAGGAAAACGGGGAAGAAAAGAAGAAGAATAAATGGAAAGAAGGAGAGAAAAGAAAAGAAAAGAAAAGAAAAGGGAGAAAAGGATATAAAAAGAGAAAAAGAAAAGAGAGAGTAGAAAGGGGAAAAGGGACAGAGTTAGATTTCTAACAGCAAACCTGATTTTCGTACGTATGCGAGGAGCAGAGAGGTGGAGGAAGGTGAAGGGTGAGAGAGATAGAGAGAGAGAGAGAGGGAGCAATGCGAAGGGAGAGGGAGGTGGGAGAGCCGGCCACGAAGGGAGAGTGAGGCGGGGGGACGACCATGGACAGAGAGATTAAGAGATTGATCAGCGCGGAGAGAGAGAGAGAAAAAAGAAAAGAGGCGGGGGAGGGAGAGAGAAAATTTAGTTCTTTTTTCCCTAATATTTGTGTCCACTGTCTCAACTCCATGCATCTCTGGCTCCTTTCATCTCGTCGCGATTGTGCAAATAGGCCGGGCCTAGGCCAGCATGGCACAAAACTGACACGAATCATAAATAGGTCATGCCTGGGCTCTCCGTAGGCGAGTCGAGCCTGCATGGGGCACGACACGGCACTGCAAGGAGGGCCGACCGAGCCATGGGCCTGACGGGCCCGTGTCGTGCTGGCCTAGCATAGCACGACACCCACGCTTACTTCTAGGCACATGTATGTTTGAACCGAATTTCCCAGCCGGCTACCATCACAGCAAAAAAGACACAGATAATAGTTCAGTTGAGAACATAGTGCAAGACCGAAAGACAATTTCGTGCTAGACAGCAAAGCTGTCGCCTTTTCTCAGGCTTCTACGTTAAGTCCTTGTCTCCCACTAGGTGGAGTTCCCCCCCTTTTTTTTCTTGGACTAATTGTTTTTGCATATCTGGTTCTATCTAGTAACTTTCTTAACCACGAAAGAATCAAGATATGATAGATGTCACTTGCTATAGTATATACCATAATTTATCGCGGTCGAACAGATGACAATTTGACTTTCGTTCAAGTAGAAACTGAACTTGCCAAAAAAAAACTAGGACGCCAGAAAATCCAAAGCTTCCACTGGGTGCTCCTGCCCACAGGTTCTCTTTCTCCACATATTTGTGTTGGGAAACCACGTGGCCCATTGCAAAGCCCACGATGGTCCCTTAGCCGAAACCCTAGACGACTACTATATAAGGAGGAGGGGGGTTCCCCCAATGTACAAGCAATCAGAATAGCAATAAAGAATTCAATCGCCGTTCTCCCTAAATTTGTGTCTCTCTTTCTCTCTCTGTTCTCCAATTCAGATCTGTTTGGGAACCCCGGACTATTCGATAGCGAGGTTCCTTAACACGTTATCAGCACGAAGCTCTACCGGCGAACGGATTGAAAAGGTGAGAAAAGGTGGGATTTGATGATTAAATCTAATCGCACTTGATTCTATGCATGCATCTATCCTACGTGGCACGAAGCTACACGACGAACGCTCGAAGCTACTCAGTACAGCACAAAGCTACAGTACTATTCATCCAGAAAGAAAAAGAACATCGGATAGCACGCCGCCGGCTTGAAGCTTCGCCATGCGCGTTGCTGCGGGCGTCGCCATCGCCTCAGTCTTCACGCACGCAGCGCGCAGTCGTGCATGACATCACCGCAGGCGCCTCGGCTGTGCCTCGCAGCACGCTGCCCGAAGAGCGCGTCGGCCTTGCCGCCGTGCCCGACCCTCGCGGCCGCTGTCGCCTCGCCTGCACCGCGCCGCGCCACCCACTCGGAGGTTGTCGCCGCGCGCGCGCTCAAGCTGCGCCCGCGATCGACGCCACCTCGGCAAAGCCTCGGCCTCGCGAGCCGTTGCCCCGGCTCGCGGCCGTTCGGCCCGGCGCCCGCCTCGCCATCTGCTGTTGGCGAAGATGGCACTCCTGCGCCTGCGCCGCCGCGCCGCCGGCCGCGCACGTGCAGCGGCGCGACTCCTTGGCTCCCACGCTCGCAGCCGCCTCCACTAGCGTCGAATCGCTGAAGCCGCACAATTGTCGGCCGAGAGCCGCCGCCGCCACCATCCGGTACTCACCGCCACCGCGCATGAAGCCACGCCCGCCAATGCGCCGCAGTCGCGCCCTCGCCGTTGCGCCGACGTAGCGAATCGGCCATTGGGCCATGCTCGGCCGTCGCCGCCGCCTCGGTTACGTCGGCTGCGCGCCACCTCGGTGCCGCCGGTGCGTGAGCCCGAGCGCGCCAGAGCCCGCCGCGCGCTCAACCTCTGCTCGCCACCACGCGCGCAAGATCGCTGAGCGCCCTGCCGCGTGTTCCGCGCCTGCGGCGCCTCCGCGCCGGCGCCGCCGAGCCACCGCCCGCGTCGTGCCGGCCGTCGCCGCGCGCCGTTGGACGAATCCGCGGCCATTGCACGGCACAAGCGCCGCAGTCGCCGCCCGACTGTCGCTGCCCCGCTTCGGCCGTCTCGATCGCCGCTTGCCCGACCAACTCGGCCTCGGCGCCCGCCGCGCCTCGCCGCCGCGCGCCTCGGCCCGGCTCATAACCACCTCGGCCTTGGCGCCCGGTCCGCCGCATCCTTGGCTCCACCGCCCATAGTGCGCCTGACGCCGCGCGCGAGCGACCATCGCCGCCGACTGGTTACCACTCCGCCGTCGCCGCTTACGCCGAAAACGGCCGCGCCGCCAGCCGCCCGCGCCGAGGCGATCGCCGCCACCTCGGCCAATTTACCCCACCGTCTTGCGCGCCGAGGCGGCCGCCGCGACGCCGCCGCGCGCGCCGAAAGCGATCGCCGCCACCTCGGCCCGCCGCCCACCGTCTTGCCGCGCGCGAGGCGGCCGCCGCCGCACATCCATGTCGCCTCCCCGTTGGCCCGCCTCCGTGTGCGCGTGGGAAGAATGGCGGCTAGGGTTTCCAACCCTAGCCGCCGTAATGATATGGGCTGAGCTGCGGGCTGAAGGCCCAAGAGGCTAGGAAAATGCGGCCCGAAGGCCATTCGGCCAAGAAAAAGAAAAAAAGGAAAAGAAAGAAAAGAAAAAGAAAATTTGGAAAATTGCTAGAAAAATCCAGAAAAATTATCTGGCTCTGTTTTTATTTTTCTAGCTTTATTCTATGCAGTTATGAATATTCTTTATGAATTTTGAATTCATTGCTTTATTTATTGTACTGGAAATGCATGAAAATTTATTTTCTGGACTTTATGCTTTTACAACCATTTTTTCTATTAGATTACACGCAGTAATCTAATGTCGAAATTTTGAAAACATGCAAATGTCCGGAATCGTGAATCGTGAGTTTGAAGAACTGGCCCCGCACGGTCAGAACTACCTCATTTGGGCATCGGACGTGAAGATCGTTCTTGGAGGCAAGAAGCTCCGTCTTTGCGATTGGTCTAGGGTCCTCGCGGACGCCTTGAAACCTCTGCCGAGCGAGCGATCAAGCCTTGCACTTTCGTTTAGATGCATGAATCGCATTTTTCTTTTTAGATTATGGTTGTTAGCATTTTCTTTTTGAATAATGAATTGTAAGCTCTAGAAGAGCATACTTCTCTTATGAATAAATATGCAATTTATTCTTTATTCCAGTATTCTTTAATTTGCAAGCAATGTTTGGATTATTTTGCCATTGTTTGATTGGGATTATTTTTCCTTTTTAGAAATCGTGTAGCGCCCAAATGGAAGAGATATGCATTGTTGATAGTGACACAACAAATACCATCTTAAGAGAGTCTAAATATTTTCAGTCGATCATGAAGAACCCTGGAAAGATTACTACGATCGCAGGAAGCGATTCATATGTAATAGGCTCAGGAAGAGCCACTATTATATTGCCTATGGGTACAACTTTGGTAATTGAAGAAGCCCTTTTGTACCTTGAATCAACGCGCACTCTCTTAAGTTTCAAAGACATCCGCGCCAATGGTTTTCACGTAGAAACCAATGAAGAAAATGGCAAAGAATACTTGTGCATTGTGAAGCACGCGATATGTGGAAAAATGGTATTAGAAAAATGTCTCTCATATGAATATGGGTTGTACTACACGAATATTCATGCACCCGAAGTGTATACTTCCTTGAAAACTGTTTTTAGAAGCTCTGAGTTATTTTCTTTAAGGCATGGTAGATTAGGTCATCCTGGTCTTAGAATGATGAGAAATATAGTGAACAACTCACAAGGTCATGGCATTAATGTTAAAAATTTCCCGAATCATGAAGATTTCGTGTGCCCTGCATGTGCCACCGGGAAATTAGTAACTAGACCCTTTGTCATGAAAGTGCAAAGTGAAATTCTTGCATTCCTGGAACGCATCCAAGGGGATATTTGCAGCCCGATTCAGCCCCTGTCAGGGCCATTTCGATACTTTATGGTGCTCATCGATGCTTCCTCTAAATGGTCGCACGTATGCTTATTGTCAACAAGAAACCATGCTTTTGCAAAGCTAATCTCGCAGATCATAAGAATTAAGAATGCTTTCCCTGATCATCGCGTGAAGTCCATTAGAATGGACAATGCCGGAGAATTTACTTCAAAGGCATTTGATGATTATTGCACAAGCGAGGATAGCGATTGAGCACTCCGTCCGCCTTGCGTCCATACGCGAATGGACTAGTGAAGCACTAATAAAGAGGATTAAGTTCATTACGGACGCTTTTGCGAGTTGTAACTTGCCCAACACTTGTTGGGGACACGCGATCTGCACGTAGCGACTCTCATCAATTTGGACCTTGGCCTACAACATCCATTCTCCTATGCAACTTATGCAGGATCATCCGAAGATCTCCCATCTCGGAAATTTGGGTGTATGGTATACGTTCCTATACCACCCCTCGTGACGCAATGGACCCTCTCCGCGATGCAGGGATATCGTTAGTTATGAGAGTGCATCCATAATCGGTATTTGGAACCCATATTGGAGACTTGCATATAGCCCGATTCGCTGATTGCATTTTTGACATGACCGTTTCCCGTCATTAGGGGGAGGAAATCAACCTTTGGATGAAAAATACCGGGAAATCATATGGCATTCCACTGGATCCCGCGCATGACCCCGCACTAATGAAGCAAATCAAGAAGTTCGAAAGATAATTGATTTGCGAATTTAGCAAATGAATCTGCTGATCATTTTGTGATCTGAAGGAGTGGTTAAGTCGCATGTACCATAAGAAATGCACCAAAGATGGTGAAAATACCAAACAAAGCAGAAGGTATCCTCATCTGTTCGAGGCCTCAAAGAAAAAGAGCAGAAATCGGCTCCTCAAACCCAAAGTACCGGAGGCGTCTGGAGAAAGCTGGCGAGAGGACTTACCACAACCAATCACGAAAATACCCCAAGGAAAGAAGAGGAGCAGTTGAGACACGGCCTTTGGAAAGAAGCCAACGAAAAGGCAATTTGGACTTGAATCTTCTCTTGAAGGAAGCGTGAAAATAATGTGTGCACACATAGGCGATGAAAGCTAAAGGAACTTGCTCTGCGATAGGAAATAACAATGAAGAGCAAGTAGAAGTGCATGAAGCACCCCATGAAGAAATGGCCATAAACTTTGTAATAACGGAGAATCCTGAATAGAGCAACGACCAGCGTTGATGCATACTTGCAAAGAAGATTGCCTCAATCATTGATCATGATCTGAGCACGCATCTCTAGCGAGTGCAAGAAAAGGCTATATTGGGAAGAATGGAAGAAGGCAATCATCTGCGAGTTAGTCTCTCTGAACAAGAGAGAGTGTTTGAGCCGTATGCCGCACACCTCCCCATATAAACCACATAGGTCACAAATGGGTCTTTGTTAGGAAGAGGAATGAAAACAACGAAGTTGTAAGGTACAAGGCAAGGCTTGTAGCTCAAGGTTTCACTCAACATCACAGGTTGATTATGAAGAAACCTATTCTCCGGACATGGGAGGAATTACCTTTAGATATTTGATCTCAATGGCGATCAACTTGAAGTTGAGAATGAAGCAAGCGGATGTAAATCACGACATATTTGTATGGAAACTTGGATTCGGAGATATACATGAAAATCTAGGAAGGAATTCCTATCCCGAACCAAGACGGAGCAAATAGAAACCTGTACAGCGTGAAATGGGAGAAATCACTGTATGGGCTAAAGCAGTCAGGAAGAATGTGGTACAATCGCTTGAGCGACTTTCTCTGCAAGAAAGGTGACGAATACTCATACCAGGGGTACCCCAACGGCCCAGGGTGACAAGCGGGCTGCCTCAAGCCCAGCTCCGACCTAGCGAGCTTCACGGTCTCTCTGACCAAAGTACCTGCGGGGCCACTAAGGACGCCCGTCCCCGACCGATCGGGACAAGCGTTCCCGACCAAGTAGGGCTCTCGACCGGCAGGTCGGGATCCCCCAATCCCGACCAAGCTAAGGCAACCTCCACCAAAAAGCCGCACGACGAGTCTCCACGAGCCATTGGCCACGTGCCCCACGGAAGGATCGATCGAAGTAGTCATCACGAGCGGTGGCTCTTTCGAGATGGTATAATGGTCGCTAAAGTCAAGCTTAGGTCCCATCAACGATCCGCATAATCTGAAGGCACGTTCCCTCCGGCGGCACCAGCGTCATACCTGCGCCCAACTATTGTCGAGGCTCACGAGGCGGTGCGCCATTTCTCGCGAAGAATGACTAAGCGCCTGCCCACGGGACTACCGGCCCGGCGTGGGCAAATCGGGCGACGACCAATCACCGAAGCGAAGGACTAATGCTCCCGGCATAGGTTTTCTCATCCTTCCCTCTCCCAACTTCCCATGTAACCTGCCCCCTCCAAGCTGTATAAAGGGAGGCGGGGCCTCTGGAGAGGAAGTGCAGTCTTGAAGAAGAGTGTGAGTGTATGTGCGCGCGCCTTTGAGATCTCTTCTTCTCGCTAGGTCTTCTGAACACTTTTGTGTTCAAGCCCTCAACCCTCACATGTAAACGTTGTGCAGTCATCTGCACCTAAGGCAATACAACACCACCGAACGAACTGGAGTAGGGACTTTCGGTCCGAACCAGTATACACCTTGGGCTCTCGAGTCTAACCATTCAGGGACAGGAAACGCGTGGCCCTTTCGACTTATAAATTTACTTGCCGATACTCGAAACGCCGACAGTTGGCGCGCCAGGTAGGGGCTTCGCGCGTCTTCATCGACATCTCCGGATTCCCATTCATCTCCCTGATGGCTTTCTTCACCTGTGACGGCGTGTCCACGTAGGGGGGCCGAATATGCTTCGGCTCCCTCGACTTCATCGCCACTCCAACGGGTGAGCTCGCGCTCAGTCCCGTCGCCATTAGAGACCAGAAGCCCACTGGAAGCCAAGGCTCCATCTCCGACAACCTCGCCGGCCTCCAGCTTGAGGCCCCCCTATAGGCCCCCAGGCCGGAGCCCAACGAGCGCCCCACCGTCTTTGGCAGTAGCACCCGAGGGCTCAGGAGGACGACCATGTTGCCTCCCACGAGCTCACAATTCGTGGCTATGGCCGGCTATATGCTGGTCTCTGTCCACGAGCTGCTGGAAGATTCTTTCAGCCACGACTCCAGCTCCGACACGGAGCAAACCGCCCATGAGCGGCACTCGTGAGTGCAACATGGCGAGCCGATCAACTGACCGTAACCCCGCGACTCACGGGGCTCCCATCCAGTACACTAAGGCGCAGGAGGAGGAATAACAGCGCGAGCGCGCTCAAGCTCGCCGCGCCGAGTTTCAGCGGCAGCGTAAAGAGCTGGAGGACCGAAGGGCCGAGCTCGATAAGCTCTAGGCCGATCTGGAGCAGGATGAGCCCGAGCCCCCACTGGTGCTTGGCGACGCGTGCGGGCGAGCATGTCAGGTGCGCCACAAGCTGGTGGAGGAATCTGATGGTCCTCAGTTCTTCCCCCACGCGAGTCAGAACGTGGCTGCAGCTGCGATGCTGCTCCGAGGCCTTCCCGAGCCGGACGACCCGGAGGCCAAAGCCACATACCAGAATCTCCAGGGGCTGGTGGAGCGTGCTGCTGTGTAGCACATGCAAGCCTCCGGCCCTCACCATTCTGGCGCCACCTCTAGCCGCCGGACCCGCACCACCCCTCGGGCCCGACTGGGTCCAGCAAAGGTGGCGGCACATCAAGAACAACCCGGGCCTCACACCCGGTCGCGGCGCCTCGGCCGCGACTTCGACGTCGCGCCACCCTCGGCGCAAAGCGGTGGGCAAGCCGCCCACTCGCGTGTTGTGGACGTGGACGCGCCACAATCGCAGACCCTAGCCCCGATGGTCGGGACCACGAGCTTTGTCAAGGATCCGCCATGCGGATTTCCCGCCGGTCAGTGCAAACCAACATAGCCAAATACAGGACCACGAACCCGGCGTATGGCTCGAAGACTACGGCTCGCGTGCGGCGGGAGGAGCGGCGGATGGCCTCTTCATCATCAATACCTCCCTATCTACCTCGCGGACTCGGCTCGAGCACGGCTCTTGCCCGCAAAAGACCATCGAGGCTAGGTCGACACGAAGACCCTTTTGTCGGTCCTTGGACTGAAGAGGCTGCAGCGGCGTGGGAGAAACTCTGCGGGATTACATCCGGCGCTTCTCTCGTCAATGCAACGAGCTCCCGACATCTCCGGCGCCGGCGTCGTGGGGCGTTCATCTACGGCACCTCTTGCAAGGCCTTGGTGCACAAAGCGGGTTGCGTTAAGCCCGGAACCACCAAAGAGCTTACGGACATCGCCACCAACCACGCCTCGGTGAGGAGGCTGTGAAACCATCTTCGAAGATGGCAAGACTAAGCAAAAACCGGTCGGCGGGTCCCCTTCCGATCGCTCAGGCAAGCGGGCGGCGCGAAAAACAGGTTCGCGAGTCCAAGTGGTCGCGGCCGTCGATCGCTGCTAAGCGGCGGAGGCGACCGTACGTCGTTCTCGACCGCCGAAAAGTTGATGGACGGCCGTGCCCACACCACGGATTTCCCATCAAACACAAGTCCGAATCGCTGCGAGGTCTTAAGGAGTTTCCTCTCCAAGCACCCACGGCCAGCGAGGCAAAGGAAAGAAGGCGGCCCCGGCCCCACGGGCCACGGAGAAGATGGCGACAGCGAGTTCCCGAACCCGACGGCGCCTCATGATCTTTGGCGGACCGGCATGCTCGCCGACAAGCGTCGGCTCAAGCTACGCCACCGCGAGGTCCATACCGCCACACGATCGTCCCCAATATCTTGGTGGTGAGTCCCGATCACCTTGATCGGATGACCACCTGACCACGTCCGCGGTAGGGAGATACACGCTTGTGGTCGACCCATTGTGGGGAAGAAGCGCCTCACAAAGGTGCTAATGGGCGGTGGCGGCGGTCTCAACATCCTTTATGTTGAGGCGGCTCGGCGCCATGGGGTCCCCGCTCGAGTCTCCGACAGAGCAAGGCGCCTTTCCGCGGCGTCATCCACGGCAGCCGAGCCCAACCGCTCGGCGGTCGACACGCCCGTCACCTTTGGAGGACGGAAAATTTCGCACCGAGACCCTCACTTTCGAGTCGTGGATTTTCCGGATCCTACCACGCCATCTGGGAGGCCGTGCTATGCCAAGTTCATGGCGGTCCCGGTTACACCTATCTCAAGTCGAAGATGCGGGTCGCGAGTCATCACCGTGGCCGTCCTTCGGCTTGCTTACAGCTGCGGCGGCAGCGATTGCGAGCTAGCCTCGGCGATCATCGCGTTCGCGAGTTCGCCAACCTCCGAGGGAAGCCTCGAGTTAGCCTGAGTCTAGCAAGTCGGGCGGGATCCTTCAAGTCGGCGAGGACACGAAGAAGGTTGCGGTCGATCCGGCGATCGACCAAGACCGTGCGGGTCGAACCACGCTCCCGCCAAATAGGAAGCGCTCGTCGACTTCCTCGCGCCAACAACGACGTCTTTGCATGGAAGTCCTCCGACATGCCAGAATTCGAGGAAGTCGCCGAGCATTTCTTAGGCATCAGGCCGGGCTCAAGGCGGTCGTCCAACGCCTACGCCGGCCGGCGAAGAAAGCGCAGGATCATAGGGAGGAGATCGCCAAACTTTGGTGCGGGGTTTGTAAAGAGGTCGCCACCGAGTGGTTCGCCAACCTGTACTTGTGAAAAGAAGAATGGGCAATGGAGAATGTGCGTTGATTATCACAGTGCGAACAAGGCATGTCCCAAGGACCGTTCCCTTGCCCGCGTCGACCAAGTCATCGACTCCATCTGCGAGTGCGAGTTCCTTTCCTTTACGGATGCCTACTCGGGCTATCACGGATATCGCTAAAGGAGTCACGACCAGCTCGCGACCTCCTTCATCACTCCGTTTGGCTCGTTCTGCTATGTGACAATGCCGTTCGGTCTAAAAAACGCGGACGCTACATACCAGCAATGTATGCAAACGTGTTTCAACAACCAGATCGGCCGCAACATTGTGGCGTACGTCGACGACATCGTCGTATAGACCAAGAAGGCTGACGATCTCATCACCGACCTAGGAGAGACTTTCGCAAATCTCCGGCGGTTCCGCATAAAGCTCAACCCCGAGAAGTGCGTCTTCGGGGTCCCCAAGGGAAAGCTCCTCAGTTTCATCGTCTCTGAGCATGGCATCGAGGCCAATCAGGAGAAGATCTCGGCGATCACAAGGATGGGCGGTCGGCAACACGAAAGGGTCAAAAGGCTAACCGGATGCCTTCGGCCTTGAGCGTTCGTGTCTCACCTTGGCGGCGCGGATGCGCTCTGAGTGCTTAAGTCCGACCGCTTCACCGGACCGGGAGGCTCGGGAGGCCCTCACGCGCTTGAAGGCCTTCTGTCCTCACCCCGATCTGGCCCCGGCCGACGCGAACCATTGCTCCTCTACATCGCCGCCCGACCCAAGTTGTCGGTCGGCCCTCGTGGTGGAACGAGCGAAAGAAGGCCGTGAGCTCAAGATACAATAGCGGTCTACTTCATCGGTGAGGTGCTTTCGAGTCAAGGCTCGGTACCGCGGTGCGAAGGCGCTCTCTGCGATACTCATCACAAAGAGGAAGTTGGTCCACTACTTGACCGGCACCCGTCACCGTGGTGACCGCGTCGCCACTCGGCGAGATCATCCACAACATAGCGCCTCGGGAAGGATAGCCAAGTGGGCACTCGAGCTCGGTGGTCACGGCATATCATCGTTCTCGAGCGGCGATCAAGTTGCGGCCACGCCGACCGTCGCCAGTGGACCGCCGAGCACCACGGCGCTCGAAGACCCCGAGTACTAGACGATGTACTTCGATGGATCCTATACCAAGAACGGCACGGGCGCAAGAGTTGTTATTGTTTCCCGCTCGAGAGCAGGACTCAATCGTGATCGATCTTTTCGATCGACCAACAACATCGCCAGTCACGAGGCTCGTCAGCGGTCTCCGGATCGCTGCCGACCTCGGCGCTCACCGATTCTACGTCCACGGGGACTCCAAGCTTATCATCGACCAGGTCATGAAGGCTGCGGAGCCCCGAGACACCCGGATGGCCTCGTACTATCGAGAAGTGCGTAAGCTCGAGGAACGGTTCAAGGGTTTCGAGCTCCACCATAGCTACAGAGCTTACAACGGTGGGCCGATTACCTAGCCAATCTTGCCTCCAGTGAGAGCGACCCCACAGGATCTTCGTCTGCGACCTTCACGCCTTATGTCCGGATGGACCCAGTGGCCGAGCGGCCTTCCGACCCGCCGGGCGCGGCTACTCCGATCGCCTTGCGGTCGGGCGTAGATCCGGCTGGGTCAGACCGCAGCGTGTTAACGACTGAATCCGACTGGAGGAAGCCCTTCATTGGTCGTCTGACGGACGGATCGCTTCCCTCCTACCCAACCGAGGCGGCGCCTGCGCCGTCGGCGAAATCGCCGTCTGGTCGGGCGGACCTTTACAAAAGGAGTCCTCGGAGTCCTCTAGAGGTGCATCTGGCCGACCAAGGAAAACAATTCTTTGCTCGATATCCATGGCGGTCTGCGGTCACCATCTGCGCCCGGTCCACAGTAGGAAAAGCCTTTCGACAAGGTTTCTCTTGACCGACCGCCGTGTCCGACGCCGAGCGATTATGCGCTGCGAAGGATGCCAATTCTTCGCCCGGCAGACGCATCGCCACTCGAGCCTTGCGAGCGATCCCCATCATATGGCCATTTGCAGTTTGGGGACTTGATCTGGTCGGGCCCTTCAAGAAGGCGCCCGGGGGCTTTACTCACCTCCTTGTCGCGGTGGACAAATTCACCAAGTGGATAGAGGCCAAGTCGGTTGTGAGCGTCACGTCGGTGCAGGCGGCCACCTTCTTCCGCGACATCGTCTTCCGGTTCGGAGTCCCTAACTCTATCATCACCGACAACGGGACGCAGTTCACGGGGAAGGAATTCCTCGAGTTCTGCGATGACTTCAACATCCGCGTCGATTGGGCAGCCGTGGCCCATCCGCGGACTAATGGCCAGGTCGAACGCGCGAACGGCATGATCCTCCAAGAGCTCAAGCCACGGATCTTGATCGGTGAAGCATTTGGCGGGCGATGGGTAGCCGAGCTACCCTCCGTCCTCTGGAGCTGCGGACCACGCCAACTCGGGCGGCCGGGTTTCGCCATTCTTCATGGTGTTCGGTCTGCGCCGTCTTGCCAACCGGCACGGAATCGGCGCCCAAGATTACAATCCTTCGACGAGGCTCGGGGCTCATCTCACAACAAGGCGCCATCGACCCATTTCGGCGGCGCGCGATGTGGCCATTCTACGATCGGCTAAATATCAACAAGCTCTCGACATTACCACGGCCGTCGGGTTCGAGGCGATCCTTCAGCGCTGGCGACACGGTCTGGCACGGTCGGACCAAAAAGAGCGAGCATAAGCTCGCCACCTTGGGAAGGCCCCTTCACCATCGTGGAGGTTCTTCGACCCGGCACCTTTCGACTCAAGGACGCGGATGGTCACGTCCTCTCTAACGCATGGAACATATAAAAGTTAAGGAGATTCTACCCCTAAGTTCCTTCCTTATTCCTTGCATCATCTTTACCTTTCCTTCCGAGCACCTGGTCATCGTGCGACGCTCGGGGGCTGCCCGTTGGCGCCCCTGTTCAGGCTGTTTCCGGTCGGCGCTCATCGGGTAGGTGACCCGGCCAGCCACGGGCTCCTTCCCGAGCGGTAACCCTCTCGACCCGAGTGCTACGGCCTACGCCCCAGCGGCTATGGTTGAGAAGTAGCACTTCGCGGAAGAAGGAAATACCCGAGTGGAGCGACCTTTGGTCGGTCGGGAACACTCCTCCCCCGCGCAAACACAACTAACTACGCGCTTATGCGGGTCGGTGACCCGACCAGTCACTAGGTCCTTTCCGAGCGGTAACCCTCTCGACCCGAGTGCTCTGACCTCGCCCGGCTATGGTTGCAGTAGCACTTAGCGGAAGAAGGAAGTGCCGGCGAAGCAACCTTTGGTCGGTCGGGAACACTCCTATCCTCACAAGTGCGTGTGAATCTTGCGTAGCCAAAGTTCCTATCCTCTTCGCCCTTCCGGGTGACCCGACCTACGCATAAGCGACCCTAGTGGTCCTTAAAGCTATGGCAGGTCAGCGCTCACCACAACATAAAGAGGGCAAGAAGCATCTTTGGAACTTGCTAAGTTTTAAGATTATTTACATACAATAGTCTTTACAATAAAGGGGGACGTATCTAACTTCTCCCTATTCTTTTTGGAGGGCACTCCTCGGCGAGATGTGGTTGGCGATCTCCCAAGCGTGCGGCTCGACTTGGAGTTCGAGCCTGTCGATCTCGTCGTCGGTCCGATTCCCGGCAACACCGCTGCTCACCACCGCGAGGTCGATGCCATCGTAATGGGAGATGGTGTTGACCAACGCCGAGGAGGCTCAAGCGTGGCACCCGATCCACCAAGATCTCGGCGTGCCCGGCACTCGAGCGACCGCGGGCAAGTGCGCTCGGGCCGCCACGGTTACGAGCACCCGATGCGTGAGACATTACGGCCGACCCTTGAAGGGCCTCGGCTCGCGGCCAACTCGGTCGGCCACCTGGCGTCCTTGGCGCCGCCTACACGCATCCGCGTGACGCGCCGCGTCCACGAGCTGCGAGGCATCCTTCCGCGCCTCCAGGCGTCACCAATGCTCTTCGCAACTCTGCGGGTCGGGTCATGTTGAGAACGCGCCCCACAAACTGCGATCACGAGTCAACATAAAGATCGAGCTCTTACGCGCGGAGCTCTCCAAATCGCGAAGATCGGCCGCGGCTTGGCGGTTCCGGCTGGCGTCGCGCTCGCGGCGCACTAAGCTTGGCGACCTCCGGACTGGGCCATCTCGCCCGAAGGTCGGCCGCCTCCGGCCGCGCGATCGCCTCCCGGCCACGGCCATATCCTTGCATCGCTCGCCCCGCCAAGAGGATTGAGCTCTGCCACCCAGCGCGACCAAAGGCGCTCGCTGGCGCTCCTCGGCGAGACACACAGGCGGGCGAGCGGCTCTTGGCGAGCCTCCTCCGCGCTTTGCTCACGGCCCGGGGCCTCCCGGCGTCCGCGCAGCTCGGGCGTGGCCGGCCGCCACGCCTCCTCGGCTAGCCTCGGCCGTGCGCCCTTGATGAACCGCGACTTGTCCCCGGCGGGCACGCGCAGCGCGCAAGGCGCAACCTCCATTAGCTCACGACGAACTGTCAAAAGTCACAAGAGACAAGTCTCGACGACTTACGAGCTAATCGGAAGAATCTTGTCGATAAATCGTCCGGCGCCTCACTGGAACTCTCGAGGCGAGAGCGAGTCCTCTGGATCCGCTGGTCTCGGCCAAGCGCTTGATACCATCTCGAAGGACACCCGCTCGCGGCCCTCGCGGTCGTCCATCGAGATGGTCGGCCGCTGAGTTGGCCGCCACCGACCAAGTTAAGCGTGGCGGGGCGGCAGTCGAGCCGCTGGGCCGACCCGTGTCGGGCCCGAACCGCAAATCCGGACCCTCTGTGTATTCATGCGATCCGGGATCACGCTAGCACACAGGCATACGAGGTTGCACATCACAGACAAACACAAGGATATAAGAATAAATAGTGCAAACATGTATATAAACCGAGTTATGCGACCTTATGGTCTCCTTACGGATAAGTTAGCCACACAGGGCTTACATTAATCAAAGTAAAGAAATAGCGGCGGAACATAAGTAAAAGTCGTGGAAGCCTTCATCTTGCCACGAGCAACCGACCGGCTTGCCCCTAGTTCATCGTGTCCTCGATGTACTCCTCCTCCCAAGCCGGTGTAGTCTCATCCACCGATGTTGGGGTTGATAAGCAAGGTGGGGTGAGTACACAAGGCACTCAACAAGTAATGCAGAATGCGGCGCTATTACTATATCACGAGCTTATTCCAAAGGATTGGCTTAAATGGTTCTTTTGCATCAAGCGACATTTTTAACCAATATCTTAGTTAGATTAAAGCGATTGGAGCAGTTATACGTAATAATAATTTCAAATGGTTTTTCCCGAGGATTCTCGGCACACAATATATGAGTTCATTTTAACACTTGACACACAGCCACCCCTTCCATGTTTTGTTTATGAAAATCTACCCCTTGATTGTAATCCCGAGCAATGCTCAATACCGTGAGCACGGCTATTCGAATAGTTTTGACACTCTGCGGAGGTTGTACACTTTACCCACAAGATCTGACCGCTCACCACACAGTGATTATCGCAACAAAGCTTTTCAGAACCTCTACCTTAACCAAAGAACCTCTCGGTGTTGCCTTCACTATCACTTCCCTCACAGAGCCAAGTATAGGACCGGCCAATCACCGTTGGATGGGCACCAAGCCGTAGCAGTGCGCTCCCCATACAGATACACCCTCGTGTCTTGTCACCCCGAGGTATCGGAGGAAGATATCGTAACCCTAGTCAACTAGGTGCATCCCATATCGGACATGTGGTTGTGCGGGTGACTCAAATCAAAGGCTTGCAAGGTGAAGTCCTTAATCGACCAAGGCAAGACTTCCAACACTCAACAGATGGCACACTGACCCATTGTAGCACAGACTCACAACACTCATCAACCCAATGCCACACAGGCCCACTGCACACTGACCTCTTGCCACTTGCCCAGTCTAAATCATTTTCCACCCGTTGATTATTGTGCAACACATGCGGCAATAACTCAACATCGGTACGGAACCACACAGGTCGCGGTACCTCAATCTCATCATGTGGCATCATCACACCACTTTTCAAAATACATTCAATATGTCTTTAATCAATATTGTAGCATTTTTCCGAAAGAACACTCATGATTCGTTGCAAGGCTAAGCATTTACTCGCGATCTAGCCTCCCGTGTTGGCACAATATTAACATCCAACTAATATAATCAAACTTAGGGTGACAATGATTTAGGGCATACAATTAATAATTCAAGGTGGCATAACAAAATGGGTTGATTAACTACATTATCCCAAATTAATTTAAATTCATTTTAAATAATTAGCATGCATAGTTTCAAAGCATAAATTACATTTTAAAATCTGGGATCAAAATGATCAAAGCATCACTTGCCTTCAAAGAGTTGCTGGTCGTGTTCCGAAGCTTGGTCTTGAGCGACGAATTCTTCCTCGAAACTTTCCAAATTTGCGTCTCTGCGTACAAACAAAATATGCAATAAATAGCTAATACAGAATACTAGATGACCTCAAAATTCAAATAAAATTCACCATTAAATAGCTCATAATTTTATGAATTTTTAGAAATTTGAATCACCCAAATCCGAGTTAAAATGCAAAAGTTATAGTCATTTGAAGTTTGAATAAAATCAAAATACTGAAATTAAGAAAATCCGATTTTTCGAATTATTTTTATCTTGAAATTCGCATATATGACATCAGCACAGAAATGAATTTCGGTCAAAATATTTTTATATAAAACATATTTATGGCGTCGTGATAGCGTCGGCCACGACCGCGGCACGCCAGGCCGCCACGTCGCTCTGTCTATGGGTGGGTTCACGGCTCGGCTCGGTCTCCGTGGACTCGGTTCACTGAAACGATCGCACCCGCGGCAAGATCCAAACCGTTCGTTGGATCAGCGGCTAGATCTCCTCACGCGCACCGCGGCGCGCCGAGATCGTCGCGACGCGCGTCGCGCATCCAACGATCGACCACGCATCCAACGCGGCGACACCTCGCTCCGCGCCTCCGCGCGTCGCACATCCAACGGCGCGCTCGGATCAACGCCCGGACCGCGCCGCCAGCTGCGGCGTCTCGGTTCATGCGGCGACCGCGGCGCAATCGCGACGGTGCACCGAAATCGGCGGTGGATCGGTCTCCGCCCGATCAAAATGCCCACGCGTCAACACGTGATTTGGCGAGGGTGCGGTGCCATCTCGCCGCCGCGTTCAAATCGAGCAGCGCGGATCCTTAGGGCAAAACCAGATCCAATCTCTACCGTTTAGATCTAATCTAACGGCCTCACGGTACCCAAGTCGCTTACTATTCGGCCGCTCTGCGCACAATCTCACGCGTTCACTAACGATCCAGCGGCTAAGACAAAAACACAACGCGAAACTAGATCTAATCCAAGCCGTTCAATCCGGATCTAGCGTGCAGATCTACTCTAGAAGAACACAAAGAAGGGTGGCGTGGGCGAACGAGCGTGCGATGAAGATCGGACGGACGGCGAAGCTTCGGTGAAAGCGATGGCGGCGCGAAAGAAAAGGTGCCGGAGTCGAGGAAGATGGCGCGGCCACGGCGCTCTGAGGCTTCTCGGCGTGATGAAGTGGCTCGTTCGGCGCGGCGTGGCGGAAGGATTACTCCGGTGACCTTGGCGGCGGAGAGAGAAACCGCGAAGCAAGCGGCGAAAAAACGGCGGCACAAAGAAGCAACTCTGGCGAGCTCAGACGCAGGCGCTAGAGGAGTCTCGGCGTGCGTCGCGAGGAGTCAAAAGATCGCGGTGAAAACCTCGCGACGCGCCTTCAGCGGGGACTTAAGGGCTGCCTCGGCGTGCGCGGCGGCGGCGGAAGTCACGGCCATCAACGCCCACGTCTCTCCGATGATCTCGCGGGGGCGAGCGGCGTGGCGCGATCCTGCGCGTTCGTCGGGCGACGATCAGAAGGCTCAGCGCGGGCGGCGTGGCACACGCAGCGTGCGATCCGGATCGGATGGCTTGGGCTAGGCGGCGCTAGGGTTTGGTGGCGGTGCGACACGCCGCGATAATGGGCTCGGCCATTCTTCGCTCATGTGATTTTAAAACATTTCACATTTAAAATAATTCTAGAAATTCAATTAAATCATTTGGGGCTTTTAAAATAGCAGAAAAAATTCTAGAAAAATTCCAGAAATTACTTTGAGATATTTGGAACTCAATTAAAATATTTTCAATAAAACTTTGCAAAAACTTTTCCATTATCAATTTTTTTTCAAGAAAAGCCCTATTTGAATAAATCCAATTAAATTTAAATAAATTTCCAAAATTTCTCAAAAATCAAAAATACTTCAAACTTTTAAATTAGAGCAAAAATTAGGGTGTTACAAACCTCCCCCCCTTAGCAGAATCTCGTCCCCGAGATTCAGGGCTTTCTACAGAAATAGTTTAGGAAACTCCTTCTTCAGGTCTTCTTCGCGTTCCCACGTGGCTTCACTTTCCGAATGGTTACTCCATTGAATTCTGCAGAAACGTGTTAACTTGTTCCTTGTCTCTCTGTCCATTACGTCCAGAATCTTCATCGGATGTTCTTTGTAAGTCAGATCTTCTTGCAGATCAATTGCCTCCAAAGGTGTTTGCTCCTCCGGTACTCGAAGACACTTCTTGGTTGTGATACATGAAATACATCATGCACTCTGTCAAAGGCGTGGTAACTCAAGCGATAAGCAACTTCACCTCTGCGGCTCAAGATCTTGAATGGTCAGATATATGCAGTGCGAGTTTCCCTTTTGCATGGAACCTCCGACTCCTTTGAGAGGTGTGACTCTAAGGTACACAAAATTTTCGGGTTCAAAGCTCGGTTCCTGCGGCGGTTGTCGACATAACTCTTACGCCTTGATTGTGCAATCTTCAATCTTTCCACGATCGAGCGTCTGTTCTTCCGCTTCTTGAAGAATGTCGGTCCAAAAACATGTCGTTACTTTGTCTCATTCTAATTCAATGGTGTTCGACGGGACCGACCATACAAAGCTTCAAATGGAGACATCGTAAACTCGCTGATAAGCTGTTGTTGTAGCTAAACTCGGCATAAGGCAAACACTTGTCCCATGAGGTGGAATATGCTAAAGCGCAGCTCTCAACATATCTTCCAATATCCGGTTAACCTCTCGGTTTGACCATCCATGCTGCGGATGGTAGGTCATCTTGAAGTTCAAGCGAGTCCCCATTGCCTCATGTAGCTTACCCCAAAATCGGAGGTAAATTGGGTACCTCATCAAACACTATCTTTTTGGTACTCCATGCAAGCGCACGATCCGTGCCATATAAAGTTACGCTAACTTGTCTCGGAATAAGTGGTCTTTACTGGTATGAAATGTGCCACCTTGGTTAAGCGATACACTATGACCCATATGGAATCATATCCACTTTGTGTTACGGGCAATCCGGTTATGAAATCCATACCAATTTCTTCCCATTTCCATTCGAGTATCTTTAAGGGTTGTAATAGCCTGCGATCTTTGGTGCATAGCTTTGACTCTTTGGCATGTGTCACATAATGCAACATATTCGCGACTTCTCGTTTCATGCTTGGCCACCAAAATCTTTCCTTTAAATCTTGGTACATTTCGCACTTCTGGATGAATTGAGTATCCGAGTCATGAGCCTCCTCGAATTAATCGCTTCAACTCCTTTTTGTTCGGTACACAAATCGCCCTTTAAACCACATAGTACCTTGTTCATCCAGTTTGAAATCTTTTGCTTTGCCTTCATCCATTTTGCCCTTAATTCTTTTGATCTTATCATCATCTTTACGCCTTCCTTGATCGATCTTCGAGGTAGGTCTTACTTCCAAGGTTGCTAGGAATCCTTCCGTACTATTTCCAGTTCTAATTTAAAATTCCTTACACAATTCTGCTGACTGTTTCCATCGGCATATTTACACTGTGATTCTTTCTCTCAAGCGTGCGCCACCACGTTGGCTTTACCGGGTGGTAGTGAATTCCTATATTATAATCCTTGATTAACTCTAACCATCTTCTTTGCCTCATATTTAGGTCACTTGCGTGAAGATATACTTAAGACTTTTATGATCGTATACACTTCACATCTATTTCCGATGAGATGATGGCGCCATATTTTTAGTGCATGCACCACGGCAGTAATTCCAAATCATGAGTCGGATAGTTCTCCTCATGTGGTCTCAATTGCCTCGATGCATAGGCAATTACCTTCCTATTTTGCATCAACACGCATCCCAATCCCTCGACGTGATGCATCACAATAAATGTCGAAGTCTTGATGAGCGTCGGTAAAACTAAATGCAGTGCGATGTTAATCTCCTCTTCAACTCCCGAAAACTCTTCTCACACTCGGCCCATAAGAATTTCCTTTCCTTTTCAACAATTGCGTAAGAGGTCTCGCAATCGTAGAGAATCCTTCGATGAATCGACGGTAATACCCGCCATTCCAAGGAAACTACGGTTTGGGTTACCGACTTGGGTTGCTCCCAATGTAGAACCGTCTCCACTTTCTTTGGATCTACCGCAACTCCTTCTTTGTCATTATGTGTCCAAGAAATTCAACCTTATTCTTTCGAAATCACATTTGCTAAATTTCGCAAACAAGCTGTTGCTCTCTCAACTTTTCAAGGACTAGCCTCACATGCTCTACGTGCTCTCTTCTCGTCTTGGAATAGATAAGGATATCATCTATGAATCTGACGACGAACTTGTCCAAGTATTCCATAAAAATCTTATTCATTAAGTTCATAAAATATCTTTGGTGCATTTGTCAAACCAAAAGACATCACTTTGTAAACTCGTGGTGTCCATATCTTGACAAAATGCGAGTCTTGAGGATATCCTCGATCGGATCTTGAATTGATGGTATCACGATCGGAGATCAATTTTGGAGAAGACTCTGCTCCTCTTAAGCGGTCAAACAAATCATCGATCTGGGTAGAGGATACTTATTCTTTATCGTCACATCATTGAGTGCACGATAATCTATACACATCCTAAAACTCCGTCCTTCTTCTTGGCGAATAAGGCAGTGCTCCCATGGCGATGAACTAGGTCTTATAAATCCCTTTTCAGGACTCTTCAATTTGCTTCTTCATTTCCACCAATTCCTCTGTGGACATCACTGTAAGGTCTCTTAGCTATGGGGCTGTCCTGGAACCGCTCTATCACGAACTCGATATCTCTATCGGCGGCATTCGGGTAAATCTTAGGAAAACATCAGGATATTCATTGACTATGGGCACTTCCTCTGGTGACGATCTTCATGCTGTTGACCATCAATTGTCCATCCCGCCGATTTTGCTTCAAACTCAATCTTCTTTCCATCAGACTTCGATCGATATGACTCTTTTTCATGATCCAAAGCCTTTGCCTTGTGATTAGTTAACCAATCCATTCCCGAGATAACATCAAGGTTTGGGTATTAAGGGCGATTAAGTTCGCTAGGAACTCAACTCCATTAATTATTAGTCTTACCCAGAACATCCTACTTTAGATCGGAGTTACGATCCGAGGATTGGACTATAAGCACACATTTAAGATTCACTATTTCCATATCATTTTGAACAGCAAAATCTCGGAAATAAAAGAATGCGAAGCTCGGAATCAAATAAAGCGATGGCTGATGCGAGTTTACTAGGAACTTACCGATTACAACATCCGTGGCGTTACGGACTTCATCCGTTGTAATGTGGTTGATTCGGCCTCGTGCGTTCCTTGGGATGGAGTTCTTCTTTGTTGATGCCCCGCGGTTCACGATTGCGCGGGAGTCCTTCTTTGGTGTGTTCCCGAGTTAAAGCGGACCGGGTGACACCTCCTTCTTAGGGCAATTATTGGCAAAATGCCCCATTTCATTGCAATGATAGCAACGTCTTCCCACCGCTCGAGAGGTTCCTCGATGCATGCCCGCGATTATGGTGGAGTCGAACATTACGACCCATTTGGGCGATTTGCGGCGGTGGTACCCTATCATTTCCTGCAGGCCGGTGCGGATGAACTGTTGAGGTGCCGTCCTCTGCCTCTGCTGCCCCGACGACCTCCTTGTTGCGCCATTCTGCGCTTCTGTTGTCATCAACTCTGGCGCTTGTCCTCTAAGATAAGAGCTTTGTTAACTAGCTCTTGGAAGTCGAGAATGTGTGGTGATCGGTCCACTGCAACCTGCATTCAATCCCTTCATGAAGCGGGATTATGCGGCCTTATCCGTAGCCACGTCCTCAGTGCGTAGCGTGCGGTTAGGTGAATTTGTTCGTAATCGCCCTTTGACCGCCCCTTGCTTGAGGCTCCGAATTCCTCCTTTTTGAGATCCATGATACCCTCGGGTACATGAATGCTTGGCGAAAGTCGAGGTGAATTCCTCCCACGTGATACTCTGTGGGTCCCCATGAGTCGCTGCAGAAATTTTCCCACCATTCTGCGGCGGTCCCTTGAGTTGATGAGAGGCATAGAGTACCCTCTCATGTCCTACATCTTGGGTAATGTGCGGCTTCCTTTCAATTGTCCTTAGCCAATCGTCCGCTTCCGGTGGATTGGCGTTACGAAAGTAGGTGGGCGGGTTCTCATAAACTCCGACAACTGGAGTAGGGGTGTGGTCCATGGTTACCCCCAGGTTGAACATTCGCAGCAGCTTGGTTGGATACCTGCGCATGGTTTGAACCATCGTGTTCATAAGTTGAGTCCAGGCGATCAAGAAGGCTCCTGGGTTACGCATATCGACTGCGGCGGTTGAGAATCGGCTCTTCATTACGGTTATCCGCCTGGTTAGCTCCACTTCAGCTGGCTCCAACATTTCCACGTGTCCTCACCATCTGTTGCAAGCTTCCAAGGTTAAGAAATGAAGAAAGCATATACAAGAAGAAGAATTTTTGTGGGGAAACAGGTGTAACTTAATTTATTTAGCCACTTTATTGATATAATATAAAGCTGTATGGTTGCTCACAAGTGCCTAAGGGCAATGCAACACATACGGGACACTCACAACCCAAAACAAGTAAGCAAACATAGGACTCTATGACGACTCACACCTAATGGTGACTCAAGAAAAGACGCGACTCAACCTTGAGTCTCGACACTATACTCTACTAGACTCGATCACTCATCGAGCCAACCCGGCCGCGGCTTCCCGAGCATACACCGTGGGTGCTCGGCATCGGGCGGCGATCCTCAAGACCTCTGCGGTGGTGCAAAGACCCCATCGACTCTGCTGGTCCCGGGGCTGCCTGCTCCTGCACTGGTGCCTCCTGCTCTGGCTCCTCCGGATCTGGATCGTGTAACTCCAGGACTGGCTCAGGCTCGGGTCCGTACAAAGCCATCTCCAACTCCTGGATCTTCTGCATGGAGTGGGCTAAGCCCTCCGCACCGGATCCTCGCCTCCGTGACCTCGTCGCGGGTCCTCTGCAGCTCCTGGACTGTCTCGTCCAGGGCGTCCTCCTGGGCGATGACGTACCTCGCCAGGTGGGTGATAGTGGCGTCCTCCTCCACAAGCTCCATCCTGTCAAAATGATTGTCTCGACGCGGATGGTGACGAAAGACGGTGCCCTCCAACTCTGCGGAGTAAGTGCGGGCAATCTGCCGCATCGCCTGACGTGCTGTCTCCTGAATCCCAGCCTCAAAAGAAGACCTCCTGACCATAATGTAGATAGGACGGCTCGCCCTCGTCCTCTCCCGAGCATACACTGTGACCTTGACATCCCAGGCGATGTCAAGTCCTGCCTGCACCACCGTAGTCCCTCGTCGATGAGGTGCATCAAAACCTCCGAGCAACTGCATCATACGCCATAACTCCGCAGCGTATCCTCCGGTGCGCTCTCCAAAGGTATGGATCATCCTCATCTGCCAAAACAAATCTTGTTTAAATTAAACAGAGAATAATAAAAATTCAGCATAGGTATGAAACAAGAGAGAAGAGATAAGTCAAGATTTCATTGATATTCTTGCTCAAGTTGATTAGGTCTTTAGAAAATAGTTTTACCCTCCTAGGCACAACCAAACTAGGGTCAAGACCTACAGTCAACTGCTCGATACCACCTCTGCCGGGCCCCGAACACGCAAATCCGGACCCTCTGTATTACTGCGGTCCGAGGATCACGCTAGCACACACAGCATACGTGGTTGCACATCACGGACAAACACAAGGATATAGGAATAAATAGTGCAAACATGTATATAAACTGAGTTATGCGACCTTATGGTCTCCTTACGGATAAGTTAGCCACACAGGGCTTACATTAATCAAAGTAAAGAAATAGCGGCGGAACATAAGTAAAAGTCGTGGAAGCCTTCATCTTGCCACGAACAGATCGGGCTTGCCCCTAGTTCATCGTGTCCTCGATGTACTCCTCCTCCCAAGTGGTGTAGTCTCATCCACCGATGTTGGGGTTGATAAGCAAGGTGGGGTGAGTACACAAGGCACTCAACAAGTAATGCAGAATGCGGCGCTATTACTATATCTGAGCTTATTCCAAAGGATTGGCTTAAATGGTTCTTTTGCATCAAGCGACATTTTTAACCAATATCTTAGTTAGATTAAAGCGATGGAGCAGTTATACGTAATAATAATTTCAAATGGTTTTTCCCGAGGATTCTCGGCACACACCTATAATAGTTCATTTTAACACTTGACACACACCACCCCTTCCATGTTTTGTTTATGAAAATCTACCCTTGATTGTAATCCCGAGCAATGCTCAATACCGTGAGCACGGCTATTCAATAGTTTTGACACTCTGCAGAGGTTGTACACTTTACCCACAAGATCTGACCGCTCACCACACGGTGATTGTCCGCAACAAAGCTTTTCAGAACCTCTACCTTAACCAAAGAACCTCTCGGTGTTGCCTTCGCTATCACTTCCCTCACAGAGCGAAGTATAGGACCGGCCAATCACCGTTGGATGGGCACCAAGCCGTAGCACAGTGCGCGCCCCCATACAGATACACCCACATGTCTCTGTCACCCCGAGTATCGGAGGAAAGATATCGAACCCTAGTCAACTAGGTCTGTCCCATATCGGACATGTGGTTGTACGGGTGACTCAAATCAAAGGCTTGCAAGGTGAAGTCCTTAAGCGGCCAAGGCAAGACTTCCAACACTCAACAGTGGCACCTGACCCATTGTAGCACAGACTCACAACACTCATCAACCCAATGCCACACAGCCCACACACACACCTCTTGCCACTTGCCCCGATCTAAATCATTTTCCACCCATTGATTATTGTGCAACACATGCCGGCAATAACTCAACATCGGTACGGAACCACACAGGTCGCGGTACCTCAATCTCATCATGTGGCATCATCACACCACTTTTCAAAATACATTCAATATGTCTTTAATCAATATTGTAGCATTTTTCCGAAAGAACACTCATGATTCGTTGCAAGGCTAAGCATTTACTCGCGATCTAGCCTCCCGTGTTGGCACAATATTAACATCCAACTAATATAATCAAACTTAGGGTGACAATGATTTAGGGCATACAGTTAATAATTCAAGGTGGCATAACAAAATGGGTTGATTAACTACATTATCCCAAATTAATTTAAATTCATTTTAAATAATTAGCATGCATAGTTTCAAAGCATAAATTACATTTTAAAATCTGGGATCAAAATGATTAAAGCATCACTTGCCTTCAAAGAGTTGCTGGTCGTGTTCCGAAGCTTGGTCTTGAGCGACGAATTCTTCCTCGAAACTTTTCCGGCAAATTTGCGTCTCTGCATAAAACAAAATATACAATAAATAGCTAATATAGAATACTAGATGACCTCAAAATTCAAATAAAATTCACCATTAAATAGCTCATAATTTTATGAATTTTTAGAAATTTGAATCACCCAAATCCGAGTTAAAATGCAAAAGTTATAGCCATTTGAAGTTTGAATAAAATCAAAATACGAAATTAAGAAAATCCGATTTTTCTCAATTATTTTTATATCGAAATTCGCATATATGACGTCAGCACAGAAATGAATTTCGGTCAAAATATTTTTATATAAAACATATTTATGGCGTCGGCCGCGACCGCGTGCACGCCTGCAGGCCGCCACGTCGCTCTGTCTATGGATGGGTTCACGGCTCGGCTCGGTCTACCGTGGACTCGGTTCACTGTAACGATCTTGACCACGCGGCAAGATCCAAACCGTTCGTTGGATCAGCGGCTAGATCTCCTCACGCGCGCACGGACCGCATCCGCCGACGGGCTCCTGGCGGCGGCGTGAATTCCTCCCCGACCTCCCTCGACCAAAGGAGGGAGACCGGCTCGCGAAACGATCGGCCGTTTAGCCTCTGCCCCCACCGACCGGGACCGTCGTCGCTCCACCGACGGCTCGGCCGCTGCGCTGCGGAACCGACCACAGGTCGGAGCGGCGGCGTCTCCCGATCGTAACCCGCTCTCCTCGTTCGGTCGCGCCGATGCTAAGCTTGGGTCGCGATTGCGGCGCCCGAGTAAACATGCGCGCCACGCAGGCGTCGATAACATTGCCCGAACTACCCTCATCACCAAAGTCGAAGAAAGGACACTTCTGCGCCCGACCGGACCATGGCGATCGCGCCTCTTCGTTGGTCCTCCTTGCGGGCGAGTCGGCCTTCCGCTTCCCAGAGGACGATCCGACCGGGACATCTCCGCTTGAAGTGCGGCGTTGGCGGCACTTGTGCGCTCGCTCCCGCTGTAAGGACCGAATCCACCGATTCAACCCACCGTGTTTCTTGCACTATTCCGGGATCAACGCTAGTGCACACGACTTAACATTGGTATATATCACATCATACACAACGACAATAGAATAATAGTTCATTTATTGATATAGCTAAATGTATGATCTTATGACCAACTTACATTATTATGCCACGCAGGCAAGGCCGAGAATATAAACTAATAATTAAGCGTGAAAGTAGAAACGTAGATAGCTCATCGATTCACCACAGGGCAACCAACAAGGCTCGGACCCTAATGACTCGTGTCTTCTTGGACCTCATCTTCCAACACAGTGTAGATTCTTCAACTGTTGATTATTGTTGTTTGGCAAGGGTGAGTACTTAAAGCACTCAACAAGTTGTGCATGAATGCGCTTCTATTTATCTATATGTAAGGCTTATTCCAAAGGATAGGCTATCATGGCTATTTTGCAATAAGCGGCATTTATGAACAAATACAATAATAGATTGTAAAGAATGTAAAACGAATAGCAATAATAAATAAATTCAGATTTCTCAAGTAAACCAAGTTTCCAATCCTAAATCAAGTTCCAATCTTCCATATGGCAATCCCGCCATCCCAACCAAGTTGTCCAATTTATTAAACTAACCCTTAATCTGTAATTCCGAGCATTGCTCAATACATGAGCACGGCTATCCGAATAGTTTCACACTCTGCAGAGGTTATGCACTTTACCCACGTGATACAACCAAACACCACAAAGGCGAGAGATTATAACAAAGCCTTTACAATGCTCTATCTTAACCGGTACTACCGCTAAGGTTTCAACAACAAGGGTCTGAAACCACATCCGGGCCCCCTCTTGCGCCATGTGAGTTACACCATAACTCGGGAACTCACACCGACCATGATAGTATCAAAATTAAGACTTTGCAAATTACTCATTAGGTGGCCCATACCAGACATGTGGTTGCATGATTGACTCAGGTCAAAGGCTTGCAAGGTTAAGTCCTTAGTGTGATCAAGGCAAGACTTCCACATACCATCTGCCCATCGGGCCTACCTTGGCCTCCTCGCCCCTTGCCACTTGCCCCAATCTAAATGATTATCACCCAGTTGATTACCAAGCACCACGTGCCATCAACAATTCAACATCGTTGCGTGACATGACTCGCCACAACAACTCAATCTCATCGTGTGATCCCACATGACACACAAGTTCATAACATTGTTCCATATTCCATTAATCAAGATTAATTATCAATGGTGATGACACATGTGATGGCGTGGCATGGCTAAGCAACTAATACTGAACTAACCTCCAATGTTGATTATAATTATTAACCAACTATATTAAACCAATCTAGGGTGACAATGGATCATGGCATACAATGACAAGGTAGGGTATAGATCAATCTGTATTTTAGCTAAGCCCAATCTAATTTGAAACAGTTGTATAATTGAAATATATGCAATAGTGTAAATCAAACATAGCAATTTTACAAACATGGGTTCAACATGATCAAAGCACAACTTGCCTTGGAATAGGTCCTGATCTTGATCTGAGTTTGCTCTTGAGTTCTTTGGATCTTCCTCCAAGCGTCGCACAATTCAACGTCTCAGCGTCAAAGAGAAAAGCAAATAAATAGCAAAACAGAGAGCAATTGAACTCCAAAATCAATTAAAATTCACCATTAAATAGATCTCAATTTTACAAATTTTTAGAAACTGGAATCACTCAAATCCGAGTTACGATGCAAAAGATATAGCCTTTTGAAGTTTGAAATAAATCTCAAATCGTAAAATCGTAAAAAATACGAAATTATCAGATTTATTTTTATCTTGAAAAACTGGTTTATGACGTCAGCGTGACATCATGATGACATCATCCTTACCGAATTTCCAATCGGAATATTTTTCCAATCGAAAATCCCTTTATGACGCAAGCATGGCGTCAAGATCGGTCTCGGCCAACCACACGCCGACACGCGTGTCCCGCCGCATGGATCGAGTCTGACATGGCGCCGACCACGATGGACTCGGTCCATGACTCATCGATACCGTGCACCGACACGCGGCGGTGCTCTATTGGCCTTCACGCTCGGTTCAATCGATCCGAGCGAAACCCGACGGCGGTCATTGATCAAGCGCTACGTGGCGGCTTGTTAGCCCTCCCGATTGGATCCAACGGTTCCGAGCTTCGGTCCGACGATGGCTACGCGGCGGCGAAGACTTACCGACAACGGAGAAGAAGACCGGCGAGCGGCGTTCGGCGACACTCGGCGACGAAACCTCACCGCTTCGACTCCACTTCACGGCGAAGTTCGGATCTGGAACCAACATCGCGGAAAACGGTTCAACGGCGGCGATCTTGATCAAAACCCGAGGCGGCTTCGACGTTCTACTCGGCGAGCTCGGCGCGCGCTCCTCGACCGCTCTCGCGAAACTCTTCCGACCAAACGACGCGGCGTATAAGGATGATCCGGGGTCTACCCGCCTATTTAAAGCACGGAAATCGTGCTCTACACGGACTCAAAACACGCCGCGGCGGAGAGCGTCTTGGCGGCGACTTCGAATCCCGATCGGAGACGACGACCCCACCGTCCGACGCCATCGAACGGTCACGATCCGCGATCTGACGGCGCACGATCGGATCGCCCAACTCAAACAACGGCGAGATCTCTACTTACCCTTTTCGTCGATTCCACCGTGGCCGCTTGATCTTGATCCCATGGTCCACGTCGCTAGGGTTTCTAAATCCTCAACGTCAACCTCGACCATCGATCCTCGATCCAACGGCGAGTATCCACGCTTTCGAACATGGGCGACGGCGCAAAGATCGGGCAGCGCTGAGGTGGGCTCACGCGCGATCTGGGCCAAGCCCAATCTTTTTCTAGCGGATTTTAAAAGGTTTTTCAATTTAAATAAATCCGAAATTCATTTTATTTATTTTAGGCAATAAAATAATCAGGAAAATTCCAAGAAAAATCTCAAAAATACTTTGAGACATCCTGGACTTAAATAAAATACTTTTGGCAAAACTTTATTTTGACTTTGCACAGATTTAAATACTTTTGAATGAAAAGCAATAAACTTGCAATAAGATTTAATTCCAATAAATCGAAAAATCCAAATAAATTCCAGAAAATCACAAATGCACTTTTAAACAATAAAAACTTAATTAAGCCAAATTTTGGGATGTTACAAACCTCCCCCCCTTAACAGAATCTCGACCCGAGATTCAGGGCTAACTAGAGAATAGGTTCGGGAATTCTGACTTCAAATCTTCTTCTCGCTCCCGGTGGCTTCACTCTCGAATGATTGCTCCATGAACTCGCAAAGCGAATAGATTTGTTTCTCGGTCTTGCGCTCCATAACATCCAAAATTACGATCGGTTGCTCTTTATAAGTCAAATCTTCTTGCACTCTATTGCATCCAACGGGTTTGCTCTGTGGCACTCTGAGACACTTCTTAAGTGCGATACATGGAATACATCATGCACTCCTGCCAATGACTGAGGCAACTCTAACTAATAAGCTACCTCTCCTCGACGGCTCAGAATCTTGAACGGACCGACATATCTTGGCGCAAGCTTCCCTTTAACATGAAATCTTTTAACGCCCTTAAGAGGGTAACCACGAGATACACATGATCCTCTCGTTCAAAACTCAAATCTCGGCGACGATTATCTGCGTAGCTTTTCATCTTGATCGTGCTATTTTTAATCTCTCTCGATCATTGCAACTTGACTTTACGCCTCTTCGAGGATATCGGCCCAAACACCAAACGCTCTCCGTTTCATTCCAATTCAATGGAGTACGACAAGCACGTCCATACAATGCCTCGAGCGGTGACATCGTAGGCTAGCTTGATAACTATTATTATAATCAATTACGCATATGGCAAACATTTATCCCATGTCGTAGCATAAGCTAAAGCACAAGCTCTCAACATATCCTCTAAAATCTGATTTACTCTTTCGGTCGACCATCCATGCTGCGGGTGATATCTTTGATCAAATTCAAGCGGGTCCCCATTGCTTCGTGCAACTTATTCCAAAATCTCGAGGTAAATTGGGTACCTCATGCGACACAATCTTCTTTGGCACTCCATGCGGACATACAATCCTTGATATGTACAATTCGCCAAAGCGATCTCGGCGTAGGTGGTCTTTCTTTGGAATGAAATGAGCGACCTTGGTTAGACGATCCACTATAACCCAAATGGAATCGTAACCTTTACGAGTCTTAGGTAGACCGGTGATAAAATCCATTCGATTTCTTCCCACTTCCATTCCGAATTTTTAACTACCGCAACAAACCAATGGTCTTTGATGCATAGCCTTTACTCTCGACATCGTCGCATAATGCAACATGCTCACCACTTCACGCTTCATATTTGGCCACGAATCTCTCTTTCAAATCTTGGTACATCTTAGCGCTTCTGGATGAATTGAGTACTTTGAATCATGAGCTTCCTCAAGAATCAATTGTTTCAACTCCTTCTTATCCGGTACACAAATTCGACTTTTGAAGAACATGGTCCCTTGTTCATCGAGTAAAATCTAAGGCTAGGCCTTCTTCCTTTTAGCCTTGATTTTAGAAATTTTATCGTCATCTTGTTGACCTTCTCTAATTTGATCCTCTAGTGTTGGCTTTACTTCTAGCGCAGCTATCATTCCTTGAACGACTTCCAATCTCAACTTCAAATTCCTTGCATAATTCGGTTGATCCTCAATTGACAAGGTATTCGCGCTATGGCTCTTTCGACTCGAGCATCCGCCACCACATTGGCTTTTCGGGGTGATAATGGATTCCCACATTATAATCCTTAATTAGCTCCACCATCTTCGCCGTCTCATATTCAGTCGACTTGAGTGAATATGTATTTGAGACTCTTATGGTCCGTATATATCTCACATCTATTTCCTATGAGATAATGGCGCCATATCTTTAAAGCATGCACTACGGCACTAACTCCAAATCATGCGTTGGGTAATTCACTTCATGCGGTCTTAATTGTCTCGGCGCATAAGCAACGACTTTGCCTTCTTGCATTAACACGCACCCCAAGCCTTGCTTGAAGCATCGCGATAAATATCAAATCCATTACGCACATCCGCAACACTAATACGAAATTTGTTGTTAAACGCTTCTTTAATTCCATGAAACTTTTCTCGCACTCTGGCGTCCATGCAAACTTCTTTCCTTTCTTCAACAACTGTGTCAAGGGTTTAGCAATTGTTGAGAATCCCTCTATGAACCGACGGTAATATCCCGCCATTCCCAGAAAACTACGAATCTGAGTAACGGACTTCGGTGGCTCCCAATGCAACACTGCATCCACTTTGCTGGGATCAACTGCGACTCCTTTGGTAGTCATTACATGACCCAAGAATTCGACTTTCTCCTTCCAGAATTCACACTTGCTAAACTTTGCATATAGCTGATGCTCTCGCAGCCTGTCTAAAACCATCCTTAGATGTTCTGCATGCTCTTCTTCGGTCTTTGAGTAAACCAAAATATCGTCTATGAAGACCACAACGAACTTATCCAAGTAATCCATGAAAACCTTATTCATCATGTTCATGAAATCTGTTGGGGCATTAGTCAATCAAATGACATGACTGTGAACTCATAATGTCCATATCGCGTAGAAAACGCAGTCTTAGGCACATCCTCCGCTCGGATCTTCAATCGATGGTATCGAGCGAAGATCTATCTTGGAAAACTCCAGCTCCTCTTAATCGATCAAATAAGTCATCGATCACGGGCAGCGGATACTTATTCTTGATCGTTACTTCATTAAGTGCACGATAATCGATGCACATTCTAAGACTTCCATCCTTTTTGCGAACAAACAAAACCGGGCTCCCCACGGTGATGAACTTGGTCTAATGAAACCCTTCTCTTGCGGTTCCTCAATCGCTTCTTCATTTCCACTAACTCGTCGGTAGGCATCCGATATGGTCTCTTTGATATCGGTGCTATACCGGGTGCTAACTCGATGACAAACTCGATATCACGATCTGGTGGCAATCCGGCAAATCTTACGAAACACATCCGGGTATTCTCAGCTCTTGGCACATCCTCCATCTTGATGGCTTTCATGCTTTGTTAACCACTAATCGCCCATCTCGAATGCGGTCGCTTGAAACTCCACTTTCTTGCCACTAGGGCCTTCCAAAGTCACGATCCTTCGCCACAATCCAAAACGACCTTATGCTTTGACGGTAAATCCATTCCAAGGATGACGTCTAGGGATTGCGCGTCTATCAAGATAAGATTTGCTAGAAATTCTATCCCATCCATAAGCAACTTAGCTCCCAAACACCCAAGGCTAGATCTAAGCTCGGATCACGGGGCTTGGACTAAAAGCACACACTTAAGATTCACCACTTTAAATCCATTCTTGGTTGCAAAACTTTGGGAAACAAGCGAATCGAAGCTCGAAATCAAACAAAGCAGAAAGTCTTGAGTTGACCAGAACTTACCCAAGACGACGTCTCGTTGCCTCTTGAGCTCCATCGGTGGTGATGTGGTTGATCCTTCCACGCCTTTGTTGATCGCGGCGTTGCTCGGCTTGGCTTGGTGCACGATTTCCTCGATCTTTGGTGCTTTAGCGGGTGTTGTTCCCAGGTTGAAACGAATGGCGTGATGCCTCCCTACGTGGACACCTATTTGAAAAGTGCCTGGCTCATTGCAAGTATAGCATCTCTTCACTGCGATTCTTGATTTCCTCTGGTGCATTGTTGCCTGTCTTTGGTGTCCAAAGCTCGATTGGCGGGCGAGTGCGAGGGTTGATGTCTTGTTTCCGGCTAGTGGTTGGAATCTAGCAAATTCTTGTGGTGACATCCTCAAGCGTAGATGGTTTGGGCGTCCACCCGATTATTCATCAAGCGCTTACGGTTTCACCTAGCTCTTTGCGCTTATCTTCTAGGATCAAAGCCTTATTTACCAGCTCACAAAATCGGGAAATTGTGGGTAATCATCCCACCAGTAGTCTGAGTTCATCCCTTCATGAAACGAGGCATGCGGCTTTATCCGTCGCTCGTCTTGAGGGGCATAGCGAGCTAAGCGAGTAAATTTGTTCAAGTATTCGCCACCGGTTGGCCTCCTTGCTTCAAAGCTCGAACTCCTCCTTCTTAAGATCCATCATTCCCTCAGGACATGGTATGCTGGCGGAAAGCATTAGTAAACTCCTCCTGTGTTATCTCTGTGGGGCTCCATGGCGCACAGATGGTTCTCCCACCACTCTGCGGCGGTCCCTTCCAGTTGATGACAGGCGTAAAGCACCTTCTCATTTCCTTCACACTGTGTGATGTGCAGTTTCTTCTCAATGGTCCTAAGCCAGTCATCGGCTTCCAAAGGATTCACATTTCCTGAAAAGGTTGGTGGCCTAGTCCTCATGAAATCCGATAGCTTGGACATGGGTCGAGGTCCACCATGATTGTTCTGAGCTGCAGGATTGTTGTGGTTTCTTCTTTGCATTGGTCATCTCTTGCATCTGCATCATTATGCTGATCGATTGAGTCTGTCTTTGCAAGGAATGCTCCCAGTTCTCGCATGTCCATTGGCGGTGGTTGAGGCTGCCTCCATCATTGGGATTGTCATTCGACGCAGATCCACTTCTGAAGCACCATTGTTTCTCAGTATTCACCATATGATGATTGCCTCTTAGGTTAGGAAAGGTAGATGTAGCATAGATGAGGAGTAAGATTTTCTAAAGCGGGAGATAGGTTATACCCAAACTGAACAATTCTTTATTTAACTTGGTATGGTGCTTATTTAAGCCTACAAGCTTTGCAACACATCTTGCACACTCAAGAATACAAAGAAGCAAACTAAACACGCAACCTTAACGTCAACTAGAAAGGTAAAGACTAACTTAAAGGCGCGACTCACACTCGAGTCTCAACACGGCTCCAAGGTGACACTCACTCATCCGACCACCCGGTGAGGTGACCAGCGCATACACCGGTGGATGGCGGGCATCGGGCGAACCTATCACCGTGACCTACTCTGGGTCCTCCGCAACAACGGGTCTGCACTCCCCTCGCTCCCACTCTCGCTCCTCTGGATCCTCCTCGGACTCCTCGGTGGCTCTGAACTCCCCGAGTCACGCGCCGGCTCGTCCTCAAGCGCCTCAGGCCTCTCCCACTCGGTGATCATCCCGATGGTCAAGCACGGTCACCTCGAGCTCTGCTCGGCCACTCTAAGTGCCTCGTACGCCTCCGGCTCTGGGTAGTATCTCTCATGTGATCCTCCAGGCAAGGGCGAACTCGCAAGGTGCGTCGCGATGCACACTCGCTCCCTCGATCCGTCGTCTTGGCACGCTTGAGCGTCTGGGTGAAGTCGAACACCGAGTCGTGAAGCTCGTCGGCGTAGTCGCGGCGGACACCGGCGAAGAGCAAGTCGAGCAACCTCTGAATTGCAACTTCATACGAGAACCTTCCGGCGGAGACGTTGATTGGCTCTTTGGTTTCCTCGTTCTCCGAGCGTAGATGATTACCTTGCAAATGAAACCTCGGTGTACACCGTTCACTGTCCAGCTGCCTCCTCGGTAAAGTGGGCGGTAGAAGCCTCCAAGCGTCTGAAGTACTCTCCACAGCTCCATGGCGTAGCCGCCAGCTGACTCCTCAAAGGTCGGAACGATCGGCATCTGCTCCACAAGAACTTTGAATAAGTTCTCCACCCGAAACGGCAAGTAAGACGGTAAATTCAGCAAAGGCGAGAAGTAGAGAATGAGATGAGTCGAGAGTGTTTTATTAATTAAGTCTAGATTTTCCTTTAGAAAATAGTTTTGGACTCTCACAAGACACCTCCATACTATCTAGGGCCAAGACCTACAGTCAGTATGCTCTGATACCACCTCTGTAAGGACCCGAATCCACTGATTCGAACCCACTGTGTTTACTGCACTATTCCCAGGATCAACGCTAGTGCACACAGCTTAACATTGGTATATATCACATCATACACAACGACAATAGAATAATAGTTCATTTATTGATATAGCTAAATGTATGATCTTATGACCAACTTACATTATTATGCCACGCAGGGCAAGACTGAGAATATAAACTAATAATTAAGCAGCGGAAAGTAGAAACGTAGATAGCTCATCAGTTCACCACAGGCAACCAACAAGGCTCGGACCCTAATGACTCGTGTCTTCTTGGACCTCATCTTCCAACACAGGTGTAGATTCTTCAACTGTTGATTATTGTTGTTTGGCAAGGGTGAGTACTTAAAGCACTCAACAAGTTGTGCATGAATGCGTTCTATTTATCTATATGTAAGGCTTATTCCAAAGGATAGGCTATCATGGCTATTTTGCAATAAGCGAAGATTTATGAACAAATACAATAATAGATTGTAAAGAATGTAAAACGAATAGCAATAATAAATAAATTCAGATTTCTCAAGTAAACCAAGTTTCCAATCCTAAATCAAGTTCCAATCTTCCATATGGCAATCCCGCCATCCCAACCAAGTTGTCCAATTTATTAAACTAACCCTTAATCAGTAATTCCGAGCATTGCTCAATACCGCGAAACACGGCTATCCGAATAGTTTCACACTCTGCGGAGGTTATGCACTTTACCCACGTGATACAACCAAACACCACAAAGGCGAGAGATTATAACAAAGCCTTTGCAATGCTCTATCTTAACCGGTACTACCGCTAAGGTTTCAACAACGGCGGGTCCGAAAACCACATCCGGGGCCCCCTCTTGCGCCATGTGAGTTACACCATAACTCGGAACTCACACCGACCATGATAGTATCAAAATTAAGACTTTGCAAATTACTCACTAGGTGGCCCATACGGACATGTGGTTGCATGATTGACTCAGTCAAAGGCTTGCAAGGTTAAGTCCTTAGTGTGATCAAGGCAAGACTTCCACATACCATCGCCCATCGGGCCTACCTTGCCTCCTCGCCTTGCCACTTGCCCCAATCTAAATGATTATCACCCGCTTGATTACCAAGCACCACGTGCCATCAACAATTCAACATCGTTGCGTGACATGACTCGCCACAACAACTCAATCTCATCGTGTGATCCCACATGACACACAAGTTCATAACATTGTTCCATATTCCATTAATCAAGATTAATTATCAATGGTGATGACACATGTGATGACGTGGCATGGCTAAGCAACTAATACGAACTAACCTCCAATGTTGATTATAATTATTAACCAACTATATTAAACCAATCTAGGGTGACAATGGATCATGGCATACAATGACAAGGTAGGGTATAGATCAATCTGGTATTTTAGCTAAGCCCAATCTAATTTGAAACAGTTGTATAATTGAAATATATGCAATAGTGTAAATCAAACATAGCAATTTTACAAACATGGGTTCAACATGATCAAAGCACAACTTGCCTTGGAATAGGTCCTGATCTTGATCTGGAGTTTGCTCTTGAGTTGCTGGATCTTCCTCCGAAGCGTCGCACAATTCAACGTCTACGCGTACCGAAAGAGAAAAGCAAATAAATAGCAAAACAGAGAGCAATTGAACTCCAAAAATCAATTAAAATTCACCATTAAATATATCTCAATTTTACAAATTTTTAGAAACTGGAATCACCCAAATCCGAGTTACGATGCAAAAGATATAGCCTTTTGAAGTTTGAAATAAATACTGAAATCAGAAAATCAGAAAATACGAAATTATCAGATTTATTTTTATACTGAAAAACTGGTTTATGACGTCAGCGTGACATCATGATGACGTCATCCTTACCGAATTTCCAATCGAATATTTTTCCAATCGAAAATCCCTTTATGACGCAAGCATGACGCCAAAGATCGGTCTCGGCCAACCACACGCCGACACGCGTGTCGCGCATGGATCGAGTCTGGCATGGCGCCGGACCACGATGGACTCGGTCCATGACTCATCGATACCGCATTCGACGCGCGGCGGTGCTCTATTAGCCTTCACGCTCGGTTCAATCGATCCGACGAAACCCGATCGGGCGGTCATTGATCAAGCGCTACGTGGCGCTTGTTAGCCCTCCCGATTGGATCCAACGGTTCCCGAGCTTCGGTCCGACGATGGCTCTGGCGGCGGCGAAGACTTACCGCAACGCGAGAAGAAGACCGGCGTAGCGGCGTTACGGCGACACTCGGCGACGAAACCTCACCGCGCCGACTCGGACTTCACGGCGAGTTCAGATCTGGAACCAACACTGCGAAAAGCGGTTCAACGGCGGCGATCTTGATCAAAACCGAGGCGGCTTCGACGTTCTACTCGGCGAGCTCCAGCGCTCCTCGACCGCTCTCGCGAAACTCTTCCGACCAAACGACGCGGCGTACAAGGATGATCCTCGGGGTCTACCCGGCCCCTATTTAAAGCACGGGAAATCGTGCTCTACACGGACTCCAAAACACGCGGCGCGGACTCGTAATCCCGATCGGAGGCGACGACCCGCACCGTCCGATCGCCATCGAGCGGTCACGATCTGGTGCCGACGCACGATCGGATCTGCCCAACTCCGAAACAACGGCCGAGATCTCCACTTACCCTTTTCGTACCGATTCCACCGGCGCCGCTTGATCTTGATCCCACGGTCCACGTCGCTAGGGTTTCTAAATCCCCAACGCGTCAACCTCGACCATCGATCCTCGATCCAGCGGCGAGTATCCACGCTTTGAACATGGGCGGACGCGCGAAAGACTAGGCGCGCCGAAGTGGGCTCACGCGCGCGATGATCGGCCAAGCCCAATCTTTGTTCTAGCGGATTTTAAAAGGTTTTCAATTTAAATAAATCCGGAAATTCATTTTATTTATTTTAGGCAATAAAATAATCGGGAAAATTCAAGAAAAATCTCAAAAATACTTTGAGACATCACGGACTTAAATAAAATACTTTTGGCAAAACTTTATTTTGACTTTGCACAGATTTAAATACTTTTGAATGAAAAGCAATAAACTTGCAATAAGATTTAATTCCAATAAATCCAGAAAAATCCAAATAAATTCCAGAAAATCACAAATGCACTTTTAAACAATAAAAACTTAATTAAGCCAAATTTTGGGATGTTACACCGCCGGACCCCCGATCGGATCCCCGCCGGTCGGCGTATCGGACAGATACCCGTGGTACGGATCTCCGCCCCGGTTTCCACTGCTGTCGGTGGAGGTCGACCCCGCAGCAGTGGTCTCCGATACGTCCTCGCCGCGCGCGGCTCTTGCCGCACGCTCCTTCTCCCGCTGCCTCCTCTTCTCCTCTTTGCGCTTCTTGCGCTCCGCCTCAATCTGCGCAAACTTTGCACGGGCCTCTGCCCTCAGCTCCTTCTCCCCTGGCAGCAGTGCCCGAGAGACCATCCCGCCGAGCCCCTAGGGAGCGTAAAAACCTCGATTAGGCAAAAACGCCAACACGGAGGGGGAGAAGAAAAAAGGAGAAAGAAAGCTACTCTCAAATTACCAGGTTCGGCAGATTCCGAACCGAAAACGGTTCGGGGTGGCCGGCCACCACTTCGGTCGCGCTTCCGCCCATAACGGCGGATACCCGCGCCCTGACGTCCGACGAGGGGAGTTCCTCCGCCATCATCCTTGCCGGGTCGATCGGTCCCTCAAATTTGAACATAGGGAACGCCCGATCCATGAGAGGCTGCACGCGCATCTTCATGAATGCGCGCACAACGACGTCACCAGTAAGACCCCGCTTCTTCTAGGCCTTGATCTGGTCCGTTATCACCTCCACTCGGTTCCTTTCCTTTCGTACGGCCCCCCAGCCCCATGAGGGCTTCATCTCCGGGAGCCGACCGGTGTAGCCGGGAGCGTTGTCCCCCGAGTTCTTGGCGTAAAGCCACTCGGAGTGCCACCCCCGGTTGGACGATAGCAGCTTCACGTCAATATAATCGGCTGCGCGCCCTGTGCGCAGCTGGAAAGCCACACCTCCGACAGGCACCGATACATCCGAGGTTTTGTCTTTCCTCAGTCGGGTCTGGAAGAAATGCCTCCACAGCGCCCAGTGGGGCTCGATCCCCAGGAAGACTTCACAGAGTGTGATGAAGATGGCGATATGAAGGACCCCGTTGGGGTTGAGATGATGCACCTCCGCCTCGTAATGGTGCAGAAGCCCGCGCACGAACGGGTGCAGCGGGAGCCCGAATCCACGCTCGAAGAAAGAGGCGGGCACCACGACCTCCCCGTCCCCCGGAGCGGGGGCGGCGGCCCCGGTCGGCACTCTCCACCCCGAGATATCCTGCGGAGGCAGGAACCCTTCTTTACTACCCGAGCGGCCTTGCCTGGCTGGATGGAGCACGGCCACGACATCTTCGAGAGAAGTGGTGAGAAGATGAGAGGAGAAAGTTGGAGGTTCCCTCCCTTTTTCTCTCTTTTGCTCTTGCGGTCTTTCTTCTTGACTCAGGCGAATGCGGGAAGACGGGGAAGGCAAAGGCAAGGGGTTTGCTCAAATGCCCCCGCACCCTATCTATAGGAGCCGGGCGGACGCCTAGCCGAACAGACGCCTGGCCAAGCGGGCGACAGCCGAATAAGACGCCTCCTCGCGTGAAGCGTCGCGCACGCCCTCGTCTGCCGTGCCGGCCACCGAGCGGGCGCCGACCCGAGCGGGCGCCAATCAAGCAGACACCTTGCGTGAGGCGTCGCGCACGCCCTCGTCTGCCGTGCTAGGTAACGCCCCGTTTCCAATTCCTCTCTGCATTTAATCCTGACAAGACCGCAAGAACCGTAAAGACACCGCCTCGGGCCGTGCATCCTGAGACCTCTCGGTCTCCGCCTTTTGGCCAGGACGGTTGCCCCGGGGAGCGTGCGAGAGGCCCCTTGGGTCGCTGCGGCCCCAAAACGGCAAGAGCTCGATGGCACACGCCAGGCCCCACCAAAGTGGGTTCTAAAGGTGATCCCACCAAGTGGGCATAAGGCCGCCTGATGAAAATTGAGCGAGGCGAGTGCGGCGAGCCCCAGTGGGCCTCGGTTAGGGTGGTGGCGGCCCAATCGTCAAAACTTCGCGTCGAGACCATACTTCACACTCTCCCGGAGCCTATCGATGGCGGCGGCCGGTGTGCTCTGGGTCGGCGGACGACCAGGTCCGATCTGGGATCGAGTAAAGAAAGGTTTTTATGGGTCGCCCCACAGCGGGTCCGGACACCCTACTCTGGGACCGTCCGCTCAGAAGGGTCCCCCTTGGGCGGGACCTCCCAGGACCCACTCAGACCACCCGTTATTTAGCTCCACGAGCACGGCGTTCAAACCAACGCGGGTAAACGCGCGTCGCTCACCCCCTCCAGGTCCCACACCTGCGGACGGGGCGTATACACGTGGGATAGACGGCGGCCACTCCTCTTGCAGCTACCCTCGCCGGACGAGGACTCGGGATGGATGCCCCACGTCCAGCTAGGAAAGAGCGATCACTTACTGATTGCCCGTTCTCGAGGGCCGGGTTAGTCGAAAAGAGCGCCTGAGACAAACTCATCGCAAAGACATTCATAAAGGAAAAGGAGATTTCATTATTGGCCAACAGGCTCGAACTTTACAATATTACATAAGGTACCCGGCAGGCTCGAACACTACGCAAAGCTACATGATATGGTGGAGCTATTTCAGCACCAAGTATCATATCTTGAGCATCCCGTTCGTCGGTCACGATCGACGGCCTACTAACTCGAGTCCGTCGGCGCCGCCTTCCAAGCACCGACACCGGCCGTAGCGTCGATTCCGCGCCGCCCGCCGCGGCGCGCTCGCCTCCATCGCCTCTAAGAGGCCCTCCTTACCACCTTGAGCCTTGAGCGGCCTCGGCGCAGCGTCGACGGCGATATACCTCAGCTCACGGTTTCTTCCTCCTCCCGAGCTCGGTCATCGCTGGTCGTACTCGGCCGAGCTCGGCCATGGGATCTTCTTCCTCCACCTCGACATCATCACCAAAACTGAAGATCAGTGGATGCCTCGAAGCCATTTCGAGGATTACGAAAGAGGACTTTGGTTTGAGGGACAATTGTTCTAGTAAGCGGTGGCACCCTTATATATATACCCAAACAAAGGGAGATCGAACGTCTCCAAAATAAATGCGAGCACAGGAAAACGAAGCGCCCTTCACCAGAACCTGAGGCGGCCAAGAAGACGTACGGTCAAGGCGCGACAAGCCATACACGGCGCGCGCAACGAAACGATTAAAAGCTTTCGACGGTTCGAATGCCCCCGGCCAGCCTCCGGGGCAGCCGTCGGATGCGTTGGGGCACACCTGGCAGAAACCCGCCGACCCAGTCGGTCGGACCGACCAGTTGGGCCCGGTCACCATTCGCAATCAAGTTCAACCCCCAACCGTATCTGACGAACTCGCTCGGGGGTTCGGGGGCTACTGACGAATACTCATACCAGTCACGTACAATACGAAGGCACGTTCCCTCCCGAGGCAGCACCAACGTCATACATTGCAACGCCAACTATCGTCAGGCTCACAGAAGGCAGGTGCGCCATTTCCCAACGCAGCAGCTAACTGCCCTGCCCACCAGGACTACCGACCCGGCGTGGGCAAACCGGGCGACGACCAATCACCGAAGCGAAGGACTAATGCTCCCGGCATAGGTTTTCTCATCCTTCCCTCTCCCAACTTCCCATGTAAGCTGCCCCCTCCAACTGTATAAAGGGAGGCAGGGGCCTCTGGGAGAGGGAAGTGCGAGTGCAAAGAAGAGTTTGAGTGTATGTGCGCGCACGCCTTTGAGATCTCCTCTTCTCGCTAGGTCTTTACGAACACTTTTATGTTCAAGCCCTCAACCCTCACTTGTAAACGTTGTGCAGTCATCTGCACCTAAGGCAATACAACACCACCGAACGAACTGGAGTAGGGACTTTCGGCCCGAACCAGTATACACCTTGGGCTCTCGAGTCTAACCATTCAGGGACAGGGAACGCGTGGCCCTTCTAACTTACAAATTTACTTGCCGGTGCTCGAAACGCCGACAAAAGGCTACACAAACAGTGAAGATTGTCCATGTGTGTTTATACAGCGATCCCCGAATGGATTCTATATAATCTCCGTCTACGTAGATGACTTGAACATCATTGGGACGGATGAAGAAATTGAAGAAGCATGCTCATACTTGAAGTCTGAGTTTGAAATGAAGGATTTGGGTAAAACCAAGTTTTGTTTAGGCTTGCAGCTTGAGCATATCCAAGGAGGAATCTTGGTACATCAATCAACCTACACGCAGAAAGTGTTTGAAAGATTTGGCTTTGAAAAGGCATATCCTGCAAAGACTCCAATGGTCGGAAGGTCACTCCAAGCAGATCTAGACCCATACAGACCTAGAGAAGAGGGGGGAGGAAGTCCTGGGAGCAGAATTACCATATCTGAGTGCAGTTGGAGTTCTCATGTACCTTGCAAATAGCACTAGGCCGGACATTGCGTTCGTCGTGAATTTGCTAGCTTGGTACAGTGCAGAACCCACCAAAAGGCATTGGAAAGGGATCAAAGACATCTTCCGTTACCTCCAAGGAAGCAAAGATCTCGGTTTGTTCTTTAGAAGAAACAATGAACTGAATTTAGTCGGCTACGTTAATGCTGGGTACTTATCAGACCCGCATACTGGCAAGTCCCAAACTGGCTATGTTTTCCTATGTGGAGGAACAACAGTTTCCTAGAAGTCGTCTAAGCAGACTCTCGTCTCGACGTCGACAAACCACTCGAAAATCATCGCTTTGTATGAAGCATCTCGTGAATGTGCATGGCTCCGAAGAATGGTTCACCACATCCAGAAGTCATGTGGCTTGAACATTGAGCAAACTCCCACGATCATTTATGAAGATAATGCAGCTTGTGTTGCCCAAGCACAGATGGGTTATGTGAAGAGCAATCTCATGAAGCATATCAACCCCAAGTTCTTCTATGCTCACGAATTGCATAAGATGAACGAGATTAAGATATTGCATACTAAGTCATGTGAAAATCTTGCAGATTTATTCACTAAATCACTCCCAGCATCTATCTTTGAAAGGTGTGTAAAAGGGATTGGAATGATGAGACTTAGAGAAGTGCAGATTTCAGGGGGAGATATTTCACATACTCCTACATGAATCTCGAACATGAATTTTGAGTACCCAACATGAATATCGATGATTAGCAATTGAAGTTTGGGTGAATTGTACTCTTTTTCCTTAGCAAGTTTTTCATGAAGTTTGCTTGCATAAGGTTTTAATAAAGCAATTCGTGCAATATAGTAAGCGTATGCTATGTACTTTTTCTCCAAGTATTTTTCCCACAGGGTTTTTCTGGAGTTTTAATGAGGCATATGCATCTTGCGGCAAAGGCCCAAGGGGGAGTGTTGGGAAACCACATAGCCCATTGCAAAGCCCACGATGGTCCCTTAGCCGAAACCCTAGACGATTACTATATAAGGAGGAGGGGGGTTCCCTCAATGTACAAGCAATCAGAATAGCAATAAAGAATTCAATCGCCGTTCTCCCTAAACTTGTGTCTCTCTTTCTCTCTCTGTTCTTCAATTCAGATCTATTCGGAAACCTCGGACTATACGATAGCGAGGTCCCTTAGACAATTTGTTTTGCACGCGCGCATGCATCATGTCACTTTGCTGTCTTCGGCTCCATGCCTTCTTGATGTACGAGTCAACGAGTCATTCTCCCGTTAGACCCCACATGACGAAGAACTTCTTGTAAGATTTAATTTTCCACGGTTTAGCCGCGATTGATGGTCCCACCATTTCGTTGTCAGTTTGCCTTCCTGATTTTCTAATCGATTTTAGGATATCTTGTGCCTTAATCTATGCATGTTGACTATCCATTCCTCGTCAAGTCAAGATAGGCTTAGCAGCCACAAGGTTGTTCTCTGCTTGAGAATACTGTAAATATCTAGTCTTCTACAGTGTTTTTAAATAAATTTAACTTTTTCGTACATATTTTTATAAAAATAATTTCCTTTCTCATCACAGGAGATGCGACACACGTATCATCTGCTGCGCCTAGAGAGCGCAAAACCAAGTGGGCTCTGCGGGACCTCGCACGGGCGCGGGAGTGCAGGGCAAATGCGGCAATGCTAGCATGGGCTAGCGGGTAGTGCGCAGCGCACATGGGCAGCGGGGCGTGTGCAGGGGCAGGCGAGCGTGACGGACGCGCTGTCGGGCATGGGTGTGGCGTGTGCGACTTGCTGCCGCGCCACCCGGGGGAGGAAGGCGTCTTGCCGCGCTCCCTGGGCTTGGAAGCCCATCCTGCCAGGCTCCCTAAGTGCGGAAGCGCGTCCTCTCGTGCTCCCTCGCGCTGCTGCGACGGCGGCTCGTTTCTACGCTCCTCGAGCGTACCAGGGGATACGTGTCGCCTGCCGTGCATTCTATAGTGAGTGATAAGACTATTTTTCGTAAAAGATGTGTTGGAGGGTTATATTTTTTTTTAAAAAAAATGATGTGTATTCTCCGCCTGACAATGCCGCCGCTGGACCAAGATCGTGCAGTGTGTAGATATCCCTGGAAAACAAACTATGGAGAAATCAACTGGAGCACGCTTCAGTCTACAGGGTCGTTGGTCGTAGCCATCGCTTGCCGCTCATGCAAGTTGCAATGGTTCATTTTGCCACCATATGCATATGCTGCTGTGAGTGCCTTGTACCATTAATATGTGCTTATTGCGTCTTGGTGGGCACTCAATGCAATAATGTAATCAATTTCTATGGAATGACAATTAGGATAAAATCTGATATGAAAAATGAGTTAAAAAAGAGATAATAGAGTTGTTTCGCGAACAAGGTGCAACCAAATTGAACCAAATTTCCCTATCGGCTACCATCACAGCAAAAAGACGCATATAACAGTTTAGTTGAGAACAAAGTGCAAGACCAAAAGACAATTTCGTGCTAGAAGGCACAGTTCTCGCCTTTTCCCAGGCTTCTACGTTTAGTCCCAGTCTCCCACTAGGTGGAGTTTTTTTTCTTTCCTTTTTTGGTTTCCTGGTCTAATTGTTTTTGCATGTTTGGTTCTACCTAGTCTCTTTGTTAGCCGCAAAAGAACCCAGATATAATAGGTGTCATCTGCCACAGTATGTGCCATAATCAACCACCGTCGAAAAATGACAGATTTGCACTTTCGTTCAGCTAGAAACTGAACTTGCAAAAAAAAGAGAGGAAGGACTAGGACGCCAGAAAATCCAAAGCTTCCACTAGGTTCTCCTGCCCACACGTTCTCTTTCTCCACATATTTGTTTTACACGCTCGCAGGTACCGTCTCACTTTCCTGTCTTCTGCTCCATTCCTTCTCCATGTATGAGTCATTCTCCCGTTAGACCCCACACGACGAAGAACTTCCTGTAAGATTTAATTTTCCACGGTTTGCCCGTGATTGATTGTCCCACCATTTGACTATCCATTCCTCGTCCGAAAGGCAGAAAAAGCAAGTCAAAATAGGCTTAGCAGCCGCAAGGCTCTTCTCTGCTTGAGAATAGTGTATATATCTAGTCTTGTACATCGTTTTTTTAAATAAATCTAGTTTTCTCATGTATGTTTTTACAAAAATGACTCTCTTTCTCACCGTAGAAGACACGACAAGAGGTACGTGTCGTCTGCCACGTCCAGAGAGCGCAGAACCAAGCGGGCTCTGCGGGAGCTCGCATGAGCGCAGGAGTGTGAGGTGAGGCAGGCGTGCGGGCATCGAGTGTGGCGAGCGCAACTTGCTTCCATGTCACCCGGGCGAGGAAGGCATCCTGCCGCGCCTGGGCTTGGAAGCCCATCCTCCCGTGCTCTCCAAGCGCGGAAGCATGTCCTCCCGTGCTCCCTTGCGCTGTCGCGGCGTTGGCTCGTTTCTACGCTCTTAAGGCGTGGCAGGAGATACGTGTTGTCTGCAGTGCTTTCAGTAGTGAGGGAGGGGGCTATTTTGTAAAATATGTGTTAGCAGACTGTATTTTTTTTTTTGAAAATAACGTGTATTCTCTGCCTGATAGTGCCGCCGTTAGACCAAGATCGTGCAGTGTGTAGATATCCCTGGAAAACAAACTTTGGAGAAATCAACTAGAGCACGCTTCACAGTCTACACGGTCGTTGGTCGTAGACTCGTAGCCATCGTTTGCCGCTCATGCAAGTTGCAATGATTCATTTTGCCACCACAAGCATATGCTGCTGAGTGCTTTGTACCATCAATATGAGCTTATTGCGTCTTGGTGGGCACTCTCAATACAATGATGAAATCAGTTTATATGGAATGATAATTAAGATAAAATCTGATATGAAAAGTGAGTTAAAGAAGAGATAATAGAGTAGTTTCTCATACAAGGTGCAGCCTAACTGAGAAAACTACGGAAGTTAGATGATAGTGGTTGCTAGAGAGGAGGTGAGATAGGAGTGAAGAAGTTAATTAAGTGTGGTATTTGCTAGATACTATGCATTAAAAATACTGTATCTAAAGTTATTGTGGTATATTTATATGCAACTTATAAATGGCAAATTACTGCTCCATTGCACTCTTGTTGAACTACTACAGTACAGTAGCGAAGTCCATTTGGAATGAAGAAAAATTATACTCTATGATTCTACAGTTAGTACACTATTTTGTATGAAAATCACCTAAAGTTTCTACTTATCAAACGGAAGAGTTTACAGATTGATTGAACGCTCTCCGAGATTCAGGAAAGCATAAATTTTACAAACATTTTGTAAAAGAAGCTCAATTGGTTATTTTCGATGGGAATTTTACGATGTTTCCGCGAAAAGGTCGGGGCAGAATGGAATTTCCTGCCTATCTGACGCAGAAATGCAGGATATACCCTTGCCCCCACCATATCCACCCTCCATTATTTATACCACCTCAGGCTCGTAGTGTCAAACCAACAACTCTTGCTTCCAGTGTAGACTCATCGGCGACGGCGACTCATCGTCTCGTCTCCTCTCTTCTCCTTCCACTCGCCGGCGGTGGCGATGCATCGCATGGCCCGCTTCCTGCTCTTGCCGGCTCTAGTGCTGGCAGTTGCATCGGCGTTGGCTCCGGTCACCGTCGCTGACCCGCAGGTCACGCTGCTCAACCAGGGGTGCAGCCAGTACAACGCCACGCCCACCGCCGCCTTCCTCGCCGCCCTCAACTCCACCTTCGCGGACCTCCGCGCCAACCTCTCTGCCGCCGGGGGTGGAGGTGGCTTCGCCACCGCCGCGGAGCCACGCGCCGCCGCGCCGGCGTTCGCCCTGGCGCAGTGCCGCCCGTACATAACCGGCGGCGACTGCGTCGCCTGCTTCGACGCCGCCGCAGCTCGCCTCCACGCGGCCTGCGGTGCCGCCAACGGCGGGCGCGTCATCCTCGACGGCTGCGTACTACGGTATGAGAGTGCAGCCTTCTTCGACCAGGCCACCCTCCCTGGCAACACGCAGGTCTGCAACGGTTCCACGGTCATCATCGGTGGTTTTACTGACGCGGCGAGGTTGCTGGTCGGCCACCTCGCGGCTGCCGTGCCTCGCGCCCTTGGGCTCGCCGCGGCTGTCGCGAGCGGCGGCGTGTACGCGGCGGCTCAGTGTGTGGAGACGGTCGGAGAGAGCGGCTGCACACAGTGCCTGGAGGTGGCGGCGAGGAACATCGACGGGTGCCCGCCCAATTCCGACGGCCGCGCAGTGGACGCCGGCTGCTTCATGAGGTACTCCGATAAGCCGTTCTTCCCCGCGAACGCGACCATCGACCTGGCGCCATACTTGCGCTCTGGTGAGTTCACCTCAGTTATGTATCATGTGTTTGTGTTTTTACCGTAAGTTTGTTAATCTAGGCTTCATGAAGTACTTCAAGAAGTCATTGTAGTTTAGTGTTGTACTGTGCCTATGTTTCGTTGTGCGACCATGTTTCGTTGTTCGCACGAGAGGTATTGATTTATTGACCAGTTCACAAAGACTCATTGCCTTTGTACATTCTTGTTTAAAAGTTTGCTATCCTGTTTCAGAGTTCTTTAGCCTGGCAATTAGCAATTTATCAACAAGCTTTTGTAGGTTTGTCATTAGCAGATCACTTTTCAACATCAATGACAATGGTTTTGTTCCAGGGATATTTCAACAAAGTGAAAAAAATACATTAGAAACTTGTGCTATATTGATGAATGGATTATGTATTTTGGTGTGAAAATTGGGGTGTATGAAATCAGCAAACTTAGGAATACATGGAGAATTAATTCTGTAGTGGTGGACAAAATATATAATGATTCTATTTTAGTGTTCTGGGTCATGTTTTTGCACATTTCAGGGAACCCAATGTTTCAGGTGAGTTTTGAAATTTTCTATTTTGTCAGGAAGTTATGGTCGGTTTATTTGCTTTAGGGAGTGGTTTTGCTTAAAGTGAGTTTACAGTGAGGATTTCAAATGAAGAGAGCAATTTTTTACACAAACAGAGTCAATGAAATATTATGTCTCCAGTTCAAAGCTCATCTTCGGTTCAGAGCTATCAATGCATTATTTGTTACAGAGAAATCAAGCCAGAAAGGAGCCATCATAGGAGGAATTTCGGGAGGAGTAGCCTTCTTGTTGCTTCTGGGGCTATTGGCTTTCTTGTGGATCCGGCACTCTAGAAAGCTGCAGAAGCCTGGAAGAGGTAAATGTTGTGAAGTATCAAGTATAACACTTCTTTGGACTTAAAAGCTCTATGATTTTGTCTAATTTTTCAAATGTGATGTTAACAACATGGTCAAAGAAATTGCTGTAGTTTATCGTGGAATCTTCTTATGGGACATTCAAGTGCTTTTTTTTTTCTTGCAAGACATTCAAGTGATTCTGTAACTATTACATGCCATAAAATGTATTTCATGAGAATACTCTGCAATGCCATGTCACTGTTGTGTTGTGTTGCCTTGACAATGATGACATGCAGTGGATTTAGCTTTATTGCCAACGACCGTCAACCTTATCATTGATGATGGCATGAATCACACAATCTAAAATGTTATTGGGATTGATAGCATAGTTTTTCATTATACTTGGACTGCCTTCTTTTTATTAGGGTAAGCATGCCAATTAAACTCAGCTGGCAAGTCACATTTTATGGAAGTCCCTGAAAGAGAGCTACTTTAGGTAGTTGGTTTCATATATTAAAGACATTGACCATACATATTTTTTATGCATTATTTGTTTCCTCCCTGAAGTAATATTAATGGCTATTTATGTTGCAGGCCTTTAATTCTTTGATATTTTTTTGTTCTATTCTCCTTTTGTCTTGAATAATGTCTTGCATTTTACTATTATTTGTATAACAATATTCAAGTAGATACCAAGTACTGATCACCTGATGTAGGGAAGGATTATGTTTGTCCATGTCTTGTTCACAGTAACTGGGAAATTTGCAAGATTTGCCTAATTTTAAAAGGAGCATAATGTATCAAATGTATTAGAGTTCACCAATGATGCATTTACATTTGTTTTGCATTTGCAAGTATAATTAACTGCATTTGCAACTATAATTAACTCCATTGTTAAAAAGTAAAAAAGGGTGACCATATTTTGCATATTACGTTTGTTCATAGAAAGTCATTTGGAAAAAAAAAATCAACCACTTTATCTTTGCTTCCTGTGTTACCTTTTCTGACTGTATTTTCTTTTAGGGGATATACTTGGAGCAACGGAACTGCAGGGTCCAAAAAGTTTTTACCATCACGACCTTAAGGCTGCAACCAATAATTTCAGTGAGGAAAGTAAACTTGGGGAAGGAGGTTTTGGAGATGTATTTAAGGTATGGTGTTCTTCAAACGTTTAGTCCTCTACAAAGATTTGTGACAAGATGCGATTACACACAACGAAAAAAAAAGAATAAGAACAATTTGATCATCAGTTTTGCTTTTGTTAAGCTATACTTTATTGCAAATAATTCTTCGAAACAATCCATTTCAAACAGGGTTTGCTGAAAAATGGGAAAACTGTTGCGGTAAAAAGGTTGACAGTATTGGAAACTAGCAGGGCCAAAGCAGATTTTGAAAGTGAGGTGAAGTTGATTAGCAATGTTCATCATCGAAATCTTGTCCGGCTTCTTGGTTGTTCTAGCAAGGGCTCCGAATACTTACTTGTTTATGAATACATGGCAAATGGTAGCCTCGACAGGTTCCTCTTCGGTATGTTTCTCTGATCCTTTCTTTATTTGTTTAACTTTATTGCGCACTCGTTGGACATATGAACAACTATTTTGTATATTTATGCACTTGTTGGACATGTGGAAGAATATTTTGGATGGTGCATCTGATTTTCCCATTCGATTGCTCTAGAAGGTGTTAGACTTTAGGATGAACTAATACATGAACCATCATGAACAACTAGCCTAAAACATGATCACAAGGTAATAAAATGCGGAACATTAGACGTTAGATTAAACTGACTGACCCGGTGAAGAAGCGTATGCCATTAGGGTTCTTTCTGTCGGAGAGGGCTGCTCCAATGCGCGATGAAGAAAGAAGGGAGCCGGATGAAGACAACGCCGTGATTCTCACGGCGGTGGTCATCGGATCTTCGGTAGCCTCATGCCAAAACCCTAGATCGGATGGGTGTGTCGGGAAGAATCAACTTGAAGGCAAATCGCTCAAAATCAAGTGCCGGTTTCTTCCCTTTTTATTATGGCGTTGGCTAACGGGACCGATTCCAAAATATTGGTAGGCTCCCGATCAGAGCGCATGAATTGTGGAAACAACCCCTGAATTTTGGTCTTTCCATTCTAGTTTTCGATCTTTCCATTTTAACCGAAGATCATAACTAACATTCTCCCACTTGATCGAAGGCTAATTTCATAAGTCCATACTCAACAGAACAGTACACCAAGATAAAGTATTACAACGATTAATTTAAGCACCGCTGCAACCCCAGTATCTATAGTGCATTGTTCTACCTTGATAGGATAATTACTTATTCTTAACAGGAGTTGGTTTTATACTTATGGTCCTTTTGTGCAGTTTGTTTTCATTTGTCATCATGTGCACATCGAAAAGAGTGAAAACAAATTTTGTAATTTCCAGAGTCGAAATTTTGAGATCTCAATGTCCCAGAAGTATAGGCTGTCAATAAATCTTATGCCGACACTAATTTTGAGACGAGCCTTTAACTGGGAATCATTAAACTAAACATGATGCATAAACTTATATATATTAAACATGATACTTAATTCTTATAGGCTGAACATCAATAATTCAATTCTGGATTATATCTTTCACAACGTCATGTGTTTGGCAGCACCACTTGACAAGTTGTTACTCGAAGCAAAAATTGCACTCTTACATAATAAATTCCGAGATAGAAACTTAAGCCAAGAATAAATTTTCTTATTCTTAAACCACAACAGCCTATTGTGAATTTCTCATTATCTAATAGCCTTATGACATGCCACAAGTCTGCTTGCATAATTAATGATGCCTTAAATTTAGAGCCATTCCACAATATAGCTCTTTCTGCAAGGTTGAAGATTTGACTTGATGTGGATTTCTTAGTATCAACACACCTTGCATAATCAGTGTCTGAATAACCCGCAACTTTATGATTATCAGACTTCTTATATGTGAGCATATAATCATTAGCACTTTGTCTATGATGCAAAGTTGTCTTTAGTAGTTTTCCAGTGGTCCAGTCCTGGATTAATATTTGCCAAGTATCCCGGTAACAAACGTTAAATAAGGGCGCATACAAACTTAAGTGTACATAATGTGCATGACAGCGGAAAGTAAGGAAAATATATGTTGCCCTTAATAATCGGAGTAAACTCCCTTAATATTGGACCTATCTTGGTGAATCTTAATAGTCAAACATAAGAGATATCACCAAGACAATCTTAGTTCCCAGAAGAGAAAGAAAATATTTAGGTCTTAAACATTAATGTCCCTATTGCAGATAGTCAACAAGACATCGTCTATATAAACAATTAAGTCCATATAAACAGCTAAGAGGTTAAATTTACTCCCACTGGTCTTAAGGTTAAAACTTAAGATATCTTTATGTGAGGCTCGCATTAGTCATAAACTCCAGAATCAACTGGAGGTGAGATTTTCAGAGACAAAGATTGCTATTCTCTCGGACTATCGGCATTAGAACATAAGCACGATTGTCGTCAAGTATAGTTTACCTTGCCTCAGAGCTCCCACTAGAATCAACATTTCTATAAACTCAGTGGTTTACAAACTCAATGGTACTCTTTATCTGAATGGAAGCTTGAAAATCCCACGTATATAAGTATCTTAATTTTCCCAGAGTGTAGGATATTGATATTAATTATCTTTAATCCTTCCATCCATTAAACTTATTGACAAGGAGAGTATCTTTAATAGAGTAAGAAATTTGTTCATGGGGTTTATGTCTCACATAATGAAGCTTTTCTTTTCTCAATGAGACATTCCATTCTCCCCCTCGAAATGTGGTACAAGCATAAATGCCACAATTTCGATGAATTCTCATAAATATTTCACTTTTAGTGAAGCCAATAGAGTTAGTAACATAACTAATGCCCCCAAATAATTTATTAGAGTGTAAGCAAATTACTTTTCATAATGGGAACATAAATTTCATTATTTAGGATGGAGGGTGAAAACATAACTTAGTACTGATGGAAAACTTCCAACAGCTTCAACATTAGCCTCCTATTTATTCTCTAAAGCTTCGCTTTAAAACTTTCATAGTCTTGAGGTAATATTGGTAGCATAAACGTAATATTCTATCTTAGCATTTAGCCAACTTCCTTTATGAATGCACACATTCATGGGTACAATCATAGTTCAATTATCATTCTTCATTCTCTATTATTGTTGTTACATTCTTTATGAATGACGTAATGGAGTGAATTAGAAAGGCTCCAATATATACATATATATATATATTTATGTCCTAACTCAATGACTTTGAGCTCTCTTATGATCAGTATACTGGCAAGAACTTTTGAGGGGCTTCATAATGCTTTTTCATTATTGCCAGATAGTCATAATTTAACTGAAGGATTGCTCCTCCAGATTCTAAATTTTATGATCAAAAGGAACATTTGCTTAAATTGCTCCCACTAGTCATCAGAATATTGAATTCTTATCAATGTATAAGTTATTAGATGCTTCTTCTAATGGGAGCCAATCATCAATATTATGTTTGTGTGCGTAATCAATAACCTCAAGAATAATATGCTAATAAATTACTCTATTTCTCATCAGGGTACTAGAAAACAGCCGAAGAAGTTATAGCTGAATTGATAATAGGGATATAACACTGATCATTACTTAATATCCACAAGAATGTGAATGATTGTCTGTCATGAAATTAACCTTTCACTGATTAGATTAATAACATGCTAATGACAAAACTTAACAATTCCAATTCGCTTCACCATTTGAAGAACTTAACTTGGGGAAAGAATCAGTGGTCCATCTTCGCATCACCTTTTGGCAGAAAACGAAGAATAACTAGATTCACTAATGGAGATGACAAATGATCACAAACAACGTTGATCAGTATGTAACCATGTGCCATTAAACGTAATTCTTAAATCAACATGAAATCTCTAACTAAAACTTCTCGTTGGTTCCATTTTGATTAGAGAAGCTATGGGAATGACACATGACTATAATCAACTTTGGTCAGAATATAACCGTGTGTCACAACATAATCCCAAAACATGACTTCAGTTCCAAACCGTATCACCTTTGGATATATAACGGAAAATAACTTAATCTATGGGAATGGTACACAATCGCAAACAACTTTGGTTAGAATGCAATTATGGTCACAACATAATCCCAAAACTTCATTAAATCTCTAACTAAGACTTCTCGTTGGTTCCATCTTAATTAGAGATATCTTAATTATAATGAAGTCTTTATCATATAAATGCTTAAAAAGACTCAATAACTTAATTAACATGAGAATTAATTAAATGTCACATGACCTTTAAAAGACGTTGGTCAGTATATAGTCATGAAGCATTTAATTAATCATAATCACATTGTCTCAAAATAGAATACATTAATAAGATACAAAATTAATCATATTATCAAAATTACTGAGCATTTAGACATCAAGTACTTATTTGCGAAAGCGTAAACAATTAATAATTAATGAGCAGTAGATTAAATGCTAATTGAAAATAAGGGAAAAAACTTAAGCTCATAATTTAGGGCATAAGAAATTGTAATATATATGAAAATATAAACAACTCAGGTAGAAACATAATACTTAACTAATCCCACCTTAACTTATTCATGGAATGCACTAAAGTATTATTTGTGGCCTATCTGAGAAAATATCCATAAACCAGCTTAAACTTATGCCCAAAGATGGGCTCATAAATAATGCATGGCTTAGGATCTAAAACATTTCATTAGTGAACAATAAATTTTGACAATTCATGATTATAAACAACTTTAGTCGAAATACAACCATGAAAAGTTAACACTTAAGTGTGTTAATGTTCCAAAACTTGGTTATAGTCCCAAATCAAAATTTTCCATTGGTTCTATTTTGATTTGAGACAAACTTAATCATAATAGGCCAGAAAATATTAACTAAATTTGTGCATTCCTCAATTATCATAATTTCATCACTTAGGATAACTAAACATTAACCCAAAGGTGTATAAAATAATGCATTATTACTAGACAATTGACATTAACTATTACAGTGCACAAAGAAGGACAACATTAATCATAAGAAAATGCACTGAAATTAATTAAAGCCCAAAAATTAACCATGAAATTAGTCATAACATCAATGCCTAGGAAATAAATATTAAACAATAATCTCTAATCAAAACATCCCGTTAGTTCCATTTTGATTAGAGATGATACTCAGAAATAATCATCACATAAAAATTTAATTGCCACATTAAATGATATGCCCAAAAATAAATCGTAAAATTAATCATAACATGAATGCCCAGGAAAAAAATAATTAAATAGTGCTTATTGTTGAAGTAAATGGGCTAACTATTCATTTCAACTAACCAAAAAACAATTAAACTTCAGCCCAAAACGCAACGCGGCCCAGCCGAGCACAGCGTGGCCTCAAAGCTGCGGCCCGTTAAACGAATGGTGGCCCGCCTGGCAACGCGGCCCACCCAACGCTCGTGGCCCAGCCTGGAGCGGAAACGACGGACCGCGCGAAGCGAAAGGCGGCCCGACACGCGATCGCGGCGATGGCGGCGCCTCGCGACGCGCAAGCGGCGCCAGCCAGCGTGATGCGAGTCGGTGGCGCGCGCGGCGCCGGCGGTCGGCCGATCTAAAACGGACGGCTCGGATTCACTTTGGGGTGGAACAAAACGGCGCGGCTGAAAACCCTAAGCCATTCGGCTTCCTCGCCCCGAAAAATCCGCAACCAAGGCGGCGACATGAGCGAGCGAGAGAGCGCGAAGGCGGAGCGGCGGCGACGGCGCGCACACGAGGTGGAGTGAGGGCGCGCGCGGCTCCGGCGAAGCGGGAGATCAAGCCGAGGCGGGAGACTAGCCGACGCGGCCTGCGGGGAAAGCTAAGACCCGCGACGGCAAGCGCAAGCGCGGCGATGGCGACAACGCCCGGAGGACAGCGACGCGCACGAAGCGGCCAACGATGACCACGAACGGGCGAGGAAATCACCAAACTAGGTAAGCCCGAAACCCCTTCTTAGATCATAAGGTTTTTCTTGATTCGATCTGGGATTTTGGGAAAAAAAATTATTAGGGTTCGGGATTTTGGGCTCTGAGGGTTCGAATCTATTCTTTTCCCCTTCTCAATGCTAATCCGAGCCAAAGCCGACAAGAACAAGGCCAAAACCGAAACACTAAAAATCTAAAAATCGGGCTTAAGGGATCATGATTTAGACTAGATGGCTCTGATACCAAATGTTAGACTTTAGGATGAACTAATACATGAACCATCATGAACAACTAGCCTAAAACATGATCACAAGGTAATAAAATGCGGAATATTAGACGTTAGATTAAACTGACTGACCCGGTGAAGAAGCGTATGCCATTAGGGTTCTTTCTGTCGGAGAGGGCTGCTCCAATGCGCGATGAAGAAAGAAGGGAGCCGGATGAAGACAACGCCGTGATTCTCACAGCGGTGGTCATCGAATCTTCGATAGCCTCACGCCAAAACCCTAGATCGGATGGGTGTGTCGGGAAGAATCAACTTGAAGGCAAATCGCTCAAAATCAAGTGCCGGTTTCTTCCCTTTTTATTATGGCGTTGGCTAACAGGACCGATTCCAAAATATTTTGGTAGGCTCCCGATCAGAGCGCATGAATTGTGGAAACAACCCCTGAATTTTGGTCTTTCCATTCTAGTTTTCGATCTTTCCATTTTAACCGAAGATCATAACTAACAGAAGGTTCCATTAATTTTAACTGTATCTTACATTGACACCTCTATTGCTAGGCTCAAACTAGTCCCATGGCTATATATATTTTGAGAGGGCAATTATTTTGCCAATCTTCCAAAGTGTAGTTAATTAGCTTAAGATAATAGCGCTGACCTGCACTTCTCGGCAATGGCCTCGTTTTGGCATAACAGGTGAGAGACGTGGAACCCTTAATTGGAAGCAGCGATTTAACATCATTGTTGGCATGGCTCGTGGCCTTGCTTATCTTCATCAAGAGTTCCATGTCTGTATCATACACCGTGACATTAAATCTAGCAATGTTCTTCTTGATGATGACTTTCAGCCAAAGATTGCTGATTTTGGTTTGGCAAGGCTCTTACCTGATGATCACAGTCATCTCAGCACTAGATTTGCGGGAACATTGTAAGTTTTTTAGGGGGAAACATTGTAAGTTTGAACGTGCAGATATTGCATTAGGCACAGAACTCGTTTTTCTGATTTTATTTCACTAATGAGCAGGGGTTACACTGCTCCCGAGTATGCAATCCATGGCCAACTATCAGAGAAGGTTGACACATACAGCTTTGGTGTAGTCATTTTGGAAATAATAAGTGGTCGGAAGAGCAATGATACGAGGCTGGAGCCTGAAACACAGTACCTACTTGAATGGGTATCCATCTTTCTTCTGAAAACTTGGATTTTCTTGGTGCATGCATGCATTACCCCATATTACTTGCAAATTTCATGTACAGCTATCCACATCTTTGATTTGTCCTTATGGTCATACTTCCACTTCTTAACTTGGTGATATGAATGCTTTGTTATTTTTTCACTATATGCATTGAAGATTTAACAGGTAATTGGCAAAAATTTTGCCAAGCAAGCATCACCTTATCTTAATGTTCCTCCAGAATTAGTCTTCAACTCATCATCAAGACCAGGATTAAATACTGGTCTTTAGTAGTTCATATGACCATTTTACTGTATTGAGGTTTTTATATGTACCTAGTTACCCACAAATGATGGTATCTAGATGGGCATTTGATCATGCATGCTTGTTTTACAGGCGTGGAAGCTATATGAAAATGAAAACTTGATTGGCTTGGTGGACAATTCATTAGATCCAGAAGAATATAAGCCGGAAGAGGTAAAAAGGATCATGGAGATAGCCCTTCTCTGCACTCAATCAGCCGTTGCTTCAAGGCCAACGATGTCAGAGGTAGTTGTCTTGTTGTTGACAAGAAATTCGCCAGAGTTCCAGCCTACGAGGCCCACTTTTATTGATGCAACAAGTAGAGTGCGAGGTGAAACATCCTCCACCAGTTCATCTTCTGCATCCAAGGCCACTGTCTCGATTTCACAGGTTTCAGGCAGGTAAAAAGCATTGTATGTGACTGCATTTCTTTTCCTGTAATAGCAATATTTGTATTTGTATATATATTCTATATAGCAACGAGTGGTTGATTACTTGTCAGTATATATGAGAGCAGTGTAAATTATTTGAAATTTCCCTTTTGGTCATGTAAGTATATGACTTACATGCATGTTACAAGGATGTGCTTTCTTCATGTAACATTGTTTATCTGAGAAAATTCCGTGTCCCATGTTGTATGCTTTGGACTGCATTTTAGCAAGAATTCAAAATTTACCTTGATATTTATTTAAGGTATCCTAGCTCTTATGTCGTGAATTTGAATTCCGATTTTGATTTGCAGTTTCTATGATTCATTTATCTATTGAGCTAATTCGAAGTAGGTAACATATACAATTGAAAGTTAGCTACCGGGCAGAAACCCATGCTGTGGACAGGCACCCTTTCATGTGGTTCAGGAAAATCAGCTGTCCCCTAATTAAGGCGATGTTGACAAGCTCTTTCTGTATCACAATTTACAAAGAGTAGTTTAGGATAAAGATGTCGTTTTATACAAGCCTCATCCAATACCTTCGGGAAGCTAGGGTAGGCTTGTAAAACAGCCGAGCTAAGTCAGGTTCGAACTAAGACTCAGGTTTGAGCTCGGCTTGTTCTAAGCTCGAGTAAGCTCGAGCTCAACTCGAGTAAACTCGGTAACGGTAAATAATTCAATATACACTATTTTTTATCAATAAACAATATTTAAGCTCGAGTTTGACTTAAGTAAAATCGGTAAAATTTAATATATATTAATATTTAACAAGTAATATGTAAATTTATTAGGCTCACAGGCTATTTAAGCTTAAAATCAAGTAGCTCACGAGCTTCAAACTTTTTTACGGCCCTAAGTTATGGGTGGCAACGGAGCGGGGTGCTGCAAGGGGCTCTCCCGTGCCCCCGCTAGGAAAGCCTCGCCCTGGCCCCGATCCCCGTGGGGACAAAGTCATGCTGACATAATTAATCACAAATGCACAATATGACAGCGCTGTGAAACCATAGTAGCAATACACAAATTTGAAATGATAGCAGAAGTGCAAGAACAACACTCACTTAACACCAGCTCGAAGGCTTAGTTCATCTCAAAGCACAAATTTAACACCAAATACGGCTCCAACTAGCGCAAAGTTCATCCCAGCCAGTCATACAGTGCATAAGATTAAGGACTTAGGAATACAAATAATATCCAAATACGATACCAACTAAAACGATTAAGTAAAAGGTAACTAGATAGGTAGCAGCCCAAGGCAGCAATAGCAAACTGAAATGATTCATCCGGGGGAAGACATTGAGATTGATTTGCAAACCTAGGCAAAGGTATTTGCTAGTTTCAGTTTTCATAAATGGCTACGAGAAAGTAAGCTACGGCACTTGAATTCTGCATGCACCTAACAAAAGCCGTTTTTTTTAAAATAAAATATCAAAAGTACACAAAGCTCCAGATAACTCCATTTCTTATTTCTTGAATTGGCAAAGGTAATTCCACGCTGCAGTTTGTTGGGAACAATGGAATAGTACTGTATCTGGTAAGTTAGGGTGAATCTGGCAAGAGCTAATGATGCAAACCGGAAAGCAGAGGGTATGACGAGAAAGCAACAAACATAGGCTTATGTATTTTTTAATAATGGAAGATTACATCTCCCGACCTCTGCATCATAAGATACACATAGTCAAACATTATTACAAAGTTCAGCAAAAAACTGATATAAGAACTCCCTATCCTAAAAGTTTCAACAAGTCATGACAAACAAAAATATAAAGTTTTAACCTCTATAAAGTCTAATACTGAATCGCCATTCATAGCTGATGAAGAGATCCTGAAGCACAATCTCCAGCAAGTTGCATGCCGATAACACCACTTCCCTTGCTTCCTGAGGATGCAATACAGACCACGATCCCAACCAGTTGGTACAAATGTAGATAACCTGCAATGGAATAGAATTTTTTTCTGTTCTTAAAAATCACATCATTGCGACACAGCCAAATCGATCAACACAAAGCAATAGCCCCAACCATAATGTGAGCTCTCAAATTTTTTTCCAACCTGAATAGTTAATTCTCAAACATATTGGTTATGTTACTAGAAGATGATACATCAAAAGCCGCTTATATAACAGAGATTCGTGTTGGTTCCGCATGGTCTACTAACCTCTCCATGGCATGGATTATAGTTTGTATACATGAGATTGCTTAGAAGGTTGCAAATGATGTGTCCTATCAACGGATTGTTAAAATTCTTCAATGCTGCCATCTAGGTAATCATTAATTTATTAGCATATTTATAATTAAGGCTACTCCTGACCATCATCCATTTATTGAAGAATAGTTACCTTCTATTTTTATGTCTACGAGTGGCTTCGTCTGTTGACCCAAGAGATTTTTATACTCTCCTTATTTCATACTTTATTTTGTTAAGTCCTAATTGTGTCAGTGGTCTAGTAGCACTATGGAGTAGTTCACTTATCTTGTTTGCTTCCCTTGGCTTAGAGTCTATTTATTTTTGCTTTGGATTCTCTAAAAGATGATTCTGAATTGTGATTATAAAGAAACTAATTCTCTAAAAGCCAGAATCTAAAAGCACATATGAAGTGGATTGTGGATTCTAGTGTATATGGGTGGACTGGATTGTGAGAATCGATTCCTAGAATCGGGTTGTTTGTTTTTTATTATGCTTTTGGGCTAGAATCCAGAATCAAAAGTAAAAACAAATAGACCCTAGTGTGTGCCACATAAGCTGACTTTACTAGACGTACAAGTAGTAATCAGATGGCTAATTGTTTTCAAAATATTTGCTTGATGGTGTGATAGGGGTGGCCTGATCTTACGATGACGAATATGATAACTTGGACCTGTGAACCCTGATGAATACTAGCGCTAGCCACCGTCTCGATACGGCAACCTGCGACACGTGAATTTGCCCAAGAACACGCTTCGATCCTCGCCTACTTGACCACGCGAAAGTAGACGCACGTTTCCTTACAATCACCCCAAAGAAGTTGCAAGAATAACAGTGATAATTTCATATTGGAACTTCCTATTCTAATAGGGACATTGGAGCACAAGCCATAGAATTAAGAATATATCTTTAATATGAAAATTTGTGGTTCCCTTTACAATGGAGGGAGTACACATATAAATACATATGAGAGCGATGTGAATAGTATTTGGCATGAATAGAACTTGGATATGAACAGTGATTCGAACATAAATAGTACATGTGGACAGTACCATGTGAGAAGTTTCCATGGGAAGCACTCATCTTTCTATGTTTTGGTGGTCTCCTTCCTTTGCTTCTTTCTTTTCTTCTTTAGTGGCATATATGGAAAGTTTTTTTCTTTCTTCTCCTTTCTTCTTTAGTGGCATATATGGAAAGTTTTTTTCCTTCTTCTCCTTCCTTCTTTCTTGTTTCTTTCCTTTCTTTTTTGATGGTATATATGGAAGGAGACGAAGGGGAGGCACATTGGCCATGTATGGGCTGTATGAGCTGCATTGAGTTGGCTTGGCCCATTGTAACATCCCGAAAAATTCAAAAATATGAAAAATGAAAAGTTTGAAATTTAAAAATGGAATGGAATAAAAATTTCAATTTAAAACAAGATTTTGATTTTAAACAGTATCTTTTCCTCATTCTCTTGCATTTTAATCTTAAGAAAAGAAAGATTTTGATGTTAAAACCATTTCTTCCAAAACAAACAAACTATGAAAATGAGTTTGAAATGTGGTATTAATTTGAATTTCCATCCTTCTGAATTTTCTAGCATTATTCATTTTTCTTGAGTATTGCTTCAATAGAAAAGTTAAATATATATGAAATGGTAAAATGGTAAAACTAAAAAGGTAAAAACAAAATATCAACAAAAAATATGTAAAATTTTATTAAAATATTATAAAACTTCAGAATCCTTATCTTGCTGTCAAATATAATTTGAACACATTTAACGAGGATAATATATTGGAATCATGAAGATTTGAGATCAATTCAGATAGTGTCAGATTTATGTAAAATCTAGAGACTCTATCTTGATATGATATTTTTAATAATTCAAAAATAGAAAGTAAATAACTCTGAAAATAGAAATGTCAGAATTTTTATAATTTAAATATAAAATATAAAAATATAAAAATTTTACAGAAGATAAAATTTGTCATTTAACATCTTCAAAAAATACACAAAAAATAATAACCTCATTTTGGTCATAAATTAAATATAAAATAGAACAGACAGAAATGATAAAATTCTCATTGTCAGAAGTTTAATAAAAGTTTTACCAAGAGTTTTTATCTGAAAATTTTACTAGATGATGACCTTTACCTTACCGGCCTACATAAAAATCTTCATAAAATGTTGAGTCGGTTTGATGGTTTAATCTAGTGAAAGATCACGTGCTGTCCAGAAACTTCAGTAGAGCTGCCCTTTTCTTTCACTGCCATGTGGGCCCGGTAACCCAGCTGGCCTTTGCCGACTTCCTCCTTGCCGCCTTGTCCCCACCTGTCAGCCAGCATACCTCTCCAATTCCTTCTTTCCCCTTCTTCCTTTCTCCCGTTCCCCTCTCTCGCGTAGAGAAGCCTCGCGCGCCATCCCGGCCGAACCGCCTCTGCTCTCCCTTCGGTCAAAGCCGAGGTACGTGAGAACCAAGGCTGAGCCCACGTCAGCCTATTCCCCAATCTTCTCCTGCCTTCCTCTTCCTTCGGTTCTTACCCTCTCTGATCTCTCCCCGCGCGAGCATCCACCGAACCGCCTCACTTTCTTATTTAAGCTGAACCTAGGTCTCAGTTGCCTCTCGCACTCGCGCGTCTTTCTGGAGCACCATCATTTAAGCCTCGCATAACACAGCTCTAGCCTCCACTGCCACCTTCCCCAAATCCGACTACATCACCGCCTAGACCAAACCTCAGCCATCTTCCTCCCTAGAATGCCGTATCCCAATTCCTCGCACCCGAAGCCTCTCCATAGTGATTTAGAGTTCATCTCTACCCTCAGTTGAAGCCGTTCTTTCTCGGTGAACCGCCGCGCCGAAGCTTTCTCTTCCGCCGCCGCCCGTGCATGGTGAGAACCCAATCTACCTACTCTTTTTCTTAGTGAAGTAGCAAAATGGAACCACGGGGACCCTGTGATGCTCATCCTTGTGATGTTCAAGCTCGAAAGCCCCTAAATACGCACCACCGCCGATCGTCTATGGTGGCCACCACCTCCTTGCGGTGGCGACCTAGTTCCGCCTATCGATGTCGGCTATAAAGGACACCCACGTGTGCGTAAGAGCAAGCTGGTACTCACCATGCTACTGATTCGTCGGCTCCGGCCTCTTCTCGCCGGCAGTGAGCATTGATGCCGCCTCCTCTGCTTTAGGTCACTGACAGGCAGGTCCCCCATGTCATCCACTCGCGCTGTGCCTTGTTCCACTGCCGAGCGTGCCCTGTCGGTCAGTTGCTCGCGCTGCGTAGGTCTCACGGGCCCGCACGTCAGTCGTATGGCGCGAAGTGCCGCTGCCAATTGGGCCCGGCCCATCAGTGCCTTCTCAGCCCGGCTCCGTCAAAAAATGGAAAGCACATTTTGAACTCGAAAGCGCACTTTCCCTTTTTGGCAATTTTTTTAATTTTCTGTATTTTCCAAACCGTAGGGCATTCAAATGAGTATAACTTTTGAACCATAAGACCAAATGAACTGAAATAAATTTCTAAATTCATGATAAATCATTTATATTCATAATATGCAAAAATATTGTGAAAATGAACTATGTTTAAAATTTGAATTCGAATTTAAAGAAAGGGATCTAAAATATGCCATACATAGAATTTTTGCAAATGAACTCCAATTTGAATGAAACCAATTTTATTAGGAACCTTAAATCCTCATGAACCTAAATATGCAAAAATATTTAGATTTTTACTTGATTTACATCATTTTCTAAAAGTAAGCCGTTTCCAATGTATTGAATATTGAAATGTGAATATCTTTTGCAAAAAGAATTCAATTCATGCCAAACCAGTTTCTATGTGTTAAGAAGTTAGTAATATAATTAGATATGCAAGAACATTTATAATTTAATCTAGTTTGAATTAATTTGAAAATAGATTATTTTCCAATGCATAGAAATTAAAATAAATGTAACTTAAAGCATACAAATTCAAATAATGGTAAACTGGTTCTTTGGTCTTTAATAAAACCATAATACCCCTGTTTATGCAAGAATACCTCATGTTTGTGCAGATCTGAATGAAGTGCATATTAGATCTTAATGTTTACTTGTATGGAAAACATCTCGGATAAAAGCAAAATATCACAGAACTAGCTTTAAAACACTCTTAGAGGCATCCCATGCTAATGTCAGAAAAATGGATAAATAATCTTATAAGGTGTAGTCGAAAACTAAAAACTAAAACTGAACCTTTGTCGCATAGAATTTAGAAACACTTAAGCCTTTTCAGCAGCCTGTAAAATATCTCGTCTAAATGCAATTATTGTGCAGATCAGCCTAGAAATGATATTTAAGATATAGACTACCATAATCTGGAAAAATATTCTTATTACAACTTGATTTGCATCAGAATCCTATTAGCCCAATACCCTTAAGTATCATGGTCATCAGAAACCTTAATGTCATATAAGCTATTTCAGCAGTGAATATAATGTCTCATCCAAATCCTAAAATTTATGAAATTAGCTTATAAGCTCTCCCTAAAGTATAGACTACACTATTCTGAAGAAATAATCTCGTATCATCATGCTTTGCATATAAATCCTGTTAGCAAAACAACCTTAAGTATTATGATTTCTGGACTTCATAATATGAATAAGCAAACTCAATAATAATGAAGAAATCTGTAGTTAAAATATTTGTATCATCAGATCCTTCTTAAAAACCACAAATATATAACCAGTAACTTAACTTAACAGATCTAATATATTCAAAACTACTTCTCGTGCAAAATCAATTAAGGATTAAGTGCTAATCATTCATAGTATGCAACTTAATGATCTAATGTAATTAATTCTATTAATCCAAATAATTTTAGCATCTAGAATTCGAAAGTCAAGAATAGATGGTCTATAAAAGAAACCATGTAATGCTCAACCTAAAAGTCGTTAACGATATGAATGCATATTCGACTATAATGCAAAAACGTGAAATCATGCAACCCAAACCCTAAGTCACACTTGTTTTCTATAGTTGATTTTATTTGATTTTTCATTTGACTTCTTTTTGCCCTTATTGAACTTTGTTACTTGCTGTATTTCCATTGAACTACGCGTAAAACTCGACGCCATTGATTCTATCATCAACATCAGCTACGACAACAACTTCGTCGTAAATAGCAACTAAGCAAGGCAAGCACCCCCTTTGATCATGTCGATCCCAGTTTTATAAATGTTTTCATTAAATGTTTTACTGCATGCGTTACTTTTATTAAAGTCTGCTATCTCGTGAGTAATGGTAGTTGTACCTGTAGTTTCATAGAACTTCCTTGATAAGTATGGATTTGTGAACCTTGATAACCTTAGAATAACATAGACAATACTTGATGTCAATTTGGGTTACTCACACTTAGTGGCATGCTTAGCCATGCTTAAAGAAACACAAAACTTTGACATGATTAAAAATGTTGGATATAACATTTAATGGGTATGACCTTTTTTATGGTTGGTATTTTGATCAAAAATGAAAATAAAATTATGGTTTTGATGCAGACAATCATTGGCAATAGTCGGATGTACAAGGGACTTGTACGTAGTGTATGGGGAGATTATTGCCCGTGTCGGATTAAGGACCGAACTATGAGTTGTTTTCAGGCTAAGAAACATGTACAAGCACAAGTGCTGGTATGGGACAGTTTTAACCTATTAAGTTACTTTAAACTAGCTTTGCACATTGGTAGACCGGAGTAGTACGAGCTTCTTCAGTGACTGGTTGCTCGGAGGGGCTCCCACACCAAGGTGTTGGGAGTCACGTTTGCTGATACAACGGTGTACGCTATACTATGGATATGCTTAATCATTTATGGTACAGTGACTGTACAAACATTTACACCATAGTATGAGTTTAACGTCACTAGGCTAGTGCAAAGTTAGGGTTAAGTAATGTAACGGTTATGTCATAACTCTCTGCGGCACACCAAAGGAAGTGTGCTAATGATCTGCACAAAGAGTCAGTTATGTCTTGTGGGTAAAGCTGTCACCTCTGTAGAGTGTAAAACTAATCGATTAGCCGCGCCCGCGATCAAGGGCACTTGGTAAAGTCATCACATAGTTAGCTGTTTTTATTTTCATAAAATCTGGTTTCTACCGCGTGTCAGTGATTTCTACTGTGTGTCGGTGGAAAATGGTTCGTGGATATGGTCATTATACCCAGGTTCGTGATTTCACTTATTTGTATTTACATACTATTATTCTACATATGAAATTGTTTTTACTTAAAATTCTGTTTGCAATCTACTATTCTGTATTTACATTTCAAATTGGCTTTATGCAAATTAACCGTAGAAACCTTTTCTTTGAAATGGCCTGCATATATTATAGGTTTTGCAAAAGTCTTGCAGAGTACGAAAGTACTCACCCTTACTTATTTGTTGTTTTTAGGTGAAGAATCAAATTAGCCCGATGAAACTTATTTGTCGCAGGATTCGGGATATTAACGATGAGCTTTTCTAGGAATTATGCCTTGTCAGTTGCCTGAGGGTTGGATGGGCACACTACAAGACTTTTTAATCTCTCCGCCGCATTTCTCTGTATTGTAAGATCTTATTGTATAAATTACCATTATCATTTGTAATAAAGAGTATGGATGTGATATCAATTGTTGTAAATGTGCGTGCTAGCCACTGATCATGGGACTAGTACTGTATGCACATAAGATTTCTATTTTTTGCATTTATGTGAAAATGGGGGTCGTTACACCCATGCATTTCTCAGTGTTAGTAATATTCGTGTCGTCTCCTTTTGGTGTCATCCTCCCGCTAGACACACTATGTTCCAATACCTTTATATCTGAGAACACAAAAAGTAGTTGTAAAAGGAAACATCCAATTCTCATTGGAAGTTATGTTATGGTCAGTTAAAAGCAAAGCGACATTTTAAGCTAATTTCTTTGCACATGATTGTGTTATAGGCCCTCGAAACATGTTTGGAGACTCATCATTAATACTAGAAGAAGATGGTGAAGATGGTGTTGATGTAGTCGAAGTAATACCCTCATCATCCTCCCTCTCTTGAAAAGGAGTTATCCTCGACTCTATATCCTGTGGTCCAAAGAAAGGAGATAAATCTGAATCATTAAAAGTAGCACTTACAGCGTAGTCATCTCCTGGAAGTTCAATCTTGTAAGCATTGTCATTAATCTTCTCAAGAACCTTGAATGGACCATCAACTCTAGGCATCAATTTGGACTTCCTCTTTTCTGGAAAACGTCCCTTTCTCAAGTGAACCCAAACCAAGTCACTTGGCTTAAAAATCATTTTCTTTCTAGACTTGTTGGCTCTATCAGTATAAGAACATAACTTCTTTTCAATTACTTCTTTAGTTGTTGCATGAAGTTTCTTAACAATATCAGCACATTTAGTAGCATTCATATTTGCACATTCTTGTAAAGGAAGCGGTAACAAATTAAGTGGTGTGATAGGTTTGAAACTATACACTACCTCAAAAGGACAAAGTTGAGTAGTAGAGTGTACCGCCTTATTGTATGCAAACTTCATGTGCGGCAAGCAATTCTCCCACTCTTTCAAATTCTTCTTGATCATTGTGCTTAAGAGCATAGACAATGTGCGATGCACCACTTTAGTTTCTCCATCTGTTTGTGGGTGATATGTTGTAGAAAACAACAACTTTGTTCCTAGATTTGCCTATAATGTCTTCCAAAAGTAACTCATGAATCTGATGTTACGATCTGAAACAATGGTTAGTGGAACACCATGCAATCTCACAATTTCTCTAAAGAACAAATCTGCTACATGTGAAGCATCATCACTCTTATGACAAGGAATAAAATGAGCCATCTTAGAAAACCAATCTACTACCACAAAAACCGAATCTCTCCCCCTCTTAGTCCTAGGTAATCCCAAAACAAAATCCATGCCTTCCCATGGAGCACTAGGAGCTGAAAGAGGTGTATACAAACCTTGTGTATTTAACTTTGATTTAGTTTTGTGACATGTAACACATCGTTGTACAAACCGTTCGACGTCACGCCTCATCTTAGGCCACTAAAAGTGATCGCTTAGTATCATGAGTGTCTTTTCTCTCCCAAAGTGTCCCATTAATCCACCTGCATGAGATTCTTGCAACAACAACAAATGAATGGACGAATTGGGAACATAAAGCTTGTTAGTATGAAATAAAAAGCCATCATGAAAATGAAACTTATCCCATCCTTTCCCTCTTTGACAATTAGAGTATAGTGCTGAAAATTCATTATCATGAGTATACAATCCTTCAAACTCTCTAATCCAAGAACTTTGATTTTTGATTTCTAATTGAGTTAAAAACATGGATTTCCTAGAAAGAGCATCAACAACAACATTCTCTTTGCCTTTCTTATATTTTACAACATAAGAGAAAGTTTCAATAAATTCCACCCACTTAGCATGTCTAGGGTTTAGATTAGCTTGGCCTTTCAAATACTTCAAAGATTCATGATCAGAATAAATAACAAATTCTTTTGGCCAAAGATAATGTTACTAGGTTTCAAATGTTCTAACCAAAGCATACATTTCTTTATCATAAACAGGATAATTCAATTGAGTTCCTCTCAAATTTCCACTAAAGTATGCTACTGGTTTCCCCTATTGCATTAAAACACCACCTATACCAATTCCACTAGCATCACATTCAATTTCAAAAGTCTTAGTCAAATCTGGTAAAACAAGCAATGGTGCTTCCGTTAAGCGTTTCTTAAGTTCATTGAAAGCATGTTCTTGCGCTTCACCCCAAGTAAACACAACGCCCTTTTTAGTCAATTCATTCAATGGAGCAGCAATAATACTGCAATCTTTAACAGAATGATGATAGAAACTAGCAAGACCATGAAAGCTTCTAACTTGACTCACATTCACAGGAGTAGCCAGTTCTTAATTGCTTTAATTTTAGATTCATCTACTTCTATGTCATGTCTAGAGATTACATAACCTAATAACACCACTTTATCTTGACAAAAAGTGCACTTCTCAAAATTAGCATACAGTTTCTCATGTCGAAGCACGTCAAGAACTTGTCTAATATGTTCAATGTGTTCATCCATCGTTTTGCTATAGATAAGTATATCATCAAAATATACCACAACAAATCTTCCAATGAAAGCTCTCAAAACATTATTAATTAAGCGCATGAATGCAGTGGCGGAGCCAGGATTTATATACGTCTCGGACCGAAAATAAGTGACTATTACTATTGTCAAAGACTACAAATATTTAGGTATAACAAAAGTACAACACAACTGAGAAAATACTCCTCACAGTATTGTCGGAATACTTCCTGAGAGAGTCGGACTCTCCCTCTGTATTGCCGATTCTATTCTCTTCACGACTAAGAACACCAGTAAGCAATGCGAAATACAACAGACGGCAATAAATCAACAGAACAATCTCTTCTTCCCGTGTCAAACTCACGACAAAAAATTTCGTGCAAAGCACAAGAAGTTAATCGATTTCTTTGGTGTTTGTGCGATTCTGACGTTTTCTTTTTTCTATTACGATAAAGCAAATACAGATACAATTTACAGATAGAAATCGGACTTCAAACACCGACGGACTCAACGACCTCTTCGAATACTAATCGATAAAACCACATTTCTTATCCGACATAATCAAGAAACAACAAACTCTGAACACTTTGAAACTTAGACTCTAATTCAAATAACGTCTTATCCAAACTAGACTCCAGACAGGTTAGACTAGATTATCTAACCAACAACTGAAACAAACTCTGAAAACACAGACTCTGAAGTTTGATCAGACAAAACCGAACCTGAGATAAAACTCAAAACAGACCGGACTCTTTAGCCAAAAACAGAACTGGACTCTTCTAGCTCTGAACTTCCATGCACAAGATTACTTTTCAACAAACATGCTAGTAGAGAAAGAGTCACGTTCATTAAGCATCCTTTTAATCATTTAAATCAGCCTTACATATGAGCAATAGGATTATAGGAAAGCATAATGGTCGTACATTTATGCCTACTTTCCACAATCAGTAGCTAACAAATTTTTTGTTTTCCTCTATCATATATAATAGCAAGAACCTTTCTAGGGAAAAATTTCTACCTAATCTACTCACAGTGAGAACTAAGAACAATGAAGTTAGACTTAGAGATAGAATTTACTATGATCTCCTGGGGAGGCATTGTGTGGCTGGCGGCCGACGGGCGAGCCGAGGGCCAGCAGGCGGGCGGCAACCGGCCGTGCATGTGCCATGGGCGGAGGGATCTGCGGTCTTGGAAGGGAAGGGAGGATCTGCGTTGCGGGCGGGGTGGGAGCGTGGTGGCCGGAGGCGGCGACGGCCGGCGGCGGCGAGAGCGGCGATCGACACAATGGCGTGAACTCGGATCGGGTCAGACGGGAGGGTGGTGGTGTGAGAGTGAGCTCGGCTAGGGCGTTTCTCTGGCCGAGACGCTTGGTGGCTGGTGCCCTGCCCCTAGTCAAGCAAGCCTGATGGACTGGCGTTTGGGCCGGATTGAATGTGCAATACCAGGCCTCGGGTCCAAATACAAAATAAACAGTATTGTTCACTGTTATTTGGGCTAGGCCTCGGGCCCAGGCCCCACTGGCCTGAGGCCCAGCTCCGCCGCTGCATGAACGTACTATGTGCTTAGTTAATTCAAAAGGTATGACTAACCACTCATATAATCTAAATTTTGTTCCAAAAGTAGTTTTCCATTCATCACAAGATTCATCATAATATGGTGGTATCCACTACGCAAATCAATCTAGGAGAATAAAACAACACCACTAAGTTCATCAAGCATGCCATCTAACATATGAATAGGATGATGATACCAAATAGTAATATTGTTAATGGCACGATAATCAACACACATTCTCCATGAACCATCCTTCTTAGGAACAAGAATAACAAGAACAACACAAGGGCTCAAGCTTTCATGTACGTACCCTTTGTCGAGTAGTTCTTGCACTTGGCGTTGAATCTCTTTTGTCTTCTTTGGATTGGTGCGATATGGAGGCCAGTTTGGAAGAGATGCACCAGGTACCAAGTCAATTTGGTGTTCAATTCCTCGCATGGATGGCAAACCAGTAGGAACCTCATCTGGGAATACATCCTTATATGCCTGCACAAGACTAGAAATAACACTAGGAAGGGATGTCAAGTCATTAGTGGAAATCAAAACATCCTTGAACAATAACACATAGTGCATCAAATCGGGATTATTCTTGACTTCTCGCAAATATGATTTTATATCTATCATGACTAGTTTCTCTCCCTCAACTTTCTTTTTACCTCTCAAGCTAGCTCTATGTGTCTTATTTTCAGCAAGGTGGAAATCACTAGCTTTTCTTTTATCTTGTTCGTTTGCTTGTTGTTTCTTCAATTGTTCAGCCATAATTTGATTAGGAGTCATGGGCAAATTCTTTTTAATGAATCCCTTATACTTAAAGGAATAAGTATTTTCACACCCATTATGCATTGCACCTACATCAAATTGCCAAGGTCTTCCCAACAATAAATGACAAACAATCATAGGCACCACATCACAAACAACTTCATTAGAATAGTCTCTAATCTTAAATGGTACCTTAACCATGTGTTGAACCTTTACATCCCCGCAATTACTAAACCATTGAACATGATATAGATGAGGATGTTTAAGCAATTTCAGATTAAGCTTGTCATATATTTCCACACTAGCTAGGTTATGACAACTACCACCATAAATGATTAGCTTGATTACCTTGTCACATACCTTAGCTTGAGTTTAGAAAATGTTCGTTGCGCCGTAGAGTTATTTTCTTGTATTTGAACACTTAGGGTTTTAGTAACCACAAGCGTAGGTCCTGTTTCATATGACAAATATTGACCCTCAGAGTCTTGTTCTTCGTCATACGCCTCTTCATGGACGCCGATTTTAGCATACGGTTCTATTTTACCTTCACTCATTGAGTCATATTCTCCATCTTCAGTTATGAGCATCACACGTTATTTAGACATTTCCACGCAATGTGTCCACGTCCTAAGCACTTGAAGCATTGCACCTCTCTACTTTTGGCTATTGATCCAACTGAAGATGTAGGGGTTGGAGCACCTTTATTTTCACCTGTTGTACTTGTAGTCTTTATCATAGAAGAAGAGCGAAGATTAGTAGAAACTGAATTGACTGGTATGGAAGAAGTACCTTGTCCCAAGCTAAAGTGTGCTTTGGATGCGTTCGAAGATGAAGATGGCGCCCTCAAATTGAAGGATGGTGCCCTTTGTGCTGGTCTTGTATCTTCCATCATTTGTTTTTCGACCTTTGTTGCTTGATGTACCAACTCTACCATGGTGTTATAGGGTTGATAAACAACAATACACTTCACATTGCGATTCAAGCCTTGCAGAAATCATGCAATCGTTTGCTCTTCATCCTCTTGAACACGTGCTCGAATCATGGCTTGCTCCATCTCCTTATAGTACTCCATTGAACGTGCACCTTGTATTAAATTCTGCAATTTATCAAAAAGATCACATCTATAATGGTTAGGAACAAAGTGAGCACATATTCCCCTTTTCATTTGAACCCATGAAGCAATGGGTGGCTCTTCGTGCTCCTCCCTTTGACTGATCAATTGTTCCCACCAAATTAAAGTATAGCCATCAAACTCAAGAGCTGCTATGTGTAGCTCCTTCTCTTTCGAGTAGTAGTGCATTCAGAGGATCTTATCCACCTTGAGCTCCCAAGTGAAATAAGCGTCTGGATCTGCATTACCAACAAACTTAGGAATATTAAATTTTAGCTTACCGAACTTCTCCTCCACAGGCTCTCCTTGTCATTGACCATGACATAAATAGCCATCATTGCAGTGAAGCATGAAGTCATTGTCCATGTCTTCTTCATTGGTGCCATACCCACGGCCTTGGGCAGCAACACGACCACCTCTACCATGTCCAAGGTGTGTTGGTCGAATAGCATTGGCAATGACGCGATCTCTCCTTGCTTGGGCCTCCTGCTCCAAGCGTGCGACAGTCTCCATATCTGTTTCATTAAGTTCACACCTCCATCTTGAACACTAGTCTCCCCCTGTATTCCCTTCTCTAGTGTTTGATCCCTGCGAAACTCATTCAACTTTTTATCAAATTCACTTACCATTTGTGTCACGATATCGTTTCTCAAGATGCTCATGTTCTCATTGAGTTGTTCGTTGAATTCATTAGTCATCTTCTCCGATTCAGCATGTGTGACAAATGGTAATGACTTTCCCTTATCTCCACCATTATCTTCCATGATTAGTGCAAACACGAAAACAAAGCAACAAGTATATGACGTATACTGTAGAAACACTCAAGCTCACCCTCACACTTACCACATGAAGTTCTTACTTCTCCTTTGGATTAAGGTGTTGTACGTATTCTGGTGACGGTAGAAAGGACAAAGGTGATTACTCAAGCGAATTCATAGTCGAAGCGTTATACGAGACAATGGCTTATATGTGGAGCTTGGAGGGTTAGTGTATTTCCTATACAATCTGATAATTCTAGTTATTGTAATGATAAGTAACAATCCAAATTAGAATTACAAGCCCTAGTTATGTTTCTTGTGGAATTTACTGATCTTGTCATTTGTTCCCGAGATCAGGGTTTGCAAAACTATAAAAAACCAGTCAGTTTTCGCGAAATCGATCATTTCGAGTTGGTTCGCAATTTGAAACCGCTTGGTAAATAGTAGAGTTCAAATGTAAATTTAAAAAATTTAGTAAAAAGTGTTAACAATTTTTGAATTTTTTTTGTGAGGTCCTGAGGCAATGATAATGATGCTATAAAATGTTCAGATGATTATTAGACATGTGTATTTTTAAAAAAATCTGACAGTGATACTGTTAGAATATATGCTCTTCAGTTTTTTATTTTCTAGGGGAACAAAATGAAGTCTAATATTTCTTAAAATTTTTGTGTGATGTTTTAAAGTAATTATAATGATGTTGTAAAATTTCAAGATCATGATCAGATATGTTTACTTTTTAAAAATTCTGAAAGTGCTACTATCATTGTTTATGCTCTTTGGTTTTTTTTATTTTATATGGGCACTACATGAAGTATAATGTTTCTAAAATTTTTATTACATGATAATTTGGCACTATTTATGGTTACATTAAAATTTCAGAATATAATGAATCTTTTAAATATTTATAAAAAATATGACACTGTCTTTGTTCCTTTTCATTAATTATTGTTTTGGATTTTTTAGAAGTAATAAATGATTTCAAAATTTGTTTAAATTTCTCTGAGGTGTTTCATAGATTAATTGGGATTTTTTAATTTTTCAATTTTCTTTCAGTGTGCTGAAAATCGAAGAAAACCGATCGAAAATCGGTGAAAATTGCTGAAAAATTGGTAAAATTGCTCAATTTTTTTTTCCGTTGTTGTTTGACCGCCGAGTTAAAAAAAATTGAATTCAAACCTCTTCAGTTTCTACCGATTTTCGCTTAATTTTTACCAATTTTCGAAAAAAAAACGCTTGTTTTCATCTTTCCGTACTGAATTCAGCCAGTCTTTTTTGCGGCTGACTATCCAAACTAAGAGAAACAAGTGGAGTGAATCGAAGTACAGATCTTCCTTCAACTCAGCTTGAGTCCAACGTAAAGTGAAAGGTATCCTCCAATCTTGCTGCTTTAAATCCTTCCACTTCTCCTGACTCCTGAGGCAATTTACAGATGCACCTGGACAGAAAAACATATATGTATTTTAGAACAATTCACAAGACGCAATTTACAGAGGCAGTGAAATGAAATTCACAGTTGAGATTCCAATTGAACTTGAGTGAATGACGCCAAAAGATAATCTAGGAGGGTTTGCATAAATTCCTACACTCAGAGGTCAGAGTTACGGCCTTACAAGCCGCCATAGCGGCAAGTCATCAAATGCAAATAGTAAAATTTGGAAGCGTATATGGTCCACAATGATAGTGCAGCCGATGCGGTGCTGGTCGCCAGGTCTTGTTAGATGATGATTGTGTGTTCCATGCTATCATATCGAGATCTCACCGACCAAATTGCTTTCGCCTTCTCTGATAGATCTTAACCGATTTTTTTTCTGACTTTTTGTTTCAATCATTTATATGAAGATAAAATTTCTAGGTTAGATTATAGCACCTCCATAGAAGTGCTTATGCATGAAAGATGAATGATTTGCACGGTGATGTTGAAATTCATTTACTTAAACTGAGGCAGATTAGGACAGGTTTTGAGGTGGCTTGCTTTTATTGGAAAATATGACTTGATGAGTACATACTCGGTGCAGAGCTGGTGGAAGCCAAGCTGGGACAAAGGGGCAAATCGTACTCGTCTGTGTAGAAGACAGTTTCTGACAATGCAGATTGCAGATTCTCAACATGTGTTTGATGTTCTCATCCTCATGTAGGAAGGAAGAATTGTACAATTCAGTAATTAATAATTTGAGGTGACCAAGCTGGGGCCTGGGGGCGCTGAGTCATGCTGATGGAGCTTAGCTGATCTGCTCACTTGATCGTCTATGGTCTTCAACATAAACAGGAGGTAAACTATCGTAGCCGTAGATTTAAGGCATCCTATGATACGGTAACAGTTAAAGCTCTTTTACGGTACACTAAATTCAATATAAATCATTCGTTCCTTTTAATCCAATAGGTCAGATTAGCTATAATTTATTTATACTTCATCTGATAGTAGAGTAGTAGAAATACCTTTAATAAATTAATGGTTAGATCTAATTTATACTACCTATTATATACTACCAGTATAATGGACCTTAAAATTTCTGTAAGAAAATGGTTGTCCGAATTAAAGCTACACCCCTTGGTTAAGTAATTTATATATTTGTAAAGTGTAGTTTTTATCGTTACTACTCCTTCATAGCTCGTACATTCTGGTGTTTAGGTTGGGCCAATTAATGTTGATACTTCATGTTAGCATTTTGACATTTTTCTTGTAAGCAACAGAGAAAAGAGCACCTTTACATCTTGCCTTTAATTTTTAGGAGACAGCTGATTTTTTGGCAATATTTTTTTGTCTAGAAAGATATACGAAAACGAATAGAACCTTCCTGCAATACAAACAGCTTGATGTCTGCGCTAAGCAGCATGTAAACTACAGGCTGCCATCATAAATTACTCAGACAAGTACAATGACAAGTGTAACACTTTTAGGATGTGTGCCAAAATGTTTTTGACGTCATTGTACAACAAAAACAAATTTAATTTGCATTGTCTATTCAGATGCATTCTTTATTAATTTTGTCTTCGACAGATAACGACTAATTTATGTTCCGTTTTTCCTTGTGAGACAAACAATGTCTTTACTTTGCCCTTATATTCCAGGATATGGTTAAAAACAATTGAAAACAGCTGTTCGATCTATGTCCACGGTGTGCTTTAGAAGAGGGAGGACATAAGCATGTCTAACAATTAGTGTCTTGTACACATCTGCAAGTGTAAGCAATATACTACACTATGCGACATGCATGCTTGAGAACATACAACATGTATCCTGTCATCAGTTTAATTATCACCATTAGCAAATGAATATTTAAGTGTGCATTATTAAGGGCGGCTCAATGCAGACATAGCAAAGACCACCCTTTCAGTTTAATTAGGGGGAGATAAACAAATGTGAATAATCTAATGAGAAAACAGCACACAAGAAACAAGGGTGTGGCTCTAGCTTGATTGATAATGGCTGGCTTATTTCCTGTCAGAGATGTTAAGCCTGGCCAAATTGGTTTGCTGAGAAATGTCCAAAAGTGAAAAGGAGAGGCAACACGGAGAACAAAGCCTGATATAAGACTCCAACTAATCTAAACAAACAAAGCAAAAGATAATAGGAGGACAGGACCATCTGATGAAGTATATGACAGTTTCTATTGTTTAATCATGCAAGTGGTGAACATCTCACCAAAAAGAAGCATGAACATTTGAAAAATACACCATATGGTCCATATCTCTATTTGTTGTTCCACTTTGCCTATATACTGTTTCTGAATACCTAAAGGGTACCTAAAAGAAATAAAGGGGAACTTTTTTGCCTGATTAACCACATAAGTATAACGGATGTGTTGTGTAACCTGCAAATATTTATAGCAAATGCAATCACTGTCAGCACAAAACTTTTCGAACTGAGCAGATTTGTATGATGATCAAGTGCAGTCATCACAAGAAAAGGCACCTTTACTCAACTTTTTATGTGTTCCTTTTCCAGAGTAGTTCTGTGATGGTCCCATTATCTTATATATCATTACAATCGAGAACTTATATACCCACTTTTCTTTGACATCATTGGCATATCTTTGCCAGGGAATTTGTTTGCTGCATGTGATGAAATAAGGATCTCTGTGAAATTTGTGCTGCTGACAGCAGGGAGATCATTCTGCACTAGGAAGTCTGGAAGAAACCACAGGTACAAAAGGCGTTTATTAGAATTTTTTTTACACTTTTACTTCATAGACACATTTTTTTCGTACCACATACACATATCCCCTTTTTTCAAGCATATTTTACTTGCATCCTGCCTTTCTGCTAAAAAAAGGCCAAGTGCGCATGTTTTTATCTTTAATATATAAATTGGTAGATGTGATAACCCGGGGTTATTTAAGTTAGTAAAAATTTATTAAACAACTAATCAGTCAAGTAAACAGTAATGAAATTAATAACCAATATCATGCAACAATAAAACAGTAATGCAAGTATAATAAAAAAGGTAAGAATTCGAGAATTGCCGTCAAACCCGCAGGTGAGGGTATCGCTCATCGATATACCTAATCTATCCGGGGGCCAGATCCGCACCTCTCGCTAGACTTGGATTCATCATTCGGCAATTTGGTAACAAACTTGATAAGGTTGTGGGTACCTTTAGTAAAAGTGTGAATAAAGACCCATATGCCCTTAGCCACCGGTAAGAAGCCCAAGGGTAAAATGGTAAAAATGGCAACAGTGAAAAAGGGAATAAGTGTAGCCAAACTGAGAGCCAATTCACAGCCAACCACATTCATCCCCTCTTTCTCACACAAGCCAAGAGCAAGAAAAGGAGAGCCACACCAGAGAGCAACCGAACTAGAGGGAGAGCAAGAAGGCCAAGAGGAAGTCCAGAAGAAGGAACAAGGAGGAGAAAGTCTAGAAGAAGGAGCAAGAAGGAGGAGGTCCAGAAGCCGCCCAAGCCAAAAAAAGAAGGCCAAGAGCAGCAGCCTCATCCACACCTGCACCACCACTTAGCCACAACAACCGAACTAGCACTCAGGTGAACCTCCCAATAGCAGTAGCAGTAAGAAATGCTCAAATGTAGTATGTACAAATGATAGATCGGGTAGCTAACTAGCAGATGGGGTAAGTAGTCAGTAGGTCATGCAAAACCTTAGTGGCCTCAGTAGGAGGGGCTGCAAGGAGTGTCCTGGCTTCACCTCACACTCCCCCTGCTGTATGGGTAAAGCCAGTGTCGTCACCTCGCTTCCAAAACCTAGAGCACCCCCCTAAATCATCATAGACCCCCCCATCCAGCCATACTGAACCCTAATCAGCAAAAATAAGTAAAACAAAATCATCCAGTAGAGGGAAATCAGGGAAACCCTAGATAAGCAAATCAGTGGAGTCGGGTAAAGGAGGAGAGCAAGGGTTGGAGCTACAGGGCCCAGGGCCAGAGCCGGTGCGGGGAAGGGCCATGTGGGTGCGGCCAGGCCAGCACCGAGTTGCGGTCGAGCCTACGCTGGTGGAGCCACTGCCAGAGTCACGTGCGCCAATGAAGCTGGGCCAACAATCAAGCCAAGGGAGAGGAGAAGTGGGGAGGGGAGCTTGGGTCAGTGAGGAGGGGAAGGAGGTGCAGAGAGGATCTGACCGGGTGAAGGTGGAGCAGAAGGGTAGAGCTTGGCCGGCTAGAGAAGGGAGCGAAGCAACCGAGAAATGGGGAGAGACCAGAGGAGTCAGTCCAAAGAGTAGGAGATGAGGCCAACTTCGGGTGGGAGAAAAAGAAAGGGAGGAAAGGAAAAGAGCCGATAGAGAGGGAAGAGAGAAGGCAGAAAGAAAGGAGGAGAAAAAGAGAAAGAAAATGGGAAGAGATAAAAGAAAAGAGAAAAAGAAGGGAAAATAAGAAAAATAATCTGTTACCGCGAACCGCGTTGGTTTGGTTGACCAGCTCGCGGTTCGCCTAAAAATCAAAAGACATACATAACATGAATAAATAAGTAAGAGACATAAAAAAATTGCAAATCTGTAAAAAAATTAAAATGATGACCTTAATACCTCTCTAAATAAAATATGGTGCCAAATTAAAAATACAGGAATCCAAATTACTGTAACTAAAATGCACCACATTAAAATGCGCTCAAGTAATAATTTACAACAGATCATGGTTGCACGCCAGAAAAACTCGTTCACATTAATTGCCAAAGATTAATGCTTTATGATTTCAGGACCAGACCTGAACCTTCCAGTTGGCCAGATCTAGAATTTGAGTGAGGCCGTACCTTTCGAATTTATACCAAGCAATATTTATGTTGACCATCTTTATCAATGCTTTCAAATTCTTTCATATACCTACATCTATCATCATTGCATTGAAAAGCTTATATTGCAATTGAAAACTTTAAGTCGGACTCAGATAGAAAGATGGTTTGTAAATGAATTGATGAGATGATAAATGGAATTTCTGAAATGATGTTTGGCTCATCCAACATATAGAGCCGTAAATGTGTTCATATCTTTAAGTATGGTGGGTAGAGGATGCCGATGAGAAGTTGTGATGATATGCCGGTGGGGCCCTCTACATAGGCTATAATATAAGGTCAAACAACTACACTTGGGCAATGAGCCATATTCCAGTATCGACCATAGTGAGATAAATCGGTTAGAAAAGGTTGTCCTATGAAGATGTTATGATCCCTACATTGGGTAAGAGTAGATATTATAAGCAGAAATCTGGGTATGCTGGAAGGCCCAGAGAGACCCACGATGGTAATGGCGGTATATTTAAAGCCATGGGTAGAGTTACTCCGGACTATAGGTCGGGGTACAAAAATATCTACGAGTTGGTGGGATAGCTTGGGATAGAGTCCCTCACTCGAGTACAGGGTTGGAGCTTTAATGCTGGATTAGTGATAAACGTTTTAGGGCCTCACAGGATAGGGTCGCTATGGCTAAAAATGATACAAACTTGCGCGAGGTTAAAAATCATGAATTCATGATAGTCTCCTGGATTGGAGGCTACATAAGCTAAGCCTGCCTCATATACGAGTGCTAGTAGCTGATTTTAAAAATTTTAAATACCCAACCCTTAAAGAAAACCAAAAACTTAATTTCGGTAAAATTGGATTTTGAGGGAAGGTGAGCAATGGCTCGACATGAGAGAAAAGTCATAATTGCATTTGTTATTAATGCTTACTGACTACTTTGTACTCACTCTTGTTTAAATCCCCCTTTGCTTAGAAGGTGAGTCCCATGGATCCACCTCCGAGGCATGGGGTGAGGACTACCCGCAGGACCAATACCAGGACCTACACGAGGGCTACTACTACGACGACTACTACCAGGAGGGCTAGGGGATACTATAGGCCTTATTAGCATTTTGGGAGATCTTTAGGGTAACTAGATAGTATAATATATCTTCGTTGTACTTGATCAGATGTATAATTATGTAATGAACGTATAGCCCATGCATGGCTTGGTTTGAATATATTTTCATTCAATCTCTAATTATTGTTCTGCTGCAACACCCTGAATACAGTATAGTAACTGATAAAGTATCGCATCGTCCGGTATTTTGTTAGCTACTATGTTGACATTTATGTAATTATCCCGGTGTGATGACATTCGTTACCCTGGGCTAATTATGTGGGTCGTAGACCTAGATGACATGTCCTGTGGAACTACTGATCCTTATGTAAGAAACACATATATCGTTACCAGGTAAACCTTTAACCTGCCATCTCCTGGACAGCCAATAACATTGTCCAGTAGTGCACACTATGGAGGGGAAGAAAGGAAGCATGGATTGTTCTTTGTTGGCATAAAGACTAGAGCCGTAGTAGGTCAGGACCACCATTGTACTCTACCAGCCATATGTAAGATGACGCGCTATGAAGCCCGAATCTCTTTGGGCCCAACCACGCCATGGCTTTTTCATCCTCCCAATACCAAGTAGTTCCAAAAACTGAAGGGGGGCTCAGTGGAAAGGGTGTGTGCCTGCTCTTTTCCATACAGATTTGTGTTCATCAATGGCAGAGGGGATCTCATGAGATCATTGGGCTCTTGCAAGTGGGGAGAAAAAGGGAGATCTAGGAAAGACTTAGTGGCCCACCTTTTCCCTTTTCTCCCACAAGGACGAGCTCATGGATCGGAGAGGGAAAGTGATTCTGAATTGATCTCAAATCTCGGGGAAGATCACATTTTGTACTCTCCAGTCAATCGGCAATGAGGCATTTTGTTGTTGCATGATGGCACCCTAAGTTCCTCGTGCACAGGCCAAAGAATTGGACGTTGGAGAGTTGGATGCCATGAGTCTTGCGTGGATCTTGTTTTCTTTGCGTCTTCAAGCCTTCGGTTATTGTAGATCTGGCTGATCTAGATATATATGTGCATTATAGAAAAATAATATTGGAAGGTTTGGTTTGCTTAGTGGTAAGTTTGCAAGGTTTAAGATTTATTGCAACGTTATGTCAATCAAGTTTATATGCTTATGCAAGGAACTTATTCTGAGTCACTCAATTTCTAGACAATTAGCGTGTGTCTATATATATATATATATATATATATATATCAACGTAGGCTTATAGCACATCTTATTCTATGTTTGAACTTTCGAGTGGAGATGTGGTTATTGAGTATGATTTTAGTTGTTGTTCCAGCACTTCTATCTAGGAATTTATTAAGGGAATTTTAGACTTTTGGTGTTGTCATGGAGCAATTGCACCAGATATTGACTTCGTGTTTATATATATATATATGATATGAGGATTTGAAGCTGTGGCGATGCAGCATATTGGAAAATATCTGTTGGCATCGCATTCATCGTTTATTTAAAAACCTTTCATCCATCCGTGGACAAACAATTTCAGCTATTTGACACTGTCCTTGGATTCTATTCTTGACATTGCTAATGACCTAACTAGATTATATTCGCTTAGCAACATATTGCTTCCAAATGAAGACAAGCTAACATTCGATAAGTTCTTCTTCTTCTTTTTTGGCAAACCATAGTTGAAATGCAGTTTATAAGCATGACAAACTTTTTTAAGAATATATATATATATATATAAATATATATATATATATAAATATATAAACACTATGGTGTCAGGTAATTATACTATATATTTATTTATGTGTGTATGTATAATATTTATAGTTTAGGAAATCCATTCTTATATATAATAGCAACTGGCCTGTTTTCGATGCACGTTGGGAGAGGATAAAAAAGTAGACAAATATTGTACTTAGAGCAGTCCCGAATCATCCCATTGAAAGAAGGTTAGCAAACCTTTTCTTTAGTGCAACTAGAACTCTGACCTCTTTTTTTTTGCCACTGAGTTATGGGTGCTACTTAATGGTGTCCTGGGTCATGGTTTAAAATCTCGTTGAGATCTTAAAAGTTTTTATTGGATTTTTTTAAAATTTCCTTATTGCTACAGTGATTTGGGGGGTTGTTTACCGAAATGATATCATAAATTCGACTGGTTTTCATTTGTAGAACCGAATTTAGCACCAAATTTTTTGTAAAAAATTGTAATACCTTTTATAAGGAGTACATATAAAAATTTTACACAAAAAAAATACAAATCATATAACCCTAACTTAGATCTAACCACGAACATCCCCTCTCTCTCCTCCCTACTGCCACATCTGATCCCCAGAAAGCCACTAATGTTAATCAAACAAGCCTCTCATTCTCTCAACACCGTCGTACTATATGCTAGCTAGTGTTTGATTATGATTAACCTTCTGACCTTTGCATGCCCAAAAACTCCTCCCATTGGCTCCCTGCCTGCTGTCACACTCATCTGTTACCTGCATTGTTGCAGTCTATATATACTAGTTCAGGTTCAGTACAGAAGAAACTTACTGCAGATTTCCAATATCCATCTCGCTAACACACACGTAAAGAACTAGTAGCACTTAAATCTTGAGCAAATATGTATACAAATCATTTCTACAAACCAAAGACTGCACAATATACTTACAATCACGAATTATATCCGTCTACAGGTCACACGGGGAGATGAAACCTTCCGGCCGGAGAGGCACGAGGAACGACCGGACCGGCGGCTTGGCCTCGCCGCAGCCGGTCGCCTTCTGCGGCGCGGCGAACAGCGACTGCCGGTAGTAATCGGGCAACGCTCCAACATCATTAAGGCACTAAGCATTTGGTTAATTTGCATTTGCACTTGCTGGGTAAGTTGCATTGGAGCTCATGGATTCCAGCCACACAATCCATGGGTGTCCTCCTTGGCGTGGGTGGTACTGGTGGCCAATCATCGTCACTGATCCTGGGACCCTGTGAACAGTGATACACAGCAGTAACCCCTTCAAAAGATTTGGTATCTAGAGCTGAGCCCCAGCACGCTCTCCAATTGGTGATCAATGGTCAAGGGTAACAGGAGGAGCCACGGAGATTGGCTCACCTTAAAAAGACTGTGCAGGTGGGGTCACAGAATAACCAGGGAGATGAAAAGAAATGGTTGATCCAGCTTTCCTTTGATCTCATCACTCCCCAGTCCATAATCTGAATAAGATCTTTTCCTTAATTGGCCACTCGTATATATTAGTAGATCTTATTTTAATGCCGCTTGATGCTCGAGAGTTGGGAGGGAGAGAAGCGAGAGCTGACGAACAAAATCACATGGACCTCCTCTACGGGGTGGAAAAAAAAAAAAGCTTGTTAGGGTTCAAATAAAAAAAATTCAATTATATTACTTAATAAGTTCAAGATTGATACGAGTATATTTCGAGCACACAAAAAAAGCTAACGAGACTTGATCGGCTCGATAGTGGCTCGTTAGCTTGAATTTAAAATACCATTTAAACAACAAATAAAATGATTTTATGTTAAACTATGTTAATTTTTTAAAAAAAACTCAATAATAACTCGTTAAACTCCATAACCAGCCCACTAAAGGCCTGTTTGGTAGAGCTCTAGATCTCAGTTTCACCTGAGATCTGAAACTTGTGGACTAAAATAAAGCGAATTAAGTTTATATTTTTGTCTAAAATGTAAATAAGATGATATATCTAAACACTCTTAATTTACTCACAGCTCCAGCTCTACGGATCTGATGAAGCTAGGAATAACCAGATCCACAGATCTGATAGAGCTGGAGCTCTGCTAAACACACCCTAAGTCTTATCTTCCGAAACAGAAAAGAGAGCGCGGTGTGATCTATATTGTATTTGCCCTTCCCTTTGACAGGAGTGACCTTGCAGTTGTCCTTCTCTATCCTCGTTTATATTGTGCGGGTTTGTTTCAGCTGCTACAGAGAGAGAGAGATACTGCTCTTAGGCATTCAGGGAGGATCACATGGTGTCCTTCTTTTGGGTATGTGACAGCTTCTGTCTTTAGTCTTTTAGTGCTTCCTTTTTTCTCCTCCGCCTGAAACCCCTTTCAAAACCTCAAATCACCTCATGAGCTGATCGGTGAGTGGCTTCTCATGCTCCTTTAACAGCCCTCCTCCGTCCTCCCCGGCCCTGCCCATCGTTTTCTTCATCCTCTCACCTTTGCCTAAAAGGCAAGAGCAAAGCCATATAATGCCCCGATCCCTCCTTCCAGCCTCTCCATCACAATACACATTGTGGTGACACACCAAGATAACATACATACCTCTGCTTTTACCACCCTCCATATCCCTGCAAGAAACTACTCCAAGAATCACTCACCATGGAGATTGCCATGCTCTGCACAAGAGTTAACCTCCTCATCCTCATCCTCTCTCTCTGCTCCCCATACAAGTTCATACAGAGTCCCATGGACTTTGGCCCCTTGAATCTGCTCCCCACAACCACCACTGCATCAAGTGACTTTGGTAGGATCCTCTTCCATTCCCCATCTGCAGTGTTGAAGCCCCAGTCTCCAAGGGACATATCTCTGCTTCTCAGCTTCCTCTCTGCCTCATCTCTAAGGAAGGTGACAGTGGCAGCCAGGGGGGCAGGCCACTCCATTTATGGCCAGGCCCAGGCCCTTGATGGCATTGTGGTGGAGATGTGCTCTTTGCCTTCTGAGATGGAGTTCTACAAAGGAGGAGAAGGGGATATTTCTTATGCTGATGTGAGTGGTGGAGCCATGTGGATAGAGCTCCTGAAGCAGAGCTTGAAGCTTGGGCTGGCTCCAAGGTCTTGGACTGATTACCTCTATCTCACCATTGGTGGAACTCTGTCCAATGCTGGCATCAGTGGGCAGACATTCAAGCATGGTCCTCAGATTAGCAATGTTCTACAGCTGGAGGTAGTCATAGGTAAGATAAATATGCATGATGAAGAAAATAGAATGATAAGATCTTATTTGGCTTTTGGCTGTGTATTCCTTGGTCGACCTCTTTTGACTGATGGGCAGTAGATTTTCGGCTCCTCTTCGTTTAACAGGCAGGGGGGATATTGTGACCTGCTCACCCACCAAGGATGCAGAGCTATTCAATGCTGTTCTGGGAGGCCTTGGCCAGTTTGGCATCATAACTAGGGCAAGGATCCTGCTGCAGGAAGCTCCACAGAAAGTATGCAGCTTTAGAACTGTCATGTACATATTAGTATGTTATATTATTGTTACCATTATTTCTGCATGTCAAGTTTCTGACATGTATAAATAATTAAACAATTGCTTAACTTAATTTAGGTGAAGTGGGTGAGAGCCTTCTATGATGATTTCAGCACCTTCACCAAAGACCAGGAGTTGCTGGTATCAATGCCGGATTTGGTGGACTATGTGGAAGGTTTCATTGTCTTGAATGAAAAATCCCTTCTCAGCTCCTCCATTGCCTACCCTGCAAATGTGGACTTCAATCCGGATTTTGGCACCAAGAGTAGCCCAAAGATCTACTACTGCATAGAGTTTGCGGTTCATGATTACCAGCACAAGAACACCAATGTGGAACAGGTATGCTCCAAAAAAAAGAATTAAAATCTTTTCAAGGCTTGGGGATGATTGGGTGAACATCTATTTCAGGTTGTGGAAATCATCTCAAGGCAGATGAGCCACATAGTATCCCACTTGTACAGTGTGGAGGTGTCCTACTTTGATTTCCTCAATAGAGTCAGGATGGAGGAGATGAGCCTAAGGAGTAGTGGGCTGTGGGAGGTACACCACCCATGGCTGAACATGTTCGTGCCAAAGGCTGGGATCAGTGACTTCAGGAACATGCTAATGGACAACATCTCACCAGATAACTTTGAGGGCCTCATCCTCGTCTACCCACTCCTCATAGACAAGTAAGCAGTACTAATACTGACGCAAAATAGACATTACATTAAGATATTCCAACTTGGGGGGCACACAAACATTATTTGTGATGAAAAGGTTATCCACTAATTATTTAATGAATATCCATTAATTATTTAATGAATCCATCTTTCGTGATCACTGCATTAGCTTCCAAGAAGTCCCAGCTGCACAAGTATCTCTGCATTATCCAACGTGGTGTGCCTTTGTGTTTTAGTAGTAACAAATTCTTTTAGATAATGAAATGGTGAGAGAAAAGTGATCAGCGTGGGCTCAATATGCATTAGAACGAGAGATAGTAATCCCTTTTGGCATTAGCATGTTGGCCCATTTTTCTACTACCAGATATGGCAGGTAGTACAGACCCGATTAGGTTTATATTTCAACGTGGGGTCTTTCTGCTCTTCTTTGGAAGCACCCGTTGCTCTTTCCATAGCATTCATTTATGATTTGAGTGTGTTCCTTCAATTCTGTAAATGATTCAGGAAGAGAACATAGTTTTCGTAAATAATGCGTGATGTACCCTTCTGCACCCCCACCTAGGCACTTAGGCTCTAAAGCAGCTATTCATTAGCATGCCCTTGTTGGTCCTAACTCTGTTCTTGTGGGAAGAAAAAAAATGTTGCTGCATATTAGCCCATTAGTGGGCTGTTGGTGGGATACAGGATTAGAGGGATCCATCCTCTGCATAGGCTTGCAGTGCCGCGATAAGTTGCAGCCTTGCTTTTTGCAAACATTGGACACAAGAATGAGAATATGAGATCATTTAGATGTTTAATGATGTGGAATTTTTTTTTGGTGTGAAGTTATATATGTGCCCACAATATTTTTGGTAGGAAGTCCACACCTATAGTGACTTTATTGGTAGATTGTTGCATATTATGTATCAATGAATGACTGTATCATGTTTTGTGGGTCCTTCAAATAGACTGACATCTGCCATCAGCATAGTATGATTCAACTGAAACAATAGCTTAACTCAACCAATGGCATCTTTTATTATTTGGTGAAACCTCTGTTCAGTAGCAACAGTGAAATTTATAACCAGAAGTTGCCTGATCTTTGAAATTTGGACTTTTGACTTCAATTAAAAGGAGCTTCATATTGTGGTTTGTTTACACTTAGGTAAGATATGCTTATTCCAGTGCATGATAAACAATTACTAAGATTCCAAGTCAAACATCAGCAAGTTTTAATTGGGATAAAACTAATATTTGACTAACTATGAACGATTTATTGTGACGCATAAACCTTGTTCACAAAGCACAAATTCTGCGTGGTATCAAAAAAAAAGTTTTAGGATCTCATTGACCTCACATGCAGGAATTTGTAATGTGTTCCTTCTCCCAATAAGTTTATACTAGTTTACCTGCAAGAGGGGTTTAAATAGCCTTGATCACAAGCAGTCTACCGGTCTACCCTGAGCTGATTGAGCTTTAACAAAGGATCTAAGACATGGCATGGTTCATGTTCAGTGTACTGAACTAGTTTAATAGCCCCAATGTAGACCTCTCCCCCTAAACATTAAAACAAACGCCTCTGAGTCAGAATACACTGAACTGCAGAATGTCAGCCATAGTAATTTTTTCTGCCCTACTTTCTACTCTATCTTGGCGATGCTCCGGTAGGTGCTGAGATATGGTTTAACTGTTGCTCTCTTTCTCTGACAGGTGGGACACCAACACATCGGTCGTGCTACCGGATTCCGGGTCGATGGACCAGGTAATGTACGTGGTTGGCATCCTCCGGTCTGCAAACCCTGACGACGGTTGCTCCCACCACTGCCTCCAAGAGCTCCTCCACCGTCACCGCCATGTAGCCGACAACGCCGGAGCGCACATTGGCGCAAAGCAGTACCTGGCTCACCATCCAACTCCGGCTGGCTGGCACCGGCACTTTGGCCGGCGGTGGGAGCGGTTCGTGGACCGCAAAACCCGGTTCGACCCGCTATGCATCCTTGGGCCAGGCCAAGGTATATTCCCCAAGGGCGACAGTGCAGCAGCCTACGGAAGATAACAGCAGAAAGAGTGTTCCGGCGATTGCTGAAGAAAAATAAGGGACATAGATAGGCGAACTAGGATGGGATCTTGTTCTTTCTTTTTCATAGCTCTTTGATTTCTTTGTTCCCTCGGCATTTTTGAGGCATCGATCGGTTTGTTTATTATGGTGGGGGATTTTGGGATCACCCAGAGGTAGAGAGTATCGTTGGGAATTTTGGAGCTTTGTACAGGCTGAGGCACAGCTCTAGGGATAGAGATAGTGATTCTATTCGATCTGTATTCCATGGTCGATGTTGCCAATTAATGTCGTTGCTAGTGTTCTCACTTTAATTTCACTCTCACCAGTGCGTGATTCTTCACACCTGGGCCCTTTTGACATAGCACCATGCTTTGTGTTGGTTATTCACCTGTGTTGTTGGAGCCCAGCACAGCGTTGCTATCAGCAATTCAGCACGCAACATCCCGACAAGGAGAGAGACGAGCACGGTTGGTTGGAGCGAACTTAGTCCGTCTGTGTTCGAGGGCTGTTTGACATAGATGTTTATGAGCCGAGGATGGTGTATCTTACTTCAGTGCACAGTAATAAATGACATTAAAAATACTTAGGGTTGAGTATAAAAGAATAAAATAGTAAGAAATTACTTTAAAATTATAGAATGATACATATTTAGAAATAAAATTTGAAAGCTAATAATGATATGTATTCGGAAAGAGTGAGTACGGTTATCTGTGGATAATGCATCAATGTGATGTGATGTTTTATCAGTAATAAATACTATGTTAAGTATTCTTGTTTTATCGAGTTTTCACCAAGCACAAGTAACATAATGGCGTGAAGCTAGATTTTTCAGAAGAAGAAGCAACCATGCACTGACCACCTGCCTTGCAGGAACGCGAACCTGCACCTTGGCCCCTTGAAATGTGGATTCTACCCAAAAAAAAGATCTACACCATGAGTCATCGTAGGAAATTGCCCAGCTTGATTTCGTGGTTTCAAGCTACATCACGAGACACACCAAACAATCAAAAAGAAAAACAACTTGGCTTGAGTAGGAGTACGTGTGTCTGACACAATCCACCGCCCAACACGGTTGGTAAGAACGCCGAGGAGTGTACAGAATCAAGGGACGATCAACACATAGCACATACTCCGTTCGTTTCCAAATACATACATTGTAACTTTTAAATTTTATTTCTCAATTCATGTTACTATAAGATTTCGATGTGATTTTTTTACTATTTTTCCTTATATACATATCCCCTTTAGTATCCAATATAATTTACTACTATACATTAGAATAAGACGCACCATCTAAATAACCTAGAATTACAAGAAACTAGAATATATGATATATATTAAAAAATGGAGGAAGTACATACTTATTCTTCACTCAAAAGGGATGACAAACCCTAAACTTTTTCCATCACCTAGCCTTGAAAACAATGAAAATCCTATGCGCAACCCAACTTGTGTTTACCTTAATCTTATCCTCATGACTTGTGATCGGACGTCCGATTTTTTTGGACGTCTACAACATTTTTTTTTCATGTGTGCAATATTTTCTTTCCATGCGTGCAACATTTTCTTTCGATAATAGTACGAATGTCGACCTGGATCGCTACAACATTTTCTTCTAATACGTGAAACATTTGTACTCACCGTGTGCAACAAAAACGCTCGATAATAGTAGGAATGTGCACGCAAAAAAATGTTGCACACATAGAAAAAAATGTTGCACGAATGAAAAAAAATATTACACCGACGCATCCGAGAAAATGAACAGTGATCGAACGTCCGATTGCTAGCACTCACCTCTTATCTTATTCTTCCCCTACGCCGTCAACTACGATAGATTTGCATGGATTTCGAAAGTGATGCTAGATCCACAAAAGCTAGGGGCCCAGAGAAAAGCTTCGAGGGGCGATGCTAGTATGCTACTGCTACTGTTGCCGATACTGTTCTCGAAATAAGAATGGACAGCGGGGGGAGACTGGCCGGAGTAGAGAGTACAACGCTTGAAAGTGGCTAGGGATGGTAACGGGTCGGGTCAGGTGTGGGTTTTACAAAACCCAACCCGACAAAAAACCCGAATTGGAAAACCCGACCCGAACCCGAATACCCTATCGAGTAAAAAACTATACCCGAACCCTGCGGATACCCGAAATCTGGCGGTTACCTGACGGGTTTGTGCAGTACTGCAGTTAATAGGTTGGGTCGGGTGTAGGTTTTGCAAAACCCGACCCGACAAGAAACCCGAACCAAAAAACCCGAGCCGAACCCTGCAGGTACCCGGAACCCGACCCCAAACCCGGCGGGTACCCGAAACTCGACTGGTATCCGATGGGTATGTGCGGTATTTAGGATACCTGATGGGTACCCGTGGGTGGTTTTATAAATCTGAATCCGATCCGAACCCATCTCGGATATCTGACCCGAAGAATTCACAGGTGAAAATTTAGACCTAAACTCGACTCGATCAGATAGATGCAGAATTCGCAGGTATGATTGCCATCCCTAAGAGTGGCAGCGTGTGCGACAGGGGAAAGACAAGGAGGTGGCCCTTCAGATTTGAGGTCGTACCCTGGAAGATCTCTTGTTTTGGTTTCTTGCCAAAAATATTCTGCTCGGGTAAGAGAGAGAGAAGAAAGGCTGGAGCCAGCCGATCGCCTGTGGCGCGTGAATCTTGCGTGCCAGAGTGCGGTCGACAGCCATAGAAGGCTGTATTTTGGATGGGTGCGTGTGCGTAAACCGTAGCAACATGTTTAACAAAATACCTAATCTTTTGACTCTGAGAAGCTGAGATTGATTTGGTTGGTTTTCTGAGAAAAATATAGCTGTAAGGAGTATCGTGTAGAATGCGTGCAAATGGTACATTTGCTTTGTTGCTTGTTGTTGATAGTATTGTAGCAAGAAATATTGATAGCACTTGTAACTGCATGAAAAATTAGAAAATCAAAATTAAAAAACCCTTAATTGAGATAGTGACCTTGTCAAAATTTTATAAAATTTTACAAGTATGATCATGGTCTTAAATATTTATGAGAGTATAAGTATTGCCTTAAGGTCATATAAAAAAGTTTAAGAAAATTAGACCACTGTTGACAGCTCAATTAAATCCGAAATCCTTATTTGCCCAAAATAGAGAATTCCAGTGTCTTCCATTGATCTCTCTGCCATGTGGGGCCCACCCCTATCCTGGCCCACCTGGCAGTGCCTTACGGCCCTGGCTCAATCCCTGAACGCGGAATGCTCTAGCTTCATCATCTCTAGCCAGCGCCGCCTTCCCTCCTCTTCTGCTCCAGTCAAAATGAGCAATCCCGTCACGCCGACCGCCATATACGACACCATGCCCATACCCTACCATGGCAAAGCTCCACCATGTCCTGCGCCTACCATGGCAGCGCAAAACCCGCGCTGACCTCATCTCTATCTCCCAGCTGAATTGCGGCGCCATGCTGATTTGCTCCCCACCGCGACCATTTAAGCCGCCGAGTGCTCACATAGCTCCCTACACCCCACCTTTACGGCTTTACCCCATCCGGCATCTGCCAAAACCTTAGCATGGCCCACTTCTGCCATTGCTAGAGAACCGAGCTTGGAGGTCACAAGCAAATTTCGGCGCTACGGTAAGTAATTGACCAATTCCTTGCGCATGAACCACTCTGGTGGATCACTGAAGCATTCCTCGGCTTTGTTTGTAGCTCCGGATAGCCAAAATTCCATTGCCACCTTACCTTTCTTCCCCAGCTCCGATCAGAGTTCTACAGCTGACCACTGCCGAGACAAATCGGTAAATGGAACCCCCCCCCCCCCCCCCGAGCTCCCTGATGCTTAGCCCTCTCTTCCCTGAGCACGATCAAGCCCTAGTTATCTCTGCGGCTAGCCGCTGTCTTCGCCGCCGCATCGTGCCACTGCGAGCCTAGCTTCGGCCTATTAGCCTCTTGTGCCCCTGCCCGAGTGCCTCCGGCCTTCCTTCGCCGCCGACGAACTCCCCTGTGCCTACCCTGTCTCGGCGTTACTGACCCATGGGACCGGTTTATCAGCCACACCACCCAATCCAATCTCTGCCGCATGGGACCCACTTGTCGGTATTTAATTTAACCAGTTTAAATTGTGATCGTATGACATGTGGGCCTCCCCGAATTAAGTTATCATTTTAATTGTTAATATAAAGTGGGTCACTGAGAATAATCAGAAGAACCCTGACAAAACTTGGAAAATAAAAATACGTCTTTGCTTTATAGAAAGCGTATTTTCTACTTTCAGTGGTTTTTCAAAACCTAGAGCATTCAAATGATAATAACTTTTGCATCTTAAGCCCAAATTGAGTCAAATAAATTTATAAATTCATATAAAATCATGGGATTTCAGAATATGCAAGAATATTTAATTTTGTATCTATGTTCAAGATTTTTGAATTTAGAATTTGAATAAACCTAGAATGGTCACTAATTAAAATTGTTAAACACTAACTCCAAAAATTGTGAAATAAATTTATAAAAATTTCTGGAACCTTAAGTAATCCAAATCTGCAAATATATTTAACATTTGACTTAGTTTGAATCAAGTTCATAAATGATTTCACCTCTAATACATGAAAGATTAAGTATGAACTATTTTCACAAATAAATGTTAAAACATGTGAGACCAGCTTCAAATACTCCAGAAGCCAAGACCCTCTAATGCTGTAAAAATAATTGTATTTAGACATGTTTTCCACTTAATTCCTACTAGAAATTCACTTTCTTATAAAATTAACTTAAGAATTCATAACATAAACAAACAAATTTAATTTTTGAGAAATCAGTACTTAAAATCTTTTTACCACCAGAACCTTATATTTCAACTCATAATTAAAGTTGGTTTTATTTGTTTCATTTGCTTCTTGTTGCTGCTTTACATTAATCACATGTAGATACCAACATTCCTGAACTTGTCACTGTCAACTCGACTCCGTTCCAGAATTCAGTGAGGAAGGCAAGCACCCCCTTTGAACATGTTGATCCCATTATTTCAATTAAGTTATGTTTTTTTATCAAATCTATGTATGCATACATTAATGTGAAAACCTAACCGAATCCATTCCCTAAACCTAACTTAGTATCATGGCAAGTTAAAATGAAACAGTAATCTACAATTTGGTTCTCCCTAATGGATAAGACTATAGATAGCCTCATCAAAAACAGTACATTCACCCAATATTCTCTACTACTCAAAATCTCAGCAATCTTATTTATTTATGCTCTATCCAGTTACTCTTTAGTTCAACACAAGTATCAACAACTTAGTAGTTCACAGTTATTCATCTCAATCCTCTATTATGCCAATTAATATGCTCATGTATATTCTCTCATATCTCTACTCATGTTGGCAAATATACAACTCAAAACTTTAACCTCTTTCGTATCCATTCAAATCATCAAAGAGATTAAACAAGTTACTCATGTACTCAGTTAACCAAAAATTTAGCATCATATATATAAGTACTCATTTTCGCAAATACAACTCATTTTCGCAAATACCCATTCTTTCAATACACAATTCACAAGTGGCAGGATCACAACCCAAGTGCACTGTCATTTAGTAGATTACTCAACCTTAACAGTTTTCGTATGATCAATTATCAATCTCAACCACTTAAAAACTTCAGCAAAAATATTCATATATATATATGCATTTACATTCTAGCATAGCACAACTCATAATCATCTCCAAATGACTAAAATATCTAAATCATCAACAAATACTTAAGAGTTCTGTACATTCGAATTTTCCGAAGGATTAAATAAATTTCGAACCAATTAGTTTACAATATGATTCATAACTCAGGAGAGAATCTCATGCCATCAATATACATTACAGACCTCAAGCACTTAGCAAAGAGCATAATGCATCAGTCACAGTCAAGCAGTTTGTAAAGGAAACAAAAATGACACTCGTGTGTTTTGCCAAACTGGTAGCAGCTCTCCAAACCGACTTTAGCCTGCCATCTGCCACCCTTTTGCCTTGCCCATTCCTTGCCCATCTCCACCAGTTGGAGGCCAGCATTTTCCTTAGCCCCCAAGTCGTAGCCTCTCTCTACCCATCCTCCCAGCTGGTTGCTGGTCACCTTTTGCCCATTCCTCTCAGCCAAGTGGCAGTATTGAGTGACTGCACGCCCTCCACATAGCAGCTAGCCCATAGTTTTCCCTGCATCAAAGCCTATTTTCAGTCCTCATACAGCAGTAAAACTAGAGGTATAAAAGCAGGTCAAAATAGTTCACAAGAGACTTTACTGCTACCTCGTTCACTCACCTAAATCAAAGCCAGTAGTAGCTGTTCTCTTCTGTCGAAAGGAGGAGGGTAGGCCCAAGGAGCAAAGAGAGCAGTCGGCAACCACCAGCTTTTCACCCCATCCTCATCTACTCTCCAGTTGCTCCTGTAGTCATAAGGTGCCCATTAAATGATGCAGTTAATTTTCCTATTTGGGTTTTCATTCCTTTCTAGTTAGTCAGTGAGTAGAAATCATGCAGGAAGGTACATCCACTTTCAAGTCATCAAGTAAAATAGAATCATTCCAGAAGTAAAATTCCAATAGCTACTTTTTGCCACTAATCAGATCTATAAGGTCATGGTGGGGTATGATCATGGGAATGCTTTCTAAGCCGAAACCATCAGATTAAGGCTGATGGCATAGACAGCCTTAATCCATTGTATGTTCTGAATAAGAATGCATGAGAATCAGTCACAAGACTAAATTCTATTCTAAGATCATGAATACTACCTTAAGTCAGTAGAACTCAAATAAAAATGTCACTGCATGCATCTCTCCAAATCATAATGCACAGAAGACCATCTCCTCTATTGCAAACACACTCATAACAATAGCAGTTATGCTAGTCAATCACAATTAGTAATGTCATATCATCTCAAAGGAATTAAAGAAGTTGCAAAGAAACCAATGGATGATCTGATAATCTGAATGCATGTCTAGTAAATTCACCCCCCTCTCTTAAGTCTATAGCAAGCATTCAATAGCAACTATGGTTATTTCTTGTTATATAGGCATGCATTTATCAAAAGATAGTTGCAGAATCTAATAAGTATAAAGAAAAATTTTAACTGAAGAATCATGGTTGTATTCTCTCAGTCTCTATGGAATTAAATCATCATGTTGGAAAAGTTGTTCAATATTATCAAGGTCTTGCAGTGAATCAAGAATATGATGCCAAAACTTTAACAACCTTGCCTTAACAGTGAAAAGTAGGGTTGTTGTTTTATTCTGCCAACAAATTCATAAAGAAAGTATTTCAAGCTATAGTCACCAGTGAATCAAAAGATTTATTTCCAGACAAGCTTTGTAAATGTGAGTAATTAGAAGACCACACATCCAAACTCATTCATGACAAGTCAAGCGTAGAAATAATCCTCTATAGGCAGATAGATATTAGTAGTGTTAGCTCTGCAATTATGTATCATATGCTTTAAACACTTTTTGGTCTCAAGTTTTGTGTATATCTAGCTAGCAGTCAAGCAGACAAAAAACTAAAGTAAAGTAAACATCCATCAGATCTGAAGCTCAGAGCTAAAACATTTACCTTAAATAAGCCAACCCCAATCCTCTATGGCATGTAAAGGAACTCTAGATTCTGGAAATTAACATGGCCTCAAACACAATATCTTGACCAGTGCATCAGAGTTAGTGTATTTTCATCCACAGAATTAAGTGATTTCTTCACTACTCGCTAAAAGGGGAATCATGGCTAAAATAAATATTTCCAGTGACCGCAATACACGAAGATCAAATTCTTTTTATATGTCTGTACAGAATTCAAAGTGACAGTTCATACACATAAATAAAATTTTCGAAAACTCATGCGAGTTAATCACAAAAGATGCACAATACAACCATACGCATCATAAAAATTTCTACTCATTGGGTCTACTTCCGTATTTTATCGCATCATGAATCACACATAATGAATAAGCCTGACAATAAAGATACAAATTTAGAAGAGTAAGAAAGGAGTAGCACTTAGCTTGGGTACTAGCAGTGGCCGAGTCGTAGATGGAGGAGTGGAAGCCGTCGGTGCTGCAGCACGAAGGACACCCAAAAGGGTGCCAGAGGCTATTGGGGAAGGCGATCAAGCCAGTCGGGCCGAAGCAGAAACCTAGAGCAAAAAAATGATGAGGGTGGGGGAGTGAGTAGAGCAGATAACGAGAGAAAAAAAGGAGAGGGGAAGAATTCACTTAGCTCTTAGAGGAGGTGGTGAACCCGTAGCTGAGCCATTGTCGTGACCAGTGGTGACGCGGGGGAGACCAGATTCGGCGGAGGCACAGGCGCTCGGAGGAGGCTTTAGCGGAGCATGATAGAGGAGAGGGGGGGCGCGATGGGGAAGCTGGAGGGGTACCAGATCGGGCGGATCCGGCAATGAATCGACCGAGGACCGTCGGATCTAGTGACAGCCGAAGTTTGTAGGTTTGCTACGGCTTGGGGGGATCTGCGGAGGCACAAGGGAGAGTCAGGAGCAAGGGGGAGAGGAAGAGGTAGGGAGGCGGCGGTGCGGCGGGAGGCCGAGAGGCCGACGGAGCTCAGCAAGCAAGAAGTTAGTGGCGCGCGGCCAAGAAGGGGCGGTGCGTAGGAGTGTGAGCGAGGGAAGGGGAAACGAGAGAGAGGAAGGGGGCCGGGTGGAAGAAAAGAAAGGGAAAGGAGTGAGAGGGCGGCGGCTGGATAGGTTAGGGTTAGGGTAAAAAGGGTGGGGATCGGTTGGGCTGTGGGCCGGTTCGGCCGGCCAGGGTTGAGAAGCAGCTTGGAAAAAAATATATAATGATAATGATAATAATAATAATAACAACAACAACAATAATAAATGATATAAATACATATATATGTATTATAATAACAAAAACAAAATTATGTATAATGACCAACGAAAATAACTGAACATAGTAAAAGCGAAAATTAATTTTTTTCTCTTTTCTTTTCTCTAAATTAATTCAAACCCTAAATATTAGAACATGTGTTTGAATCAACAACTTCAACACTAAATAACTGAAAATTTCACATAAAATCTTAAAACAAACAATAATCACATGCACTAAAATAAAATTTGGAATTTCTCTCTTAGCCAATAAAATTTCAAGTATCTGAAAAGTCTCTACTTTATCACTAGGAAATTGCTTCGAAATCAAGCTAGAGCAGATAGGGTCCATTTCTGTTGCAGATCAATTGGTGGGAGCACCCGCAGGCAAGTCGCCCTTCGACCATGTCTTGTGAACTAATTCTGTGGCTTGGGTTGTTTGAAACTCTTGCATTCATCTCAAAAGCTAATTTCTAAAAGAAATTAAATCACACTAATTGGATCAGCTAGATCCAGTGTTAGAACCATAACCTTGGTGAGGTTATGGAGTAAACGGTGGGTAGAGGAGTTCAGGGTATGAACAACCCCGGTTGGGTTGCTATGAAAGTCAGAGCTCCTCCATATAGGATATCATTTAAGGACAAACCAAACTGGTGCTTACCTCAAAATCGGCGCAAACCGTGCTGACCATAGATCCGGTATAGGACGGGCTGAACTAAGTAACCGACAAGTAGCTGACTCTACCAAGGTGAGAAAGGTGACTATGCCAAGTGAGGGCAGTCACCCTAGGGCGAGACATCGAGGGAGGAGTCTCGACCCGCGTGCCTTTGGTGAGGCGAGGCAGAATGGCAGAGGTCAGAGTATGGTTGGCCAAACGTTCTGTTTCCTTGGTTTATTAGTGTGCTTAAGGAAGCGCACCGTGACAATAAACCAAAGTGATGCTATGGGCAAAGCAGTACACCTCTGATCAGAGTCAAATGTGGTATCACTCCTAGCTTCCGGGTTTGAAAGTGCATCGTGTGGGTTTTCCTCTAACACAGGATGTAAAACCCCACGTTGTTTTGCTGTCAGTAGATTTAAAAGTTAAAACTTGACACTTTCTAACAAATGGGTAAAGGGACACTTTGGAGTAGCAACTCGGTGGCCGAAAAGTATATTTATATACCCATGCATAAAGGTTCCGCGGCTTGCTGAGTATTGGTGTACTTAGCCTTGCTTTCTCTGTTGTTTATCAGAACATGTTGAGTCCACCCAACTAGATGAGATAGAAGGTGATTTTCTCGATGATATGAATCTTTATGATGATACTGATGTTGCTGTGTAGGGATATGAATATGAGGGGGCTGACAAACAAGACCAGGCGGAATAAATCTACCCTCAAGAGGGAGGCATCTAGAATAATATTGTAATATTAGGCGGGCGGTGTAGAAATCACCGTAGCCAGACCTAAGACAGTACTATATGTACTTTAAGAATAATTCCCCGAGTACTATTCGGTGGAAGTTTCTGTTCTACATGTGTTGTTTTCCTTAGCCTGATCCTGGCGCACTCTGTCCTGTGGTGCTTCCACTGGTCCTGGCCTGGTCAGGCAGAGTGGGGGCGTCACAATTAATTTCAATAAAATGAGCTATATTGTGGTATTAGTAGATATAACCCTTATTACATGGAACTTCCTTAATAAATATTGACATGACAACCTTGATAACCCTAAGATAAGTTTAGGCAATACATAATGTTAATTTGGGTATATGTGATTATTTAATGATCATGTTTAACCATGCTTAGAATTAGGATAGTAAAAAGTCAGACATATTGTTCTTTGAAATTGAAAATGTTAAATATAGTTAAAGGTTACTGAGATTTTGATAAAAAATGAAAATAAAAACTATGATTTGGCATGAGCGAGTTATGGCAATAGCCGGATGTGTATGAGACTTGCATATAGTGTAGGGGGAGTGTTCTTGCCCAGGTCATTTTAAGGACCGAACATAGTGTTGTATAATTCAAGAAAATTAGTACAACCACAAATGCTAGTATAGGATAGCTTTAACCTATTAAGTTACTTATGTTTAACTTTGCACATTGGAAGTCTGAAGCAGTACGGGATTTCTGGGATGGATTGCTCGAAGGGGTGTCCTCACCAAAATGTTGGGAATAACTACTGCCGATACAACGGTGTACGCCTTACTATGGAGAGAAGTGGGACAATGGGGTGTATAACCATTAGTTGTATAGTGATTGTACAAATATCTTCTGCCGCCATAGTAAGGGTTTGTCGTCACTGGGTTGGTGCAAAGTTAGGTCTAGTTAATATAACGGTCATGTTATGATCTCTCTGCCGGACACCAAAGGAAGTGTGTTAATAGCTTGATAAAAAAGTTGGTCATGTCTTGTGGGTAAAGCTATACACCTCTGCAGAGTTTAAAACTTTTCAAAAAACCGTTCCCTCGGTTATGGAAAACTTGGTGCACTGATACTAGTTAGAGTTTTGGTATGTTCAAAAAGGATTGTTTCATATTTATACCAGGGATTAGCAAGGGATGGTACAATACTCATAATCATGGAGGACTATGAGTTATGATATGTTATACTACTCTTATTTATTTACATATCTATCAAACTTGTTTTTACAAATTTCGTTCGTAATTTAATACTTGATATTCATGTTCAACTTCGCTTTATGCAAAATAACCTTAGTAGCCTTTGTGTTGATATAGCCTACATTTATTATATAGTTGTCATATACTACAAGTCTTGCTGAGTACAAAAGTACTCAACCTTGATTAAATTGTTGATTCGGTGAATGAAGAAAGCGAAGTCTTAGACGACACATATTTTGACGCAGGTTACGGGAAATATAATCGTGAGTTTTTCTAGGGTTTACTACTTGTCAGTTGCCTAAGGGTTGTATGGACATACTACAAAACTTTTGAATTTTCACTACAATTTATTCTGGTTTGTAACTCTTTATTGTATAATTAACTATTGTTATAATATATATAATATTGAGTATAGATGTGTTATCAATGTTGTAAATGTGCGTACTAGCCAGTGTTATGGCCTAGTATTGGATGCACACGATACCTTTCTTGGTATTCTAAATCATAAAGGAGGATCCCCACAGCACTGTAACAAGAAATGAACATAGTTTGTTATCATCCATGATGTCGTAAACACCCACATTATAAAAGAGCACAAGCAAGTTGTATACGAGCGGATTTATGTGGTTAGTGGTCCATCCAACAGTCACGGCATGATAGGGTTTGATACATGTTAGATTATATCCATTATAAATCGAATAGCATATGTTTGATAATATAAGTAAACAACGCACCGTTAAAAAAAATCAAGATATACCACTCTATTCGTTGGCACTTTAAGAAAGGATCACGTGTCATTGAGATAATGAGTGGTATTTTTTGAAATGCTAATAAATTTAAGTGACATATCATAAATTTCTCCTTAAAAACATGTTAATGCGTGATCGCTAAAATTGTAATACAATAGGTTGACAAATTTTCTTTACCAGTGCATAGGTTGGTTCCAAAGCACGCACTGCATAGGCATAGCCAATCCGCCGCGGGGAGTTCGAGGTAGCATCCAAATTGGTAGTATTTCTATCAAGTACTGCCACCTCTACCGCTCCTCTGACACGGTCATCTCAACATGATTCGATTCCGACACTTGCTCAAACCTATGTATGGTTGGTGGAATAAAGTTGAAAGTTGAATGAGATAGGATGACGTTGATGTCGAAAAATGTGATGAAGGATTAATTGGCTCTAACACATGCAAATACCGGGTTTAATTTGGTTCATGGCATGCAGCCGATTTGATCTTGCAATCGATAAAAAAATATAATAAACAACTATTTTAGCTGATTAGATTTTCAATGAAGGTCTGATCTAAATAGCCAGTTCTGTTTAGCACTGACTAAAAAAACTTGGTCAGCAATGTCTTGCTGCCGATCTTAAGTTCTGTCATCATGAGCCCCTTAGCTTCGGTATGGTCTCCTGTGAAGTCATTCAAAACCATATTAGTTTTAATGAGATCTTCATCGGACTTACCCTTTTTTTTACATGTAGTGTAGGGCATCAGGTTGACAGTTGCTCCTCTATATACCAGCATCCTTGATATCGGTTTACCATTAATATGGCCTTTCAGGTATAATGGCTTGAGATGATGATCATCATCATGAGCTTTTCAAATACTGTGTCTTGCATCCCTAGACATAGCTAGGCAAAAGTTTCTTTAGCCGATGCAACATTTGTCCGAAATTCTGTTGGCAAAGTGAACACCATATTGATGTCCATCGGAGGTAGAGAGTCATCACGTATCACAAGAGAATCTAAATCGTCGGCTGAGTCAAACATATCTTCGATTGATTCTTTTCTTCCCTATTCCTTTTTAGCGATTTTCATCGACCGGAGCTCATTAAAGGTTTTATCCCTTTGTTTTTCTTGCTCGGCCTCCCTCATCTCCTGGGTCCTCAGGTGTTAAAGTCTTCTTTGCTGAGATCGGCTTAAACCTAGAGGACACCATCTAGGCTTTGGTTCAATCGGCTCACGTATTTTTCCTACCATATTAACCCTAGTCACAGAACTCGATGCTTCATCTGGTCGCCTTTGTTCTTGGGTCGGCCTAGCAATCCTTTCGTAGATCGATCTTATGTTGCTTTATTTATCTCGATGACCATGCATCGACTCAGATATCCTGTCTTTAACCGTTCTTCGTTGCCGATCACCTTAGTGCGGGTAATGCTCCATCGAACATGTGTATGGTGACAACAAAGCTGACCCCCTCTCCCAACAGACGGGCACCATTGGTGAGCTCTTTTAAGGTTATCAGGCCAATACATATTATCTGGCCGATGTGCAGGATGTCGCGACCTATCACTTCTCCTTTTGTACTTTTCCGTTAACTGGGAGAATGTTGGTTTTGGCTTATGGATCAGCTTCCGTGGCGGCGATGCTCTTTCAGCTTTGTACCGCTTGCCGATTTGTAAGTCTCAATTTGGTTTTATGGTCCATGAGCTTTTCCCTTCACGGTCTGTCTCTATCTGAATATAGCCGACTGTAATCTTAAGGGTCTCTTTGCCGCTAGAACCTGACTGTATGGCAACTTCATGCAAAAATTTAAATCCTGCATTCTAAGTCGGCTCTGTCTTCTTTTAAGAGCAATGGACTATGTTGATCGGGAAGGGATTAACATCTAATTGCATCGTCGGCTCTTGTGCAAATTTCAATCGGCCGTCTTCTATAGTCGATTGTATCTGTTGTCGAAAAATATTGCAATCATTAGTATTATGGGAAAAAGAATGATGCCACTTGCAATACCTTCGCTTTTTAATCTTATCAGCCGACGGTAGAACATGTCCTTCGGGCAATCGTATTATTTTCTATTGTAGCAATAAATCAAAAATAGGATCACACCTTGAGACATCAAATGCATATTTTACGTCTGATAGATTCTTGGTCGTTTTAAGCCACGAACAGACCAAAGATTTCTTAGAACTTTTAACCCACTCGGCTATATTTAATTCAGCCTCATAGTCCTCATATGAATCGTTTGACTCATATTCGATGAGGTTATCCTTAGCCTTATCCTTTTCTTTATTATTATTATTTTTGAACTTATCCATAAAGCCCCTATTATCGGTGAAACGGCTTTCTTGAGCTGATACCCGATGCAGAAGATGACTTAAAACGGTAAACTCTTGCCCGCCAAATTTTTCCTTCAACTGGGGCACCAACCCCTGGAAGGCCAAATCAGCTAACTGATTATCGGACAAAGTGACATTAAAGCACCGATTTCTGATTTCTCTAAATCTTTTAATATAATCAACTACCGATTCTCCAAATTTCTGTCGAACATAACTTAATCTAAAATTCTAAGTTCTAAACTTCCACAAAAAAAAAGTATTCATGGAATCGGCTCTCCAAATCGGTCCACGAATTGACCGAATTCGGAGGTAACATTGTGAACCATGTAAAAGTTGCGCCTAATATTGACAATGAGAACAACTTCACCCTCAACCCATCGGAGTGGGTTGCCTCGCCACATTGTGCAATAAACCGCTCGATGTGTTCTAAGGTGGTGGTTGAATCGTCTCCTAAGAATTTTGCAAAATCAGGGGCTTTGAAACTGTTGGGGTACGGAATATGATCAATGTAATCAAGATACGGCTTCTGATAGCTGGTTATCCTTCCCTTCGGTTGTATGATGAATTGATCCCGTAACACCACAGCTATTTGATCGACCCAATTGGTTGCATTGGCCGATGGTGGGTTGAGGGCTTGCCAATTACGATCATAACTAGCAAGCTATCCCCCCGAGCCCAGGCTTGCGTTGATATGGCACGTGAGCCGATAGAGGCTGATAAGGCTGTTCATAGCTCACGTTTGGCCTTCTAGCCATCGGCTCTGGCAAAGAAACAAAAGGTTCTGAGTAGGACACAACTCTATATGGGGCCAGATTCCTCTACGAAATCGACTTAGTGTATTGTGGACGTGTTGGGGTTCCAATCGTTTGTGTGAATGATTGCAGATAGATGTAAAACAGAGCCAACAGTGGCAAGCTGGCTTGAGAATCCAACTTAGCACCATCGGTATATACTTGATAATACATAACCCTACTTGCACGAGGTTCTCGTGGCAATATTATGGTCGAATGAGTTGGCATCATAGGAGTCAGAGCCGATGGTTTTGGATCGGCTACTGGCACAGAACTCTGCGTATTCAGTGCTATAGAGTAGACCGGGTAGTTTCGTAGAGTTTATATTGGATCTAGCAGATTTCCAGCCGACGCTAACTCTTGAGCCACATCTTTGACATTGTTAGCTATCATTGGCTTGAGAGTTGTTACTAGTGCCGATGACTGATTTATCAAAGCATAGTGTATAGATTGATTAATCATATCAAATAATTCAGCTTGTGCAGGTATGTATCAACTTACCGGCTTGTTGTCTGACGCAACTGTGGCCTCAGTGTCGTTGAAGAAATTTACCATCAGCAACGCTGTTTTTTGAGTAACGTCACGTCAGGTTTTCTGACAGAAGTTTAGCATCATCTCTTCAAGCACGGCTCTCCGATCTTCGATGTCTTTGTGTTGCTCCAGCGTTCAATCGTCCATTGTTGGGACGATTATAGCATCGGAGATGACATCAGCGGGTGGAATCAACTTGCTTGAGGAAGACATCGTGTCCCACCGGGCGTACTAAAAATGTGTTGACGCCAAAAAATATGATGAAGAATTGATAGGCTCAAACACACGCAAACACCAAATTTAATTTGGTTCATGACGTGTCAGCCAATTTGATCTTGCCATTCAACCAATTAGATTTTCAATTAAGGTCTGATCTAAACAGCTAGTTAGCCGATTAGATTGCAATCAACGATAAATCCAAATAGCTTGTTACGGCTGATTAGATGATCTGATAAAGGCATATTTTCCTGAAAAAGGTGATGCGCAACAAGATCAAAGAAAAGCAAACTGGATAAATTGGTGTAATCGAAGATGATCAACAATCGGCGATGCACAACTTTATTGATAAAAAATGAATTACAAAGAGATTCTAAATTACAAAGGCTACTCCTAGTCGATGTAAAGTAAATAAAAGTAGATGTAAATTGTTTGATTGATTGTTGTTTTCTTCAGCTCGCCTTAGGTCCCCTTTTATAGTGTTGCAAGCCAATCACATCATTCTCCGATTCGTTACAAATCATGAACAATATCAGTCTCTATCTCTAAAGATAAAACTCCTTGCTTGCACCGATGTTGGCTAGATATCCAAATTTAACTCGCCTGACAAATCATACATATATTTCCAAATCTCGGTGCTGGCAGTATCGGCTTCAATTTCTGAAATACAAACTTCCTCTTAAACCGATATTGGTTAGAGTCCTTTACCCACACTTGAATTCTCCATACTTGGACTCTATTTCCTAAATCGGCTATTCTAGCCAAATTCTGGTGCCAACAGATGATAATTTTATTAGAATATCTCAGTGTAAAGATAAGCATATATCAGAGTGGCATCTTGAAGACCGTAAAAAATAAAAAAGTTAGGTAAACAAAAAGGGAAATACTATGAACACAAACAAGATCACAAGAGGATGTTGTTCATTCAGCTTGTTTTATGGAAGCCTTCGCTTTTCTAGCTTTCGGACATACTCTTTTTCGTAAATATAGCATCTTCTGAATAAATTTACAAAAATAGCCCCTCCTTGACCATGAAAGACACGTCAGGTGTCATCTGCCACGCTCTTGTACCACAGCAAAGAGCTCTCCTTGTCAGCAGGGATGTGCCAATTTGCTTTACTTAATTATTCAAGGACCCTACTTATCAAGGTGTGTATGCTCAACAGGTCCCCACTGCTGAGCTCTTGCTGTGTGGACTGTGCTCTTGTGGTACGAGAGCATGTCGCCTACCGCTTCTTCTGCGATAAGAGATATGACTAATTTTGTAAATTCAACTGGGTTAATTTTGCAAATTCGTTGCACAGAGGGTATATTTGCAAAAAAAGTAGTGTGTTTTTTAGGTCTGAACGTGTGATCTTATTCACTTTCCGCCGCATCACTCACGTCACGTGCCACCTCTCTTGTCGGTGTACGAGCCCAAAGCGGAGTTCACGAATTATTTTTTAAAATAATATTTGAAAAATGAAAAATTACAGAAATAATACGCCGAAATTAAAAATTACAAATATATCTCTCTGTCGCTATTTGAAATAGCGACAGAGGCCTGCCGCTATTTGAAATTGCGACAAACTCTCTGTCGCTTTTTGAAATTACGACAGAGGTCTGTTGCCTGCGTTTGCTAGGCGAAAATGAGGCCTAAAATTACTCTCTGTCACCATTTGAAATGGCGACAGAGAGTCTGTCGCTATTTCAAATAGCGACAGAGAGGTATATTTGTATTTTTTAATTTTGGCATATTATTTCTGTAATTTTTCATTTTTTCAAATATTATTTTAAAAAATAATTCCAGAGTTCACTGTCCTAGATAAACAAAGAGCCCAAGGACCAAACAGCAAAACACATATCCTCTCCTCCAAAACTATCATACACAGTACACTGTTCACAAAACGTACAGTACGCTGCACGAAGAACTCGAAGCAATCTGCAACTACCGCGGTCAGAGCACAGGTGATAGTTTTGAAGTGATTACAAATTTAACTTTTATCTCGTTTTGAAGTGAGCCCAAAGCATTATGGCACTTTTATCTCATTTTTTTTTTCAAATTTAACTTCATCTCGAATGTAATTGTAAAACTAACCCTCTCCTTCACCGTAGAAAGCGCGGCAGGTGACCGGAGCGGGGGAGTGGGCGGGAGCAATAGTCGGCTGGCGAACGCAGGAGTAGCGTGCTGCCACGGTAACTAGGCGCGGGAGGCGGGCGAGCGCGATGGCAAGCATGGGAGTCGGTTTGCCGCAGTCGGCGAGAGCGGGAGGTATGGGGAGGGGGCTAGATTTGCAATTCCATTTAGAAGAATGTTAGATTAAAAAAATCAAGATAAAGATATTAAAAAGTGATCATTTCGATAGTTTTCGTTCAACCAACCGAATCAAGATTTCTAGGGTGAAATGAAATTAGAGAAATAGGTATTCAACTTTGTCATTATCTAATTCTTATTAAAAAATATAAAATATAATACAAGAAGAACAATATCGGTCCGTATCCACCCTATTGAAACTTCTACTACCCAATGTTCAGTGCATTGGTATGAATAGAGCGGATAATTTTTATCAGATCGACAAGCCGAAGCTACTGTATGTAGTGTACTGTTCGCAAAATGACACTATCTGTACAGTGCGCTGCAGTAAGAACTGGAAGCAAACTGCAAGTCTGCAACTGCCGCGGTCCGAGCATAGCGGATAATTTTCGTTCGAATAACCGATTTAAATTTTTTGAAGTGAATTCAAAATAAAGAAATAGATAATTGACACTATCTATATCCAATTTTAACTAAAAGATATATAATAAGATACGTCCGCTCTAACGATACTTTACTGTCTAATGTCGTGCGTATGTATACATAGAACGGACAATTTTCATCCGCCCTACTGATCAAAGATTCTTAGAGCAAATTAAAATGGTTATTCCATACTATTGCAGAATATAACACAAAACGAGCGGTACCGGTCAGTATACAGGTAAACACTCGTACTAGTCAAAGCAACCATTCCCAAATCGTCTCTCCTCTTCTACTTATCGCCGAAATCCAAAATAAAGAATAACACAAGAATCCATTTGTAAGAAAGCCCTTCCCCTTCATGCAGCTAGGGGTGAAAAAAAAAACTTGAAACTCGCAAGTTTAACGAGTACTCAAAAACTCGACTCATACTCGTTCATTAACGAGTCGAGTCGAGCAGGGTTTTAAACTCGCTAAGGTAACAAGTTAAACGAGCGAGCTAACGAGTTAAATGAGCGAGCTAATGAGTTTAATGAGCCAAAAGAATCCTCGTAACCCCGTTCGCTCCACCCGACTCTCGGTGGCTACCCGTTCCAGTTTTTCCCCAATCCGGCATTCCCCAATCCCTAATTCGCTCCCTGTCTCGGCTCGGCGGCGGCTCCATGTTATGCGCCAAGGGCTGGATAGAGTCTTCACCAGGAGAAGGCGTCAACAGCCAGAAGAAACAACGCATGGGTCCAGGCAAGAATAAGGAAAGGGAGCCATGCATGGCAGTTAGTCAATCCTATCTTTTAGATTGGTTGTTTCCATTTTTAGTTATTCTATCCTTGTTTGTTTAGATTTGTTCCTATCCTTCTGTTGGAAGGGGTTTGCTTATTTAAGGGAAAGAAAGAAATAGAAAATGGCATGCTTCATTTTGCCACAAATTTCATCTGAAAGGTGGCTCAAAATACCAAATCTCAGCGTCATTGCTAAGACGACTTCGTCGTCTAACAGCCTGCGACCCGGCCTTCGGCCGGGAACCCGTGCGTACGAACAAGCTCATACCGAGTCTGTTCGTATCACTCCACCTCCCATTGCTCATGCCGATGCCGCCCTCACCCTTGCTCCCATGGCCGCCCTCGCCCTTGCTCCCGTCGCCGCCTCGCTAGCCATCGCCCTTGCTCCCCGCCTCCCCTTGATCACGCCGCCGTCGGCCCTAGCCCTTGCTCCCATTGCCTCCCCTTGCCTTGCTCACGCCACCTCCTCTCTGTCGAGCTCCTCCCCTCCGGAATTCAGCCTCCAACTGTTGGGCGCCGCCTACGAGCTCCACCGCCAGATCCTGCCTCTGCTCCGAGCTCCTCCCCTCCGGCCGTCCACCCGCTGGGCGCCAGCCCTCGCCCTTGCTCTCCGCCTTCCCGTTCCCCTCGGCTCGACGGTACCGGTACTGGAGGCTCCAACCCTCCACTTCCCTTTGCTCGCGAGGCCGTCGGCCCTCGCCCTTGCTCCTGTCGCCTCCCCGTGCTTTGCTCGCGCCATCGCCTTCCCATCGAACTCCTCCCCTCCGGGATCCATCCCTCCACCCGCTGGCCTTCCAAGTCTCCAACGCTGGCCCTCCCGATCCGGCTTCCCTTTGACTCTGAGCATGGAAAATCAACCGAGGAGCATGGAGTCAAAGAACAAATAAGTGAAGCTGAATCGGTCTTGTGGCTCCGGTTCTACTTCACGCTCCACATCGATAGCAGCGGCGAACCGTGGAAAGCCTCCAAGATCCGGTCCTCCACCGCTTCCCCCTGCTCCCTCATCTGCGCCCACATCGGTGAGTAAGGTGTATAAACTGATAGTGGTATGGAATATGAACTAATAGTGGTAATTATCCTCAGAATGTGTATGATCTATTCAAGGCTTCAATTTAAATGCCTTATTGATGGTTGCATTCAAATGTTTTTCCAATTAAATACATATTTGAAAAGAATTTCAGTAAGACAACATGAATAACGAAAGGAGGAAGCAGCAATACAATTACAATGTGCTAGCTTCACCTCAAAATCTTAGCTCAAAATTCTTTTTTAGCGTCTTCTACCTACCTTAATATTTCGTTGGTGTATATGGGACCTGCGACATGTCGGCAACCCATGAATTGGTCATGTTTGGCTAATTTTTGTAACAAGTGTAAGATGCAATATGTAGTGGAGAAACCCGAAAATTTATATGCAAAATTTGTTTAGGAGATCTTTATGGATGATTATTATGATATGATCTTTAAAGGTATTCATCAATTCTGCCTGGCTGTCTTGGATATGCTTTGCACTGGTTTAAATTGTTTGTGTTTGTGAGGCCAAGGTTAGAACTCAAAAGCTGATCTAATCTAAGCTTGGTGCACAGGTGAATAAACATTTGGACTTGGTTTTTGTTGTATGATTGGTATTTGGATTGTTGTTCATGATAAATTTTGTTGAATAGGAGATTGCAATTAGGCTTCGGTTTCTGGTGTGATATGAACTTGTTTTGTTTTGTGTTGTACTATGGGTCATCTTATTGCACTAATCCCACTTCTGTGCATAAACTTATAGCTCATAGCCTCATTATTCAGAGCTATTCAAATTTATTCAGTGCTATCAGTTCTCTATATGATATATTGTGTATGGTGACTATGGTCCAAATGATAATATATTGCTCTTTTATTTTGTATGTATAGAACAATGATGAATATGTATACGAGGAAGATGAGTACGATATGAATGATGTTATGTCTGAGAGTGAACATTCCCATGTTGAGCAACATGGGGTGTCTGATGGTGGTGAACACTCTGGCTCTGGGTCTCCCAAGCAAAATAGAAGAGGCAAAAGAAAAACAAGCAATCCATTGTCTCTCAAGAGTGCGAAGAAAGTGAGAGGAAAGCGTGCAGCCTATTGGAAGTATTTTAAGATGGTCCAAGTTGTGTCAAAGAGAGAGTCAGGGAAGACCGTTGAGAAGGCCAAGTGCAGATATTGTGGTGCTCTGTTTGCTTACACTCAAGGGGGACAAACTTCTAGTTTGAATAGGTATTTGCTAAAATGTACACCCTACATGAACTTGAAGGGAAGGCGGCTAGCTCAAGGTACACTCAACTATAATCCCGACACGTCATGTTCATCTCTTACAATTGTTCCTACCGAATATGATCATGAGGAAACCCGTAGTCTTACTGCTAAGATGATAATTGTGCATGAATATCCTTTCCGAATGGTAGAGCACACATGGTTTAATATCTTGATGAGATATATGAATGCATCATACAAGTTCATTGGTAGGAAGACCATACGAAGTGAATGCATAAAGATTTATGAATTTGAAAAAGAACTCCTCAGGAAGAGTCTTAAGACTATTGAGAGTATTAGTTTGACCTGTGATTTATGGTCATCGAACCAAAATCTTTGCTATATGGCTTTGGTGGCGCACTACATAGATCCTTATTGGGTTATGCAATGCCGTGTTTTGAACTTCATTGAGTTAGATCCACCACACACAGGGAACATCATAGCTCAGGCAGTGTTTGAATGTATAGCTGAATGGAAAATAGAAGACAAGATTCCTTGAAGTTTGTAAACCCATGAATCTGAAAATTGGAGCAGGGTTGTGTTTAGATGTGTCGATAAGGTGGAGTTCAACATATAAAATATTTGATTCGTGCATTCCCAATAGGGTTGCTTTCACTGAATATGGTGATATTGATATGAATTACAAGTGGGAGCCTTCCCATCAAGATTGGACATTATATAGCAAATTTCAGCCAATCTTGACAGCATTTGCTGAGGTAACTAAGGTATTATCAGGATCTGTATACCCCATTGCAAATGTTTTCTATCCTTATAAAATGAATGTTAAGATTTCATTGGTAGCTGCATGTAATTCTGGGGATGAAAATATGAACAAGATGAGACAAGCAATGTTAGACAAGTTTGATAAATATTGGGAGGAAAATAACAATGCTATGGTTATTGCTATTATTCTTGATTCTAGGTTTAAGATGAGATTTGTTAGTTACTGTTTTAAAATGATGTTTAGTGAGAGCAAGTCCCTTAGTGAGGAAAATGATGTCAGACGTGAGTTGTATGATCTATATGGCATTTATGAGGCCGAACATCGCCACAACAAGGTTGCCAGTGGTAGGGCTGAGTCATCTTCAAGTTTTCAAACAAGGACCTCAGTAGCCACAGTGCCAAGTGGGTTTCAATCCTTCCTGCGAGAGACAGTTACAGAGCCATCTAAGTCAGAATTGCTCATCTATTTAGATGAACCAAACCATCCTCCAAAGGACTCAAAGTTTGTGTTACTTGATTGGTGGAAGTTGAATACTCATAGGTTCCCTGTTGTGCCAAAGATGGCAACAAAATTCTTAACTATACCCGCTACCAGTGTATAGTCAAAGTCCACTTTCAGTACTAGAGGTAGAGTTCTTGATGATTATCGTAGTGCTCTGCGCCCATCAATAGTTGAGGCATTAGTATATGCTTCTAGCTTCATCCAAGGATCCAAAAATGACAATAAACCTCCGATGGTAGTGGTATGGGTGTCCTCTTTTAGTCTTTCATATAGTTTTGATAAATATTGTGTCTAACTTAAATACCGTTTTCATTTGCGGGAAGATGACAACGAAGATGACGTTGAATTGGTACCATTTCCTGATAGCTTAGTGGAAAGTAGCTAGTCTGTCAAGAGTGAGATGAATTCATTCTCATCAAAGTTTGCTTTTTTCTTAAATTCAAATATTCCTAAACTCCAAGCAATGCATATGTTAATTTAATTGTCAAAACCAAAATTTACTGGATGTTAAGACATTTAGAGTGACCTGAGTTAATCAAAACCCCATCCTTCTCCAAGGATACTGCTTACTTGAGCTGTCTCAAAACCCCGTCCTTCTCCAAGGAGCATGTCCATGAGGTCCATAGTCCCACTGGACCACCATTTCTTGCCGTTTATCATATAGAAATCTCCCTGTCTGTTGAGGGGAAAAATCTCATAAGCGGCAATGCACAAAGCTCTGACCAAACAAAGTGATGCCATTTATATAAACTATAAAAATAAGAGGTCAGGAAATATATGGTAGTAATACTGCTTTCGCGAAGATACACACCGAATTAGAGATTTTAATCAGTTTACTGTTTTGTCGCTATTAAACTGAAAATACTTTCCAGATGAAAAGATAGATAACTTGTGGTTCGGTCATTGCAAATTAGAAGATATACATTCTATATTTGTTGCATCAGAAGATGCAACTTGTGGTTCTGTCATTGCAAATCCTGAACGAATTTCCCCTTCTAATAAAGAACAAGCCATTGCTTCTATTGCTCTCATGTTTTTATGCTCTGTTAACCCTACAGGTTCTGGTGGTAGACCTGATTTTAGGCGTCTTCGCGGGAGCGGTTTCAGCTCTACTCCAGCCTCTTCTTCCATGGAGTGGTCTTGAAGTTGTGCCATGGCTTGTTTCAAGTTTCTAGACTTTCTTATGTGTGTTAATGGTTGTACTTGAGCAAACCTTTTTGTTCATTGCATGGTTGCACCTGTATATTTTATTTGGACTTTGTTGTACTTGAGCAAGTCCTTTACACTTTGTGCTATTATTTGGACTTATTAGCATCATATTGTTTGATGGATTCGTTACTTCACTTTGTAGATTAAGGTTTTGGTGATAATGCCTTTGAGTTTTTTGTGACCATGCAATGTAAACTGTTCCAATTAAGCACTTTCATATTCCAGGTGTCTTCAATATTTATGCTTGCACCTTTGCTTGTATTTCATCATTATCGAGTAGTTTTTTTCAATCAGTAATGGTGCTTCATAATTGAACATTTGCTGATAGAAATTACCTGACCATCATCCTGGAAGAGACTTGATTACATATGCTCTGTACTATGACCATAGCCCATAGGATCTCTATTGTATTATTGATGTACATGGCACCATTCAGAGGAAATTCTAGTATTTTCCAAACAGTTTCAGTGCTAGAAACATCATGATTATTGAAATCTTTTCTGCTTATATGCCGTGAGTTGTGACTAAATTCATTCTAGCTGCTTTTTGCAAATTTGACATTATTGTTTTTCTCATGTTTTTTCATTCATCAAATAACATTTTGCCAGTTGTACAATAGGAGTGCAGGAGTGTGTGAGATAGCTAGGAATCGATAATATATTCTTTTTTGTGCTACTCCAGCAAGCTCTGAGCTGTCTCTTGCATCAATTGCAAGTTTTTGCTTGATTGTATGCTTCAGTCAAAAGCAGTGAGGCAATACAGTATGCATGAATGAAATATGTATTATAGAAGTGTTAGTTATATATAGGCGTTCAAATCTTTCAAACTAGAGTATACATGAATCATATATGCATGCTCTGTTGCTCAAATTACTAACGAGTCGAGTCGAGCCAACTTGAGTTTTTAACAAGTCGAGCCGAGTTGAGCTTTGAGCTCGTTAAGATAACTAGTTGACTCGAGCTAGCTCGTTATCTTAATGAGTTTACCGAGTCGAGTCGAGTCGAACCGAGTTGGCTCGATATCCACCCTTACCTACAGCTCCCTTCTCGGATATTCTCTCATTCTCCCTAGAGGACTTGAACTGAAAGCGTACAACTAGTCTACATTATTGCCGAGAACACCCTTCCCTTTCCAGAAATCAATAGCCGCTGCCTCCTCCAGCTGCTCTCACCATCGCCGCCATGGCCCACTGCCTCCTCCTACTCCTCGTCGTCACCGCCGTACTCCTCCTAGTGGCCTCCCCCGTAGTCGTGGCATGCCCATGCCACACCTTCCTCTTCTCCTTCGCGGCCCATCCCAACCCCCACAACGACCCTGACCACCGTGTCCCCGTCCCTACGACGGTCATCACCATCTTCTGCGCTCGCCTCTTTGGCCCCCACCCCCTCTACCGCCACGCCCACATCCACGCCCTCCCCAACCACCACCACCTCCACTCCATCCCTGCCAACATCCAGATTCACCGCTTCGAGCTCCCGGAGCTCCCCCGCCCTGTCGCCGCTGACACCGCGGCCGGCCTCCAGGAGAATGCCAAGGACATCCTCGATGTCGTCGTCGGGATCCTCTTCGGCGTCAGCTGCGGCGAGCTTACCGTCGCCTCGATGTACCTCGTCTGGTCCATCCTCGCCTGCGCCGCCGCATCCTCCCACTACAATGAGCTCTACATCGACGAGGACGACGAGGCGTCCGACTCAAAGAGCCCCAAGAAGGTCGGCTACATCATCATCCCTAGCGTCGAGGCCCACGACGGCGGTAGGTGCTAGGGCTAGGGTTTGGTGGTGTGTGTCCTCCGTGTGAATATGCTCTTGATGCGTGCTTATTCTGTGAAATGTGCTTTATTTATGATGAACTTATCACATGTTTGGCGGTATTGTGAAATGTTTAGGAGTCTACTAAAGATCATAATGTTTGTTCTGTTGTCACTTGGTGATGTGGCTCGGCTTCAAGATCATAGTGGCCAATGGTGATCGTTTGTTTTGATGCAGTTTTGCGTCCTAGTTCTAGGCATTTTAGTGGCAGGGCTTCTCCCATGCGCTTGAAGGTGTAATTGATTCGCGCGTTGGAGTTCTTGTGCTTGTGGTTGTCTCTTGTTTGCTTACCTGTGGATCAATGATTCTGTAAGGGCAAACGGGTTGATAGTCTGAAGATAGACTTCATATACTTGGATGGTCCATTTGTTTGTTAAAATGACGGGTATTGCTAATTTGCATCAATATTTCGGTGAGGACACAACCAGTTGTTGTTATATAACGTCTATCCCTTCGCTTTCCTTCTCTTCCTCATCCCTTCATTCTCTAATATAAGAAATTTTGATTCGAAACTTTCCAATTAATTCAATCGAAAACTCTTGGATCAAAAACTTTCGGTTCGAAAAGTTTCAACTCAAAACTTTTGGTTCGAAAAGTTTCGATTCAAAAATTTTTAGTTCGAAAAGTTTCGATTAAAAAGATTCAAAAACTTGGGGGGAGTTTGAAAAGACAAACTTTTTTTGAGTTTGAAGGGAAGGGAATAAGGCAGGAAAGGGAACGAAGGGGATGCCGCCAAGTGTTGCGACAAGAGATCCTTTGAAGAAGAAAGGAAGTAGGAGAAGAAATAAGGTGCCGCTACATATCATACCCTCAAATTAGCAATTCTGTAAAATGACAGCAACATTTATCAGCTGAGGGTTGGGTGTTTTTCTGCATTGTTATGCTTGAATCTTTGGTGGCCTTAATCGAGCGGTGCTGATATAAGCACTGGCAAGTATCAACACTTGCGAACCATTTACTTGCATATTCATGGGTATCACTTGATCTTAAGATTGTCCAAAATGTTGATGGTTGTGAATGTACATTGTGCTGTTTAGTTTTCCTTGCTTTTAAGACAAGATTATCTGATGCTCTTGGTTTAAAACACTAGACATCAAACTGCTTGTACTCTTGTACGGTTGTACCTAGTTAGTCATTTTGACATTGCTGGATCGGTGCTAGTAGATGGTTGAACATTGGTTGCCTTCGGCTTGAAGAAGTGGTCTCTAATGTTTTGTTTGGGGCTTAACATAGAATTTCATGGTAATGTATGTATTATGGGCTTTCTATTTAACGTAAGGTATTAATATAAATCACTGCATTTTGAGTTCTTGATAGTCAAATATGAGCCTAATGTTGCTGTAGGTTACACTTGTATCTGCTTATTTATTCTAATGTTTGCACACATAAACACAGATTGATAGATGTCTGCATTAGGGATCTAAAGACATCTCTGCCCAGTCCATTGTTGCTTACTCAAATTCCAATATGTAATTGAGATCTCTGTATCGACGCGTATAACTTGCCTTATTTACGAGAGCACGCACGGTATTACGTCTGGAATGAAAGCAAACCTCTGTTGGTACGCCAGTCTGAAGCTTCCTTTTGAATAGAGTAGTTCTAGTAATGTTTCATAAACATTATAGTAGTAACTATCAAGTACTGTCATACTGAAATTTTCCTGCCGAACACTTCGGTCCTCTGCGGGGCTGCCGGTCAAGTGCCTCCGTTTGCGGACCGGCGGCGTGAATGCTCCAGTTCCGTGATATTCGAGTGCAAACCCGGGCTATTTTCTGCAGAACTTTCACTGTAGAAATTCGCAGTTGAGGATGGAAAGACAATTGAATATGCTGTCTCTGCTCCAAATATATATACTTATTCTTATGCCGGGAAGAATTCACGCGCAGGGAGAGGCGCCAGCTCACCTTTTTTGTGAAAAACCCCTCAACATTTCTATATTCACTTCGTAGCGCTTTCCAACCGTCCGATCGTGATCGCACGGTAGAGATCGGGCCAGTAAACAGCCATCGGATCATGGCTCTGTCATGGATGGCCCAGATTCCTCCGCCCCGCCAGCACCCACTGCCCCACCCCCACCCCCGACATGCGCCGCACACCTGCCTCCTTCGCTTCCTCAGCGACAATAGCCCACGGCACCAGCAGCCCCCCCCGGAACCCGCCCGCTCCCCAGTACCTTCCTTCCTCCCCTCTCCCCGATCCCCTCCCCGTTCTCTCCCAAACCCTCGCGCTCCGCCCATCTCCCCTTTCTTCGACCACTCCACCACTCTACCGCACCGACTTCTCCGGCATTTCCCCCGAGCCCCGTCCCTCGGGCCCTTCCCTATCGTGCCCCGCCACCTCAGAGTTGCTGCACCGTTGGATTCGACGCACGCGCTCGACTAGGCGGCCCTACTACGCTACGCGGCCGCGCATGTCCTCGGGTTCCCCTCGCTAGTGCTGCCGCTAACCCTCGCGTAGTTCAGTCACAGCCACTCCAGCCCCACCTGCTGCCTCCAGGCCTCCGCCCCCGGTGGTGAGGCTAGGTGCTGTATTCTATGGAAGAAACCGGCTGACCCCATCCTCCAGTTAGCCCACGCCGTTGAGCGCAAGTTCCAGGTCGATTTCTTCTGCTCTCCTCGATTCGAGTTGCAACATTACCCTGCTAATGTTCCATTGGCTAATATTTCTAGGTCGATTTCCTCCGCTCTCCTCGATTCGATTTGTAGCCTTACCCTGTTGATGTCCCATTGGTGCTGCGGCTATGGTTCCATCGGCCCGTTGGTCTGCGGGGAACCACCGGCGAAAATCCATGTGGTTCACTTCTTCGTCGCGAGCTCGATGATTTGGCCGGTTAGTATTGTGCCTAGCTACGACAGCCCTGCTGATCCACACGCCAAAAGTGGCCTCATTGTTGGGTTTGATCGACGTATACTTCGATCCGGGTGATATCTTTTACTTTATTTGTTCAACAACTTTTATTTCCTCTCAATTTTTGAGCAGCGCTTCAATGTTTTCCCTTCTAATACAAGTTGCACAAATCTTGAAGCAAGCGAAGGGGTAAGTAATCTCCATCTACCCTTTATTCATGCTTTAATATTTGTGCAACAGTAAAAAAGAAAAGCATTGAAGCACCTCTCTTTTTGCAAACCAATGGTGCTGCTTGACCTCCAGGTCTTCCCTACCTCCACGACGGCACCTTCTCTAACATGCTTCTTGCTGTGCCCGGTGTCTTCCACTCTCCGATCTGGATGCAGGTAAGGGCATTCAAAGAGGTCTTGCTCATGACATCCAGTGGTGGTGGTACGTACCGTTGGAGCTCAATTAGATAGTTTTGAACCTATTCATATACAGCGGATTACCAGCTTCAGTAGGAAACAAGGACACTGTTGGCACAATCTGTGTTTCGCTGTTTTCTTAGCTCAATGATTCAGATAAGGAAATTCCAGCAGCCCGACAGCATAGAGCACAAGCATCAGCATAGCAGCACCGGCACCATCACCACATAGCAGCACCAGCACAACACAACACAACCACAAGCATAGCAAAGCACGAGCACAAGCACAACACAAACACCACAGCACAAGCACAAAGCAGCGCAAAGCACAAACACAAAGCAGAGCAGAACATCGCACAAGCACTTAGCTCCAAGTTACTTTGAATGAGTACATGTTAGTATGGAATTATGTTCTTAGTATGTTATGATCCTCCGCATGGTCGTCATGGCAAGAAATTTGTAATAGCCCCAGTTCGTCATGTCTTAGTAGTTTTTTTTTAATCCAACATGTCTTAGTAATTAGTAGATAAAAACAGTCGATTTATACTTATTTATAGATCACGCTTTCATACCCTACTCTACATGTAAAAACACTAATTAGTTGATTCCCACGTGGTTTATGCATATGCCATTCAACATTTCAACCTATCAATATTAACATTAAGTGCTTTCATACTCTACGCCCTGTAGTCCCAGCTACAGTTCCTTTGAACAAAGGTTGCTTCCTTGTGCCCATTGCTCCATTGGGTTGTCTTCTCCTGAATGAAGAAGGTCAAGCCGATAGAACTATTTGGTTGGCGGATGATATAGCCGCAGTTATTGCAAAAAATAGTATATGCTCGATATCAATTGTAAGGCATGTTTATTTATGATCGACATAGAATCTTTTTGGTTGGTCTTTGGAGCAACCCGCAGATTATTTGACTGTACAGTGTTTACTTCAATTGAATTTAGAATCTCCTGCAGCTCAAGGATAATTTCTGAGAGTAACCTGTTGGTACTTTCTAAGTTCTGAGATAAAACATTTAGTGTAAGTTATACCTACTTTAAGTTTGTTTACACTTGGTATCAAAATAATTGTAGCATTACCTAATTTATTCGTACTAACTTAAGCTTTTTCTTTGTTTTTTGTCGTTCAATTGATTTAGCGGACTAATGAAGGTGCACGAAGACCAAAACTGGACATTGCAATGGAATGGTGTTGTGTTCCCAATCATAGGGCCATGTGTGCATAGAGCTTATTGGTTGTTGTACCAAAAAAACCCAATGTCTTGATGTATAGTACCTTTTGTGCTTCCATTTAGATATATATGTACAAAAATTGCAGGTCATTAAATACATATGTAGCTTTATATTACTATGCTTATAGTAGTTTTCTAAGATAGTTCAAATTTGAGATAAATCATGAAAGTTACCAAGTTAGTTTTCCTCTTATATGCCTAGCTGTGATTAGGCGATCCAATATGTCTATTGTAGGGGCAGTTACACTATGGACATCCCCAATTATTCCTACTTGTCTCACAGGTTTTTCATTTTGATTTGATTCAGCGATGCCTTGCCCTCTATGAAATACTATTTTTTGAATTTTACTAGCTTTTTTTTCTGTTATGATGTTTCTCTATCATGGCCTCCTCACAGGTTCCCTTAGATTGGATGGCCCATACCCTCATTTTCTTAATAGAAAGTCATTTCAGGTAATTGTATTTGTGACAATAATTGTAGCCTTTTGTTTCTTTGGTTAAAAAGGTTTGATGAGGTCTGAAAATTATCGGATGTAATTTTTTTACCAATTTCAGTCATATTAGCTCACAAAAATTGTGTCATTTGAAGTTGAACTAATGTTGTAGGAGACATTATCAGCCCAACGATGCTGTGATTTTGATTTGGTATTGTGTGTATACTTCAGTTATCACTTTGCTTACATGTTTTGGTACTAAATTCTCCCATATAAGAACCTGAGAGCACAAGAATACATTGAAAGGATCTTTTAATACATGCTTCGCATTTAAATCGCATTCAATGTCTGAAATGTCTTTTTTTACGTTATTGCAGGCCAGCTTAAGGGGCCACTCTCCCTTTGATCTGGTTCTTCTCCTTGGTTTCCCTAACAAGGATGTATGATTCCCTCTTCTTTTTAGTTGGCATAGATGTAGTATTTAGGGTATTTTGATAACAATCATAAATATTTTGATTTGATAAAAAAAATGCAGTATCTGATAGCTTCATGTTTATCTGCTATTCAAGACTATGTCATTGTGCCAAAACTTCAATGTCATACGATAACCTAAAGCATATTGGATCAAATGGGAATGTTGTAAATTGTCCTTTAATATTGAAGAGTCGAAGCATTTTTTTCATGGCTTCTGAATATGTTGAGGGACAGGGAGATGATAAACGAACAAGATGGATAGCTCATGGCTCCATACGAAATGTTTCTGTCTCCTAAATTTAATGAGTCATCTCATATTTCACATATACATGTGTAAAAGATATCCTAAATTTACTAAGCCATCCCATTTTCCCTACTGATTGAATATAACGTTTAGATGCTTTCCAATTTTGTTTCTTAGAAAATAGAGGGGGTTACATGCAGCGTCATCGCGCAATGCTTAGCTTCCTTTCTTTTCTGGTTTAGCCTAGGAGTATTATAAGACGGCTTTTAGCATACATGCTAATACTTTGTTGGTTAAAATCCATTATTTGCATAGAAATGTTGGACATCTAAAGTGTTATGGTAATAGCGAGCTTTGGCATTGTTATTTCTTCCTTTTCTTTTTGCGGTTGCAAACTTCATTGTGAAAAATCTCTTGAATACGGCCACATGTGCAGACCACCTACATGCCTTGGGTCTCCAGAAAAGAAAAGAGAAAAGAAGTCTTGGCCATGAAAGGACCTAATTAGCTGTTTCTTGGCAGTGTGTGTTATGTTGCAAAATTTTTTCGAATTCTCGAGAACAGTTTATTAATGAGCATTACCACTTGTTTTATGATGAAACCATTATGGTCATGTCGAAAAGGAATGCTTCTTTCTGCTGGATTTTCTTTGTCTGCACAATTTTCTTCTCAAGCTTTACGCGTAACTTTTTATAGTAGTACATTTTGATATTGTCGAAATTACTATTTGATTACCTTGAATCCAGCAAACAGCTAGCTGATATTATTGTTGCCCTGGTATTGTTATTATGTGCTAATTCTCCTTGCTAGTTTGTTACATGTAGGTTGGGCAGAATTTTGGCATGGGGGTATTGCTGACAGGTTATGACTATATAGAATGCGCTAGGTCTCATTATCAAGTCTATTCCAGCCAAATATTATAGCACTTCATTCAAATTTGGGAGCATGCATCCGACCAGGTACATTGTTTCTGCTGTTACATTTCAGTTCTTATGTGTAGTATTTTTGCAAAAAAAGACCCCGTGGTTCCGCAAATTCAGCCTAGGTAAAATTCCAAAATCGCAAACAGGTCCTTCCACGGTATTTTTTTTGGAAAAAAAAACCTGTGGTTCCGCAAATTCATCACGGGTCCTCCACAGGTTCTTTTGCAAAAAAAGACCCTAGGGTTCCGCAAATTCACCGCATAGGTCCTTTTGCAAAAAAGACTCCAGGGTTCTACAAATTCGCCGACGGCTCCTAGCTAGCCCACAGATTTAGCACGGGTCCTCCACCGGTTCTTTTGTAGAAAAGACCCTAGAGTTCCGCAAATTCACCCACGGCTCCTAGCTAACCCATTTTTTAAAAAAAACCCAAGAAAACCATAAATACGTTTAAGTCCTCTTGCCATTTTTGCAAAAATGACCCCGGCCCAAAATTTGCACGGCGCGGCGTAGCACGCTGCACTACCTAATTCAGTTAAAGGGCAATAGGAAGCCTGTACTTTGCAGTAGTCCTTATTTCAGCTCATCGGTAATGTAAATGATCCTAAATTCAAATTTCTAGCTAGAAGTGAGATTGTTAACCACTTACAGAAGAGGGTGGCACGTCGGGCACTGCCCTAGGCGGAGAGCCAACCGGATACCATTCGTGGTCTCCTACGAGTCGAACCTTGCACTGCAGCTCGTAGTTCCGTGTCCCCTCGAAGCTCTTCTCTTTGTACGCATGACAGACCAGTACTGTTCTCATGAGTAGAACAACAAGCGAATACAGAATTAAGAAGTGTGTCTCCATCAGTCAGCATGCGAAACAGATAATAAACAAACAGCTGCGAAGGGTCAAACTTTGAAGGTTTATCGCACGATTTGTCACTTGAGAATAATTTGTACTTCTACAGATACATATGGCAAAGGCTATACAATGGTTCCTAGACCAGTCAAAAACAAAACTGCATCGAAGAGTTGCTGGGAATGCAGCCAAATTTACAAGAGAAGCCAATGGGCCTATTCCTCATTAAGATTATGATGTAAAACTTGAAAATTTTGAAATCTAATATGAGAACTACCATCAGGGCTGGGGCTCACAAACATATACCAAACAATACTCCAATAATCATTTGTCAGGTTAATACCATCAACATGACAAACCCTCATTGTTGGATAAAGGTGTGTGCAAGCCTCACTATCATGATTTGCAAAGTGTGCAATTGTTGTTTTCTGATTAGTTTTATGTGGGCTACTGACATGATATGTTGCACTTGCACCCCATAGGAGTCATGGAGTGGCGATGGAGAGCCACTAAACAAACAGCCGTGTGGTATTCAATTGGGGAGAATTGCCAGCCGGCTCAAGGAGTCAAGGACTCGTGCAGTATTTCCATCAGATTATTTGTGCGCCCCGCGAACCAAATAAAAATGTCAGTAACCCAAATGCAATAATAGTATATTTCCAAAGAAGCCCAAAATGTAGATTTTGTGGTAACTGGTGAGTACAGAGACCAGGAAATACAATACCAGGTTAGCACTTTCAGATCCATCGATTTGTTAGAGATGAAGTTGGACTAATATTTGCTTCCAGTCCTCAATTTCCCTGCCTGATGCTCAAAAAAGAAGCATAGAAATGTGTCATGCCAAATATTCTGAAAGACCATTATCAATGCTGGTAGAAATTTTTTCGACTAATAAGCATAATCAGATACTCAAGTTTGCCAGGCTTACTTCATTTACTTCCTTCAATGCTAATACGATGTGCACCACAAAAAGACAATATCCTATAAAGTACCAATCGCTTGGATTTACAACTGTTAACTGATTATAAGGTAGTTGGCTCCAATACATGACAAATGACTGAGCTATATCAAAAGGACAAAGTAATTCCTACATTGTATCATAGACGAACCACATGACCACATCCAAATATCCAATACTAGAGGAGGGTAAAATATGACCTAGCAGAAGTAAGGACCACCACCAATTTCTCATTTCTACAACAATCCAACTTACCTTTGTATTGCTTTATTTGTTGGGTATAAGCAGGTGCTGACAAGCTATGCAGTGCATTACAAGAACATATCATATCTTTCAGGAAGATGGCAGGCTTTGAGAGGCTTCTGAACAAGTGAATCCTCTTACATCAGGAACATAACCTTTTTCCATCATCCCATCCTTGATTGTTTCATATGTGATCCCATTTGGAACGAGACCTTTCTCCAGCATCTCATTCAGGAGCTCATTAGCCTCCTCCATCTTCCCCATCCTGCAGAAGTACTTGATCAACACATTGTATGTGACCACATTCGCTCGTTTCCGACCTTTCTCCATCCTAGTTCTAATTTCATGGGCAGACTTAATGTTCCCCTTCTCACAATACCCATTTATTATGGTGTTGTAGGTCAGATGGTTTGGCTCCAAGCCAACCATCAACATCTCATCCAAGAGCTTTACTGCTTTCCGTACCTCCCCTTCGCAGCATAGGGCACCAATAAGTACATTGTAAGTGACAACATCTGCTCTAACACCTTTCTCCCTCATCTCACCTAGAAGGCCAGAAGCACTCCTCCAATCCCCATTACGGCTAAACCCTGTTATCAAGGAATTGTACGTTTTGACATTTGGGCTAATCCCCTTCCCTGCCATCGCCTCCTTCACTGCCATCGCATCCTCGATCTTTCCAACTAGGCGATACCCATTGATCAAGATAGTGTAAGTAACCACATCAGGTTCCACACTCCGCGCCATACCATCAATCCAACTCTCAGCATCCGCCATCATGCCCTTCTTGCAAAACCCATTCAGGACACTGTTCAGGGTGGCCACATTGGGTGCCAATCCCGAATCCTCCATTTCCTCCACCAGCTTCAATCCTTCCTCTACCTCCCCTTCACTGCAGATACCCGAAACAAGTGAATTGTACGTCACCACGCTTGCGGCAATCCCCTGCTGCTTCATCTCCTCAAAGACTCTAACCGCAGCAGCAGTGTTCGAGTTCTTGCAATACCCATTAACCAACATGTTAAATGTAACCGCGTCTGGAGAGATCCCAGCTTCGACCATCTCCTTCAAGAGCATATCGACGTAATACATCTTCCCAGCTCGACCCCTCTTGCAGTGCCCGTCGATGAGAGTATTGTAAGTGACCACCGAAGGAGCCAAGCCCCACGCCCTGATGTCCTTGGCGACATCCCCAGCCTTGCGGAGTTGCCCGGCCTTGCAGAGCCCGGAGATGACGGTGTTGAAAGTGAAAAGGTCCGGCGACACGCGCCGCCGTAGCGCCGTCCTGAAAGCCCTCTCGGCGAGGTCGATTCGCTCGGCACCGATGAGGGCGGCGAGCAAGGCGTTCACGGAGAAGGCGGATGGGCGGTGGCGGGGGTAGTCATCGCCGGCGAGGAGAAAGGCGTCGTACGCCGCTAGGGGCTGAGAGGTTCTGACGAGAGCGAGGACGAACATGTCGGCGATGAGCGGGGCTGCCGGGGAGGAGGAGGGAAGGGAGCGGAGGATGGATACGGGGGAATGGAGGCGCGCGGCGGCGATGGAGTGGAGCTCGGAGCGGAGGAGTGGGTGGAGCCCGTGAGAAGCGAGGCGGGCGAGGAGAAGCGCGTGGAGCGGGAGCGGGAGCGGCGCGCGGAAGTGGGCGCGCGACCAGCGCGTGAGGGAGACGAGGTGGGGGAGGGGAGGGAGCGGCGTGGTGCAGAGGAGGAGGTGGAGGACGCGGTGCGCGGCCGTTGCGGTGGCCGCGCCCGTGAGCGCCTGCACGCGGGCGAAGCGGCCGGCCGCGAGGTGAGCTAGCAGCGTGGGCAGCGGCATGGGGAATTTTGGGGTTTTTGGACGGGTTTTGGGGTGGATTTTGCTCAATTCCACGGCCTCCCCACGGTGGGGAGGCGGAGACCAGTCGGCATGTAGAGAGGCGTGGGGTGGGGTGCGTTGCGTGTGCGTCCTGCCCTGCGTCGTCGTGCGGCTAGTTTAGAAATGGAGTTGATGGCCTGATGGGGGGAAACCCAGGTTCGCACGCGCACAACACGAAACGGGAGCGCTCGGCGCCGCCCGTCCGCAAACGGAAGCGCCCGCCGGCGACGACGAACCGAAGCTTAGTGCAGGTGAGGTTTCAAAAAAAGTTTCAGACCACGTCTCGATGCGGCTGAAATTCGAAACTTCGGCGAGATTCCAGAATATTAAAAACCAAATTTAAGATCCGGTATGGGAGCATTTGTCTGATTGAGCTACAAGATGGGCAAGATGTCGCGGTGAAGAGCCTGGTCAGTTTAGGCAAGCTAACATTCAGAGAAGTGAAGAATGAGATGAAGGTATTGGCAAAAATCCAGCATAAGAACATTGCCAAGATGCTGGGTTACTTAATGCTAAGTTACATTCAGATGAAGCTATGGACTTATAACACATACTTCTACAAAATGTTAAGTTACATAACATATACATACATACATATATTACAAACTTTTCACATATATTCCTCATAAAAGGCATTACAATTCGTCACAAAAAAAATAAAACTAAATCCAATCCTACAAACATGAAAACTAGTTTAATTTATGATCATCCTGATAAAAAAAAACCCCGAAATCTCGCAAAATTACTGTAGCAATTAGAAAATTTTCGAATTTTCTTTATCCCGCCAAGATTTAGAATCTCAGGCCAACCAAAAGCTGAAATTTCGGCCGAGATTTCTGAAATCTCAACGAAATTTGTAACCATGAGTGCAGGCAAGTAAATTTTGATCTGAACCTAGGTTCATACGAACCAACGTTACTTGTAAAGCTTAACTAACACTGGAGTACCAACCGAGGCCGCCTTCCATCCCAGAAGTAACACTACGAGTGCTCACGTACATAAAGGCCAGTTATGTGCATCAATACAGAGATCTCATTTACATCATTACATGTCAGAACTTGAGTGAGCAACAGAAGACTGGACAGAGATGACCATCGGATGATCACAGTAGCGTGCTGAATGCTGAAGTTGTGAAGCAGGCGCGAGCTGAACATACAGAACTCGGTACAAACGAGTGAAAAAGGGCATCAAATAGCTGCCACGCGTAGGGGCAAGAATGGTACCATCTGGGAAAGGATTGCCGCATTTTCTTCAGGTTCTTACATCTCTCAGACAGTCTTGAAGATAGAAAACTAATGACTTTTGCAGCATTACGCTCATACTAGTTTGGCTTATGCTCCAATAGTGGAACCATCACCGTGACTGATCGTACTGCACCGCCAGTGTATTCTGCAAGTAAAGGTCAAAATAGTGAGGCCAAGCATACTTAGCACTTAGCAGAACGCCATAATGAACGCCTAACTCTGATTGCTCCTATCATTAAGGATGCATTGTAACTTGAGTATTTTTAACTACTGGCCACCATTATGCTTCGAAACCATCATATAAATGAGCACACTCTAGGTTCTGAAAACCCAAGAAATCTACCTAAAATAAGACAAAGACAAGCCCACTGAAACACCAGATAGCCTGGCAACCCAGTACTTGATATAAGACAAGGGAACATCAGTTTAATAGAAGCCTAGCACAACATCTTGAACATGACAGTTATCTATAGTAAAGTATTTTCCAAGCTAAGAATTTGATCAAAGGACAACTATCATACTGAGCTTCTCAATTTGCCAACAAGAAAACCAAATATCCGTGCTTCAAACACCTGGGCCAGAAAACCAACACTCCAACAGGAGTGCTATAAATATGTGAAGATGATCATACTACAAAGTTTTCAGAAGCAGCCTTTTCTACAGGTGAACAAAACTACTTGAGTAAGTGATTGTAGGCTCATTTAGACTAATTGTAAGCTGGCACACTTTCTACTATCTCAGTTACCTCAACCCAAATTTCTCTAATGAAAATTCTGCAAAAGCACAGGCTAAAGGAGTAGCAATATCAGACTTTAAAAGTCACAAATTACACTAAACCAAATCGTGCAAGTGGTTGACATGCCAGAGTACAAGAGAAATGCAGGTGGATGTTAATGATTTCATGACCAAATTAAATAGAAACAGAGAAGAGCAGTTTTATTCTTCTTGTCTTTCTTTTCAGGGAAGGCTAAACAAAAGGAAAATTACAAACTTCGAGAATTCACTTCGAGATGCTTGAGCATATTTTTAACTACCAAACCAGTTACCAAAATCATAATAGACCATGTGGAGATTTAATTTATATTCTTCTCAAAGAAAAATCAGAGAGGCAGAAAGGGAGTTGATATAATTCACAATAGAACATACACGGGCAAATACAGATGTTTAAACGTGGTTCCTCAGAAGTTGTAAACTAAATTTTACTAAAGTAGTAACTGCTTTATTAATTTATATTCTCATGGTTTAATACTTATTTTTGTCCCTCTTATGAATTAACACACTTGACATCAACCAATTATTCGAACTACTGTCTTCTGCCATAATTAAGTACATGCTATAAAATGCTGGAAGACTGAAAGTTAATATTAGTCAAATTCACATCAACCTCTGATCAACTTCAGTATCATCAAATAAAAGAAATCCAATGTAATACACATTATACATTAATACATGATCACAGAGTACCTTTGTCGATTTCATTTGCTTGAGTTTCACCTTCACATCAACTCCGTTCTCAATTATTGCACGCAACACAATCTCAATCTTCCCTTCAATCCTATCCCCTTTCCTTGGTGTATACACTGCATTGTGAATATCATCCTCTATTGCACGCTTCGCAAGCACTTCCCCAACCGCTGCACATGCCTTCATACCCTTCCTCGAACCCACATCAAACTTCATGTCCTTTGATATGGAGTGTGTGACCACCACCACCCTGCTGGTAACTCGGTGGACGAAGCAAGCACGCACCGACCCCTTTGTGACATGAATATCTAGACAGAAAGGGTGGTGATAAGGATCAGTCATCTGGTTAAACGTCGGCACTCGCTCCCGCTTTGCCTCAACCATGTCATCCTCACGCAAAGTCCACTTTGCCTTCAGCTTTGGAACCTTCAAAGAAGCTGATTTCCCAGGTTCCACCTTCTTGAATTCTGTTGGATCCTTGGCATTAGCTTTATCTCTCTTCCGTCTGCGGCGCAAGAGCACGTTGCTCTCCTCAAACTCCCTAGACCCTCTGTCAAGCTTGTAGAACAGCTTCTTGCGGTGCCTCATGTCCTCGATCTCGTCATTGGAATCATGCACCTCTTCATCCTCTTGTTCTTGGAAGCCATCAGGGCACTCATCGACTGGTGCGGGGTTTGAGGAGACGCCAAAGGAAGTGGGCCAGAGGTCGGAGTCCACTACGTCAATGCGAAAACCAGCGCCAAGGGGGTTGGCATTGGAGCAAGGTAAGGATTGGGGCAGATGGATTTGCCTAGTGGAGCGGCAGGATGGCGCAGCAGGCGTTTTGAATGGGAGGATGGAGAGGGCACGGCAGAGAACGATGAGGCCAGAGAGCTGCTGAGGCGACTGAGACGAGCACCGCCGCGCTTGGAGCAGCAGCTGCCGAAGTGACATTTCTTCAAACACGCTACGAGCAAGCTGGCTGTGTCAAAAAGAAAACATCACCTTCCCCCGACGAGGACACGGCGTAGGTCGGGGGCACGGCATCAGCGGATCCACCGGAGAGAGGGCTCAAGGAGGCGGCAAAGACAGGCGAGGAGGCTGCGTTGGGCGGGGGCGCAGCGTCGTTGGATCCGTCGGACAGAGGGCCAGAGGAGGTGGAGAACAAGGAGGAGGCGGCGAAAACCGGTGAGGAGGTGGCGGAGACCGGCAACGAGGCGGCGCGCGCCGGCGTGGGTCGGCCGCGGCTCTCAGGCAACCCTAGCGCTGCCGCTCGTGTGTGCGTGGTTGGGGAACGGGAGAGAGGTGAGTTTCGTTTTTCATACACGTTAACGTTACAAGGCGGGTAATTTTTAGCTAATTCCGTATAAAGTTGGAACTAGTCATATCCAAACCGGCGGCCGGCACGGCCTAGCCTGTTTTACCGGGCGGCACGGCACGTTTAGATCCGGCTAATAAATGAGTTATGTCATGTCGGCCCATATGCTGATTCATCGGTCCAACCACGGTCTTGTGACCTCACGAGCCGTGTCGTGCCAGCACGTGGCCTCGCGGGCCGAAGAGTCGAAACGGACCGAGGTTGGCTCATTCAATGTTACAAATCTCGTTTCTGAATGACATCTTGGAGGTGACCGAAATTCGAGATCTCGAAATTTCGGATAAATCCCGAACGAAATGCAAAAACGTAAATTCAAATCCGGTTTTTTTTCTTCTGAGAAAAACGAAATTTCGACCGGAATACCCGAAATCTCGGTGAGATTTACCGAAATTTAGGTGTATTTCCACCGACCGAAAAATGGCTCAAACGAAGACGAAAAAATTTGAGTTTTTTGTGGAGAGTTCTGCACATTACTGATGTTTCCATAAAAATGTTAGGTGATTATGAAGCCTGTGGAATTTTTAAAAACTCGAATGTTGATATTGTCCTGATAAAACGCTGACTGACATGTTTGAACCGAATGAAAAATAGAACAAAATAGAACATTGGTACTGTCCTGATAGAAATTCAAAAATTCTCAGTTTGTACTCATGCCGGCGTCCCCTGCAAGCCTGAAACCAAACAACCCCCTGGCAACCCCTCCCTATTAAAGCATCCACGCATGCTGTGATGGCTTCATCACACAACGAAATCACAGGAGTAGAATACTTAAAATAAAGTGGTATCAAGGATTGCCTGTGAGCTAACAATGTCTGGCCTTGGACTCAGCAACGTCAGCAGGGGTGGCAATGGCAAAAACCATAGCTCCTGCAGGGGCAAGGCCATGCTGCTCGCCCTGGGCAAGGGTCTCCCTGAACAAGTTCTACCCCAGGAGAAGCTTGTCGAGACCTACCTTCAGGACACCAGCTGTGATGATCCCGCCACCAGGGTAAAGCTCGAACGTCTTTGTGTTTTCTTCCTTCATGTCATTTGCTATTTTACATACTAAATTTTTAGGTTGAGAATTTTGAGTTGACGGCATAATTAGTTAGCTCTCCTAAAAAAGATCCCTGGACATTGTCACAAGATTGCCATTTGTTTGTGGCATCTCAGTGTATAAAATCTAGCCTAGGAGGAAAATGGAACTAGTACAATGAGAAAGACAACAAATTTCTATTTAGTGAACAAAATACGCAAATGATCAGTAATACTAAATTTCAGTTGCACTTTTGCTTAAGAAAATCAGTACGACACCAATTTAATTACCTAGCTTATTTTTGTGTATCATAGGTTGAAAATGAAATTAGTACAATGAGAAAGACATCAAAGTTCCATTTAGCAAACAGCATGGCAACAATAAGTATTATATTACTACACTTCAGTTGTACTTTTGCTCTAAGAAAATCACTATGACATCAATTTAGTCATCATTTTTCCTGTTTCTGGTGAGCAGCTGAGAATTATAGTAGAGAATCACAATGTAGTGATTTGCATAACTCCCTCTAATGTAGGGGGTAATCATTCCCCTATGATTTGAGTTTTACAGGCAAGACCACCACAGTGAAGACAAGATACACTGTCATGTCAAAAGCCTCAAAGGAGATCCTGGATGAGCACTCAGAGGTTCAGAGCTAAACACAGAGGGCGCTCCAAGGTTGACACCACGTCTTGACATCTGCAACGCTGCAGTGCTTGAACTTGGTGGCTGGTGCTGCTGCAGCTCGTGCTGCCCTTGATGAATGGGGTCATCCGGAAGCTGGTTTTACCCACCTTTGTCTATATCTCATCCAGTGAGCTTCGCCCAGTGATCCAAATTTCGGCGAAATTTCACCTAAATTTCCGATTTCAGGCCCCCTAGACCTAAACTATCGGCCGGGGGAAAAAAATAACAATGCTACAGTAATTTGATTTTTTTTTTCCGGCAACGTTTCGATCAAATTGGGCGAAATTTCATGAAAAAATTCTGGATTTTGGTTTTTTATGGCTGGATTTGACTTCGATTACATCAATAACCTATAAGAAAGTGATCTTTAATGATAATTTGTTCAAAAACTTATTTTTGAGACATTTTAAAATTTTGGCAAAAACACTGTTAGAAATTTATAAAATTGAATATGCTTTGTAATGCTATGCAAAATTTATGGTACTATCTTAAGAAGTCTAGGATCAAACAGAAAATTTTATAAAATATTTCAACTTCATTTGTTATCTTTTAAAAAAAAACAGAATTAGCATAAACGAGGTAGTAACAGTGTCAGGATTTTATATCTTTTTTCATGTTTGATCATCATTTGAAAATTTTATGGTAACATTAGTGATGCATCAAGACTATCAATAAAAATTTTCAAAATTTTCTAGAATGGTTTGAATTATTTTTCATTCGGTTGAAATTTGTCGGTCAGCCTTCAGTTGCACTGTCCAAATTTTTAAAAATTCATGAAGCTTGATCATCATCTGAAAATTTTATGAGAACATTAATTATGTATCATAACCATTCAAAATTTTTTTAAAAGTTTCTAACGTGGTTTTTACCATTTTTCATTCGGATCAAACTTATCGGTTTGTGTTTTATCAGGACAGTAACAATGTTTGAATTTTTAAAAATTCCTCAGATGTGATAATCTTCTGAAATTTTTATGAGAACATCATTGATGTGTCAGGAACCTCCAAAAAATTCAAAATTTGTCGACATCGGTTGAACTATTTTCCGTTCAGTTGAAATTCGTCAAAATTTTGGGATATTTCGGCAAAATTTCGTTTTTTCGGTAGAAAACAAACCGGAATTGAATTTTTGTTTTTGAATTTCGAACGAGATTTGTCCGAAATACCCGAATTTCGCCGAAATTTCGGAATCCGATCCCGGGCGATATTTTATCCGAAAATGAAATTTGAATCCTTGGCTTCGCCTCCCAGGTGGTGATCTTTACCTGGCAGCTCGTCTTGACTTCCGTCCAAACATCATGCGCAGTTCCCTTCTCTTCCTTGGCTGCTCTACAAGTGCTGCTGCCCTCCGCACCGCCAAGGACATTGCTGAGAACAACCCAGGGAGCCGTGTCCTTGTAATAGCTGCGGAGACAACCATGCTAGGCTTCCGACCACCAAGTCCTGAACGTCCTTATGACCTTGTTGGTGTTGCCCTGTTTGGTGATGGTGCATCAGCTGCAATTGTTGGAGCAGGCCCCGTCACTGCAGAGGAGAACCCCTTCTTGAAGCTTGAGTTCTCAACACAGGAGTTCCTACCAGGGACCGAGAAGGTAATTGATGGCAAGATCTCAGAGGAAGGGATTAATTTCAAACTGGGGCGTGATTTGCCGGAAAAGATTGAAAGCCGCATATAAGGATTTTGCAGGACACTCATGGATCGGGTTGGGATAAAGGAGTTCAATGATGTATTTTCGGCTATGCAACCTGGTGGACCAGTGATATTAAACAGGCTAGACTTTTGCCTTGAAATTCAGCCAGAGAAACTCAAAATTAGTAGAAAGGCCTTGATGAACTATGGGAATGTGAGCAGCAACACGGTCTTGTATGTGTTGGAGTATTTGAGGGATGACTTGAAGAAAGGGGCGATAAGGGAAGAGTTGGGGTTGATCTTGGCTTTTGGCCCAGGCATCATATTTGAAGGAATGCTAGTTCGAGGCCTTAACAAAAAATAAAAGAGGACCAAGAAGACTTCTATCAGCTACATGGAAGGATCACAGACAAGCTTTACAAGGCACACATACCATTTCAAGATTAATTATATAGTCTAGACATCTCATGAGGAGCATAGATGTCTTGACGGCCTATGTGCACATAGTCACTATTTTACTGTAATCTTATGCTTCATATATCAAACAATGTCAGGTGTTCAAGTTTGTTCCCAAGATACTTGTAGAAATCAGGCACTAATACTGCAACCTTTTCCACTATATTATCTGTTAATGTACAAAATTACTCCTACGAATATTTATTTTAATCTGTACTGGTTGCAGTATTATGGACAAAATGCGTAAGCAAACTAAAACAGTCCAACTACCTTCCTCTCAAAGGAAAAGTAAGCAGAACAGCTTTATGTTGAGACTTCAACATCATAATCCTTCAACTATTCTGAAGTGCACTAAACAAACATGTTTCAGTTACAATAGTAGATCGCATCATGATCCCCTTAGCACTAAAACAAATGTTTAACATCCTTTTAAATATTACTAAAAGATAAAAACAGAAGAAGCTCTTACAGTAAAGGGATAATGAAATGGCACACTTCTTACCATTCTGCTTTATAGAGACATCCATACATTCTGATCTAACCATTGGACTTTGAAGCAACAGCCCATGACAACACAAAGACAACACTACATCCCATGCGAAAGCCTGTCTTCTTCGTCGTTATTCAAAGGCCAAAACTTGTAAATCAATCAGAAGTAACACACATGTCTCCAGCAAATCATGGATTTGAACCGGGTGCTCCCTCTTCAAGAGATAATTCACCAACGATCTTCTCCCAAGCAACTTTTGCATCCCCTTTCACAAGAAAATTCATCTTGGCAACAATATCCTTTGCCTCTGCAGACCTCCCTCCCTTCACCAACCCCTCAACCAAACCCTTAACAGCCTCAAACGATGGGGCTGCCTTCATCGCAAAGCAGCTCTTGCAAATCCACAGTGCATCATCAAGCCTTTCTTTCTCTACCAAGCTCCTAAACAACACCACATACGTTTGTGAATGTGCCGACACGCCCAAGTCACTCCTCCCCTCCCGCCTCTTCATCACCTTCATCCTCTTGAACACACGCATCGCTGCCCCGACATTCCCCTCTTTGCAGTACCCCTGAACAAGTGCATTGTAGGTAAGGTAATTCGGCGCCACCTCCTTTGACTCCATCACATCAAGCAGCTCCTCCCCCTTGAAGGTCTCACCCTTCTTGGCAAACCACTGTATCCGGCAGTTGTATGTGACGACATTTGGCTCCAGCTTGCTCGCGTTCATCTCCTTCAGCAGCTTCTCAAACCCCCCCTCATCACCCTGCGTGGAGTACCCGGCAAGGACAGTATTGTAAGATATGATGTCAGGGGCCGGGCGGTGCTTGACCATCTTGTTGGCCATTTTGTCGAGCATCTGGCGGGCAGCAGCGAGCTCAGAGTTCTTGACAAGGGCATGGAGTAGCACATTGTGGGAGGCGCGGCCAGGGACAACACCGAGGGAGGACTCGGCGGAGTGGAAAGTGGACTTGAGGTCTTCGAGGCGGCCGGCGCGGAGGAGCGCGGAGAGGAGGGCGGAGAGAGAGACATCAGAACGGGCGGCGGGCGCGGATGAGGAGAAGGCACGGAGTGCGTCATCAGGGCCTGGGAAGAGGGAGACGGCGCGGGCGAGGAGGCCAGGGGAGGACGGGGCGGAGGCGAGGAGGAGATGGAGGAGGGAGGCGGCGAGGTCGGGGCGACGGAGGCGCGCGAGGCGCGAGGCGGTGAGGGAGAAGAGGGGGCGCGACGTGTGCAGGCGCGGGAGGGCGGGGTCAGCGAGCGCGGAGGAGACGAGCGAGTGGATGCGGGCCGGGTCGATCTCGCCGCGGACGGCGAGCTGGAGGTCGAGGAAGGAGGTGCGGGTAGAGGCAGGTGACGTGGGGGTGGGGGCGGGGGTCGGCGAGGGTTCGACGTCGGGGAGCGCGGAGAAGCGGCGTTGGAGGTGGGCAGAGATGGCGGAGGGGTGCGGGTGCCGGCGGCGTTGGCGGAGGTGGAGGAGAGCCATGGTGGGGGAGTGCAGGGTTTGGGAGGGTTTCGTTTGGGGGCCCATTCCTTTCTTTTCGGTGTGTGGTTGCAGAGACGGACTAACGGGCGGCACAGCGGTTCGGCTCGTTAAACGGGCGGTACACCCTATTTAGGCACGATCCGTTTCAATCCCGTTATTAAACGGGTCATGCCGTGTCTGCTCAGGCACGATTTGTTAGCCTCACGAGCCGTATCGTGCCGGTCCGGTCTTTTGTGGGTTTAACGGGCTGGGTCGTCCTAGTAGCCCGTTAGCGTAAAAAAATTCAAAAAAACAGAAAAATAAGAAAAGTATGAGAAAAAATAGGAAAAATTTAGAATAATTAGAAAAACTCGAAGTATGTAGAATTTTTCAGATTTTTTTCGAATTTTTTAATCCTCCGACGACTATAAAACAGATATTTTTCAAACTAAACGGGCTAAACGGGCCGTGTCTCCTAAACGTCTTTACCGCTCGAACGCGGCCGGTAGTCTTGATCAAGCACCGGACGGGCTCGTGGGCGTCTTGAAGACGAACGCTTCTGGTGAGCCGTGTCGTGCTCGGGCCGGGCCAAAAGTGTCGTGCCTTGAGCCGGCCCGTTTGGCCATCTCTATGTGGTTGTGTCGGACTGTATCTGGGGGACCCAGTCCGAAATTTTGCTGATTTTTTTACTGAGATTCTCGAGATTTTAGCCGGAATTATCGAAATATTGGAAAATTCAACTAAATGAAAATAAATTAAACTATGTTAAAAAAACTTTAAACTTTTTTTGGATAGTCCCGACGTATCATTAATGTTCCCATAAAATTTTCAAATAATGGTCAAGCCTGAAGAATTTTAAAAAATTCTGACTGTACTACTGTTCTGATAAAAGCCTCACTCGCAAATTTTTAACCGAATAAAAAATGACTTAAACCATATTAGGAATTTTTGCGGATAGTCCTAATGCATCAGTAATGTTTTCATAAAATTTTAAATGATGTTTAAGCCTGAGAAATTTTTTAAAATTCTGACAGTGCTACTGTCCTGATAAAAGTTTTACCGGTAAATTTCAACCGAATAAAAAATGGTTCAAACCACATTAAAAAATTTTTAATTTTTTTGTGGATGGTCCTCATGTATTATTAATATTCATAAAATTTTTAGATGATGATCAAACTTGAGAAATTTTCAAAAATTTTGACAATTCTACTGTCCTAATAAAAGCCTGACTGAGTATATATATTGCTTCCACAGATTTGATTGAGAAACAAAAAAGATTTAGAATTTTTTAAACTTTTATAGAAGGGTGCTGAGGTAATTCTTAAGCTCTTCTAAAATTTTTGAATCATTATCACACTCAAGTGAACTTATAAAATTCTAACACTATTATTGTCTCATTTATATTCCTTCCGTTTTTATTTTTCAAGCATAACAAATGAAGTTCAATTATTTTGAATTTTTTTGTATGATCTTAGACCGCTAAATATGGCCCCTAATTTATTTGGTTCAATTGATAAAATACCCTATTTGTCTCATTGACATGTGACCCCAGAACACACATGTCAATGAGACATCATGGGGCATTTTATCATGGCACATGTAAGTAAGGGTATTTTATCAATTGATCCAAATATGGCACCATAAATTTTTTAGAGCATGATCAAACTTGTACTTTTCTATAAAAATCTGAAAGTGTTTCTATTATTTTTATAAAACGCCTCGAAAAATCGGTTTTTCCAAAAATAATTCATGGAAGATGACATTCTTAAGAGGTATTGACCCAAATTTGGTTCAAAAAAGTAAAATCCGGTCAAAATTACTGAGATTTTAGGAAAATTACTGTAGCAATTTGAATTTTTTTCAATTTTTTATTTGGTCGGGATTTGGAATCTCGTCTCCGGCCAAAATTTCACCGGAATTTTGAACCTTGACTACAGGGAGGCCCTCAGAGCATGTACAATAGTAGAAACGACTGTTGTTTATATGGCAAAGGATATAGATAGCTAACATCATATCATTATGCATAAAATTTAATGCCATTTTGTTACAAAAGAAGTGTAAGGAGCAGGGTTCACAATACTATTTTTGCTTTGAAAATCGTAGTCTGCTCAGCATCGGTTTTTCGTGAAAATCGAGCGAAATTCGACTAAAACCGATCAGTTTGCGAAAGTCAACCAGCCGGTCAAACCAAGCTAAAAAATCTGAAAGCCAATCAGTAAACTCGAAAACCGATCAGTTTGATTTGAAAACCACTAACTGAACAAAAAATGGTGAAAAAGGCAAGAAAAATTGGGAAAAGTGCGAAAGAAATTGTGGAAAGATTATAAAAAGCCAAGGGAGGCCCAAAGAACCAGGAAAAATGTAAGAAATGTATAAACAAATATGGAAAATTATGATAAACTTCTGGCATGACCTTTCGTGCATTTTAAGACAATGTGAAGATGTAAAGTACATATTTTGCAATAATAGCACAACTATGGAAGAATGTGAAAAATTTCGGCATAACATTTGCTATATTTTAGACAATCGCAAATTGCAAAGTAGGCATTTAGCAATAATATATCAACAAATTACGTTTCATTTCAATACCATTCACAACTCAATCCAACAAATCCACACTTCAATAACAATCATTTCAATACCATGGCATATGACATTTCAAATCAATATTTCTCACCGATTATGAATGTTCATACCTGGCACAGCTTCGTCGTCCTTCCATTGTCGCATATGTGCCGTTTTGGATCTACATGAATGTTATGTTAGTAAAAAATCGAGTTGCAAACTTGCAATGAAATGAAACATACAAACAAAACATTACCTTTGGCGCTACGGGTAGTATTGCTGGGTGTACACTTGGTTGGCCATATTGTACTCCTCAGTGGACATCATCACCAATCCTCGTGTAGCTAGCAACTCTGCCTTGTATTCGTGCCAGCTTTGTCCTGTCCATGGGCTAGTCGTTTCCCACTGTTGGTACAACATGGTATAAAATTTAGGGTCTTGCCACTCGTAGACTCATTGGGTGGGAGGTTACGTACAAGAATCCGGAATGGCGTAGTCGTATGGGCGATATGAGCCATAACTCTCTTGTGTCTCGGCGATGTTGTATGAGCTACCGCTATCCTGAGGTGCATCATGGCTTGCTCAATGGTCCCTCCCCCTGCAGTAGTCCTCAAAGGTGATTGTGGAGCCCCCATGGTCTTTATCCTATGTGGCATGATTGTACTGAAAGAACTCCCCTGTAAATTGTATGGGGAGCTATGCTTTTGAGTGGGAAGAGGAGGGATGGAGGGATCAGTAGGGGACTGATCGCCATTACTGTCCGTCTTAGAGCTACTATCATTGAATTCTTAGTACGGCGGGCTCTGACAGTTCGTGAGAGTGCTATCAGTTAAGTCATCACTCCCTATATATTGTTCATGCTATATGGGAAGCTTCCCCTTTCCTTTTGAGGAAGTTCTCTTTTTTGCTTACTCCCTCGTCGGCACTACTTGGTGCTTCCTCTTTCCTATGTGAGTATTACCCACTATCGTTTATGCCCATTCGGGGATGCTTGCAGCCCCAGTTATCTTTTGCAACGCATCAATGTCTACCGGGTCTATCACGATATGTGATGGGAGAGGGGTGTTACTCTCCATCTCTGTGTCCTCGTCAAGTAAGGGGTCAGTATTGGACCTCTCTTTCTCCATCCATTGTCGGATTGGATTTTCTGTGTCGCATAGTGTAAGCTCCATAAGGTGCTGAAATGGATCATCTTCGGGTACAGACTTGTCACTTTCTTATTCTCGGATTCCGAGTCGCAAGTTATAGTTCACATAGACCAACTTATGGAGCTTCTTGTATGACAGACGGTTACGAACTTTGGTGTGGATGAATGCGAACGTGCTCCGATTACGCTCATATCCCCTGAAAGAAGCGCAATGCGAAACAATGTGCTAAGCCAACTACTGGAGCATGGGTGTGTCTGAACCGAACACACCTGATGAGGGCATCCCAACCACTAATCCATCCATAACCGATGCTTACCAAGGACCAATAACTAGAGCTCGAGTCCGATAGATAAATCACTTGGTGAGTTCGTTTCTAACTGTTCCATTTGATATTGGCCAGAATGGAATGCTCGGGCTTGATCCATCAACCATCGACCAAGGTTGCTCGGGCTTGATCCATCGACCATCGACCAAGGTTGCTCGGGCATGATCCATCGACCAAGAACTCCAACTCAAGTACGACTCGGTATCAACCAAAGGACTCCGATTTGAACACAACTTTGAGTTCCACTAGGATTCAACTTCCCTAACAGCACCAACTTAAAACGGCTATAACTTTGATCCACAAGGGTGTTTGGGGCACATGAGTACTTGATTGAAAGCTTTCTTCGCCCTCTTTCCAATGGATCCGGTTTCACCTCCAAATTCCATCTGAGCTTTTGGGATCTGCAAAACAAATCATATTACTTTTCAGTCCGAGTCAAAGTGGGCCTTAGACCTTGTAATCAAGTTGTATTCGGTCTCCCTAGGTTTTGGACGACCTCCTCCTCCTCTTATCTCATAAATAGCCAGTAGCATCCTCATCTAGGGTTTGGGGTTTTGTTTGATTAGTTTAGCCAAGTGCAAACTTTGAGTCTTCAAGTTGTGCAGGACAGCCACCTTATCAAGATCTTCAATAGAACCTCACCCTGTTTTTGCCTTCATTCATATTCGCAATTTCATATTGCTTTTACTATTGTTCTTGCTTGTTCTTCGGTTGCTTGCAGGAATTGAACCTCGTGTTCAGGTTGATCGTGCCAACGACAAGATCAATAACCCTCCGGAGTTGGTTTAGCGATTGCTAAGGCGCATCGTCATCATATGTTGTAGTCTGATCGTCAAAATCAGTTCCACCAAATCAAAGTTATCGCTCTCATAGAAATATCAGGACACAATCTTACATCAACACTCCACCAGTGTTCTGCAAGTTAGTGAAGATAACATTAATTATGAGGTGGAAATATGAAAGTGGCACTATATTTAATATGGCATAAGGAAAATACTAGGGGAAGTTTTGTGATCATATGCCATCCTCTCAGCTAGTGTAGTCGAGAATGATCCAACCCTTCTTCTAAAAAGATCGGCTCGTGAAGATCTCGCGTCGCCATATCAGTATCATCAGCAAGCGCTTCAAATACATCCCGCAGATTTGGCAAGAAGGTGTTGGTCGTGCCATACAAGTAATGCGTTTAAGGGTTAAAGGCGACAGCTGCATGAAATTGAAGGAAACATGTTAGTACAAGTATTTGGGAGTACAAGATGTTTTGTGAAAAGATTTTAGAAGAATGTATTACCGGCGTTCATATAAGTATCATACGTTAGGTCGCCCATTCTAGGGTCCACAACATTCATGTGTTGAACGAAAGTAGCTGAAGAGTCATGAAATAAGCTATCATTTTCCTGTCGCATTATGTTATACCGCAGTATCACCTCGCTCAATATGGGAACCCTGTCTTGATCAGCGAAATGCAAGAAAGCGTACAACGATTCCACAGATTTGACGACCGAATGAAGGTTGTCCCACCTGTCCAAGCTCGTGAGGCACAAGTGCATGTACCTCCCTTCTGCAGTACTAACAAAGCGTGAAGATATAAATTTCTTCAAGGCAATCCATTGCAAGAACTTGTCCTTGCGACGAAGGAAACTATCTAAAAATATGTAGTTTGCTCCAAAGCAAGTAGCATTTCCCTTGACCAACTCGTCCCCAATGTGCTTCTTCATCATGGCATAAAGCTTGGAATGGTTGTATATCCATCGAGAGATTTTTCTAGCACTCTCAATGACAGAGGCGTGGTCAGAGAACTCTCCAACCTACTTTAGCATCAAATTAATCGTGTGAACCACACAAGGCTGCCAAGATGTTGCGGTGCTCCAGTGTAATGAGCCTGCATGCTTTCTTGTAGTTAGCACAATTGTTTGTGATAATTTGCGTAATATTCTGCGTACCCACCTCATTAACCACTGAGGCAATTTCCTGGGTCAACAAACGAAAATAAAAACCTCCGGTACATCATGCATACTTGATTTTAGAATAGGAGCAATAAGAGCAGGTACCTTGCGCAAGTACGACGAGTCCTGACTTTTGCCCGTCGCATCTACGGACTTGTGGAAGAACATGGTATTGTTGCAGTACCGTATGAAGTTAATAATGCTCATGCGTGTCGGCTCAGTCCAAGAATCGCACATGATGGTTACACCATACGTAGGCCATTCCAACTTGAACTTTTTCATCTTTTCCCGTATATCTGCTTCGTTGTCGTTTAAATATTTACCGTTTATGTCTCTCTTACTGGGTGACGGGACACCCTCACTTGCAAATGAAATATAGGATAACCATGTGAGTTATTATTGGAAGTATAACTCGACGAAAAATTGAAACTCACCCCATTTTTTAGTTTCTCTGATGGCCCTAACAAAGTACGGATTGTTTGCTTTCCTCCCCGCGATACCAGCCATGTGAAAAAATTTAGCCCGTGCCGAGCCAATCGTCTGCTTCGCATTCCTCCCCTTCTGTGTCTAGCTCCCAGTGCCAATCCTAGTTTGCATAGGGTCACGGGTTGTACCAAGGTGGTAATCCCCCACGATCGGTCTATCCCGTTGCGATGAAATCCGTAACATCCTTGGTAACAGACCATCGCTCCCTCTTCTAGCACCTCTAGAGGTGTCACTGCTACCACCGTGCTCATATCTGCCACCTGCCTGGCTAACATATTCTGCCTCCGCCCTTAAGGCAGCCACGACGTACTGTACTTGTTCCTCCTCATTAGCATCACCCGTGTACTCTTCATATGCACTTCTTCTTGTAAGGTCGAGGATGCCGACTAGAGGGGGGTGAATAGGCGGCTTTAAAAAAACTTTCGCTCTACTAATTTCTACAAAGCAATTCACCCCTTAATTACCCCTATGCCAAAAACTTATCAATAAAAATGCGGAAGCGATAAACTAAGGTTTTGACAATTAAAGCCTAAATCAACTAGGCTCACTATGTGCACTAACTAATTATGTCTCTAACAAAAAGCAATTCTAAAGACAAGCAATCAATCAATTTAATTCTATGAATGTAAATTGCTTGATTATAAATAAAGAGAACAAAGCAAGCACAAGAGACACAATACTTTTTACCGTGGTGATCGGAGACTTGTCGGTCTCCCCTAGTCCACGTTGAGGTTAGCCCAAACACATTGGACCGGCTCCACGAATTGAGCACCCACCTCGAATCCACTAGATGTGTTTTTCACGCTTTCGCGTAGGCTCAACCCAACCTTCACAAACTTCGCGGGGCTTCTCACAACCTTGAGAGCTCCCGCGACGACGCCCACGCCGTCTAGGAGTCGGCAACCTCCAAGAGTAACAAGCCGAATCCTCTCGCTTGAACTTCACCAAGCACAACACATGTGCTTCCGGTGATCACCAAGTGCAACACATGCACAAGGATCCTCCTCAAGTGCAACACATGCACAAGAGACTCTCAATCCTCTCCTAATTGCAACACATGCAATTAGAGGCTCACACTAGCTCAAGAAGCAAATGGGAGAAGGCAACACATGCACACAACTCCTATAAACACCCAAATGCTCCAGCACACAACAACTCTTCTGCCCTTGCCCCCAAGGCCTCCTTTTATAGCCTCCAAGCCAAAACTAGCCGTTGGGGAAATTTTGGACAAAACTGAATTCCGGTGCTACCGCCCTCATCGAACCAGTAGCACCGGCCTCGCCAACGGCTACAAAACTAGCCGCTGCAGGATTTCCGGTAGTACCGCCAATCGGGAGCGGTGCTACCGACCGCTCGGCGGTAGCACCGCCTCAACCTCGGTTGCACCGGCCTCGGCCGAACTCAAAAACACCTCCTCTGGATTTCTCACACCGCCGAGGAGCGGTTGCACCGGACCTCGGTGCTACCGCCTACCATGGGCGGTAGCACGGACCACCGATCGCCCAAAACACCCCTCTCTCGAAATTCCACACGGCGGAGAGACGGTAGCACCGGACCTTCGTGCTACCGGCCAAATCTTGAGAGCACCGACCCCTGCTCTTGCCTAACAGGCGAGACGACCCTCGGGGAGAAAACACCGTTTTTCACAAAACTTTTCTCCAAACCATTAAAGATATTCTTTGAGCTATGTGAGGATCAACACATGATCACAACACTATGCAAAACACATTTGCACATGTTAATCACATACTCCAAAGAATCTCATTTAAGATAACTTCTTTGCAAAACACATTTGCAAATATCAAAACCAACTAACGAAAACACATTTCGTAAACAACTCAAGATCTATTTGCAAAACGTATTAAGCAAATCAAACTCGAGTCTATGAGATTAATCCCCCTAGCCATGTGAAGGTCAACACAAGACCCAGTCAACTTGCAAACACCCGTTGCAAGCCCTACTCACATGCTCTCGGGATTCTGGACCCATAGACCTCGGTTTATTCGCACAACGAACTTGCAAATACACATTAAACCAATTTAATGCTTGAGCATTGTTCTTTGCAACACCTGCAAAAACCTAGCTCCAAGCAATACCAAAACATGAGCTCTCTATTTGCAACACATGCAAATCTCTAGCACCATGCAAGCAACCACAACAAATACAAGTGCATGAGTTCTCTATTTGCAACACATGCAAATCTCTAACTCCATGCAACCACTCTAAACCAAATTGCTTGAGCTCTCTCCTTTTGCGACACATGCAAAACTTAGCTCCAAGCAAAACCAAATCAAATAAGATTCAAATAAGATGCAAGTATGAGCACCCTTATTTGCAACACATGCAAATACTTTGCTCATACAAAATCCAATGCATAAGCTTCACCCATTTGCAACACATGCCAAATGGTTAGCTTCATGCAAACATCAAACAAGAGAGTGAGCTAGAGTGAACCGGATCGAGTTCATCAACACATGATGAAGCTCAAACTAAAAGACTCAACCCCTCTTAATAGTACGGCACCTAACAAGCAACCCGGTCTCACAACCAAACACGGAGACCGGTAAAAGACTAGGAACACATCCTTAGCCCTAGCTAGTTATACCTTTGCCACACTTGATCCACTTGAAGCTTTTATGATTTCCAATCATCTTCTCTCCAGGATCACCTCTTCTTCTTCTTCTTGGTCATCAACGCATGATGAACCTTCTCTAGCCCTTCTCTTCACTTCGGATCACCTCTTGAAGCTCATCAACACATGATGACTTCTTCTTCCCGATTCTTCATCATCTTGGACTTAACCTACTTCACAACTCATGGAAGATGTTAGTCCAACAAACACGGTTGTCTCAATCATCACCGCACTCCATTAACACATAATGGATGCCTCCAAGATCGATTGAGCACAACCCTAATCAATTTGAATGATTAATTGTGTCTTGAGTACTTTGATGCAACTAATACTTCATTATACTCAAGAACTTTTCGCTTGTCTTTAATCAACAAGGAAACACCATCAACACATGATGAAATGTTCTTTGATTGATTGAGAGACAATCGAACTCAATTTAAACTTATTTAAATTGACATGAGTATATAACTACACAAGTCATATATACTCAAAAGATTGTTTCAAGGTCTTGATCCTTTATATTGTATGACAAGAGGACATGGATCAATACAATTGAAACATCAAGTTAAATTATCAACTCTTCCTAGATGTGTGCATTCATGTATATATGAATTAGGAACATAATGCACATATTTGGACTAAAGCAACGGAAGAGTTCATACTTTAACTTGAATTCTAAGAATGCATATATATAATAGAATGAATACGAGTGCATACCTTAGGTTTTCCATTTTCCATCCAAGTATGAGACTAATAAGAATAAGACTTAATAAAACATGTTAGTCTCATAATGATTTGATTTGTCATTAAACAATGATTAAACATTAATATTAAACCAATCACCAAAACCAATAGAGCTTGAACTTACACTTCTTGGTGAGGAATATGCAGCTACTGATTCCTTTATGAGCCTCTCCTCTTGTCGGCGTTTTCGGGAGCGCCGGCAAGTAAATTTGTAAGTCTAGGGGGTCGCGCGTTCCACTCCCTGAATGGTTAGACTCGTGAGTCCAAGATGTATACTGGTTCGGGCTGAAGGTCCCTACTCCAGTTCGTGTGTGGTGTTGTATTACTCTTGGTACAGATGACTGCACAAAGTTTTACAAGCGAGAATGCCAATGGCTTAGCGAGAGGGGTTTGATAGCGCTCTCTCCCTTTCTTGTTCTTGCTCGTTGCCCCCCTGAATCGTTCAGCCCTGCCTCCTTTTATACAGAAGGAAGGGGCAGGTTACATCGAGAGTTAGGAGGAAAAGCGAGGCGACCTACGCTAGGAGCTCCGGTCCTTCGTCCTGTGGACTGGTCGCCACCCGTCTTGCCCATGCTGGGTTGGTAGCCTTGGTGGTCAGGGAGGTTAGGTATTTCCCGGGAAGTAGCGTACTTGCCCTCTGTGATCCTTGCGAATGCTGACGTCGAGGTGCGTGACGTTGGTGCTGCCTCGGGAGGGAGCGTGCGCTCGTGCTGTACGTGACTGGTTGATGGGGCTGGAAGCTTTGTCTTCTACAGTCACCAGATCTTCTTGGGAAGGAGCTACCTGCCCTTGTATAGTCGCTCTGATTGACTTTATTCGAGGGTACGTGGCGGTAGGCCGGTGAGGACCTGACACGCGGCACTCGGCGTTTGTCACCTTGGTTTGGTTGGAGTCGGGAGATCCCGCCCCGCCAAGATGGGGTCGGGGCGCCTGCAGTCGGATTCGCTTCCCCTGGCCGGTCGGGAGCGGATGCCTTGCGCGGTCTCGCAGGCGATTCGGTCGGCGGCGGGCCGGGCGCGGCCTGTTGGGGTATCCTTTTTATTAGTATTCGTCAAGAGCCCGAACTCCCAGCGATTTGGCAGATTCGGTTGGGGTTGAACTTGGACGAAAGTGGTGGCCGGGCTCGTAGGTCGGTCCACCGATCCGATTAAGCGATTCCGTCGGATGTGCCGTTGGATCCGGCGGTGTCCCGAGTTTGGCCGGGGCATTTGAACCGCCGGGGCTTTACTTGCCTCGTTGCGCATGCCGAGCATAGTTTGGCGCGCGCGCGCTACGCCTTCTTGATCGCCTCGGGTTTCGTGAAGGATGCTTCGCTTTTCGGCACCGCATTTACTCGAGACGCTTAGCCTCCTTCGTCCGGATATATATATCGTGCGTCAGTAGCTTGCTTGAAGGGGACGAGCTTTTCTTTTGTCCTTTCAAATGGCTTCGAGACATCCTCTAGTCTTTAGCTTCGCGATGGCGCCACGGTGGAAGAAGAAGATCCTCCGCCGAGCTTTGGGCTGAGTTCGACCAGCGATGGACGAGCTCAGGAGGAAGAAGCCGCAGCCCGCGACGCCGCTCGTTGACGCTACGCCGAGGCCGCCCGAGGCTCGAGGTGGTAAGGGGGCCCTTCGAGGCGATGGCGCAAGGGCGCCGACCGTGAGCGGTGCGGCCGCGCTGATGTCGCTGAACGGCAGCAGAGGCATCGGCGTGTTGCCAGCGGCCGTGGCGGTGTCCGTCGACCGGCAAGGGCCTACCAAAGATGCCGCCGGTGCCACCGATGCCGCACGGATGTTTGATAGGTTCTAGGCGTGGGTAGAGTCTGCCGTGGTGCGGCGTGGCCACTCTTGTATCTCGCTCTGCATCGTGTGTAAAGTTGTGTAAAGTTTGAGCCTGTTGGCCTATAATGAAATTTTCTTTTTCTTTATGAAAATGTCTCTGCGATGAGTTTGCTTTAATTTTAATCGTTGTGGATGGTGCCTCGGTCGACAGGGCGACCGGATGCCTCTGTGAGGTTCGGGTGTCCGAGTGCCTTGGTCGGCAGGACGACCGGATGCCTCTGTGAGGTTCGGGTGTCCGAGTGCCTTGGTCGGCAGGACGACCGGATGCCTCTGTGAGGTTCTGGTGTCCGAGTGCCTTGGTCGGCAGGACGACCGGATGCCTCTGTGAGGTTCGGGTGTCCGAGTGCTCGTTTAACGTCGTAGCTAGACAGTGCCTTGGTCGGCAGGACGACCGGATGCCTCTGTGAGGTTCGGTGTCCGAGTGCCTTGGTCGGCAGGACGACCGGATGCCTCTGTGAGGTTCGGTGTCCGAGTGCTCGTTTAACGTCGTAGCTAGACAGTGCCTTGGTCGGCAGGACGACCGGATGCCTCTGTGAGGTTCTAGTGTCCGAGTGCCTTGGTCGGCAGGACGACCGGATGCCTCTGTGAGGTTCTGGTGTCCGAGTGCCTTGGTCGGCAGGACGACCGGATGCCTCTGTGAGGTTCGGTGTCCGAGTGCCTTGGTCGGCAGGACGACCGGATGCCTCTGTGAGGTTCTGGTGTCCGAGTGCTCGTTTAACGTCGTAGCTAGACAGTGCCTTGGTCGGCAGGGACGACCGGATGCCTCTGTGAGGTTCGGTGTCCGAGTGCCTTGGTCGGCAGGACGACCGGATGCCTCTGTGAGGTTCGGGTGTCCGAGTGCTCGTTTAACGTCGTAGCTAGACAGTGCCTTGGTTCGGCAGGGACGACCGGATGCCTCTGTGAGGTTCGGTGTCCGAGTGCCTTGGTCGGCAGGACGACCGGATGCCTCTGTGAGGTTCGGTGTCCGATCGCCTTGGTCGGCAGGGACGACCGGATGCCTCTGTGAGGTTCGGTGTCCGAGTGCCTTGGTCGGCGGGGCGACCGGATGCCTCTGTGAGGTTCGGTGTCCGAGTGCCTTGGTGCGGGGCGACCGGATGCCTCTGTGAGGTTCGGTGTCCGAGTGCTCGCTTAACGTCGTAGCTAGATAAAGCCTTGGCCTGGCAGGACGGCCGGATGCCTCTGTGAGGTTCTAGTGTCCGATCGCTTGGTCGGCAGGACGCCGGATGCCTCTGTGAGGTTCGGTGTCCGAGTGCTCGCTTAACGCCGTAGCTAGACGTGAGTGCTCGCTACCGTCGTGGCTGAACGTGAGTGCTCGTTCTACCGTCGTAGCTGGACGTGAGTGCTCGCTTTCCGTCGTAGCTGGACGTGAGTGCTCGCTACCGCCGTAGCTGGACGTGAGTGCTCGCTTACCGTCGTAGCCGGACGTGAGTGCTCGCTACCGTCGTAGCCGGACGTGAGTGCTCGCTACCGTCGTAGCCGGACGTGAGTGCTCGCTACCGCTGTAGCCGGACGGGGGCATCCTTCTCGAGTCCTCGTCGGGCGAGGGTAGCTGCGAGAGGAATGGCCGCCGTCTATCCCACATGTATACCCCATCCGCAGTGTGGGACCCGGAGGATGAGCGGTGCGCGCACTGCGCTGGTTTGAACGCCGTGCTCGTGGAGCTAATAGCGGTAGTCCGAGTGGGTCCCGGAGGTCTCGCCAAGGGGACCCTTCCGAGCGACGGTCCCGCAGTAGGTGTCCTGCCCCGCGTGGGCGACCCATAAAAACCTTTCTTTACTCAATCCCAGATGGACTCTAGGTCGTCCGCCACCCGAGCACACCGGGCCGTCGCCATTGATGAGCTCCGGGAGAGTGTGAAGTATGGTCTCGGGCGCGAGTAGAGGTGATTAGGCCGTCACCGACCTAACCGAGGGCCCACCGTGGGGCTCACCTCATACCGCCCCTTGCTCAAGTTTTGTTGGGCGCTTTATACCCATCCGCGGGGTAGGCCTTTTGAACCCACTCCTCGCTGGGCCCCGCGCAAGCCACAAAGCTTTGTCGCTTTGGGCCGCAGCGACCCGTGGGCTTCGCGCGCCGAGCAACTGCTCCGCCTAAAGGCGAGACCGAGAGGTTACTGGACACGTTGTTCGGGCGGCGCCTTTATGGCCCTTGACGCCGACAAGACAGGATTAAAAGCGGAGTGGTATTGGAAACCGAGTTACCAGTGGGCGCGACGAGACGAGGGTGGTCGCGACGCCGCTTGACGGGCGCCGCTGGCGGCGTTCGTTCGTCCTCTATAAATACGCCCGTGGGTGCTTTCGAGTGGTCACGCTTTCTTGCCCTTTCGCTCTCGCCTCAAACAAGAAGAGCACCAGAGAGCTAAGGAAAGAAAACCCGACCTTTCTTTCTCACCTTCCATCGCCTCTGTGAAGATGTCGTGGCGGAGTGCTCGCGCAAGACAACCAGGCGCTTCGGCTTGGTGAAGAAGGGCTTCTCATGCCGCAGACCTTCCTACCGAGGGTGCCGACCGGGCTACTACCCAGCCATGGCGACGAGATCGTGGTGCCCGCCTCGTTCTTCGAGCGCTTTGGCTCGCCACGCACCCGCTCGTCCGAGGTCGTTGTTTCATTACAAGGTGGAGGTGCACCATCTCAACCCTAATGGGGTCCTCCACATCGCCATCTTCATCACGCTGTGCGAAGCCTTCTTGGGGATCGAGCCGCACTGGGCGTTGTGGAGGCACTTCTTCCAGGCAAGGCTCTGGAAGGACAGGCCGTCGGACGCCGCGGCGCCTCTGGTGGCTCGCCTCCGGCCGCCCGGTCGAGCACGGAGTACTGGAGGTAAAGCCGCCTCGTCTAACAAGGGCCGCGTTCAATGGCTCTACGCTCAAACGCGGCGATAGCGCCCTCGTTTCACCGGAGAGCTTCCCGTGGCGGAGGAGCGGTGGAACTGGGGCGCCGAAAAGAGGGAGAAGAACAAGCTGGCCCTGATCGTGGAGCAGATCAGGGCTCAAAGGAGGCGGGGGCTCACCGGGGACGTGGTTGTGCGCGCCTTCATGGGGATGCGCGTGCAACCACTTGTGCACGTGCCGCACTGCTCGGTATGCGGGCCGTCCGACCGGGCGAGGATGGCGAACCCGAGCTGGCCGCGTCGAGGTGGAGGCTCGGGTGGCGGCCGCACGGGCGGCGGCCATCGTGGCGCGGATGGCCACCCGAGCCATTCTCGGCGCTTTTTCGCGAATCTGTAAGCCGGTGAAATTCCTTTCGCTTTCTTTTCTCGTCCTTCGTGACTTGACCGACATTCCCGCATCCTCTCGGGGCTCATGGGGATGTCTTCCCAGCGCCGCTCCCGGGATAAGGAAGCGCGAGCGCCGCCGGCGAGGACTGCAGGGTCGACTCCTCCCGCAAGAAGCGGAAGGAGGAAAGGAGGAGGAAGAAAAGTAAGGAACGCGCGGCGAAGCGCGCGCGCGGCGAGGATGTGTCAGAGACCACCGCCGTGGGGACGACCTCCATCGACACGGCGGAGTGCCTCGGCCACCCCTATGGTGGGTTTTTCCGACTGCCGATCGGCGGCGGCCGAAGGTGGACTCGGCCGAGGCGGCATCACGGGCCCCGTGACCACGGATCCTCGGTGGGGTGATCTTGCGCTTGCGGTCGTCGCAGCGTCTCGGCTGGAGGTGGCTTCAGGGAAGCGACCGGCCGACTTGCCCCTTGGCGGGGGGCCGGCAAAGAGGGCGCGCGTGCCACGCACCCGCTCGGCCTTGTAAGTGTATTATTATTTTATTTTTGGAGCATTTTTCTTTTGGCAAAGCCGCCGAGCGACTCTTGAATCTTTGCAACGCGGCGCCTATCTGGGGTGATCGTGGCGTGCCACATCGCCCCGCAAGTAACGGCGCCGGTGATTTCGGTGACCGGTTGGGTCGGCGAAGGTCGCGGCGTCGGCATCCGAGGGCGCGGTCGCCGAGGGGACAGAGCCCACCCGAGGTCGTGCCCGAAGAAGAACTTCCGCGCCTCGCGGGACCCTCCGGACGACGTGATCGCTGCGTTCGAGGATGAGACAATGGCGTTGCCGGTGATCGCGCCCGCCGTGGCGAGCCGGGCGACGGAGGTGCCCGACCCTCGTCGGGGAGGTGCCGACCGATGCCCTCAGCGCAGTCGCCGAGGGGATTTCGAAGGTTGACCTCGTCACCCTTGCCCATGGTGCTTTGACGGTGGCGTCCCGCCCGAACGGGCGAGCGAGGCGCCGCCGGTGTAATTCTGCCGGGCATCATGGGTGAGGCGGAGGAGAGCGAGTGGGCCACCTTTGGCAAGGCGCTACCGGACGCCGAAGCGAGATAGGCGATCCGTGAAGGTCTAGCCCTTGCTCAAGTCTTCCACCGTATACTGGATATGATGGTCGGGAGTCCACCACGCCTGTAGGTCACCAAAAGTTCGATTCGTTGCACATTTTTTATAGTTCTTCCGATGCGACTAACGGAGTGTCCACATTTTTGCAAAGACTTATGGATCGCCGTCGCGTCGGTCGAAGCTCTCGCAGCGCTCCGACACAATCGGCAGCACGCAGCGAGGAGGAGTGCAATGGTCAGTGCGCCTTGAGCCGCGCCTAGCCCAGAGGCCTCGCGATTAGGCGGTCGGAGGCGGTGGTGATCCGCCAAGGATTTGAAGAGGCCACAAAGGCCCTTCATGATGAGCGCCTAGGAGCCAAGGCTTTGAGGGCGAAAGTGGCGGAACCGAGTCCTCCCGATGGAGGTCATCGAGGCTAAGGATGCCGCTGCTGCCGGAGGGGATCGCGCAGACGCAGTAACACGCCCGCGACCGAGCGGAACAAGGCTCGGGGGACGCCGCCCGAAGTTCGCCCGAGCGGCGATCGCCGTAGGAGCCGGCCGAGTCAAGACTTCATACGAGGCGCCAAGTCGGAAGCCGCAATCGACCAACTCGCGCCGGTAAGTGTCTCAATTCTTCAATTAAGTTTGGGGGTACGACCCACGTGGCGAACTTATCCAAAATCTCCGCACCGCAGAGGCGCAAGAATCGAAGTCGCCGCCGGAGGCGCAGAACGGCTTCCGCCGCTCGCGACGTGGCGATCGTGGCCCGGACGAGGCCCGGCGGCGTTGAAGGTTGCCGAGGACGGCCGGGCCGAGACGAGCGCCGAGCCGAGGCCCTCCGCAAGGCCGGTCGGAGGTCCGCGATCGCATCCTGGAGCCGGGCAGCCCGAGTGCCCTTGCCCCGCTGGCCCGAAAGCGACCGTAGAGAAGAGGCGGTGGTCACCGCGCCGCGCTTGAGCTTCATCGGCGCTGGTCAACACCATCTCGCATTACGACGGCATCGACCTCGCGGTGGTGGGGAGCGGCGTGGCTGGAAACCGAATCGACAAGGAGATCGATCGGTTCGAGCTCTTGGTTGAGCCGACGCCCGAGATCGCCACAGATCCGCCGCAGCAGCCGCCTCCGAAGCCGAGGCGCCAACTCTCCGCCGCCACCGGCCGCCTCGCCAAGAAGAGTAGAAAAAGTTAGCTTTATCCTTCTTAGATTGTAAAGACCGTTATTTAAACAATCTTGAAATTATCAAGTCCCGTAATCGCCCTCGTCCTTTTTCGTATTTAGGATGAGCGCTTGGTCGACCATAGCCCTAAGGACCGCAGGGCCACTTATGCGTAGGTCGGGTTGTTTTGGGAGGAGCGAGGCGGATTGGAGACTTGGCTATGCAATGTTAGGCGACTTGTGAGGGATAGGAGTGTTCTAGACCGCCAGGATCTTTCCACTCGCACTTCCTTCTTCCGCAGTGCTACTTAGCAACCATAGCCGCCGGGCGAGGCCGTAACACTTGGGTTGAGAGGGTTACCGCCGGATGGACCTCATGACCGGTCGGGTCACGCACCTCATAAGCGCGTGGGATAGCCGAGTTCGTGCAGGGAGGAGTGTTCCTGCCGACCCAAAGGTCACTCCACTCGGTACTTCCTTCTTCCGCGAAGTGTTAGCAACCATAGCCATTGGGCGAGGTCAGAGCACTTGGGTCAAAGGAGTTACCGCCGAAGGACCTTGTGGTCGGTTGGGTCATCAACCCGCGCAGTGCCGACCGAGTACCGACGGGCGCCGCGAAGGCAGCTCCGAGTGTCGCACGGCGACCGTGTGCTCGGAAGGAAGAAGGTAAAGAGCATGCTAGGAAGAGGAAAAGAGTTTAGGATAGAATCGCCTTAACTTTTCAATGTTCCGCATTAGGGAGGATGCGACCATCGGCGCCCTTGAGTCGGAAGGTGCCAGTCGGAGAACTTCCACGACGGTGAAAGGACCCTCCTGTGGGGCGCCACCAGTGCTTATCTTTGGTTGTCCGACCGACGCAGAACCAAGTCGCCACACCAAGGATCGCCCTCGAACTTGGCGGTGTGGTAGCGGCGCGGGGCTTGTTGATATCCGCCGACCGCAGATTTGCCACGCCGCGCGCCTCGCCGAGCTGGTCGATGGCGTCTTGTTGCGGCGAGCCCCGAGCCTCATCGAAGGCTTGCAATCTCGGGAGCCGATTCCGTGTCGATGGGCAAAACGGCTTCAGCGCCAACACCATAAAGAAGGGTGTGAACCCGGCGCCCGGTCGGCGTGGTCCGCAGACTCGAGAGCACGGAGGGCGCCTCGGCTACCCGCCTGCGAAATGCTTGAGCCGATCGAAGATCCGCGCTTGAGTCCTTGAAGGATCATGCCGTTAGTGCGCCGACCGACCGTTAGTCCGCGGATGGGCTATTGCCGCCAATCGACACGGATGTTGAAGTCGCCACGAACTCGAGAATTCCTTCCGTGAACGTGTTCCGTTGTCGGTGATGATGGAGTTTGGGACTCCAAACCTAAAAACGATGTCGCGGAAGAAGATGGCCGCTTGTACCGACGTGGCGCCACGACCGCTTGGCCTCTATCCACTTGGTGAACTTATCTACCGCGACGAGCAGTGGGTGAAGCCCCGGCGCTTTCTGAAGGCCCGACCAAATCGAGTCCCCGACGCAAAAGGCCACGTGATGGGGATCGCTCAGAAGCTTGGTTGGCGATGTGTCCGCCGAGCAAAGAACTCGCATCCTTCGCAGTGCGCACGATATGCTCGGCGTCGACACAAGGTTGGCCAAGAAACCTTGTCGAAAGGCCTTTCCCACAAGAGATCGGGTGCTGCGTGGTGACCGCAGACTACCGTATGTCGCCCAGCAGCCTTTTTTCCTTGGTCGGTCAAGATACATTTTTGGAGGACCCTGAGGACTCCTTTTGTAGAGGTCTGGCCGATCAGACGAAGATTTTGCCCACCGGCGAGGCGCCGGCCTCGGTCGGTCGGGGAAGTGACCCGTCCACAAACGATCGATGTAGGGCCTCCTCCATCGGACTCAAGCGCTAGCACGCCGCGGCGATCCGCCAAGTCACGCTCGACCGCTGCGCTCGGCCGGCGGCCGTCTTTGGATTGGTCGGGTGGCCGCCACCGCCGAGTCCACCGACAAGGCCGCAGGAGGTCGAGACGAAGATCCCGGCGGGACAGGCTCTCTTGGAGGCAAGATTGGCGGTGATCGGCCTCGCCATTGTAGCGCTCGGTAGCTATGGTGAAGCTCGAAACCCTTGAACCGCTCCTCGGCCGGCGTGATTCTCGACAAGATCGCGGCCATGCGGCGCGTCTCTGGCCCGCAGCCTTCATGACTTGGTCGACGACAAGCTTGGAGTCCCCGTGGACGAGCCGGCGAGCACCGAGGTCGGCAGCGATCCGAGACCGCTGACGAGCCTCGTGACGGCAATGTTGTTGGTCGCGTCAAGAGCAACCTAATGGCGATTGAAGCTTCGCTCCCGAGTGGGAGATGATGATTTACTCCGCGCCGCGCCATTCTTGGTGTAAGACCCGTCAAGTACATTGTCCAAGACGGGTCTTCGACCACCGGTGGTGCTCGGCTTGGCCCACTCGGCGACGGTCGGCGAGCTCGCGATTTGATCGCCGTCCGAGGGACGATATTATGCCATGGCCGCTAAGCTCGAGCGCCCATTTGGCTATCCTTCCCGAGGCATCGCGATTGTGGATGATCTCGCCTAGTGGGGACGTGGTCACCACGGTGATGGCGTGTTGATCGAAGTAGTGAACGAGTTTCCTCTTTGCGATGAGCACCGCGAGAGTAACTTCGCACTGTGGTACCGAGTCTTGACTCGGAAAGTACCTCACCGATGAAGTAGACCGCCGCTGTACCTTGAGCTCACGGCCTTCTTCCGCCGCTCCACCACGAGGGCCGCGGCGACGACTTGGGTAGTGGCAATGATGTAGAGGAGCGGCGGTTCACCGGTGCCGGGCGATCAGATCGAGGCGAGGACAGAAGGCCTTCAAGCGGGAGGGCCTCCGAGCCTCGTGTCCAATCAAGCGGTCGAATTTCTTGAGCACCAGAGCGCGGCATTCGCGTTCGCGAGGCGAGACACGAACGGCTCAAAGCCGCCAGCATCCGGCCACCTCTGACCCTTTGAGGTTGCCGACCGGGCCCATCCTTGCGATCGCCGAGATCTTCTCCCGATTGGCCTCGATGCCTCGCCGAGACGATGAAGCCTAAGAGCTTTCCTTTGGGGACCCCAAGACGCACTTCTGGTTGAGCTTTATGCGAAACCGCCGAAGGTTCGCGAAAGTCTCTTCTAGGTCGGCGATAAGGTCGCCGCCCTTCCCGGTCTTTACGACAATATCGCCGACATATGCCTCAACGCTGCGGCCGATCCGGTCATTGAAGCACGCTTGCATACATCGCCGGTATGTAGCGCCGCGTTCTTCAGGCCGAAGGGCATTGTGACATAGCAGAACGAGCCGAACGGAGTGATGAAGGAAGTCGCGAGCTGGTCGGACTCCTTTAGCGCAATCTGGTGGTAGCCCGAGTAGGCATCCAGAAAGGAAAGAGACTCGCACCCAGCGGTGGAGTCGATGACTTGGTCGATGCGAGGTAAGGGGAATGGGTCCTTGGGGCATGCTTTGTTGAGACTCGTATAGTCAACACACATTCTCCATTGCCCGTTCTTCTTTTTTACAAGTACAGGGTTGGCTAGCCACTCAGGGTGGCGCACCTCTTTTACGAACCCTGCCGCCAAGAGTTTGGCGATCTCCTCCCCTATAACCCTGCGCCTTTCCTCGTCGAAGCGGCGTAGGCGTTGGGCGACCGGCTTTGAGCCCGGTCTGACGCTCAAGGAGTGCTCGGCGACCTCCTTTGAATGCCCGCATGTCGGAGGACCTCCATACGAAGACATCTTTGTTAGTGCGGAGGAAGTCGACGAGCGCGCTTTCCTATTTGGCGGGGCGTGGTTCGACCAAGACGGTCTTGGTCGGATCACGTGGATCGACCGTGACTTCCTTCGTGTCCTCGGCGGATTTGAAGGATCCCGCCCGATTTGTCGGATTCGTGGGCGGACTCGGCGCTTCCTTCCCGAGCTTGTTGAGTTCCGCAGAGGCAACGATCGCTGAGGCGAGCTCGCACCGCCGCGCTTTCGCGAGCTGAAGGCAGCCGGAAAGACGATGCCGCAGTAATGACTCCATGCGGTCCGCATCTTCACTTGAGGTAGGCGAGGCGGGGATCGCCATGAACTTGGCGTAGCATGGCCTCCCAGATGGCGTGGTAGGCGCCGGAAATCCACGACCTCGAAGGTGAGGGTCTCGGTGCGAAGTTTCCGGCTCCCGAAGGTGACGGCGGTCGACCGCCCGAGCGGATGGGCTTGTTGGCGGGATAACGCCATGGAAAGGTGCCTTGCTTGGCCGGGAGGCTTGAGCGCGGACCCCATAGCGTCGAACGCCTCAACGTAGAGGATGTTAAGGCCGCCGCCGCCCATCGGCACCTTCGTGAGGCGCTCGTTCGACGACGGTCGACCACCGGTAGTACCTCCCTACCGTGGACGCGATCGGGTGATCGGTCCGATCAAAGGTGATCGAAACTCCGACCACCGAAGATATTGGGGACGCCCGCGCGACGGTGTGGACCTCGCGAAGCGAAGCTTGAGTCGACGCTTGTCGGTAGTAGAGCCGGGTCCTCCGAAGATCATGAGGCGTGCCGTCGGGCTCGGGGAACTCGCTGTCGCCTTCTTCTCCGCCGTTCGCGGGCCGCGGCGAGCTTCTTTCCTTTGCTTCGCGGCGTGGTGGGGACGCTAGAGATATAGCGCCTCGACTTCGCAGCCCCGGACTTGTGCTTGACGGAGAACCCATGGTTCGCATGGGCCGCCCATCAATTTCTCGGTGGTCGGGGCGACGGCCGGCCGCGCCGCTTATGGCGAGGCGGTCGACCGTGGCGACCACTTGGGTCTCACGGACCGCTTCCGTCGCCTCGCTTGTCGGCGGTCGAGGAGACCCAGCTTGGCGCCGGCTCTCTGCTGGGCCTTTCCTCCTTCGAAAATAGCCCCTACGGCCTCCTCGCGAGGCGTGGTTGGTGGCGATGTCGAGGAGTTCCTTGGTGGTCCCGGCTTGAGGCGGCCCACTTGTGCCAAGGCCTTGCGAAGAGAGTGCCAGATGAAGGCTCCCACGACATCGGCGTCGGAGATGTCGGGAGCTTCGTTGCCAAGCGGAAAACCGCGGATGTAGTCCCGAGGGTTTCCGTCAGGCTGCTTGCAGCCCTTCAGTCCCAGGAGTTTCGTGGCGCCAAGTGCCACGAAGTTACCGACGAAGAGATTCTTCAAGTCGGCCAGCCTCTGACAGCTTTTTGGCGGCGGTACTGAGCCGAGCTCGAGCCGAGTCCGCGAGGTAGATGGGGAGGTATCGGATGATGAAGAGATCATCCGTCGCTCTCCCGGCCCGCATGCGGCCGTAATCTTGAGCCGACACACGGGTTGGTGGCCCGGTACTTGGCAATGTTGGTAGGCGCCGAATCGGCGGAAATCCGCCGGCGGATCCTTGGCAAAAGCCCGTGGTCCGGACCATCGTGGCTCGGCCGCGATAGTGGCGCCACCATCCGCAACACGTGAGTGGGCGCGTCTGCGCCATCTTTCTTGGCGCGCCGAGGGTGGCGCGGATGTCGAGGCATTACCGAGGCGCCGCGCACCGGGTGCGTGAGGCCCGGGTGGTTCATGGTGGGGTGCGGTCTTGGCGCACCAGTACGGCTCCATGGCGGCGACGGGCCCGCGTGGCCTGAAGTAGCGCCGGTGTGGTAGGAGCCGAGGCTGCATGTCGTGACGGCCAAGCGCTCCACCACCCGAAGGTTCGGTAGGTAGCTCGCCTCCGGGTTTGCGGGCTCGGAAGGCCTCGAGCAAGATTGCGCCGCAGCCCACGCTTTTGGCTCGCGTGAGGAAAAACGGGGCGCGGATTACGCCTCAACTCGTGGTGCTCTTGGCGCGCGCGCGCGCGCGTCGCCAAAGACTTGCGCTGGCTCGGGCTCGCCCCGCTCCAGTCGGCTGAGCCGGCCGAGCTCGACCGCCGCTCCTTCGCTCTCCGCGTTGCCGTTGGAGCTCGGGCCACGGGCGAGCTCGAAGGCGTTCAGCAAGCCTTCGGCTGGTATTCCCCTCCCGTGCCTCGGTCGCCGGACGGGGACCGTCGTAGCCGCGGTGGCTACGACCAATCGGCCATGCCCGCCACGTTGCACTCGCGAGTGCCGCTGCGGGCGGATACTCGCGTCGGAGCCGGAGCCGTGGTGGAAGAGTCTTCCAAAGAACTCGTGGACGGAGGTTGGCATGTAGCCGCCATCGCCACCGGGCCGCGAGCCTACGGGGTGACATGGTCACCCGCCTGCCTACGGAGTTTCGCCGACCGCGGAGCACTCCTCGGGTTCCGCCCGGGCCTGCAGGCGCCTGCCGGAGCTTAGCGGCCGCGGAGAGGACGCCTAAGCTCTCGTGGGCGCTGTCTTCCGAGACGGCGGGACGAAGCGTGAGCCCTCCGTCGCCGGGTGACGGCGGTCGTCGAGGAGCGGCGATCCGGTTCCCGCGCATCCATGCCGCCGCAGCGGTGGATGCCATCGGGAGATAAACGAATCCGGAGATGGTGATGAAGACGCGAAGTCCCCTACAGGCGCGCCAACCGCCGGCGTTTTGAGAGCGCCGCAAGTAAATTTGTAAGTCTAGGGGTCGCGCGCTCCACTCCTCGAATGGTTAGACTCGTGAGTCCAAGATGTATACCGGTTGGCCAAGGTCCCTACTCCGATTCGTGTGTGGTGTTGTATTACTCTTGGTACGTATGATCGCACAAAGTTTTACAAGCGAGAATGCCAATGGCTTAGCGAGAGGGGTTTGATAGCGCTCTCTCCTTTCTTGTTCTTGCTCGTTGCCCCACAGATCTTTCACCCTGCCTCCTTTTATACGTATGAAGGCGCAGTTACATCGAGTTAGGAGGAAAGCGAGGCGACCTCGCTAGGAGCTCCGGTCCTTCGTCCCGTGGATCGTCGCCACCCGCCTTGCCCATGCCGGGTTGGTAGCCTTGGTGGTCGTGGAGGTTAGGTATTTCGGGAAGTAGCGTACTTGCCCTCTGTGATCCTTGCGAATCCGACGCCGAGTGCGTGGCGTTGGTGCCGCCTCGGGAGGGAGCGTGCGCCGTCTTGTCGTGGTATCGTTGATGGGCCGAAGCTTTGTCTTCTACAATCACCGATCTTCTTGGGAAGGAGCTACCGCCTTGTATAGTCGCCCGATTGACTTTATTCGAGGGTACGTGGCGGTAGGCGGTGAGGACTCGACACGCGCACTCGGCGCTTGTCACCTTGGTTTGGTTGGAGTCGGGAGATCCCGCCCGCCAAGATGGGGTCGGAGCGCCGTCTGTCGGATTCGCTTCCTGGCCGGTCGGGAGCGGATGCCTTCTGTGATCTCGCGCAGCGATTCGGTCGGCGGCGGGCCGGGCGCGGCCTGTTGGGGTATCCTTTTTATTAGTATTCGTCACCTCTCTCTGCCCCTTCTTCTTATTCTTCGTCTTGTCTAGGTTGCGCTGAAAATACTCGTGAACCTCCTTAGGGACTTGATTGCAATGGACGATATTTGTACAACGCCCTGCCAAGTGGTGATTCAGTCGGTTTGCACCTCCTCCTTTCTTCTCTTTGTGACAGTACTTGCATCAAAATCTAGCATCCATCTTCTCGCCGCGCTCCCACACAACATCACCATGGTCTGCCATCTGCTAGTACAAAACACTAACAAGTCAAATGCATTCAATTTGCGCATTAGTACATGTATGCATCATGTATGTCCTTTTTTGTTCCGTAGAGAAAAGCACCAGTCCATCAGTATTACTAGCCAGCTAATGTCTTGTAACAACCAATAAGGATGTAGCACAACTACCACATAGTTACACACTACTGCATAGCCTAATTAGTTTTGTTCACTAATATTCTTGCTTATACCTCATAGTATTCCTACTGTAGCTCAACCAAACACTACAAACAGTGGTCAACAACCTGCCTATATGAACAAGTGCAGTGAAAACTACCAATCCTAGCAACAAATACAAATAATGAACTAATCACCATTGTTCTTGCTTACCTGGTCGAAACCCTCTTGGTTTCTGTCGAAAATCGCTCGGTTTCCTTCGAAGTCCACTCGGCTTGCTCCAAAAACCGCTGCGCCAGATGACCTAGCTGGCCCCGTCGATTTCCCTGGCGAGTCGCTCGATTTTCGAGCTGCGCAGCTCGATTTCCCCTCGCCGACGAACAGATCTGGAGCGTGCTCTCTAGAGTTGGACTGGGTGTGGTGGGGAAAGCTAGAATGCGCAATAATGCGGTCGGCACACCCCCAGGCAGCATTAAAATGGTGGCAATTTGGTAGTGGGCCTGCTGGGCCATATTGGGCCTTAGTGAACAGTGTTATTTTCTTCTCTTTTTTCCAAATTTGGTTATGGCGCAAAATCGGCTAACAAATTCGTTTTTAACCAAATTTCATCTCAGAGGTTAAAACACTATTAATACTGATTTTAGGGAGCTCCTAAATAAATTTTTCGAATTTTTCGAAATTTTTTGAATTCAAAATCTGACCGGTTTGCCGATCGGTTTTGTTAGCCGAACCAACTCGAAACACCCGGTTTTAGCAGTTTTCGTTCGAAAATCGTCGATTTGGCGAACCCTTGGTAAGGAGGCCCTGAAGTACCAACAAGAAGAATATCAACTAGGGAAGTACAAGTGGATATTTCTAGTTCTACAAGCTACCTCCGCCTTGGCCGATCGGATGACCTGTGTTGTATCCGATTTCTCCTCTGTATCTGATTGTTTCAGTTTTCTCGCCGTATCATCCGCATAGCGCCGCCAAATACTCTCGGTCTCGGTCTCGGTCTCGGTCTTTACTTGCCAGCTTGTACCTTGGATCAGATCTTAGAAGTTAGTGTTGGGAAACCCTCGTGGCCCATGGAAAGCCCACGTGGCCCCTTAGCCGAAACCCTAGATGAGCGCTATAAAAGGAGGAGGGGGTTCCCCCCTATGTACAAGATTCAGAAATTTAATAAAGAATTCGCCGTCGCTCTCCCTAAACCCGTGTCTCTCTTGTTTCTGTTCTCTAATTCAGATCTGTTCGGGAACCCCGGACTATTCGATAGCGAGGTTCCTTAACACGTTATCGCACGGCTCTCACCGAGTTCGATTTGAAAGGTGAGAAAGGTAGGATTTTGACAATTGAATCTAGACGCTTGTCGTTTCTATGCATGCATCTATCCTACGCATCTTGTACCGCTTTCGTCGTGTGGCACGAAGTTACACGGCGATCGCTCAAGCTAGCCGACATGAAACTACAAGATACGCTTTCATCGCTCATCACGAAAAAAAAATTGACGTCGCCTCGGTCTTGGCAAGACGTAGCGCGTCGCCGACGGCGCCGCCGCCGCCGCCCCGTCTTTGCCTCGTGCACGCAGCCTGCGCCGCCACGCTGTCGCCGCCCGCAAGATCGGTCCAGCCACCGAAGCGCCGCCGACGGCGCCACCTCGCTGCCTCGCTTCAACCACGGACGCTGCGCCGCACAAAGCGGCCGCGCCACCACCATGGGCTTCGCCTCGGCCTCGCGCCAAGCGCGCATGAAGCGCCGTGCGGCGGTCTCAGCCGCAGCCGCAGCGCCCACCGCACCGGCCGCGCCAGAAGCGCCGCAGACGGCCGCTACCGCCCGCCGTCGGCATGAAGCCGCGCCCGAAGGCCGCCGCCGCCTCGCCCGAGGTCGCGCCCGTAGCGCCGAGTGTTGCGCTGAAGCCGCCGCCGTCGAACCTTGGCACCGGCCCGCAGCGCCAGCAATACGCTTGAAGTCGTCGCCGATTCGACTCAGCGCGTCGCCCTCCGGTCGGCCAGCGCCGGCGCCGCCGTCGCCGTCGGCTCCGGCCGCCGCTCCGCCAGACGAACCACCAACGCCGCCACGGCACCCTCACGCCGTCGGCTCGGCCGGCTCGATGCCGCCGGCCGGAGAGCCACGCCGAGGCATGCGCCACGCCGTCGGCTCGGCCGCCCGACGCCGCCGGCCGTCGTCTGCCGCCGCCCGCAAGCCGCCCGGCGGTGCCGCACCTCGCGACTTCGCCGCCACAGCGCAAGAAGCGCCGCCGCAGCCTTCGCCGGTCGAAGCTCGCTCCGCCGCCACGCCGCCGCCCGAAGCTCGCTCACAGCCGCCGCTGCGCGTAGAAGAAGAACGGGCGCCGACTCGACGCGCGAAGGAATGAGGAGCGCGACGGGAAAAAGAAAAAGGAAGAAAAAAATGGGGCGACGGAGAGTAGGCTTGCGGCTAGGGGGAACCCTAGCCGCACGATTATGGGCGAAATGAGCCCAATGACTGTTCGTAGGAAGAAAAGAAAAGAAAAGAAAAAAGAAAATAAAAGAAAGAAAAGGGAAAGAAAAAGAGAAAAAAAAATTGCAGAAAATTTTGAAAAATTTCCAGAAAATCCAGAAGATTTATTTGGCTCTATTTTTAATTTTTCTTGCTTTATTTCTCTATTTTATGAATATTCTTTATGAATTTGAATCAATTGCTTTATTTTATATACTGCAATGCATAGCAATTTATTTTTCTGTACCTTTATGCTTATTGCAACCATTTTCTATTAGATTACACGCAGAATCTAATGTCGGAATTTTGAAATCATGCATCATGAATCATGAATCGTGAGTTTGAAGAACTGGCCTCGCATGGTCAGAACTAACTCACTTGGGCATCGAACGTGAAGATCGTTCTTGGGGGCAAGAAGCTCTGTGCTGCGATTGGTCTAGGGTCCTCGCAGGACGCGAAACCTACCGTCGAGCAGAACGATCAAAGCCTTGCACAGAATTTGTACTAATCTCTCCCTATGTGGCAAGAAGATCACTGATGAGGAGAAGATTGAGAAAACTCTCTCTACCTTCCACCTAAATGCTATCCGGAGTGCACGCAGCTATCGTCAGGACGCATACAAGGAGTATAGCGAACTGATTGATGTAATGCAAGTCGCGGAATCGCGAGACGATGTTCTACGCAAGAACTATGTCCCACAGCCACTTGGAAGGGGCACTGGCACAGAAGTTAATGCCAATAGCTATAAGGTGAGAAAGCCCATTCATAGAAAGAAGGGCGAGCAGGGTGAAAAAGAGAAGTTTCAGGCCAAGGGAAAGTCCAAAGCCCGCTAATGCATGAATCGCATTTTTTTTAGATTATGGTTGTTAGCATTTTCTTTGAATAATGTATTGTAAGCTCTAGAAGAGCATACTTTTTTCATGAATAAATATGCAATTTATTCTTTATTCCAGTATTCTTTCATTTACAAGCAATATTTGAATTATTTTGCCTCTGTTTGATTAGAATTATATTTCTTGTATCTAGTAATCGTGTAGCGCCCAAATGGATGAGATATGCATTGTTGATAGTGGCACAACAAATACTATCTTAAGAGAGTCTAAATACTTCCAGTCGATCACGAAGAACGCTGGAAAGATTACTATGATCGCAGGAAGCGACTCATATGTAATCGGCTCAGGAAGAGCCACTATTATATTGCCCATGGGTACAACTTTGGTAATTGAAGAAGCCCTTTTGTACCCTGAATCAACGCGCACTCTCTTAAGCTTTAAAGACATCCGCGCCAATGGTTTTCACGTAGAAACCAATGAAGAAAATGGCAAAGAATACTTGTGCATTGTGAAGCACTCGGTATGTGGAAAAATGGTATTAGAAAATGCACCTCATATGAATCAGGTTGAACTACACGAATATTCATGCACCAAGTGTATACTTCCTTGAAGACTGCTTTTAGAAACTACGAGTTATTTTCTTTATGGCATGGTAGATTAGGTCATCTGGTCTTAGAATGATGAGAAATATAGTGAACAACTCACAAGGTCATGGCATTAATGTTGAAAATTTCCGAATCATGAAGATTTTGTGTGCCCTGCATGTGCCACCGGGGAATTAATAACTAGACCCTCTATTATGAAAGTGCAAAGTGAAATCCCTGCATTCCTGGAACGCATCCAGGGGATATTTGAGCCCGATTCAGCCCTTGTCATGGTCGTTTCGATACTTTATGGTGCTCATCGATGCTTCCTCGAAATGGTCGCATGTATGCTTATTGTCAACAAGAAACCATGCTTTTGCAAAGTGATCTCGCAGATCATAAGAATTAAGAATGCTTTCCCGATCATCGCGTGAAGTCTATTAGAATGGACAATCTTTGAGAGTTTACTTCAAAGGCATTTGATGATTATTGCACGCAACAGGGATAGCGATTGAGCACTCAGCACCGCACGTCCATACGCAGAATGGACTAGCAGAAGCACTAATAAAGAGGATTAAGTTCATTGCCGACCGCTTTTGCGAGTTGTAACTTGCCCAACACTTGTTGGGGACACGCAGTCCTGCACACAGCAGCTCTTATCAATTTCAGACCGTCGGCCTACAACATCCATTCTCCTATGCAGCTTGTGCACGGGATCATCCCGAATATCTCCCATCTTAGAAAATTTGGATGTATGGTATATGTACCTATACCACCCCCTCAGCGGACTGCAATGGGCCCTCTCCGCAAGTCTGGGATATACGTTGGTTATGAGAGTGCATCCATAATCAGGTATTTGGAACCCATGATCGAGACTTGCATACACCGATTCACGATTGCATCTTTGACGAGGATCGTTTCCCGTCATTAGGGGGAGGAAATCAACCTTTGGATGAAAAATGCCGGGAAATTTAGCAAATGAACTGCCCGATCATTTTTGTGATCTGAAGGGCGTGGTTAAGTCGCATGTACCCGCAAGGAATGCACCGAGAGAGGTGGAAATACCAAAGAAAATAGAAGGTATCCTCAACCTGTTCAGAGGCCTCAAAGAAAAAGAGCAGGAAATCTGACTCCTCAAACCCAAAGTACCCGGAGACGTCTGGAGAAAACTGGGCAAGAGGACTTACCACAACCAATCACGAAAATGCCCCAAGGAAAGAAGGGGAGCCAGTTGAGACCTGGCACTGGAAAGAAGCCAACAGGAAAGGCAATTCCAGACTTGAACCTTCCATCGCAGAAGCCAGGAAATAATGTGTGCGCACACATAGGCGATGAAAAGCTAAAGGAACTAGCTCCTGCGATAGGGAAAAGCAGGTGAAGAGCAAGTAGAAGTGCATGAAGCACCCCATGAAGAAATGGCCATAAACTTTGTAATAACAGGAGAATCTCTGAATAGAGCAACAGCCAACGTTGATGCATACTTCGCAAAGAAGATTGCCTCGATCATTGATCATGATCCGAGCTCGCATCTCTAGCAGAGTGCAAGAAAAGGCTAGATTGGGAAGAATGGAAAAAGGCAATCATCTGCAGAGTTAGTCTCTCCAACAAGAGAGAGGTGTTTGGGCCCGTTGCACACCTCCCCATATAAACCCGTAGGTCACAAATGGGTCTTTGTTCGAAGAGAAATGAAAACAACGGTTGTAAGGTACAAAGCAAGGCTTGTAGCTCAAGGTTTCACTCAACGTCCCGGAGTTGATTATGAAGAAACCTATTCTCCGGTCATGGGAGGAATTACCTTTAGATATTTGATCTCAATGGCGATCAACTTGAAGTTGAGAATGAAGCTAATGGATGTTGTCACAAAGATATTTGTATGGAAACTTGGATTCGAGATATACATGAAAGTACCTAAGGAATTCCTATCCCAACCAAGACGGAGCAAATAGAAACACATGCATGTGTGAAATTGGAGAAATCACCGTATGGGTGAAGCGATCAGGGAAGAATGTGGTACAATCGCTTGGTGACTTTCTCTGCAAGAAAGGCTACACAAACAAATAAGATTGTCCATGTGTGTTTATACAATGATCCCGAATGGATTCTCAGATAATCTCCGTCTATGTAGATGACTTGAACATCATTGGACGGATGAAGAAATTGAAGAAGCATGCTCATACTTGAAGTCCGAGTTTGAAATGAAGGATTTAGGTAAAACCAAGTTTTGTTTAGGCTTGCGGCTTGAACATGTCCAAGGAGGAATCTTGGTACACCAATCAACCTACACGCAGAAAGTGTTGGAAAGGTTTGGATTTGAAAAAGCATATCCTGCGAAGACTCCAATGGTGGAAGGTCACTCCAAGCGCACCTAGACCCATACAGACCTAAAGAAGAGGGAAGGAAGTCACGGGAGCGAGAATTCCCATATCCGAGTGCGCTTGAGCGCTCATGTACCTTGCGAATAGCACCAGGCGGACATTGCGTTCGCGTGAATTTGCTAGCTCGATGCAAAGGCGTAACCCACCAAAAGGCATTGGAAAGGAATCAAGGACATCTTCCGTTACCTCCAAGGAAGCAAAGACTTGATGCATTTTTTTCAAGAAACAATGAATTGAATTTGGTTGGCTATGCAGATGTTTGGGTATTTATCGGACCAGATACGGCAAGTCCCAAACCGGCTATGTTTTCCTATGTGGAGGAACAATTTTTTGGAAGTCGTCTAGCGGACACTCGTCTCGACGCCGACAAACCACTCGAAAATCATTGCTTTGTATGAAGCATCTCGTGAATGTGCATGGCTCAGAAGAATGGTTTACCACATCCAGAAGTTATGTGGTTTGAACATTGAGCAAACTCCCACGATAATTTATGAAGATAATGCAGCTTGTGTTGCCCAAGCACAGATGGGTTATGTGAAGAGCAATCTCATGAAGCATATCAACCCCAAGTTCTTCTATGCTCACGAATTGCATAAGATGAACGAGATCAAGATATTGCATACTAAGTCATGTGAAAATCTTGCAAATTTGTTCACTAAATCACTCCCAGCATCTACCTTTGAAAGGTGCGTGAAAGGAATTGGGATGATGAGACTTAGAGAAGTGCAGATTTCAGGGGGAGATATTTCACATACTCCCACATAAATCTCGAAGATGAATTATGAATACCCAACATGAATCTCGAAGATTAGCAATTGAAGTTGGGAGAATTGTACTCTTTTTCCTTAGCAAGTTTTTCATGAAGTTTTCTTGCATAAGGTTTTAACGAGGCAATTCGTGCAACATAGTAAGCGTATGCTATGTACTCTTTCTCCAAGTATTTTTCCCACTGGGTTTTTCTAGAGTTTTAATGAGGCATATGCATCTCGCGGCAAAGGACCCAAGGGGGAGTGTTGGGAAACCCTCGTGGCCCATGGAAAGCCCACGTGGCCCCTTAGCCGAAACCCTAGATGAGCGCTATAAAAGGAGGAGGGGGTTCCCCCTATGTACAAGATTCAGAAATTTAATAAAGAATTCGCCGTCGCTCTCCCTAAACCCGTGTCTCTCTTGTTTCTGTTCTCCAATTCAGATCTGTTCGGGAACCCCGGACTATTCGATAGCGAGGTTCCTTAACAGTTAGAAGGCCTTTTGCTTCAGTACAAGAATAGCAACATCAGAAAGAAGTGCACGGAAATCACGGACACAGCGCAGGGGAAAAATTATAGCAACATCAGATCATGTTAAGAGCATACAGTACTCGAGCATCCAAGCTCAAGTGAGATAAATTGCAATGGAAATCCTACAATATCTGCTTAAATGAAGTGGCATTATTTAAGGAGCAGTGACTCAAGCATCCAAGCTCAAACAAACAAATACATGCAATAACACCGATGTAGAATTCCATATGATGGTTTATATAAATTTGTTGGATATTTTGGTAAGTTCCTTTGTGGATAAAGGAATTGATTGGAACAGGTCAGAGGCTAAGAGCCCAGCAAGCAACTCAATAACCAAGGAGCCAGAATATTAGAGCAATTTAAAAATCTTATTTCAGTAGCAACAGACAAACACAGCATTCGGAATTGACCCGTGGGCCGCGGCCTGGTGTTTATATAGGCTGATTCGTAGTGGGCAAAGTTGGGTCGTAATTCGCAATTGGCTGAAACCGAAAAACGAGGGTAAGCCCAACAAAAAAAAAACCACGATAAGTACTAGCCAATACCAGTTTGTACAGTGCAATTCTGGGAAGATAATGCAAAGCGAACAGCAACAAACACATCCTTCAATGTTTCTCAGGAAAGAAATAAAGAGATCCTTCAATAGCATAGCAAATATCAAAATTTGTGTAACCTTAGTACAGAGTTAAAATACTGTGAAGAGACAACGTCATGTCGCTAATCCAAAAACAAGTGAAGTACCGAAGCGCCGACATCCGAATATGTAAATTCAGACTCTCTGTATATATCGTACTAATTTAGGATTATACTAGTGCACACAGGCTTAATATAAATAAATATCATAATCATACGCAACGAAATATAATAAAAGACATCATTTATTAAGTATAATCTGTTGACCGACCTTATGATCGATCTTACATGGATATGCCACGTAAGGCTAAACTATAATAAGTAAACTGTAGCAATAAAAAAATATAGACAATCCATCAGTATACCACAGGCAATGACAAGACTCGCACCTTAGATATTCGTCTCCTCCCGATACTCCTCTTTAAGAGCTAGTGTAGACTCCTCTTCCACTAGTGATGTTGTTGTGGAAAGGGTAAGTATATAAAGCACTCAACAAGTTGCGCAAAGAATGCAATTCTAACATACTATATGCATAGCTTATTCCAAAGGGATGGTTAACATGGCTATTTTGCAATAAAACAATATTTATAAAAGAATATAATAAATAGATTGAAATAACTGTAAAATAAATAACGGTAAATAGAAACTTTCAGCATTCTCAAACAAATATTGCACATAGCACTAAGTCACGTTTCAACTTTCCATAGGCTCACAACCTTCCTATCCAAGTTTTTATTTTATAAAATCTAACCCTTGATTGTAATTCTTGAGTATTGCTCAATACCGCGAGCACGGCTATCTGAATAGATGTACACTCTGCAGAGGTTATACGCTTTACCCACACGACATGATCATCTCCTTTTGCCTCCGAATTAACACACTTTCTTTGGTGTGTCGATAGAGAGATCATGATAAAGCCTTTATAATGTTCTGTTTTAACCCAGTACTACCCACTAAGGTTTTAACATTGATATGACTGGTTACCATAATCAGGGCCCTCCTCTTGAACCATGTGAGATTAATCGTACAGCTGGGACTCACACCACCACTAATAGTAACAAAGCTAAGACATTGCAAATTAATCAGTTAGATCCGTCCCATTCCAGACATGTTGTTGTATGTTTGACTCAGGTTAAAGGCTTTCAAGGTTAAATCCTTCTGTTGACCAATGCAAGACTTCCACAATTCAACCGCCACATAGATCCACCCTGACACATTGCCCCAATCTAAATCATTACCACCCCAGTTGATTAATGTGCAACACATGCCATCAACAATTCAACTTCGTTGCAGAACAACACATGTTACCACAACTTAACATCATTGTGTGACAACACCTGCACACCTTTCTAGAAACCTGTTCTATATTCTATTAGTCAAAATTAATTTTGACATTTCGGGAAACATGAGTTGTCGTGGCAGGGCTAAGCAAACTATATACGGTCTAATCAACCCATGTTGATCTCTAATAGCAACCAACTAATAATGAACCATTCTAGAGTGACACATAATCATGGCATACAAATAACAAGGTACGTATACTCAAATTAGATTGAATAACTAATCTCCCAAACTAATTGGAAAGAGTTCTACTTATAAAATAACATGTAATAATTTAAATCAACATAGCATTTGAAAAACTAGGTTTAATATGATCAAAGCACAACTTGCCTTGGAAAAGCTCATACTCCTGATCTAGACCCTGGTCTTGTGTCAACACTTCCCATTCAGATGCTTCGAGTACTTCGACGTCTACACGAATCGAGACGAAACAATAATAAATACCAAAATAAGAGAGCAACCAAACACTAAAAATTAAATAAGATTCACTAATATATAGATCTCAATTTTACAAATTTTTAAAAACTTGAATCGCCTCAATCGGAGCTCGTATGAGGGAGAACAAGCTCTTGAAAGTTTGAAATAAAAGAAAATTCAGAAAATTAGAAAATCAGTATTTTCCCGAACTATTTTTCTACTGGAAAATAGGATTAATGATGTTGGCTGAGTTAGCACCCAAGCAGACCAATCACAGGCTGACACATCGCCTCGGTGCATGGACCCAGTTGTCAACTCGGTCCACGGCGCCTTAGTCGGCGGATCCAACCTGGCATCGATGTGTGTCAACAGATGACGGTCACAGCGCCAACACGCAGCATCATCCGATACACGATGCATGGTAAGATCTTGGCCCTTCACGCCCGATCGAACGGATCACAAGCTTCAAACCGACGGCATGGCAAGGTTGGCGAAATCTCTATGGAGACAAAGACGATGACCGAAGCTTCAGCAGAGCAGCGGTTCCTATCGACCAAAAAGTAGCAGATCTGGAGCGTCCTGGCGCGGGGTCTCGGATCTGGTCTCGATGGCAGTGGACGAGGTTCAGCGGCGCCATAATCTCACGAAAACGAACGATGTCACTTCGGTGAACTACGACGAGCTCAGGCGACTTTTTCTGGAGCAACAGCTGCGCCGTGACACAGGGAACACGACACGAGGGTCCTCGGGCTTTTGAAGGCCCTCAGCTTCCATGTACGAGGCAAAAACCAAGAAGGATAAGGCGGCAACGAAGACGCGGAGAGATCTTGGCCTTCCACGTAGCGTAACTGACAGCCACGATGTGCAACGATGCGAATCAACCTATGCCGCACACGGATCGATGGTTGAGAGTCGCTAGGGTTCGCAATAGCCAGATCAATCTCGGCTGTCCACTCAGATCCAACGGTCGAGATAACGCTAGGGTTTACACGATCCTCATCCACCGTTAGCTCACGATCCAACGGTGAATTCCTAAGGTTTCGCGACGCTGGCTGGGGCGGCTGTTCCGGGCCGAACGAAGCAAAGAAGATGGGATGGGTCCAATGGGTTCCGGCCCAACACTGTTACTACTGGTTTAAAAATACTTTTCAATTTAATATATTTCCAGAAATTAGAATAACTCATTAAAAATAGTAAAAATATCAGGAAAATTCCTAAACATACTTTGAGATATTTGGAACTCAAATAAAATATTTTTGAAAAAAATTTATTTAACTTTTCCCATTATTAAAATAGTTTCCACATTGACCATAATTCAAAATTAATGAATAAATCCAAATAAATTCTAAAAGAATCCTAAAAATTCAGATAATTTAGAAAATGCACAAATAACATTAAAAATACTATTTTAACCCAAAAATTAGGATGTTAAACGAAGTCCAATGCTGTATTGCAGTGTCAGCAGCTCAGCATATATGTGCAAGATGGACTTGGACTGAGCCTTTTTCCTTGGAGAAACATCAGAGGTATCCTCTTAAGTCTTAACTCTCCGGGCAGTCAAAATGCTCGATCGGTTTTCCACTAACATGCCATGCTCCTTCTGAAAGTTCGTCAAATAGTTGGCTGTATCCCCAACCCGAGTAGCCGAGGAAAAACCACAAGTCCTCAGCAGATTGCTCGATTGATTTGATTCGTGTGATTACCCGGCTTGTGGCGCTAATGTTTCCGTAATAGAGACCAGGTATGACTTGCGCGTACCCCTCGAAGGCTACTCTGGGCAGGCTCACAAGGTGATAGCTAGGGATGAAAACAGATCGGATAATTTTCGACCGATCAGGATAAAATTTGGATACGGATTCTGTCGTATTGGATATTTGTCGGATAGTATCGGATCGGATACGGATACTTTTTTTTTGTCAGATATGGATTCGGTAGCTCCCTATCCGTTGGATACGGATTCGGATAATCCGAATATTGATGGGTCGGATATCCGGATATGCATGTAAGCTGAGCCAAGCTACTCTTTTGGCACAAAAAGGTTTCTTAATTTCAAAATCATTTTCTAATTTAATTAATCCATAAAGCAAGTTTCAATTATTAAAATTGTTAAACCAACTCCAAAAATTACGATTTTTTTAGAAAGTTCTAGACACAATCTAACATTTAAAAAATATATTCGAGTTTTTATCAGATTTTAAATGTTATCAAAATTTCAAATACTACTGTTCTTAATAGGAAAATATTTTAAATAAGTAGCTAAAAACTCATAAATACATAATTTATTATTTTAAACATAATTCAACAAAAATATAAATCTTGGGTCATTACATGTAAGTGTTATATACTTTTTCTAGAGACATGGTATCCAAGTATTATCAAACTTTTAGTGTGTTATGTGTTTGCTTCCATCTGTATCTTTGAGTAAGGATTACTTTCATTTTGTGTTTTGATCTATGTATATGATGAACTATTCGTATGTATGTGTGATAAACTAAGTCTTATATAATTTTGATTGCAACATAGTATCTAACTATTGTCTAAGTGAATAAAAATGCTTATATTTGTTCAATTTTCAATAATGTTTTGATCAAATCAACTAGTTATGTGTTTTGGTTGATTTTTTATGTACAATCTAAGGGGTTATCATATTCCGATAAATATTTGAAACCGTATCCGATTCGATTCGTATTCGATCCGTATCTGTATTCGATATTATCTATATTCGTATTCATATCCGGACTATCCATATCCGTATCCACATCCGAGAAAAAAATATGAAAATAAATATGAGAGACCTATTTCCGCTCGTATCCGATCCGTTTTCACTCCTAGTGATAGCCGTGCACCACAATAGGTCCACCGTAGAACAGCGGGGTGTGCTTGATAGGCTCCATGGAGCTGTCCAGATTCTTGAAGGCATCCCAGCTTAACCTTTTGTTGATGATCAAGCCATGAAAGCCCTCATGATAATCAGCCGATACAATGAGCACTCGGGCGTTATCAAATGGAACTGCGGCCCCGAGCTTTTCAATAGCAGTGAGGATGGACCCTGTGACGATATGCACCTTGTCCCTCTCTGAAAGACTTGGTGAATGGGAACCGACACTGCTGCTGCTTTTATCACTGACGTGAAACTGAATTGCCTGCGGTGCATCATGTTACATTACCGTTCTCTTTTTCCACAGCGGTGACGAATTTAGGATTTAAACCTAGGGTACGCCGATCAAATAATAATTCGGTAAACGATTTAAAATTTATTGAGCAATTCGGTATACAAGTAAAAAAATAATTAAAAACAAGATGATATATTTAAAAGAAGCTTATATACCTATAATATTACTTCTTCTTGTTCGGTCTACACCTTCTAATGGCCATAAAACCCTTGATTATATCATCTTCTTCCACTTTGAAGAAAATATCTCGCTCAATGTTGCAGTTTGTGACGGGGGAGGAGGTGAAGCAGCATCAGCCTTCTTTGCTGCATGTTTCTGAAAAATAGATGCAATGTCTCCGTTCCTCTTCATAATTTAAAAACCTTGCAAATAAAATACGTCCATTGAGTGGTTAAAATATTAACTAAGATAAGCAATAAATAAAGATATAACTATGTCAGCTATAGTAGGAGTCGAATAAAGTATGTGTGTATGATCGAAATATACTAAACTAGCAATCGGAGGGGGTGAATGATTGCGCGGAAGCTAAAATAAGATTTTTGATCTACAAAAAATTCACGCCAATTCAGACTCAAATAATTGCTTCGTATTCAACAAAACAGAGTAGATGTATTCGGTAAATCACGAATTATCAGAGATCCAACCGTTGGATTGACCTGATATTTTAACAGAATAAACTATATTCCAATACGCATATAACTAAAAAAGAATTAGCACGATCGGACCTACAGATCAAAAGTTATAAATCTTACAAAATTGCTGTGACAGATTATGACGAGAATCATGTATAGGTTGGACCAAATCTACCGGGTATGCCGTAGCCCACCCAGCATACCCTGTAGATCCGCCCCTGTTCCACAGGGATCCTATGTGACAAGAAGAGCATGGGCTTTAGAGTATTTCTTTATGGCAACAATCTGAACAGTGGATTCACAAGAAAATTATCTTATTATCTCTAGTATGACGTTTGGGAATGCAGAGTCAGCAGTGAACCCTTTGACTAATAAATTATAGGCAAACAATTTCAAGGATTTGAGAAATAAGAAAAATGACGAGGCATAAAAGCAAACCTTTTGGTCACAACATGATTTCGTATGGAATCCCCTGAGGTTTTGAGAACTTGGAACAAGGTAGTCTACCATCAAGCAACTGCCCAGATGAGAGAGTAATAATCTACAGTTATATGCTGCAGCTGGACAGCTCGTGGACACAGTGGAGACATTTGTATGCGGGAAGAACAATGCATTTTATAAGGAGAAACACTAATATGTAACCAACACATGAATTACGGTGCTAGGCACTTCTAATTTTTTTAACTAGGAACAGATGAGTCACAAGATGTTTTTGCACCAACCTTTATGTTCCAAGAGATGCTGAGAATTTCTCACATGAGACTCCAAAAATTCAACTAAATTAGCCACTGACATTCCTCCTTCATAGGATATTGCACTTTTGTTCTCCGCTGGACAAAGCAACTACGGAGGATAAAGCTCCTCCCGTGTGCCCATGAAGGTTACATTAGACATTAGTATATTAGCCAATGTAAGCACTTCAATACAAAAATTGTCATATCAGGCAACGCAACAATCTAAGGAGGGTTTGAGAGCAAATATGTCGTGAAACATCACAGAATACAATGAAAATTGGATTGTATAGATGAATAGATGATTGTATTTGAAAACATTTTTGTTAGAGATAACTCAAATACCCTAACAAATTTGTTTTTATCCATAGTTGGTTAAGAGTTCAACTCATTACCAGAACTCTTTTGGCTATATAAACCATATTCCTATGCATATATTTTTTGTATTATTATAGTGAATTATTTTCTATGATTTTTTTAAAATAATTCACGTTAAACCTTGTCTTTAATTATTTTACGGTGCTGCTCCTAATAAATTCGATCGAGCCGCTGCCCCGGGAGGAGGACGGCACCCGCACGGCAACTGAGCGCACCTTGGGATTTCCAATCTTCGTCATAGTCGGCGTTCCCGTCCCGACCACCCACCGGCCTCCATCGCTGACGCCCGTGCCTTCTCCCGGTGGTCGTCTTCTTGGTCGGACCGGGCTTCGTGCCCGACGCACCAGCCCGTCCTCCTAGGCTGCGCGGCATCCCCGCCGCGACCACCTCCGGCGCCACATCCTCCGCGCTCATGCCGGCCTCACCTGTCCAGGCCCCGCCTTTGGTCGCCATCTCCTCCGGCGGGCCACGCTGGCTCGCCTTCCGCGCCGCCGCCCTCCAGCGCCCGCTCGTCTCCGGCCTTCGCCTCGCCAGCCCACCTTGGCCGGCCCCGCGTCCGCGCCCACCCCACACACGGCCCCGCCTTCGCGCCGATGTGGCTGCCTTCGCACCGGTGCCACCGCCTGTCCGTTTGGCCCCTGAATGCCCGATCTCAACTGCCACCTATGACCGACTTGAGTATCACCCGAGACTTGCCTCCTGAACGGATTTGAAAGAGATCCCACAACCGGTTTTTAATCGATTTTTTATTATTAGCTGTTTATTGGCCATTTATTTGACGTTTTATGGTCGGTTTCTTTAATACTTTATCGTCTACTTTGAAAAAAAAATCAGTTGAGGAGACAACTGAATTTAGTGTTTCATCACCGTTAATTAGAATTTAGTGTTTCATCACCGTTATTATTTTGGTGTTTTATTCACGTTTAAATATGTTTCAATTTGGATCGCTTGCATGATAGAGTTTTTGGCAACGTCAATTTAGAATTTGACGACATCCTGTTGGTAGCATTATACTTTTCAAAGTTTTACTAATGAAGGTTTTGCTCAAATGTCAGTTTGAGACGAAGGTTTTAAATGCAAGGAGTTTGTTTCTGCGTGAATACTATAACGTTGTTTGTTGTCTTTACTCGATATGAGGGGTCTACTACAATTTATACTCTATTGGCAGCACGAATTTTTTTCTTCATATTGACATTTTTGGAGGAGCAGTTCCAACCATGTTATGGATTTTCAGTTGGCAGTTTGACGAATTTTATGTTTCAGGTGGAATATGTCAAAAATTCATATTATGTGTTCTTCACTATCTATTCAACACCACAAGTGATGTCATGGTTATGCCGTTTGATGATTAAGCGTTTGTTTCAAGAGGTCAGTTACACAGACTCAGACTTTACTGGAGTTATGAATCATTGAAGACCCAAATTTCTTTGTTTGCTTTATTGATAGCTATATGTTTGGATTGACTGTTCCAATCTTTTTCTCGATCTATTGGTGGTTTGCTCAATCTTGCTTCATGAGAAGAATTTAGATAAGGTTGTTCTAGTCTTTGTCTCTTGTGCTACAAGTGTTTGGATTGACTGTTCTAGTCTTCCTTGTTCATCGGTCATTTAAACTTTTAACGCACTTGGTGCTTTATTACCCTTCGGGGTTTTTCGAAGATAATTTCATTATGGATTTTGAGTTAAGGGGAGGTTTGTTAGAGATAATTCAAATATCCGAACAAATCTGTTTTATCCGTAGTTTGTTAGGAGTCCAACTCATCAACAACTCGAACTCTTTTGGTTATATAAGCCATACCCTTGTACATGTAATTCTTGAATTATTGTAGTGGAATGTTTTCTGTGGTTTCTTCCCGTAAGGATTTTTTCACGTTCAATCTTGTCTCTAGTTATTTTACCGTGCTTCTAACCCTAACAATTTTTCATACAGACAGCTTGTCTTACATTCAATGATTTGAACTCCCTGAGCCGCAACGCGCTAGCAATGTTATGTCAGTGCTCAGTACCAGATAAATACTGTTCAACAAACTGAACAGCAGTCGTGAAGGTTAGTTGGGGCCAAAGAGGAGCCTAGCCCTCCCTGTTCCTCAAAATTTCATAAGGAATACCTGAACATAGCACTAATCAAATACTAGAATGGCCCTCTCTTATAAAGATTCACAAGTATATTCAATTAGATTAGCCATCTCTATATTTTCATACAAGCTCCACCACTCCTGAACAGAACTGTAGACATTACAGTCGTTCCAACAGTTGAATGGTGTGGTCTTACATAGTTTAATCTGTCCAGACAAACCAAAAAAACGATGTACTTCTTGCATGACTGTTGCCAGTACCAGTACAGTTATTGCAAGTCATGACAAGAGTCCATCTTACAACGGTGCTACTGCTCTAGCAAATCAACAAACAGTTTAAACTTTAAAGAGTTTGCTAAGCACTATGCCCCCCAATACTCTAGATCACTAGATAATTTAACCCATTTCAAGCTAAAGAATGATAACCAAATATGGAAAATTCCTTCTCAATCAATGCTACAAACTTGGTTCTGTCATAGGAGAGGGCAAACTTCAATACGTGGGAGAATGTAATTGAATATTAATTACCTTGCCTGCTGATTTTAGTAAATGATGGCATTCATTTGATGTGCAGTCCATCAAGTAAATAGCTGGAAAGCCTTTCATGGTAGATTCTTCGTTTTTCTCTGCAACCAATAAGATGGTTTTTTCTCTGCAACCAATAGGATGATTCGTTAGTGCGAGTAACATAGAAAATGCTTATCCAATGTTCTGAACTCTGGAGGAACAGGCTATATAGTAACAGGTTCCCTGATGGTATGATGTAACACATATATACTACAATGGCATTGCATTAGTGTTGCATATTATGCGCTAGCCTATGTTTCTAAACTGACACATGTATTAGAATTCAATGGAAAACATGTCATAAAGTGCCACGGTCTACTGGGTAAGGCATTGCTTTTGTTATTGAAAATGTAATACTTGCACTTCCAGACTTTTCCGCATTTGACACATCAGCCATTTTTTTCCAAGCGGGGATGCCCCGATTTCCATTAGAGACAGACGGAATTTGACTCATCAGCCATGATTCATGACACATACGAGTACAGTAGAATAAGATGCCATTTTCTGATGTTCACCAGCATAAATGGGATATATATGTACAACAGCATGACTTGCATTACATGCAGTGATGCAGATCTAGTCTAATTTGATTGACAGGGTAATCCTACAATCCAATCTAAAAGCAAAGCAATTAACTAGCCCCTAGCAGGAAAATTTTGCATGGTTCTAAATACAAAAGGGTAATGTAAGCTCACAGCTTGCAGTTGATGAATTCTTCGGGTTAGTACCTTCGATGTGCAAATCTTGGGTGTTTGCATATTGAGAATTTGAATTCATAAAGCTCTTGAATGATCGCTACACCTCACGGACAACAAGCTCTGTTCACTGGCAAACCCACACCAAGAGTTGCTGAAAAGCACCAACACATCCTACTTCCAAGCATATGGAATACTTCCAGCGTCTGAAAATTACATTTCATTTTTTGAATAGCAACCTTTGAATTCAAAGACCAACGGACAAAAACTACTCGTTTTCAATTGAGGGATGGAATTTGCCTAATGGAAATCGTGGTTAACAAAAGGTGGTCTTGGACGCTCCTTTAAACTTAGAGTAAATCCTTTATTTACCATTGAAAGTTGGCCAGATCCCTTAAATGCCATCGAAAAACTTCTCATCCCTTTGTTGCCACTCAATCTCCAATTTCATCCCTTATTTGCCACTCCGGTCAGTCCATCGTGAGTTGACGGTTAAATGGCCTGTGAAAAGACTTATTTGCCCTTCTTCTTCCAATTGCTCTATCTTATTCTTGTTCAGGCAACGCTCCAATCAAAATAGCATGACCATGACATGTTCTCTATCACAGAGAAGCCGACGGAAGCATTTGTATGCCTCACCCTCACCATTCCATCTCCCGTCCATCCCTCTCTCTTCTTCTTCTCGGGCCCGAGAAGGAGCACAGCACCACCGCGGCCATTGCAGCCGAGCCACGCAGAGCCCAAACTCCATCTCTGTGAGCTTCTTCAATTTCCATTCATGTCATGTTGTGTTCCACCTTCTCTTCACTGTTTCCCCTCTGGTAATTGCGCCGCATCCCTTGTAGTCGAGCCGAATCAAAGCTTTGCCCATCGCTAGACGAGGATCACCGACCCATGGCCATCTCCTCCACCGGTTGGCTGCACTTAAATTCCTTGCACCCATAGCTTCCTCATCCTCCCACAAAGCTAGCACATCGGTAGATTTCAGCTTATCACCGCCGTCAAGCTGTCTCCGCCATTCTCCATTGACGCTGCTGTAGTTCGCCGCCGCCACCGCTCTCTAGTGAGTATTCGGCTACACTGCGATCACCTATGGACTCCACCTCCTCCCCTCATCCCATTTTCCTGGCCGCCACCGACCCAATGGCTACCTCTCGCCGCCGATGAGCTCCACTGAGGAGCTCGTATGCTTCCCTACTCTCTGTATGTCTCCAGTCTCTGTTGTTCAATAGAGAGCTCCACGTCTTCTTATGCTCTATGGCAAGTGGACCCCACATGTAAGGGTTTATTTTAAATAAGAGATAAACGTGAGATACACAAGGGTAAGATAGGAAATTTTTTAAAAAATCTGACATATTTTTGCTGTTCATGGATGGTAGTGCTAACGGTGGATGGTAATGCTAATGGGGATTGAGGAAGTGGCAAATTAGGGAACAAAGTTGAGATCCAATGCCAACAAGGGAGGAGCTATTTCGCAATAGTGTATTAAGAAATTTGCCAACTTTCAGTGGCAAATAAAGAATTGAGTAGTGGTTCTATACTTTTCCTCATGATACAAGTTGCACAAATCTAAAGCAAACGAAGGGGTAAGTAATCACCTTCTACCTTTCATTTATGTTTTAATATTTGTACAACTTTAAAAATAGCACCGATCGAAAAAAATATCAAAAATAGCCTCTCTACAGTGAATTTCCGCACACTAGATCCGCGGGATTCTTTTTTTCTTATTCGTTTTCCGCGGATCGGATCCGCGGGATTTTTTTTAAAAAAAATTTCCGCTGGAACTCATTTTTTTAAAAAAAATTTGGAGGTGGGGTGGTAGGGGCGGTGAAATTTCGTTTGTAAATTTTCGTAGGACTTCATTGATGTCAAAAAATTTCCAAATTTTTTGTGGAGGTTCTTAACATATCAATGTAATTTTCATAAAAATTTCAGAAGGTTATCACATATGAGTAATTTTTAAAAATTCGAACACCGCAACTGTCTTGATAGGGGTGGGGTGGTAGGGGTGATGATAGTGCGTTTGAAAATTTTTGTAGGACTCTATCGAGGTTGAAAATTTTCAAATTTTTTTGTAGAGGTTCTTGACATATCAATTAAATTTTCATAAAAATTTTAGAAGGTTATCACATATGAGTAATTTTTAAACATTCGAACATTGCAACTGTCTTGATGAAACGCTGAGAAGTAAGTTTGAACCGAACGGAGAATGAAACAAACCACGTTAGAAAATTTTGAAACTTTTGGGATATGGTTATGATGCATCATTAATATTCCCATAAAATTTTCTGATGATGAACAAGCTTTATGAATATTTTAAAATTCAGACAGTGCTACTTTCCTAACTAAAGCCATACCGGCAAAATTGTACCAAATTAAAAATAGTGTATATCACTTTATAAAATTTTGAGATTTTTTGGTGTATACCACTAATGATGCATAATAACCATACACTTACCCACTAACTCTATTATGCATAACAACTCCTTAATTACCCACTAACTCTAGTATGCATAACAACTCTTTAATTACCCACTAACTCACATAATGCATAAGCACTAATAACAAGATTACAACTAACAATTTGTCGAGACCGGATTTCCGAATCCGAACCCTCTGTGTATAACCTGTGCTAGTCCAGGAAAACTAGCACACACAGTGGAAACAGTGATGACAACACATCCATATCACGAAGCACATAATATTAATTAAGCAAAAGAGTATTAGCCTTATGGCCAATTATTACAAATAAGCGGCATCATAGCTTGAGTTCAATAAGAAACAGCGGAAACGAAGTAACAATAGCAGGATAAGCCCATCCATTTGCCCAACAGGCAATCGACTGGGGTTCGCGTCCTAGCATTCCGGATCACCTTCGTTGTAACCACAAGCGTAGAAATCGTAGTCACCTTCAGCTTCTGCACACTCTTCTGTGGAAAGTTGGGGATGTTGTAAGGGTGAGCACAAAATGTACTCCGCAAGTCTTGGAAACATAATGCATGATAACTATATGCATGGCTAAATAATTGAAGGCATAATATGGCTCTTTTAGCATAAAGCAAAATTTAACTACAAATACCGATAGTAATTTCATAAAGCATCATTTAACCAAAATGTAACTAGCATAGTAATTGAATTTGATATGACAACTAAAGCAGGTTCTAGCTACCTGACTGGCTCCATCTGCCAAACCATAACCCGAGAGTTCCATCTGCTCACGGATTCCCAAACCATCATTTTCCTTTAAAACAAAACTATAAAATCTACAATGTGCAAGCGTACCTTGCCTGCCCTTGATCGTGGGCACGGCTACTTAAGTAGTTTTAACTTTGCAGAGTGTGTACAACTTTACCCACAAGACATGATCGACTCTTGTTGCCATGCAATTAACATACTTCTTTTAGTGTGTCGGCAGAGAGATCATGACAAGGCCTTTACAATGTACAACCCCACTATTAACATCACCTGCTAAGGTTTCACCGCTGTTAAGGTTCTAGCTGCCCAGTACAGAAGCTCCCTCTTGCGCCTACCATCATCTGGCACTCACCAACTGGCGAAGCTAATAATGAGACGCACAAATTATTTAGCCAGGTCGTACCATATAGACTTGTGGTTGTACGATAGTGCTTGGTCCATGATAACACATGCTTCGGTCCTTAAGTGACTAGGGCGGAACAGTCAAATTCCAAGGTCTCGTGCTTTCTACACCTGCCAAACATCTATCTTCCCTAGTCTAAACCATATTTTTCACTTTATTTTATTTAAATAACAGCAGCAACACTAATTGTTGCGACTTTACAAATAAGTTTCAACAATGTTTGAAGTGATTCCCATCATGGCATAATACCGAAACATTTAAGCTGGACTAAGCAGTTCTACCGTCTCATGCTAATCTACTGGTTATCACCAAATAAAATAACTAATATCATCAAGGGTGACAAAAAGGTTTATCAAGATTAATGTCAATGAGGGTATAACAAAGCTGGCATTTAACTAAAACCCTAAAACTATGTTTAAAGTACATTGCATAAAGTAAGCATGCATAATTTAAAACAATATAGGCATTTTGTAAAATTTGGGATCAATATGTTCAAGGAAGACTTGCCTTCGATGCCTCTTGCTAGATCTACCTCTGACTGCTGATTCGCTTGAGCTTCGACTGCGTCGTCTACACGCGAAACGAGAGCAAATAAATAAAACAAATTCAAACAAAATTCAAAAATTGAAAAGAATGGTACTGAAAGATAGATCTTGAATTTAGAAATTTGAATTACTAGAATCGGAGCTCGAACGAAGGAGAACGGGCTTCTGGAAGTTCCTTGGATTAGAAATTCAGAAAAATCAGAAAGGCTGACATGTGGCAAGATCTGATTGGTTGGAATTTTGGATTTTCAGGAAAATCAAAAAAGGAAAAGAAATGTCGACTGACACGTGGGGCCCACGCGTCAGTGGCTCGGCTCACGGTGAACCGGGTTCACCGAGAAGGGGAGATGCCGACGTGGCGGGCCACGTTGATGTAGGCCACACGCCACGCTAGGGTGACGAGGCGCGGCTCGAACTGGAGGCAGAAGCGACGCCGCGAGTGTAAGTTCAAGCTATATTGGTTTTGGTGATTGGTTTAATATTAATGTTTAATCATTGTTTAATGACAAATCTAATCATTATGAGACTAACATGTTTTATTAAGTCTTATTCTTATTAGTCTCATACTTGGATGGAAAATGGAAAACCTAAGGTATGCACTCGTATTCATTCTATTATATAAATACATACTTAGAATTCAAGTTAAAGTATGAACTCTTCTATTGCTTTAGACCAAATATGTGCATTATGTTTTTAATTCATATATACATGAATACACACATCTAGGGGGAGTTTATAATTTAACTTGATGTTTCAATTGTATTGATCCATGTCCTCTTGTCATACAATATAAAGGATCAAGACCTTGAAACAATCTTTTGAGTATATATGAATTGTGTAGTTATATATATACTCATATCAATTTAAATGAAATTTAAATTGAGTTCGATTGTCTTTCAATCAATAAAAGGATATTTCATCATGTGTTGATGGTGTTCCTTGTTGATTAAAGATAAGCGAAAAGTTCTTGAGTATAATGAAGCATTAGTTGCATCAAAGTGCTCAAGACAACAATTAATCATTCAAATTAATTTGGGTTGTGCTCAATCGATCTTGGAGGCATCCATTATGTGTTAATGGAGTGCGGTGATAATTGAGACAACCGTGTTTGTTGGACTAACATCTTTCATGAGTTGTGAAGTAGGTTAAGTTCAAGATGATGAAGAATCGGGAAGAAGAAGTCATTATGTGTTGATGAGCTTCAAGAGGTGATCCCGAAGTGAAGAGAAGGGCTAGAGAAGGTTCATCATGCGTTGATGACCAAGAAGAAGAAGAAGAGGTGATCCTGGAGAGAAGATGATTGGAAATCATAAAAGCTCCAAGTGGATCAAGTGCGGCAAAGGTATAACTAGCTAGGGCTAAGGATGTGTTCCTAGTCTTTTACCGATCTCGGTATAACTAGCTAGGGCTAAGGATGTGTTCCTAGTCTTTTACCGATCTCGGTGTTTGGTTGTGAGACCGGGTTGCTTGTTAGGTACCGTACTATTAAGAGGGGTTGAGTCTTTTAGCTTGAGCTTCATCATGTGTTGATGAACTCGATCCGGTCCACTCTAGCTCACTCTCTTGTTTGATGTTTGCATAAAGCTAACCATTTGGCATGTGTTGCAAATTGGTGAAGCTTGTGCATTGGATTTTGTATGAGCTAAGTATTTGCATGTGTTGCAAATAAGGGTGCTCATACTTGCATCTTATTTGATTTGGTTTTTGCTTGGAGCTAAGTTTTGCATGTGTCGCAAAAGGAGAAAGCTCAAGCAATTTGGTTTAAAGTGGTTGCATGGAGTTAGAGATTTGCATGTGTTGCAAATAGAGAGCTCATGCACTTGTAATTGTTGTGGTTGCTTGCATGGTGCTAGAGATTTGCATGTGTTGCAAATAGAGAGCCCATGTTTTGGTATTACTTGGAGCTAGGTTTTTACATGTGTTGCAAAGAACAATGCTCAAGCATAAAATTGGTTTAATGTGTATTTGCAAGTTTGTTGTGCGAATAAACCGAGGTCTATGAGTCCGGAATCCCGAGAGCATGTGAGTAGGGCTTGCAACGGGTGTTTGCAAGTTGACTGGGTCTTGTGTTGACCTTCACATGGCTAGGGGGATTAACCTCATAGACTCGGGTTTGATTTGCTTAATACGTTTTGCAAATAGATCTTGAGTTGTTTACGAAATGTGTTTTCGTTAGTTGGATTTGTTATTTGCAAATGTGTTTTGCAAATGAACTTGAGATTATGGGTTCCGATCCTAAAGCATGTGAATAGGGTTTGCAAATGTGTTTTGCAAATTGACTTGATCATGTGTTGATCATCACATGGCTAAGAGGATTGATCTCATAAGTTCTTGGTTTATTTGCATATGTGTTTTGCAAATAAATTGTGCTTAATGAGATTCTTTGGAGTATGTGATTAACATGTGCAAATGTGTTTTGCATAGTGTTGTGATCATGTGTTGATCCTCACATAGCTCAAAAAATATCTTTAATGGTTTGGAGAAAAGTTTTGTGAAAAGCAGTGTTTTCTCCTCGAGGCCGGTCGTCTCCCAGAGGGCAGTAGCACGGGGTCCGGTGCTACCGCAGTTTGGCCGGTAGCACCGACGGTCCGGTGCTACCGCCCCTCTGGCCGGTGTGGAAATTCCAGAGAGGGATGTTTTTGGGCGGTCTGGCGGTCCGGTGCTACCGCCCATGGTAGACCGGTAGCACCGGAGGTCCGGTGCAACCGCTCCTCTGGCCGGTGTGAAAAATCCAGAGGAGGTGTTTTTGTGTTCGGCTTGAGTCCGGTGCTACCGGGGTGAAGGCCGGTGCTACAGCCCGAGCGGTAGCACCGCTCACAGTTGGTTGGTGCTACCGGAAATCCTGCAACGGCTAGTTTTGTAGCCTTTGGCGAGGAGGCCGGTGCTACCAGTCCCAGTAGGGCGGTAGCACCGGGTTTGCTGGATCTTTGCCCATTTCGCCCCCAACGGCTAGTTTTGGCTTGGAGGCTATAAAAGGAGGCCTTGAGGGGCAAGGGCATATGGTTGGCTGGGTGCTGATATGAAGTGTAAGTTCTTGGGGGTGTTGTGCATGTGTTGCCTTCTCCCATTTGCTTCTTAAGCTAGTGTGAGCCTCTAATTGCATGTGTTGCAATTAGGAGAGGATTGAGAGTCTCTTGTGCATGTGTTGCACTTGAGGAGGATCCTTGTGCATGTGTTGCACTTGGTGATCACCGGATGCACATGTGTTGTGCTTGGTGAAGTTCAAGCGAGAGGATTCGGTTTGTTACTCTTGGAGGTTGCCGACTTCTAGACGGCGTAGAGCGTCGTGCGCGGGAGCTCTCAAGGTTGTGAGAAGCCCCGGCGAAGTTTGTGAAGGTTCGGGTTGAGCCTACGCGAAAGCGTGAAAAACCACATCTAGTGGATTCGAGGTGGGTGCACAATTCGTGGAGCCGATCCAATGTGTTTGGGCTAACCTCAACGTGGACTAGGGGAGACCGGCAAGTCTCCGATCACCACGGTAAAAAGTATTGTGTCTTTTGTGCTTGTCTTGTTCTCTTTATTTATATTCAAGCAATTTACATTCATAGAATTAAATTGATTGATTGCTTGTCTTTAGAATTGCTTTTTGTTAGAGACATAATTAGTTAGTGCACATAGTGAGCCTAGTTGATTTAGGCTTTAATTGTCAAAACCTTAGTTTATCGCTTCCGCATTATTATTGATAAGGTTTTGGCATAAGGATAATTAGGGGTGAATTGCTTTGTAGAAATTAGAAAGAGAAAGTTTTTTAAAAGCCGTCTATTCACCCCCCTCTAGTCGGCATCCTCGACCTTACACGGAGGCGAGGCGACGCGGCTCGATCGGGCCCGCCCACGCGCGCGCGATCCGCGCCGAGGCGGATCGAGCAGGCCGAGACGCAGCGGAGGCGTCGGCAAGCATGGCGGCGGCGCGGTGAAGCGGCAACGCCGGAGGCGGAGAAGAAGGCAACGCCGACGGAGCAAAACGCGACGAGATGATGCGGGATTAGGGGCAAAAGGGAGAGGGAGTCGCGGGGAGTTCAAGGCGACCAAAATAAGCGGCGGAGCCTCACCGGAGAAGAGGAAAGACGGCGGAGAAGCACTCAGAACGGCGGCCCAACTTCGGCGAGCTCGCGAGAGAAGACGGCGGCGCCTCAGGCAGCAAGGGCTAGGGCAAAAGAAGCGGCGCAACGAGGCGAACCTCGGGCTGGGGTCCTCGGGGCTTTAAATGGCCTCGGGAGGCGGGTGCGGCATGGACGCCGAAATTGGCGCAGACGCAATGGCGGCGGCGCGATCCGAGCCGCACACGTGTCGCCCATCGGACGGCCGCGGTCTGCGCGGCCGGCCGGGCCGGCGAGCGGGGCCGAGAAAGGGAGATGGGCCGGGCGGCACGGGAGAGAGGAAAGGACCGGGCCGACGGGGAAATAGAAGCGGGCCGCGGAAGGATTTGGCCCGCGGAGGGTTTTGGAAATAAAAACGTTTCCGAATTTAGGAAACTCCAGAAATTCAAATAAAAGCAAATAAATTCAAATAAATAGCAAATAAATTCAGAAAAATCTCCAAAAATATAGAGAAATTCCTTGAGGCATAATGAACCCAACTAAAACTGAAAATATTTTGTTTGATGAATAGATTAATCAAATTAAATCATTTTATAAATATAAAATTCAAATTAAGCTTTGATTAATCTGGGAAAAATGCAAATGGTTCATTTTCAAATTAAAACATTCCAAAAACTCCAATTTTGGGATATTACACAATTACCCCCTAATCTTGTCATATCCCTACTCACAGAAGGGCTGGCTCGTCATCACTTGTTGCCGCAGCAAGGAATGCCTTCTCCTTTTTCTCAGGACATTCCCAAGCAAAATATCCATAATCTTCACAATTATAGCATTATACCTTAGATTTATCCCAATCTTCACCACGGCCACAACCACGACCGCGGCCACGACCTCGTCCTCGCAACGAGTCATGTCCTCTTATCATGAGAAGTTGCTCTTTCGTTTGGACCTCCCGCACCTTGAGCAGCTCCTCATGCGCCTTCAGTGACCCAATGGCCTTCTCCATGGCCATCTTGTTTATGTCACCGAATAGCGTTAACGACGAAGCAACATTGATGAACTTGTCGGAAAATGGCTCGAAGCAACTTCTTCACGACGTACTTCTCTTCCATCGTGTCTCCAAGTTCACGGATGTGCCCAACGAGCGTCGTGAACTTTGCCGCGAAGTCATCCACGGACTCTGCATCATTCATCTTAAGGTTATCAAAATCCGAGCGCAAGGACCGAATCCTCACCTCCCGGACACGCTCAACGCCCACATGCATAGAGCGTAGCGCTGCCCACACATCAAACGCGGTCTCCTTCTCCGCAACTCGTAGCAACGTCTCGTCGTCGATCGACTGCGAGATGATTGTCAAGGCCAACTGGTCCTTGCTTTCATCGACATCCTTGGACGAGCCCTCGCGAACAACAGCACCCCATGCGCCGTTGGCTCGCAAGAGGTACTTCATCCTCATCACTCACGCTGCATAGTTTGTCCTTGTCAGCATCGGGTATGGGAGCCTTCCCGCCGTCATCGACGCCGTCGTCATCGAGTCACCCAAGCCACTGCTCACAATGGCTCCGCTCGGCGAGGCATCACTGCGCGGCATCATCTTTGGCATAGCCTGGGAGTTCTGATACCAAATGTTGGGATTGAATCACTCAAACCCTTCTTATCACTTTGGAAATCGCTCACTGATTTCTTCTCCTTCTCTTGTTGGGTATCTCTCTCACATAGACACACACAAGAGGAAATAGATGGACTCACTCCAAATGACTTATTTTATTCATTCATGGGATATGCTACTTATGCAAGATAGAAGATTAACATGCATGACATAACAACTCCTTAATTACCCACTAACTCTGGTATGCATAACAACTCCTTAATTAACCACTAACTCACATAATGCATAAGCACTAATGACAAGATTACAGGTAACACTGGCATGAGAATGAGATGGGTAATTTTTCTGCACATACTCCCTTAGTAACATGAGGGATAATTTGCTTTCATCTTTGACTTTTGTAGAATCGGATAGTCTATCAATAAATAGAACAGTTGTCGGCCTATTTGCAGGAAAGGTAGCCTCAACACCACTTTCGTCAACATCAATCTGGTCGTATAACATTTAACTCCAAAAGTCACGGACTAATGCATGTAATAATTATTAGAAGCATTGGATAGATCACAGTGTATACACAAATAAGAGAGCAGAAACTTATATAATGCATCGAAAAGCCTTTGCTAAAACAAGATATTCTGTCATCGGGATCAATAAATTACAATGAACAGATTAAGAACAAAATGGAATGTTCTCTCCATGTATAGCATAAGAACAATTTTTCAAGAAGGGACACATATTTGCAAAAGAATTAGACGAACATGGTTCAAAGCATTTGAATTGGCAAGCTTGGAATAGAAAATAAATGCAAGTAGCTATCTGCATAGTAATGGATAGACAAATGAGTGAGCAAAGTAACAAGAAAGAAATTGATGCAGCATTATATATGTCTTACTTATATTCTTCTCAACCATTGCAAAAAATAAAATAAAATACTAGCCACATTGAAAATGTATGGAACGAAATGCTATGTTCATCTTGGAAGTATATTTAACACATCAGATTCTGTTTGTAAAGTTTATGAAACAGTTTTTCACCTACCTACTTAATGTCGAGATTATGATGGGATTGCAATAGGCTTCTTAGGTCATCTCTTTCTTTTGCAATAACTGAACAAGTTGTGCATCCCAGATAATGAATACTGAGGAACCATGTCTCCGGATTGCCTTCTTGGAAAACATCCAATGAAGGTAATGATGATCTTTCAGTTATAAGGCCAAATCTAACTTTATCTGGAGGAAGAAAATATTCTCTTGATATAGCAGTAAGCTTTGCATATAAGCTTTCAAACTGTTCGAACTTTTGCACTGTACACAACTTTCTATTTCCATCTGTTGAAATTTCAATTTGGTCTAAGACACTTTCATTTGCTATGGTAAATCCACCTTTCCAAGGAGACCCAGTAAGTTGACCCCCACCTCCAAAGGTCAGTCCTTCATCCTCTATAACCTGCTTGTCATCTCAAAGAAGTATATTTTCAGGGATCGTTCTCCTGGTGTTTGCTGAATCTTCACAGTTCAGATAGACAGATAGTTCTTCTCAAAGAAAAATAGCAGGAGTAATTGATCAGAGAAAAATGTGACCATCTCTACTACATTTACAAGCTCTAGAGGCCCATCTGATTCTCAGGTTAGTGTCTTCCTAGAAATGTCAACTGTATGATATCAAGGAGTATAACATCCCAATGTCAGAATCGAGTTGAAATGCATTATCATCCTTCAGACATTTTATGATAGAGAAATCATGAGGCAAATGGTACATGACATGGGCAAGGAGCCAAGGACCAAAGTTGATCAGTTTGAAAGAATAAAAGCAGAAAAAAAACCATTTAATCCTGGAGTCTCAATTGTGGATGTTTTATAATTTTATACCATGTTTGCACCCCTGACTCCTAACTTTGGTGACTTAAAAGCTTCTAGGCACACCCTGTGTGTGCACACGCACGTATGCGTGTGCATGTGGGATCTTAAATCATTTATTACTCATTAACTTTAGTCAAAATGGGAGCCCCACAATGAGCTGTTTATATATTTATACAAACACACATATATCACATATATATATATATACACACATATATATATATACACACACACATACATATATATATATATATATACACACACATATACACACACAAACACACACATATATATACATATATGCTATTCTACAGCTACGCGTAGTTAGAGGTGAGCAATTATGTGAAGGTATGTCCTGTATGTCAGAAAAACAAATCAGAACATGTGCTTTATCCTGGGTTGCTTCAACCACTACCTGTTCCAGAAATGGCATGGTCTCAAGTTACAATAGATTTTATTGAGGGATTGCCAAAATCAACGAAACATACTGTGATCTTGGTAGTTGTAGACAGATTTACAAAATATGCACATTTCAAATCCTTGAAACACGTACAGAACACTGCAGATCTTTTTGTGGAAAACATATACAAATTGCATGGATTACCATCAGTGATCATATCTGACAGGGACAAAATATTTACAAGTGCTTTGTGGCAAAATTTGTTCAAAACCCTAGGGGTTGAACTCAGTTTTAGTAGTGCTTATCACCCGCAATCTGATGGACAATTTGAGAGAGTAAACCAGTGTTTGGAGAATTATCTTAGATGTATGGTTTTTGCAAGCCCTAAGTGATGGAAATTTTGGCTTTCCCAAGTAGAGTGGTGGTACAATAGTTCTTTTCATACTTCTATTGGAATGACTCCATTTGAAGCCATGTATGGTGCGAAACCACCTTAGCTCACAGAGACAATGTTATCAGATGCTGCTATTACTGGAACTCAGATGGCTACTCAGCAGAGAAGGACAACAATTGAAGCTATTAAAAGTGCATTGAAGAAGGCACAATCCAAAATGAAATATTTTGCAGATAAGAATAGTTCTGAAAGGAAGTTGAATGTGGGAGATATGGTATATTTGAAGATACAACCTTATCGACATAATGCATTGGGATTACATAGCCATTTGAAATTGCATTCCAAATTTTATGGACCTTTTAGAGTCATTGAAAAGGTTGGTCGAGTAGCTTATAAGCTCTTGTTGCCAGGAGGATGCATGATTCACCCGGTTTTCCATGTTAGCCAATTAAAGACTCATGTGGGACCGAAGGCCATACCAGATCCTGCATTACCTTTGATAGATTCTGAAGGCCGAATCTTAACCGAACCTTTATGTGTTAAGGAAAGAAGAGTAATACCAAGGAACAATGTTCCAATGGTGCAATGGCGCATACAGTGGGTGAATCTTCCTCCAGAGGTGTCCACTTGGTAGGATGCTGCCTTCATTCAGAGGATATTTCCAGACTTTAATCCTTGAGGGCAAGGATTTGAAGGAGGAGGCATTGTCGGGCTTCTGAAGAATTTGGGATTGATTTAGATTGGGAGTAAGCACAAAAGAAAGATGAACGGTGGAGATGCAAAGATACCTCTTCATTTAGTTGTATCTGACGCTTCTTAGTGGAAGCTGGGAGATGAAGAAGATTGGAAGGATCAAACTTCATCTTTATTCTCTGAACTTGATCCATCGGAGGAGAGCTAAAGTAGTTTTTACTGTTTACCTTAGTGGTTAACGTGGTTTACTATTTATTGTAATTTTCGGTTATCCTATCGTCTCTCTAAATCGCTTAAAAGGGGAGATGCTATAACTCTGAACGTCATATAGGAAATGAGAATTCTGTTTTGCGCTTGCTTTACTTTTGCTTTTCTCTTGCGATCAACTTTCCCCTGCTACTCTTTCCTCAAATCTCCTTCAGATTTCTCTTTGCATCTGTAATTTGGGAAGTTCCTGACATCGAGGAGGACGAGGTAAGGGAGTGGAGGATGGATATGGGAGAGTGGAGGCGGGCGGCGGCGATGGCTTGGAGCTCGGAGCGGAGTGGGTGGAGCCCGTGGGAGGCGAGGCGGGAGAGAAGGGAGTGCGTGGAGAAGGAGCATGAGCGGAGCGCGGAAGTGGCCGCGCGACCAGCACCCGAAGGAGACAAGGTAGGGGAGGGGAGGGAGCGGCGCGGTGTGGAGGAGGAGGGGGAGGACGCAGTGCGTGGCCGACGCTGTGGCCATGCCCGTGAGCGCCTGCACACGAGCGAAGTGGCCGGGGGCAAGGTGAGTGAGCAGCGTGGGCAGCGGCATGGGGAGTTTTGGGGGGGTGGATTTTGCTCAATTCCACGACCTCCCCATGGTGGGGAGGCAGAGACCAGTTAGACTGAGGCGGGGTGTGTTGGCGTGCGACAAGTTTTATATAGTTTTAAACCTGAATTGAAACTTAAGTTTCAACAAAATCAAAATTTTGAACAGATTTTAACAAGGATTGCAAAATAAAAAAAAAGCGAATCGAGACAAAATTGAAGCAGATTTCACAACAAAACTTCTTGTTTTGGAGCAAGTTTGATGCAAAAAAATAAGAAAAGTGCCCCCACACAACCTCATCAGAAAACACTGTCGCTTGCACAGTTGCTACTAGCCACCACAACCATGCCTCACTTTCTAGAGCCATCACTGCACCAGCACGCACCGTCCACAACCGTCGCCACTTGCCTGCACCACCACCACTGTTGCTCGCAACTGCCTAACTACGGTCGCTTGTCATGCCTACACGTACATAGCCTCTTCGACATCTTGCAGCCCATTGCCTCACTGTGCCCACTTGCTCGTCGCCACCTCGCCTGCTTGGCTGCTTGCCACTCGTCGCTACACTCACCAACAGCCATCACTCCTGCTTTTCGTAGTTGAATGTGTGTGGCATGGGGGAAGGATTGATTTAGTGGGATGCTAAGTTGGTTGGAGAGGGATGGATAGAAGAGAGAGAGAGCCACGGAGGATTGGAGGATCTCGGATAAGGATTTAGCAAATGAGTGGACAGGAGTGCATGCATCATGGCATGAGAAGTGATGAATCATTTGACATATCTGACGGTGGAAATGTATATCGTTGGGATAAGATCCGACAGCATACCATTCTCTAGTTTTTCTGTTTGTGTATAATAGGTGGAAATGGAATTAGTACAATGAGAAAGACATTAAAGTTCCATTTAGAAAACAGCATTGCAAAAATAAGTATTACTACACTTCATTTGTACTTCTACTCTAAGAAAATCACTATGACATCAATTTAGTCATCATTTTTTCTGTTTCTGGTGAGCAACTGAGCGTTGAGCACATAAGAATTATAGTAGAGAGTCACAATGCATAGCATGCATTTGTTATGTAGTGATTTGCATATATAACTCCCTCTAATGTACGGGTAATCATTCCCCTATGATTTGAGTTTTACAGACAAGACCACCACAGTGAAGACGAAAGAATAAAATATCGGTGAAATTTTGTGAGATCTCGGATTTTGGACGTGGACGGTTTTCAAAATCCCGTCCGGATTAAAAAAAAATCGCCGAGATCTCGGTGTTTTTGGCTGGATTTCAAACATTTTTTACCGGATTGCACTGATTTTAGATTGTATTTGCTTCACTTTTTTTTGAAGCATTGTAATACCTTCTATGAGGAATACATGCGAAAAAAGTAAAAAAAAGAAAGTGAATTTTTTTTTGTCCTTATTTCTCACGCGTTAGACCAACTGAACCAAGCCATGTTACTTGTTGTGCATCACGGTTGAAAACATTTATAGCCTCGACCTCAGATCCTGACCAAGAAACAAAAGGAGTTTTTCTCATTTCCTCACGAGCCCACAACCTAACTCACTCACTCTGGTCAGTGTTCACTCAGTGCATTTCTTCTTTCCCCTCAGTAGCCGAGCAAATCCGGGCAGCTCCGGTGACCATCAGGTCATCCCCGGCGACCAAAACAGGTAATCTCGCCTCTCTAGACTGAGATCTTGGCCATTTCTAGCGAAATATCGGTTAGGTCAGGCTGAAATCTCGGTGATAAGCGCAACAAAATCTTATTTTTTGGGACCATAATCTCGGAGTTTAAGCCTGATATTTTGTCATTTTTAGATGAAATGAGATGTTTAGCTGGTGGATCTGGCCGGATTTTCGAGGATTTACCTTGTGCAATGTGGTAAGATTTATTTGATGCACAGTGGTGGTGAAGAACAGCAACAATAGTGTAGTTTAGAACAAAATGGATGCATTGTTTGTCATGTCAGTGATCAAATAGCATGTAGCTGATCAAAATGGATACACTATCTCAACATATGTTGTTTTACCCTATAGAAAATCTACGGAAGCAAAGACAAGCTGAATATGGATAAAACTGTAAAACAAATCAAAGAAGGGCTCATGAATGAGTTAATAGACTTGTCATAAGAAGCATATTAATAGAACAAGAAAATAACAGCATGATATGTTATTTTAGATAACATTGACATAGTACATGGAGGATAGAGCAAGTAGAGTGCTTATATGTTTACATAGTTGCAAGGAAAGCCAAAAAGTTTGCATTAGTGCATAATGACTAAAAATTCAAACATTTCAATTCTTCAAGATGATGTTAATGGCTACTTTCCATTTAGTCATCACAAATAATATTTTCATTGTTCATTCATTGAGATCTTTTATGTTCTATTGCAGGTTCTCGTGATGGCAGATTGTGTGGGTAACGTATGGGAGCATAGGGAGCGCATCGGACTGTCTGGGTTGAAGTGCAACTACTGTGGCATGTTATGAAGGGTGGAGGGGCGATCCGTCTAAAGGAATATCTGGCTGGTCGCGTTGACGATGTGAAGTCCTGCCCAAGCATGCCTAAAGTGGTTAGGCAGTCCATGCTCGCGGACCTCCGTGGAGGTCGGAAGAAGAAGGAGGAGGCAATGCGCCTTTGTAAGGAGGAGATTTGCGATGACTGGGCCACCTTGGCCATATAATACCGTACCAAGCAGGAGCAACTCAAGATGGTCGTAAGGGCCTCAAAAGAATAGGCCTACCTCAGGAGCCAAGGTTTGACCCTAGGATCAGGGTCTGGGAGTGGTGCAGCAAGGCCCTCAGTCCAATCCACTATCAATAAAATGTTCGGTAGGTCCAAATCGACACGGGAAAGTCATGCCTCTATCGAATGTTGACCTTGCACGGAGTGGTGTCCCGCAACAACTCCATATTGACACTGCATTCAAGCAGGGGGTGAGGCAGAAGCTAGGGAGGGCATGGTTGAAGTGGTTCCATGCTAATACAATTCCAGGACGGAAGGCCGAGTGTCCGTATTTTATAGGTATGAAATGATCATAGGGTTGTAAGTTACAATTCTTGTGATGATTGTACTAACCTCTTATGCCCGCGATGGACAGGTGCACTCAAGATGGTGCAGGAGCTAGGCCCAGGGGTTCGTGGACCACGGGACCATGAGATCGACGGAAAGTACCTCGATAAGAACAAGTAGAATTGTCTAGTACCTTCTGAAGTTCAGAGATGACTGGGTCACATTTGGTGTGACAGTCATGTGTGACGCTTGGACCAGGCCTACTCAGCAGAGCATCATCAACTTCATGGTGTATTGCAATAGGGTCATGTTCTTCCATAAGGCCATCAATGCCACAAGTACAATATTCCCATGTACATTTATTTTAGTTTTTACTCTTGTGTACTAGAAATGTACGTACTAAATTCTGGCCTGTTCATTCACAGGCAAGGTTCAGGACCACAAGTACCTACTACGCGAGATAACAAAAGTTGTGGCTGAGGAAATTGGGGCAGAGCATGTCGTGCAAGTGGTTACTGACAACGCGACAAACTTCAAGAAAGCATGCCAGTTGTTACGAGTGGAGTACCCATGGATTATATGGCAGTCGTGCTTGGCACACACTATGAACCTTATGCTAAAAGACGTGTGCAACGTCCCACATATCAAACAGGTTGTGGGAGAGGCGAAGAGGATTTGTCGTTTCTTGTACAACCATAGGAATCTGCATGCACAGATGAGGTAATACATAGATAGAGAGTTGGTAAGGTCAAATGCCACTAGGTTTGGCACGACCTTCGTTTTCCTGGATAGTTTCTTCAAAAAAGGAGAAGTTTTAGCAGTGGATGACACATCTAGACTGGACAGGTAGCAGGTGGGCTTGGATAGAGGATGGCAAGTTTGCATATGACCACCTCGTGGACAGGGGTTTTTGGGACTTTGTGCAGTAGACTGTCTTGGCCGTAGAACCCTTGTACAAGATATTGAGATTCGCGGATCAAGACAAGTTGCCAACGATAAGTGGTATCATGATGCAGTATGTAATTGTGAGGACTGAGTATCACAAGTGCTTGCGTGAGGATAGAGAGCACTATAGGATATTCGTGCAAGTCTTGAAAAAGAGGTTCGCCGAAATAAGGGATACCACGTATGTGCAAGAAGGTCGGTGAAATTATTATGTTCTTTTCTGTTGTGCTAACTATACAATATTCGAATATGTTGTGGTAACTATACAATGATTTGTCCATTGCAGCCTCCATGCTCGACCCATAGTCTCAGTTCACGTACAATATATGCAGCACTCCGGTGTTCATGGGAGCGCTCTCTACTGCCCTAGGCATTTTAGCTGATGAGGACAGTAGCGTAGTGTTGGCCTTAAGGGAAGCTGACGTATACCGTCTTAGGAGAGGACAATTCGCCAACCATCTTGCACAAACCAGAGTCGCCGATCCCCAAATGACGGTTGGTATGTACGTAATTTCAGGTATTGTTGTGCTGTTGTCGTGCATTGACTGACACACTTTTATTTTGTTGTCTTGTCTGCAGCTCAATGATGGATGGTGTTCGAAAATTAGACGCCAGTGTTGCAGAAGTACGCCTTGTGATTTGTGTCGTAGTGCGCATCGTCCAGTGGTTGTGAGCGCAATTGGAGCACATTTGTCTTAGTGCACACGCAGCTAAGGAATCAATTAAGTTATGCAAAGCTCCAGCAGCTCATGTTCGTGCACTACAATCTCTGACTTCGCCTACGGAACTACGAATCGACCTACTTGGCTCAAGATGATGACCCATTCGATAGCCTCATTGAGGATGCAATGCATCTTGGTAGCAACCCTATTGCAGAGTGGTTCAATTCATCTAGGTCTAGTGGGGAGCCCCTACTCATCGAGGACAGTGGGGATGACCCACCCCTCCCACCGAGATTGGTGGTTGACACCATCCCTCCATAAGAGATGAACAAGGCCATAGGTAACGTGGAATTATTTTATGTTCTACTTGGTTATCATGTATGTGGAAATCTCACAACGGTGTTAACATTAATTTGAATTGGTCGCAGGTGGGAAGAGCTTCCCAGATTGGGCTGAGTTCACGATCGGTCAGACGCACACAGGGAAGAGGAAGCATGGTACCAACGACGACGATGACATGCTAGTGGGCGCTTTAAGTGGGTTGGCGAAGTTGTCGGGCAGCCAGCGTGTCAAGGGAAAAGGAAAGGCACCAAGTGATCATGCCTGATGTCGGTAATGATGACAACATGGATACACCCCCTTAGAATGTGTAATACCAGCAGACCGCTGATAGTAGCTCGGCGACAGACTCTGGAGGCGATGATGGGATGGATGTTCTCCGCTACTCCCTCCGGCCCCGTTCATATCCACAATCGTTGGGAGGATCGCAACAGGGGGGAAGTGCCTCGAGGAAGGGCTCACAGAGGCAGACATGTAGTACGAGGAAGGGTGCGATGAGTGGTGGGGGTGGGTGACAGGCAACATAGCCCTAGGATGACGTAGGTTCATGGTCTAGCAGCCAGTCTTCGAGCCATTGGGGCTTCCAGAATAAGCATCCTTCGTATGGTTCGATGCTCTACAGATCGAGTATGTCTTGGCCGTTTGACTACACTGATCCCTACGCTGATCCGTATGCACAAGACACATCTGTCAGGTACCTTTACCAGTAAGAGAATCATACCAACTGGATGGCTCATTATGAACATTGGAAGTCTGCCTAGCTACCGCGAGACATGAGTTGGGAAGAGTACAAGTAACATCACGAGAGGAGGTATCACGAGATCATTGTCAATAATGAGGTGGAGTTTGCAACACAGGCGTACTACTACTCGTAGGTACGTAAACACATCGTTGTCCATACTTTGCATGATCATCCTACTCCTTTAATTATGCATCTTCTTGCAATACATATTCATACAGCATACTCATTCTTCAATTATGCCTCTTGTAGGTGGTTCGGACTGAGTGTTGTGTTCTGGCATCATCCGTGCTTTCACACGTAGTTCTCACGTTTATTAACCATCGTTGCATGGTCATATATGTGGTGAATATGCTCCTGCATGGTCATATTTGTGGTGTATATGTGATGAATTGTCATATGTATCAATTTTATTTCATGCCTATCATTTGTGATGCCAATATATATTGATTGTTTCCAATTGTAACCTTCAAAATCCGAATATCAGTCGAAATACTGTCGAAATTTTTTAACATTACAGTACCCTTCTAAGAATTTTACAAATTCACTAGAGTGTGATCATGATCCAAAATTTTGATGATAGCTCAAGAATTACCTTAGAACCATTCTGTAAAAGTTTCAAAAATTTTAAACCTTTTTTGGTTGGTCAACCAAAGCTATGTATTGATCATCAGGCTTTTATCACGACAATACCACTGTCAGAATTTTTCAAAATTCCTCAGGATTGATAATCATATAAACATTTTATGGAAATATTAATGATGCATCAGTACCATCCAAAAAAATTTCAAAATTTTCTAACATGGTTTCAAACGTTTTTCATTTGATTGAAGTTTGCCAGTAAGGCTTTTATTAGGATATCACCATTGTCCGAAATTTTAAAAATTCCTTGAGCTTCATCATCATCTAAAAATTTTATAGAAACATTAGTGATATGTCAGAACCATGAAAAAAATTTAAAAATTTCATAACGTGGTTTCTTCTATTTTTTATTCGGTTCAAATTTGCTGGTCATTGTTTTATCAAGACAGTAGCAGTTTCCGAATTTTTTTTAAAATTTCATGCTGATAATCATCTGAAATTTTCATGAAAACATTAATAATGTGTCAGGACCACCCACAAAAAAATTAAAAAAATTAACGTCGTTTGAACTATTTTTCGCTCGGTTCAATTTCACCAAAATCTCGCCGAGATTTCAGCAATTCCGGGCGAAATCTCAGAAATTTTGGTTAGCAAAAACCGGATTTGAATTTTATTTTTGTATTTTGTTCGAAATTTCATGATCTCAACGAAATTTCGTGATCTCAGCGAAATTTCTGTAAGGCCCCCATTTTCGATAAATGAATATCGAAAATGGATACCATGTGCATACAGTACTAGTCCCATGATCAGTGGCTAGTACGCACAAATACAAATTGATATCACAGTCATACACAACTTTATTATTACAGCGGAAGCAAATACATAACATTCTTACAATACCAAAAGTAAAAGCATAACAGTGGAGACATTCATCTTGTAGTATGCCATTTATCCCAAAATCCCCACAGCAACCGACAAGGAGAACCTAATAAAACTCATCGTTCACATCCCGAATCTGCATCGTAAAAGGTATCGTCGGAAATCTGTTCTTCACCTAAAATTATCAACATGGCAAGTTGAGTACTTTTGTACTCATAAGACTTTTGCAAAACCTATTATAAATGCAGCCATTTCAAGGAAAGGCTCATGGTGGTTTTGCATAAAGCTAAAATTGAATATAAATCTTGATTAATAGATTGAAAAGTGAACTTTAAGTAAAGGCGACTTAATTTAAAAAATAACAGAATGTAAGCACAAATAAGTCTCATGTACACGTATCATGCCCATTTCAAGAATCATTTCTCTTGTCGCAGAGAAATTTTTGAGTAACCATTCCTACCACCCGGTAGAAATTGAGGTTTTATGAAAAATAAAAACAGCTAACTAGTCTTTGGCGCACTAAGATTCCCATAACCGCGGAACGGCTTTTGAAAAGTTTGACACTCTGCGAGTTGTACATCTTTACTCACAAGTAATGATCAACCTCTTTTGCCGGGCCGAATACACTTCGTTTGGTGTGTCGGCAAGGAGATCATAACAAAACCGTTACATTGTTTAACCCTAACTTTGCACCAAATTTCGTGACGTCAAACCCGTACTATGGTATTTATGTTTGCACATCCTTTGCACAATAATGATTAAGTATGTCCATAGTATGGCATTCACCGTTATATTAGCAAGCGTGACTCCCAACACCTCGGTGTGGCGCCCTACGAGCAACGATCCTTGAAGAAGCTCGTACTACTCCAGCCTACCAATGTGCAAAGCTAGTTTTAAGCAACTTAATAGGTTAAGACTGTCCCATACCAGCACTTGTGGTTGTACGGTAAATTCTTGGGTTTAACGAACACGTAGTTCGGTCCTTAATCCGACACGGGCAATAATCTCCACCCTACACTACGTACAAGTCCCTTGTACACCCGGCTATTGCCAATAATTGCCCGCATCAAAATCATAGTTTTATTTTCATTTTTGATCAAAATACCAACCAAGAAAGGTCATACCCATTAAGTTGTCATATCCAACATTTTTAAACATATCAAGTTTTATGTTCATTTAAGCATGGCTAAGCATAACACTATGTGTGAGTAACCCAGATTGACATCATGTACTGTCTATGCTATTCTAGGGTTATCAAGGTTCACAATTCCATACTTATCAAGGAAGTTCTATGTGACAATAGGTACGACTACCAATACCCAAAATATAGCGAGACTTTAATAAAAGTAAAGTATGCGATAAAACATTTAATGAAAACATTTATAAAGCGGGATCAATATGATCAAAGGGGTGCTTGCCTTGTTGATGGTCTTGACGTCAAACTCGATCGTCGAACTCACGAGTTTAAATCGGGTGCTACACGTCGAATATTAATAACATGGCAATTCCAACAAAGCGAAAGGATCGGACATAAGAACCAAATAAAATCAACTGCTTGGAATCAACATATTTGTTGTTCATCGATTTACAAGTTCCATGTTTATTTTCTGATTAGGTTCTAATATTAACCAATCTTATTATCTTGAATTATTCATTTTTATTTATCATTTCAGAGACCATTTTCCAGGTTTTACCATTCGAACCTCTAATTTCTAAACCTTGAAATTATTTAAATCACTATTATGGAACTACTTTCTTACCCTATATTATACTTTGATGATTTTCCATGGTACACCCTAAGTATTTTTGCATATTCAGGTTCCTAACAGAGCATGGATTCTAATAAAATTTGTTTCATTCAATTTGAAGTTGAATTGCAGAAATTCCATTCACAACATATTTAAAATTCTTTCTTTAAATTTAAATCTGGAATTCAAACAGAGTTCATTTTGAAATATTTTTGCATATTCTGAATCTACTTGATTTTATATGAATTTAGAAATTTATTTCACTTCATTTGGTTGGATAGTTCAAAAGATATTCAAGTTTGAATGCATTCGATTTTGAAAATACAGAAAATCGAATTTATACCAAAAAGGAAAGTACGCCTTCAACTGCGAAAACGCTTTCGTTTTTGCGCTCGTCGGACCGAGGCAGCGACATGCGGGCCCAGGATGGCAACGAGACGCCGAGCGCTTGCGGTCGGGCCGACGTCTTGGACCACGTTGTCAGAGCAGCGCGAGGCTGACCTCTGGGGCCAGCGGCGGCGCAATAACGCTTCAGAGACCCAGCGGCATGGACCCGATCGCCGACCCGATCTGAGACATGGTTTGCGCGCTCGCTGGCGGCGGCGCACTGGCCGGAATCACGGAATGGATTCGATTCTTGCTCAGTGAGTCCGTGCGCATCTATGGGTGGTGGCGCTTCGGCCGGAGATGGCCGGAGGCGACCTGCCACCGGAGAGGGGCGGCGGAGCACACTGCTCACCGGAGAAGGAGAGACTAAATTGAGGTAGGGAAAGGTTCACGGGTGTCTAGGTTGCTTTGGGCGAGGTGGTTCGAGGATGGTGCAGTGGAGAGTGAGTTCGAGCTTTCTCCTCTTTTTCGGGTTTTTGGCGGAGATGAGGAAGAAGACGGTGGTGGCGATGTCGAGGAGGTGTGGCTCGGTTTCTTGGTTCGAGGAGAATGCACGAGTGAAATGCGACGCTTTGGTGCGGTTTAAATAGAAGGATGAGGCGGTTTGCCTTTGGTGAAGACAGAGAGGAAGGCGGCGGCTTGCGCGGGCGATTTCTCGGCCGTTCCAGCGTGGGAGAGAGAGCACGGAGGCCGAGGCGGGTGCGGCGTGGCAGAGGCGACGTGCAGGAGCATTGGGCGACGAGTTGCGGCGCGGGTGGCGACAAAACGGGAGAGGCGGCGATCTCAGGCGAGAGAACGGAAGAAGTCGCGAGAGAAAACGGGGAAGAAATGGAGAAGGTGAAGCTGACAGGTGGGGCCGGACGGTCAGAGAGAGAGGGCGAAGTCGGCAAAAGAGCACAGCTGTCGAGCGGGCCCACTTGTCGTGAGACAAGATTATAAAACTCGAAATGAATCTGGACAGATCAGGGTAAAGTCGGTAGCTTAGGCCAGAAGATAAAATCAAAATTTTACAAAACTTTTTACTGAGGTCGGCAAGGTAAAGATCAAGGTCTAGTAAAATTTTCAAATAATTTTGACGAATATAAATATTATTAAAAATCTGACAATGAACTGTTGATGATTTTATTTGATTCTGTTTTTCATTTAATCGAAGGATAAAATCAATTTATTATTTTATGAAACTTTTTTAAAGGATTGGAAATGATATTTTATACCTCTTGAAAAATTGTCATAATTTATATTTTATATTTTATTTTTAATAATTCTAACACTGCATTTTCCAGCTATTCTTATTGACTGTTTTTGAATTTCTAAAATTAATAAATGAAGAGATAAATTCATGATATTTTTACCAGGGTTGGGTTAAGTTAATATGTCGGCATGGTTAAATTTTCAACTAGGGTTAAGGTAAGAAATATTCTGAACAAATCTTTTGGTTCAAATTTCCTCTTTGTCTTTTCATGATTATCTTTGTATTTTATTTTATTTTATTAATGCCAGGATAGAGCAAGAGGCACAATCATGATTCTGAGATCTTTAAGGATTTTACTGACTTTGTATTTTTACCTTTTTACCTTTTACCATTTTACCATATAGCATTTTGGATTTCTTTTAATGGTAAAAGCCAAAAGAATTTCTTTTAATACAAGAAAAATCAGAAAACATAACAATAAATCATGTGGGTATTTTTAATATTATATTTTTCATTTTATTGAATTTTGGGTCGTTACAAATCCACCCCCCTTACAAAAATCTCGTCCTCGAGATTTGAAGAGGATTAGAAGAAATCAGGAAATTCTTTTCGGAGATGATCTTCACGTTCCCAAGTTGCTTCGTCTTCTGTATGATGACTCCATTGAACTTTCAACATCTTGATAGTCTTATTCCTGGTCTGACGTTCCGCTTCTTCCAGAACACGAATTGGATGTTCTCGATATGAAAGATCTGGTTGAAGATCGATATTCTCCAGGTTGGTCAATTCGGAGGGAACACGAAGACATTTCTTAAGTTGCGACACATGAAAGACATTATGAACCTCTGACAGTTGAGGTGGCAGTTCCAACTTATATGCCATCTCGCCCATCTTCTCGAGGATTTGGAAAGGTCCAATATATCGCGGAGCTAACTTGCCACGAATTTGGAAACGACGAACTCCACGAAGAGGAGAAACCTTCAAATAGACATGGTCGCCAATCTCGAAGCTAAGTTCTCGTCGACGGTTGTCGGCGTAACTCTTTTGACGAGATTGCGCTTCTTTGAGACGGCTTCTGATCATGTCTACTTGCTCTTGCGCTTCTTGAATAAGATCTGGACCAAAGAATTTTCTTTCACCAACTTCGGACCAAAAGAGGGGAGTTCTGCATTTTCTTCCATACAAGGCTTCAAAAGGAGACATTTGAAGACTGGATTGAAAACTGTTGTTGTAAGAAAATTCAGCGAAATGCCAAACTTTTCTCCCAATTAGAGCCATATGATAGCACACGGGCTCTCAACAAGTCTTCCGAATTTGATTTATCCTTTCCGTTTGCCTATCCGTCTGAGGGTGATAAGCTGTACTGAAATTTAGCTTAGTCCCTAGAAGATTGTGCAAACTTTCCCAGAATCGAGAAGTAAATTGAGATCCTCGATCTGAAACAATGGTCTTCGGAACACCATGCAAGCGCACAATGTTATTCAGATAGAGTTCTGCAAGCTCATCTCCTCGATTGGTGACTTTCATTTGGAATGAAATCGCCACCTTGGTTAACCGATCAACGATAACCCAAATTGAATCATGACCTTTTGAGTCTTTGGCGATCCAGTTATGAAATCCATCCTGATATCATCCCATTTCCATTCTGGAATCTTCAAAGGTTGCAAAAGTCCAGCGGGACGTTGATGCTCGGCTTTGACACGCTGACACACATCGCAGATAGCAACGTATGCAGCAATATCTTTCTTCATACCGGGCCACCAATATTCCCGTCGGAGATCTTGGTACATTTTCGTACTTCCAGGATGGATCGAAAGAGGGGACTCATGAGCTTCTTTAAGAATTAAGTCCTTAAGTTCAGGGTCATTGGGAACATAGATTCGATTCTTGAACATGAGCACTTCATCTGAATCTTCATGGAATTCGGATTCGGCTCCATTCTTCAATTCTTCCCGAATTTTGATGATAGATTCATCTTTGAGTTGAGCAGCTTTAATTTGGGACTTTAAGGTTGGTTCTACTTCGAGTGTAGCCAGAAATCCTTTTTCAACAATCCCCAAATTAAGCTTTTGAAATTCATTGATGAGATCTGATTGGTTGGTATGATAGGAGACAGAAAGACAATGAAGTTTTCTGCTAAGAGCATCAGCTACGACATTTGCTTTACCGGGATGGTATTGAATATTAAGGTCGTAGTCTTTTATCAACTCCAACCATCTTCGCTGCCTTAAATTTAAATCGGGCTGGGTGAAGAAATATTTCAAACTCTTGTGATCTGTAAAAATATTGCATCGATTACCAATGAGGTAATGACGCCAAATTTTAAGAGCATGCACCACGGCAGCTAACTCCAGATCATGAGTTGGATAATTAAGCTCATGGGGTCGTAACTGACGAGAGGCATAAGCAACAACCTTGCCTTCTTGCATCAGAACACACCCTAATCCACTTCGAGATGCATCACAATAAACATCGAAGCTCTTATGGACATCGGGTAACACTAGCATCAAATGTAGTTAACCGATTCTTGAGCTCTTAAAGCTTTCTTCACATTCGAGGTCCATTCAAACTTCTTTTCTTTCTTTAGCAACTGAGTCAAAGGTCGGGCTATTTTGGAAAAGTTCTCGATGAAACGACGATAATATCCCGCTAAACCGAGAAAACTTCGAATTTTGGGTACAGACTGAGGGGATTCCCAATCCATGATTGCTTTGATTTTACTGGGATCGACGGATATGCCTCCATTGGATAGAATATGCCCGAGAAAAGCAACTTCTTTTAGCCAGAATTCGCATTTCTCGAATTTGGCATAAAGCTTATGCTCGCGAAGTTTCTCGAGCACCATACGCAAATGTTGCGCATGATCTTCTTTAGATTTGGAATAGATGAGAATGTCATCGATGAAAACCACGACGAACTTGTCTAAATACTCCATGAATACTTTATTCATGAGGGTCATAAAGCTGGCAGGAGCATTAGTAAGTCCGAAAGACATTACGATTGTACTCATACAATCCGTAACGCGTGGTAAAAGCAGTTTTTGGAATATCTTCGGATCTAATTTTCAATTGATAGTACCCATGTCTTAAATCAATTTTTGAAAAGACTTGAGCACCAGTCAACTGATCAAATAGATCGTCGATACGAGGAAGAGGGTATTTATTTTTGATTGTCACATCATTTAAGGCTCGATAGTCCACACACATGCGTGTACCACCGTCCTTTTTGGGGACAAAAAGAACTGGACTACCCCACGGAGAAGAACTAGGTCGAATAAACCCTTTCTTTAATTGCTCATTAATTTGCTTCTTTAATTCGACTAAGTCATGAGGGGGCATACGATAGGGACGCTTAGAAATAGGAGCGGTTCCGAACAAGATTGATAACAAATTCCATATCTCATGCGGAGGAAGTCCAGCAACTCATCTGAAATACATCCGGATATTCGAGACTATAGGAATTTGGTGAGTTCTTTGGTTATGGTGAACAAAGGAAAGATTGGGATTTTTCGAACTTTGGATGGAGGAAAATTTATTGAACACCTTCGAGTTCACAAGAGAGATTGATCGATTAGCACGATCTATGCATCCTTTATATTTGGATAACCACCATGCCAAGGATCACATCTAAACCAGAGTTTCTATGAGGATGAGATCGTGAAATAATATTCCATTTATTTCAATCGATACGGGACAAATTTTGTTGACTTCATGGTTGATCCAGGGGAAAAGATTAACATTTTGGTAGAGAGAAGGTCGGATTTGATTTCATTTTGATCGACAAACTTCTTTGAAATAAATGAATGCGATGCTCCGGAATCAAACAATACCAAGGTAGATACTGAATGAACAGGGAACATACCCAACACGACATCAGGGGCGTCGCTGGCTTCCTCGGCGGTCACATGGTGCAAGCGACCGCTACTTGAATTCCGATTTGCAGCAGATACTGGTTTAACTGCTTGAGTTACTCCAGCACCTTGCGGTCGTCCAGGGGGACGTTGAACACCTTGAGCCGACTGATGATTCGGAGCTTGAGTCTTCTTTGGACATGCATTAGCGTAATGACCACGCTCATTACACCGATAGCATGTGACATCCGCTGCTTGATTTTGAATTCCAAAGAGCTTCTTTTGACGTGCCGGCTGCCTAGCGTAAGGTGCCGAGGTCGAAGAGGTTGACCTTGACGCTTTGTCGCGATAAGGAGCAGAAGGTCGTACATTGGTGGGTTGACCAATGCGCGGCCTTGCAGGGCTAGCACTTACAGACTTGCGAGCTATCCATTTCCTCTTTCGATTTTCCATAATATTCTTGGTACTGTGTTCGGCTATAATAGCTTTATCCACGGCGACTTGAAAATCATGGAAATCATGAATAGCTAGGATATGCTTCACTTCATCATTTAGATTATCTCGAAGCGTTCAATTCTTCTCGCTTGAGCGTCACTCCGAGGTTGCATACGAGCAAGATAATTGAAGCGGTGGAGATATTCCATTACAGACATATTCCCTTGACGAAGATCCAAGAATTCCCGCTTCTTGAGATTTACGAGACTAGAAGGAATATGAGTCCTTCTAAAAGCTTCCTTGAAGGATGTCCAAGAAATTTGGCCGCCTTCAGTTGAATAGACTGGAAATTTTCCCACCAAGAAGCTGCTGCGCCTTGCAACTGATACGAAGCATAAAGCACTTTCTCATGGTCACTGCATTGAGCAATGGCCAACTTGCTTTCAACTGATCTTAGCCAATCATCTGCTTCTAAAGGATCAACAGCAGAGAGAAGGTCGAAGTCGGGTTTTTAAGAACTCGCCCAACTTAGATTGGCGATAGGCCCGACATTCCCGGCTCCGCATCCACGGCACCGATATTAGCGTATTCGCACCAGTTCTTTGAAGAAGAAGGGTATTCGTCTGCCGTCCCTGCTCAATCATCGCCAAGACTTGAGCCATCGTAGGCGGTCCTGGCAATTGCTCTTCAGGGACAGCTCCTTGGGCTTGAGCTGCTGCTTGAGGCGGCGGAGATTCCTGACGAGCGGGTTGACGCGACGAAGAAGCTCTGACAGAAGGATGAACTGGGTTTGGCAAAGCCGGAGTGGCTAAAGCCACTCTTGGAGACTGATTTTCAGGAGTTGCCTCCGTCTCCAATATCTCGCTCAGAGATCTGGTGACAGGCATCTGGAAGGGCATAAAAGAGGAGAGTGATAGGTAAGATTTTAATTCATTTAATTTCTGATAGTTATTTCATTATTATCATTCATAAGTTATTATTATCAAGGATCACAACATCGTAAAAATATTAACAAGAATGTTAAATATTTACGAGTAGGAACCATAAGCACACAATAAAATTCACAACCAAAAACTTTTTATTCCCACTTTTAATATGTACAAGCAAAAGGCATTACTACTAACATTTACTACTGACATCTAACTTACGTAGCTAAAAGGGAAAGTAACCAAAAGTTACTTCTTATTTTCTAACTAGACTCACTCGACTGACTCCATATCCACACTACCTACTGAAGACCTACAGGTAGAACTCTCCGTGTCAGGAAGGAAAAGTCCTCGACGACGGTATACCCGTGGTCGCGAGAACGACATAAAAACAACACTTTGCTGGATCTACATGGATTCTAGGCAAGCGAGGTCGACTACCTACAACCGACATCCGTGCTCGACCATACCTTGGCGGTGCTCGGGTTTCATCCACGGGCACTTGAGGTGCTTGCCTCAACACCGACCGCGGTATCAAACCTCTAGCTAGACAAGGAGCAATAGCTTCTTCCAAATGCGCTATCCTCGCCTAGCTTCCGATACTCAAAACTACTTGCCGACAATCTCGATCCGAGGTGTTAATGAATTCCACTAAGTTTCTTAAAGTGGTATTTGATAACCCAATGGAATCCATATAACAATTTTCCCACCGGTGGCCGAAGGAATTCTCCTATATGCAATCGCCAATTCGGGTAATGCATGGCGCACGACAATTGCATTATAGGCCGCTTGTTCATGGCCATCGTGATGGAAGATCTGAACCCTCAAAAGATCTATCCCTTCACCATACTCGACTCTAGCAGGATATCTACCCTTGCTATATACTCCACCGGCCCGAACTAACGAGGGCATGGAATACTATATATCTAGGATTCTCGGAAAAATGGGCAAATTCCAGCATTTGAGTAAGGTATCCCATCATGCCGAACTTTCCTCCGAGTAGACATATAGCATGGCGCATAGCCTCCCATCTGCACATTTAACAAGGAATTAATATTCTGATTAAATGTAAGATAATGAATTATTGGAGGAAAAGATTCTAGTAGAAATTTTTAAAGCAGAAAGAGTTAATAACAAATATTTATTTAGCACAACCAAAAGAACATACTTAAAGAATAAATGAAAAGATGACCTAATTCATCATTTTAGTTTTAGAATCCTAATTTCAATTTTAAGTTCATTTACGCCCAAACTATTTAAGGTTTCCTACACCGACATGGCTCGATACCAACTTAAGGCCCCATTTTCGATAAATGAATATCGAAAATGGATACCATGTGCATACAATACTAGTCCCATGATCGGTGGCTAAATGCGCACAAATACAAATTGATATCACAGTCATACACAACTTTATTATTACAATGGAAGCAAATACATAACATTCTTACAATACCAAAAGTAAAAGCATAACAAAGGAGACATTCATCTTGTAGTATGCCATTTATCCCAAAATCCCCACAGCAAAGCGACAAGGAGAACCCTAATAAAACTCATCGTTCACATCCCGAATCTGCATCGTAAAAGGTATCGTCGGAAATCAGTTCTTCACCTAAAATTATCAACATGGCAAGTTGAGTACTTTTGTACTCGCAAGACTTTGCAAAACCTATTATAAATGCAGGCCATTTCAAGGAAAGGCTCATGGTGGTTTTGCATAAAGCTAAAATTGAATGTAAATCTTGATTAATAGATTGAAAAGTGAACTTTAAGTAAAGGCGACTTAATTTAAAAAATAACAGAATGTAAGCACAAATAAGTCTCATGTACCGTATCATGCCCATTTCAAGAATCATTTCTCTTGTCGCAGAGAAATTTTTGAGTAACCATTCCTACCAGTCCCAGGTAGAAATTCAGGGTTTTATGAAAAATAAAAACAGCTAACTAGTGCTGGCGCACCAAGATTCCCATAACCGCGGGAACGGCTTTTCGAAAAGTTTGACACTCTGCAGAGTTGTACATCTTTACCCACAAGTAATGATCAACCTCTTTTGCCAGGCCAGTAACACACTTCCTTTGGTGTGTCGGCAAGGAGATCATAACAAAACCGTTACATTGTTTAACCCTAACTTTGCACCAGCCCGGTGACGTCAAACCCGTACTATGGTATTTATGTTTGCACAGTCACTGCACAATAATGATTAAGTATGTCCATAGTATGGCATTCACCGTTATATTAGCAAACGTGACTCCCAACACCTCGGTGTGGCGCCTCTGAGCAACCAATCATCAAGAAGCTCGTACTACTCCAGCCTACCAATGTGCAAAGCTAGTTTTAAGCAACTTAATAGGTTAAGACTGTCCCATACCAGCACTTGTGGTTGTACGGTAAATTCTTGGGTTTAACGAACACGTAGTTCGGTCCTTAATCCGACACGGGCAATAATCTCTACCCTACACTACGTACAAGTCCCTTGTACACCCGGCTATTGCCAATAATTGCCCGCATCAAAATCATAGTTTTATTTTCATTTTTGATCAAAATACCAACCAAGAAAGGTCATACCCATTAAGTTGTCATATCCAACATTTTTAAACATATCAAGTTTTATGTTCATTTAAGCATGGCTAAGCATAACACTATGTGTGAGTAACCTGATTGACATCATGTCTTGTCTATGCTATTCTAGGGTTATCAAGGTTCACAATTCCATACTTATCAAGGAAGTTCTATGTGACAATAGGTACGACTACCAATACCCAAAATATAGCAGACTTTAATAAAAGTAAAGTATGCAGTAAAACATTTAATGAAAACATTTATAAAGCGGGATCAATATGATCAAAGGGTGCTTGCCTTGTTGATGGTCTTGACGTCAAACTCGATCGTCGAACTCACGAGTTTAAATCGGTGCTACACGTCGAATATTAATAACATGGCAATTCCAACAAAACGAAAGGATCAGACATAAGAACCAAATAAAATCAACTGTTTGGAATCAACATATTTGTTGTTCATCGATTTACAAGTTCCATGTTTATTTTCTGATTAGGTTCTAATATTAACCAATCTTATTATCTTGAATTATTCATTTTTATTTATCATTTCCAGAGACCATTTTTCCAGGTTTTACCATTCTGAACCTCTAATTTCTAAACCTTGAAATTATTTAAATCACTATTATGGAACTACTTTCTTACCCTATATTATACTTTGATGATTTTCCATGGTACACCCTAAGTATTTTTGCATATTCAGGTTCCTAACAGAGCATGGATTCTAATAAAATTTGTTTCATTCAATTTGAAGTTGAATTGCAGAAATTCCATTCACAACATATTTCTAATTCTTTCTTTAAATTTAAATCTGAAATTCAAACAGAGTTCATTTTGAAATATTTTTGCATATTCTGAATCTACTTGATTTTATATGAATTTAGAAATTTATTTCACTTCATTTGGTTGGATAGTTCAAAAGATATTCAAGTTTGAATGCATTCGATTTTGAAAATACACAAAATCAGAATTTATACCAAAAAGGGAAAGTACGCCTTCACTGCGAAAACGCGCTTTCCGTTTTTGCGCTACGTCGGACCGAGGCACTGACATGCCGGGCCCAGATGGCAGCGAGACGCCGAGCCTTGTGGTCGCGGTGGCGTCGCGGGACCACGTTGTCGAGCGTGTGAGGTGACCTCTGGGGCCAGCGGCGGCGGCACAACGCTCAGAGAGACCGACAAGATGGACCCGATCGCCGCTGACCCGACTGAGACATGGTTTGCGCGGCTCGCCGGCGGCGAAGCACGGCCGGAATCACGGAATGGATTCCAGATTCTTGCTCAGTGAGTCCGTGCGCATCTATGGGTGGTGGCACTTCGGCCGGAGATGGCCGGAGGCGACCTGCCACCGGAGAGGGGCGGCGGAGCACACTGCTCACCGGAGAAGGAGAGACTAAATTGAGGTAGGGGAAAGGTTCCTGGGGTGTCTAGGTTGCTTTGGACGAGGTGGTTCGAGGGATGGTGCAGTGGAGAGTGAGTTCGAGCTTTCTCCTCTTTTTCGGGTTTTTGGCCGGAGATGAGGAAGAAGACGGTGGCTGGCGATGTCGAGGAGGTGTGGCTCGGTTTTGCTGGTTCCAGGAGAATGCACGAGTGAAATGCGACGCTTTGGTGCGGTTTAAATAGAAGGATGAGGCGGTTTGCACTGGGTGAAGACAGAGAGGGAAGGCGGCGGCTTGCGCGGGCGATTTCTCGGCCGTTCCAGCGTGGGAGAGAGAGCACGGAGGCCGAGGCAGGTGCGGCGTGGCAGAGGCGACGTGCAGGAGCATTGGGCGACGAGTTGCGGCGCGGGTGGCGACAAAACGGGAGAGGCGGCGATCTCAGGCGAGAGAACGGAAGAAGTCGCGAGAGAAAACGGGGAAGAAATGGAGAAGGTGAAGCTGACAGGTGGGGCCGGACGGTCAGAGAGAGAGGGCGAAGTCGGCAAAAGAGCACAGCTGTCCAGGCGGGCCCACTTGTCAGCGAGACAAGATTATAAAACTCAGAATGAATCTGGACAGATCAGGGTAAAGTCGGTAGCTTAGGCCAGAAGATAAAATCAAAATTTTACAAAACTTTTTACTGAGGTCGGCAAGGTAAAGATCAAGGTCTAGTAAAATTTTCAAATAATTTTGACGAATATAAATATTATTAAAAATCTGACAATGCACTGTTGATGATTTTATTTGATTCTGTTTTTCATTTAATCGAAGGATAAAATCAATTTATTATTTTATGAAACTTTTGGAAAGGATTGGAAATTATATTTTATACCTCTTGAAAATTTTTCATAATTTTATATTTTATATTTTATTTTTAATAATTCTGACACTGCATTTTCCAGCTTTTCTTATTGACTGTTTTTGAATTTCTAAAATTAATAAATGAAGAGATAAATTCATGATATTTTTACCAGGGTTGGGTTAAGTTAATATGTCGGCATGGTTAAATTTTCAACTAGGGTTAAGGTAAGAAATATTCTGAACAAATCTTTTGGTTCAGATTTCCTCTTTGTCTTTTCATGATTATCTTTGTATTTTATTTTATTTTATTAATGCCAGGATAGAGCAAGAGGCACAATCATGATTCTGAGATCTTTAAGGATTTTACTGACTTTGTATTTTTACCTTTTTACCTTTTACCATTTTACCATATAGCATTTTGGATTTCTTTTAATGGTAAAAGCCAAAAGAATTTCTTTTAATACAAGAAAAATCAGAAAACATAACAATAAATCATGTGGGTATTTTTAATATTATATTTTTCATTTTATTGAATTTTGGGTCGTTACAATTTCAGATTCGGACCACCTCTAAGATGTGAACCGAAAATGAGATTTGAAACCTTTGTAAAGACAAGATACATTGTCATGTCAAAGGAGCTCCTGGATGAGCAGCTACCTTGGTGCTGCTGCTGCTCGTGCTGCCATTGATGAATGGGGTCGTCTAGCAGCTGGTATTACCTACGTTGTCTATATCTCATCTAGTAAACTTAGCCTCCCATGTGGTGATCTTTTCATGGCAGCTGGTCTTGGCCTCCGTCCAAACACTGTGCACACTTCCCTTCTCTTCCTTGACTGCTCTGGAGGTGCTGCTGCCCTTCGCACTGCCATGGACATTGCTGAGAACAACCCAAGCTTAAGAGATGAGCTTAAGGCCCACTCATCTTTTAACCGGTTTTGGCATAAGCTAGAAGCCACATGTAACTAGCAAAAGTCAAAAGTTAAAAGCTAGGCGGGACCTCCCTTTGCAGCTTATTACTAAGGAAAATTATCTATTTTTCAAACGGTTTCTTATAAAAAGTTACAACTATTTTTCAGCCTAGAAAACCAAAAAATAGCTTTTCAGAAAAGCTTTAGCTCCCCCAAACAGGACCTAAGCTTGATAGAAGCTTCAGACGAGCTCGAATGTGTATGAGTTAGGGTCCGAGTTTGAATCTAGGCTCGAACTCGGCTCAGTCAAAGCTCGAGTAAGCTCGATAACAATAAACAATTCAACATATATCAATTTTCATTTGGTACAATAATTTCAGAAAATTTCAGCGGAATTTCGGTAAATTTCATATACATATGAAAAGTTCGATAGATTTCAGCATTTTAGACCGAATTTCACACCAATTTTTTAGACCGGCCTTTTATGAGAAATACACATGAAAAGTTTACCAAAAAAATACATATACAAATTATGCAACCCTAACCCTAAACCCTAACTTGGATTTCGGCCTAAACCCTAACCTGAATTTTGGCCTAAACCCTAAACCCTAAGTTAGATTTTGGTCTTAAATGATGTATTTCGGCCTAAACCTTAAACCATAACTTGGATTTTGGCTTTAAATGATGTATTTCGGTCTAAACCCTAACTTGGATTTTGGCCTTAGATGTACGTATTAAGTGGAAGAGGTGGAATTCCTCCTAGATCTTACTATTCGAGGCCGATCCAATGCCCCTATTTGTCTACTTTTACCATATAGTTCCCCTACATAGACGCCTTTTACATGCTAACAGATGTTGGAAAGCACAAAAGGTTTCAAATTTCATTTTCAGAATATAGCTCGGAAGTGATTGAAATCTGAAATTTCGGTGAGATTTTGGAATTTCACACAAAATTCGAACAAAATTTAAAAATTAAAATTCAGATCCAGAAGTTTTTGAACCAAAATTTCCGATATTTCATCCGAAATTGCCGAAATTTTGGCTAAAACTAGTCATGTGCCCGTGCGTTGCAACGAAAACTCAATTTGCGACAAAAAAATTATTTGCAAAGAACACTAACTTTAGTTATATTTCAATAGTAGGAAAAGTTTGTTACTCCGAAGAGATTTGACTATCGGGTTAAATTCTCTTCCATCTCGACCGTTCATGTTAGATCCAACGAATTAAGTACTCTGAAGGAGAACGGACGATCGCCACCAACTCTTAATTAGAATTAGTAGAGAGATATCAATTCTTACCGTTGAAGGAGGAGAAAGTTATTGCCTTTCTCTTGCAGAAAATCTTCTTGCTTCTTGCACGCAACCTTTCTCTTCTCTTCTCTTTCTGCATGTGTCTGTACTACCGACCGGTCTATCCTCCTGGAGATGAGAGTGGGTGCCCTCTAATAGGAAGTAGATGAAAGCAGAAGACAGCGTACGCAGGCGGATGGAAGCCAGATCTCCCCGACATCTTCATGATTGGCACGTGATTTGCTTGCGTGATTCTTTCCTTTTAATCTATGCATTTCCAGATATGATGAGATAGAGTTCCTGTATTATGGGATATGATGAGTATATCCTTCTATCCATGCAGGATATGATGAGAAAATCCTTCCATTTATAAGATATATGAATAACATCCTTCCATAGCAAGAACATGTGAATAGAGATATGCTAAAATATTATTTCTATTAAAAAAAGACATGATAAAATCCTTCCATCTAAAATATGATTAAATCCTCTTCTATCTCAGCTGTTCATGTCAGATCCAACGAATCAGATACTCTAGAGGAGAACAGACCACTGCCACCAACTCCTAATTAGAAGTAGTAGAGATTGTCGAAATCTCGATAAATTTCAACCAAACGAAAAATGGTACAAACCATGTTAGAAAATATTCAAATTTTTTGTGGATGGTCTTGATACATCACTAATATTTTCATAAAATTTTTAGATGAGGATCGGGCAAGAGGAATTTAAAAAAATTCTGACAGTGCTACTGTCGTGATAAAAGCCTTACTAACAAATTTCAACCAAATGAAAAATGGTTCAAAACATGTTATTAAATTATTGTGGATGGTCCTACTACATCAATAATGTTCCCATAAAATGTTCAGATGATGATCAATCCTGTGTAATGTTTAAAAATTCTGAAAGTGCTACTGTCCTGATAAAGGCTTTACATGGATATTTGAACCAAATGAAAAATAGTTCAAAACACGTTAGAAAATTTTGAAATTTTTTGTGGACGGTTCGCATTACTAATGATCTCATAAAATTTTTAGATGATGATCAAGCTTGAGGAAGTTTCAAAATTTCTGACAGTGCTACTGTCTTGTTAAAAGCGTGGTTGAGTACATGTATTGCTTCTATAGATTTGATTGATGAACCAAAAAAGGTTTAGAATTTTTGAAACTTCTAGAGAAGGGTTTTGAAGCAATGCTTAAGCTCTCCTAAAAATTTTAGATCTTATCACACTCCAGCGAATTTATAAAATTCTGAAACTGTTATTGTCTCATTTATGTTCCTTCTGTTTTTTATTTTTCAAACATAACAAATGAAATTCAATTATTTTGGAAAATTTTCTGTATGGTCCTAGGCTACTAAAATATGATAATGCTTCTTTTATTTTTATAAAGTGTATCAAAAATTTGGTTTTTCCAAAAATTTTCATGGAAGATGACATTCTTAAGAGGTATTGATCAAAATCTGGTCCAAAAAAGTTAAAATTCGGTCAAAATAACTGAGATTTCGGTGAATTGTTTTAAAATTACTGCAAGAATTTGAATTTTTCTCAATTTTTTTATATAGCAAGGATTTTGAATCTCGTCTTAGGCTGAAATCCGAAATATCAACGGAAATTTCATTCAGATTTTGAACTTGGGCACGATAAACTAGGCTCGATTTGAAGTGGGAACACGGGCATGTCCTTTATGTTGAGCCTATTGTTTGGCACTCAAGTACCATCCGTCTCACACAGTTAGCCAATCTGTTACTCCGTCTATTTCTCTGCTTTTAATGTTTTTACAGTTTTCTCATTTTTCTCGAAACGAAGAGGCAAGGTTGCTCATGTGGATCGTAACGGACAATGGTTTTGCCATATTTATTTTCATATATTTTTTTGAATACGGATATAAATACAGATAACCCAGATACGAATACTAATAATATCAAATAAAATATGAAGCAAATATGAATACGAATCAAATATTATCATGAATATTTCTGAGAACATGAAAACTCTTTAAATTGTACGCAAAAATAAACAAGAAAACATAACTTCTTTATTTTATCCAAACATCTACGAAGAACATGTAATGGCGCAAGATTTGCATTATCTATTGAATTATGTTTAAAATAATAAATTATACATTTTTAAGTTTTTCTGCATTTTGGCCACTTATTTAAAATATTTTCCTATTAAAGACAACAATATTTGAATTTTAGAGAAAATTCAAAAGCTGTAAAAATGTTGAAAATAATTTTTTTAAATAAAGGAATATGTTAGGGACGTCCAAAAAAATTTCATAATTTCTGAGTTAGTTTGCCATTTTTAAAATTAAAACTTGATTTCTTAATTAATTAAATTCAAAAACGATCTTGAAATTCAGAAACGTTTTTTTTATCAAAACAGTAGCCTTACCTCAGCCTGTGCGTCTGACTATTCGAATAATCCGGCTCCTAAATATTCAATTAACTTGGACCCGTATTCGTATTCGATAGATAGTAAGATACTGAATCTATATTCGTTTTCGATCTAATACTATCCCATAAATATTTGAGCTGAGAGATCCGTATTCAAAAATTGTACGGCAAACGACAGGGAAGCCCGGCAAGCTAGAGTGTGGACGGCACTGATAAGAGAATATCGGCGGCACTGGTAAGAGAATGGAATCCAATGTATACCTTATATTAAAGCTGGGAGGATTGGAGCCCTTCCAGCTATACCAACTCAGTATCTTCGCGAAAGGGTCTCTTCGAAAAATCAAAATTATGTTTAGGTCCTTCCATCGTTTTTAACATAATAGATCCAAAAAAACTAAAATTACATCTAGGTCCCTCCACGGTTTGCGTTTAGGTCCTCCCGGCATTTTTTTAACAGAATGGACCCAAAAAAAACGTTTAGGTCCTAAAAAATGGTTTTTTAGTAGAATGGGCCCAAGAAAAAAACAAAAATTACGTTTAGCTCCCTTCGCGGTACCCCCTAAAAAAAAACCCACTGATTCACCGACGGTTTATAACAATCCACATATTCGGCGACGACTCCTAGCAACCCTTTTTTTAATAAAAAAAACAAGAAACCCAAAATTATCGAAAAAACAAAAAATACGTTTAGGTCCCAAAAAGTCAGTTTTTAGCTGAATGGACCCTAGAAAAAAACAAAAATTACGTTCAGGTCCCTCAGCTGGTCTCTCCCAAAAAACCCACAGATTCGTTGACGATTTATAGCAATCTACAGATTCATCGAAAATTACGTTTAGATCCCTCCACGGTTTCCTCCCAAAAAAACCCACAGATTTGTCGACGGTTTATAGCAATCCACTGATTTTTCGACGGCTCCTAGCAACCCATTTTTTTTAAAAAAAAATAAGAAACCGAAATTACGCCAAAAAAAATAAAATTACGTTTAGGTCCCTTCGCGGTTTTCTCACAAAACAAATTCCATATATTCGCTGACGGCTCCTATCAATCTCTGTTTACGTCCTCGTACTTTTTTTTCAGAAATATGTATCAGACCAAACTTCGGACGACGTAGCGTCGTGTGACCAAATTTTGCACAGCGCAGTGTAGCGTACGACCCTGACTACTTTTTTTTAGAAATAACCGTCAGACCAAATTTCGCACGACGCAGCGTAGCGCACGACCTGACTAGTCAATATAATCAGAAAATAATGCATGGAGAGAAACAAAGATCACCTGATTTGTGGTGTTGTGATGTGCAACATGACCTCAACTCAAAAGAGCTGGCTTGACGAAAAGACTTAACCAAAGGTAAAGTGGATAAAGGCAGCAGGCTGACACTTCTTTCTAACAGAACAATAATATCACACCACATGAAGGCATAATTACAGCAATGGGAATATAGCACCTTTTCCCTGATGACTTTCACAGCAGAAATATAAAAAATCTACACTTTGGACTTCGAAAGTCCTTGCCAATATCAGATAAAGTGATGATGGTGTTGCTTACATTGTTCTCTCTGCTCCCACAATGTTCTAAAGGCGGTATGAATAAAGGTGTGACCAAAAGACAGCTCAAAAGGACCCAAGAAGACTTGACAAAAATTGCAAGTAATTTGCATTGTGGACTAATTAAAGGTGGTAAAGTGTGACTAGATGACAATAAGAAAGGACTCAATAAACTTTACAGAAGTTGCAAGGAATCTGTATTAGGAACTTGAATAGGGTAGATAACAAAGAGTATAAAGTTTCACTTTCAGACAAGTCGGTACGGAGCTTTCAGATGTTATTCTCTCCACTCCTCGTGTGATGTTCTGACGGATGAAAGCACAATAGTATTTTGCCACAGCCTACATTGCTCACCAAAAAAGGAAAAAGAAAGCATCTGCCTTCACAGCATGTCACACCAGGTTAAAAATCTTAACAAGATAATTTTGATCTCAGATTCTGTACGTATAACAGTGTACATCCTTCATACGAAGGGTACAATCAAACAACTAGAAAAGAACAACCAGAAAAGCTCCATTGAAACATTACATCAAGCTAAACATTACCTGTAACTAAGTCTATGACAACAAAATTACTGTCAATAACTTATACCACACATGTCACAAACTACACATGGAAGAACAAAAATATACTAATCTGTAGTTCTCAATTCCTCATCATGTTCATGTTATATACATTCAATCATCCAATTGGTATTATCGGAAAACCATAGACCAAAAAAATTACAGCACAAGAGATACGCTAGAACACTGCATCAAACAAGTTAATTAAAGCCACCATTTTCAACCACTCACTGATCACCGCCACTGCCGGGAGGCGACGGCAAGGGGATGACCTGGTTGTTCTTCCCCACCACGATCGTAATGTACCCGCCGTCCTCCTCGCCCTCATCGCCTCCTCCGCCAGCGCCCGCCGGTACAGCTTCTCCTCCGCGTCTTTCAAGAACTGAAACTTGGGCGGCGGCGACACCGCCACCGCGGGGCTCGCCTCCGTTGACCCAAACAATGGGTTGTACGCTTTCTCCATTGCCACCGGCGGCACTGGCGAGGCCGCCGGCGTGAGGAACGGCGTTTCCGAGCAATGCAGCAGCTCGCCGAGGCTCCGGCTCCTGCCGCACCTGCTCCGGCAGTCCTCGGACTAAAGGTCCTCCTTGGTCTCCTCCTTGATGGTGAGCAGCAACCGGGGCGGGCCGACGAGGCTGCCCAGCCGCATCAGCTTTGCCTCCACCGTCTCGTCGTCATCGTCGATGCCGGCGTCCACGGCCACCGCCACCGCACCGTCCCCGCCGTGCGGCTCTTGGGCATAGGTTGAAGCGAGGGCGGGCGGCTTCTTGAAGCAGAAGAGCTGGAGCAGCTCACGGGAGGAGGACGAGAGAGAGGAGGCCGCGTCGGAGATGGCGGCGGAGCGGCGGCGCAGCCGGCGCTTGTGCACGAGGAGGTAGTAGAGCTCGGCGGTGAGCGCGAGTAGCAGCAGGGCGGATACCACCGTGAGCCCGAAGCCTAGTCCTCATAAACCGCCGTCGGTGTTCTTCGGACATCCTAAATCCATGGCTTCACCACAGCATCCCTAACCATACTTGCTTAAGCGACTTCAGTACCTAAGCGTGCAATTTGGTCGGATATCGCTTTTTCATATTCTTAACCACATTTTTTTTGTTAGATTCGGAATCAGATTCGGTTAGTACCGAATATGAATACGGCGCGGATAATATCGGTCGCGGATTCGAATCGAATACAGAGCGGAATCGATACGGTATTGAATAATTTTTATCGGATAATGTGCGAAAACAAATACCGCATAAAGCAATATAGTACTAATTAACCAACCGTATGAGTTCAACATACAACAAGATTATCACAGTCTAATAAGTTATTTTATCGGGCAATCCAACAAAGTTGCAAAAGTACATTAAATTTGAACGGTACACATATGACAAGTTTCAAAACATAGAATGATACGTAAATAATATTATGATAAGTCGATAACATGACCATAAGGTCCATAACTCCATGTTTTCATGAAAGAGACAATGCAACAAGTTAATAATATTTGGTAAGTTAGATTTTATTCAGAAGGGAAAACATGCAAGGTAAATTGATTGAAGGAGATGAATGCTATCAGCATGTGGCAATACTTCGTCGTCGAGAGTTATAGCTTCACATGACTTTTTCTTAATAGCAGATGACCGTGGCAATGGTGATCTTTCTGTCAAAATCAGTGATATAGTTGATACAGTTTTACCCAGACCCTGAAAAGCATCAAATGACCTCCAACACATACTTGCCCATTTTGCTGAACAACAGGGGAAAAATTAACTAGTATACCTGCCCATCTGCAAGAATTTCATCAGAAGCTGGTAATACTATTTTCAGCAAATAACATAACAATGACTGCATGGTGTACCTGATGCCTCAATAAAGGAACCGCTAAAACCCCATCAGGTGGACTAGCCTCAGACTTCGGCTGAGAAAAAAATCCTGGCAATCATCCAATATGTTAAGTATACTAAAGAAGCGCATAGAGGAAACTAGATGCAAGCGGTAATGCATTAGTTAACAGCTAACGAGGAACCGATTTTGTTGAAGACCGATTAACCATTAACAATGAATCCTGTTCCATTTTGTTGAAGACCAATTAACCATTAACAATACCTTGAAAAATCACTGGAGAAACAGGCATTCTAGAAACTTTGACAATCTCAAACGCAAGCAAAATTACACTGAATACATACTTCTAGTAAAAACATTTTCAAGATATCACCTTTCCTACAACAAGGTGTTTTCCACAGGGAAGCGGCCTAGTACTATATCCAAAGACCAACCATGTCCAGATTGATTCTAAGAACCGAACTGTAGCATGACACCATAATAAGAATTGAGGAATAATAGGATTAGTAGACACGGATTGTTGAAAGTTATGATGGAGTTTTCCCTGGAGTGGCAATAGATGACTAGGAGCAGGACTGCTACTCCCCTCAATAATATACATAAATCAAAATCACCATTGCCATTTACATTGAAGCAGCTTCTTGATGAATTCCCCTGAATAGAAGAGTTTCCACTTCTAGGAATATCATACTGTTTATGAAAGGCTGAAGGCATTTGATCTCTCCTGTTCTTAAATGGGTGTTGTTTGCTGAAAGGAACAATCTTGGAGTCAATAATGTATGGTTTTAGAGATTAAAAAATCAATCAACCAACAACCATCTAAAATAAAAAATATGACAGGAAGGTGACCAATTAATTGAGAAGCTAAACATGATTGACACAATCAAGCATGATAGAATTGCACATTCGGCAAAGTGAATAAGCAAGTCAGGTTACAATAAAAGACTATTGTCATCGCCAGCCTCCAGGCGCAGCCCTCCCCGCTCGCTCACTGTCGGCCGGTCAATGCCTCTAGTCGCGGCTCTACTTGCCTCTAGTCGCTCGCGAGGATGGGCGGTGGTAAGGGCGGGAGGGCGGCGGTAAGGGCCGAGGCGCGATGGGAGGGGCGAGGAGCGACGGCCGACCGAGGATTCGGGGCGGGCGCGCAGGAGGAACTTGCGGCTGTGATGCGGTTGGGGCGTGGGGGGCAGAGGCGCGGAAGGGGCGGGCGGCAGCGGGAGGAGGTGGCGGCGGGGAGGGTGGAGGCGGTGGCGAGAGGGTGGTAGCGGGAGCTGGGAGGGGCGGAGGGCGGCGGCGACAAGAGGGCGGAGTGGAGTCGGAGAGGACACGGTTAGGACTTAGGGTTATCACACGGTTGGAGAGTTGATTGGAGTGTTTGTAAGGATCGGATATCCGAATCCTTTTTATCGGATATATCCGAAAAAAAATCGGAATATACTGATCCGACGGATAGTGATATCCCGAATCCGAATCCGAAAAGCAGTATCCGAATCCGAAGACTATCCAAAAAAATTATCCGAATCAGATCCGAACAGATCCGGTCGGTCGGAAGGTCGGAAATTATATGATCCGATTGCAACCCTATCAGTACCTCACCTCAGTTCGTGCACCACAGCCACTGTCGAGCAGGGTTCACAATTTCGTGGTAAATCGCTCGAAAACCGCGGTTTTCGACCTTAGCACTGCGGTTCGAGATCCAAAACCACTCGGTAAACTAGTTTAATTAAAAAAATTAAAAAATTTGAAGAAAAAAAATTATGTGTTGAAAATCGCTCGAAAACCGTTGAAAAACCACTGTTTTAGTAAAAAAATCGCTCGAAAACTGTTTTTTAGGAACATTCAATTGGTCGAAAAACTGAGCGATTTTTATTTTTGTTTTGAATTTTTTTACAGTTTTTTTTATTACTTAACCCTACGGTTTTCGAGCGATTTTTGAATTTCGAACGGTTTTTGAAACCCTACCGTCGAGTATCCCAGCGCCTCGATGAATGCCTGAGTGAGTAGAAACCACAAACTACTTGCACGGCCAGGGGCAGTTCGAGTCCCCCCACCCCCACCCACCCCCAGCACCACCCCACCATTCTTTCATCACCTTCACCAACGTCGCTGGGCATGTCGCGCCTGCCGCCACCGTGCTCGGAGCTGGAGAAGATCATCGGTGACCGCGCCCGCTCGGGAGACTGTAATGACTCCACTCTGAGTCCAATGAATCGTGTCGCCAGAGACCGATCAACGCCACGCAGCAGAGAGAAGAGTTGAGATAGAGAAGAAAAGTCTTGAGGAGGAAGAAGAAGAAAGAGTCTGGGAGGAAGGATTCAATCCATTTTTCTATTCACTTTGTCATTTTGCAGAGTACAGAGCTTTATACTCGGTTACAACTTCCTGAAAGTCAAAACACTCGTTACCTCTTACCGCTTACAGTAAATTCTGAAAATACTATTCACCATCCAATACAACGCAGGCCATACTATCTGCTCCTTCATTCTTCAGACACATCACTCGCTTCCCCGCCTGTAAACGCGCTGGTGTCAACTGCCTTCTTCTCCCGAACAGCCGTCCTGACATCACCCCCCACGAAACTCTGCTTGGCCCCAAGCACTAGCTGATGGAAAACTTTTCTGCATAACACTCAAATCTTCCCAGGTTGCCATGTCCGCAGGAATGCCCCTCCATTTGATTAAGGCTTGAGTGATTGTTGAATTACCTTTCTTAACTAAACGCCTCTCCAGGATACTCTCAGGTTCAACATTCTCCAGGTTCAAATCAGCAATGGCAGGTGGATGACGAAAGACTGGTGTAAAATTGGGGACAAAGGTTTTGAGCTGAGATACATGAAAAACGGGATGTACTTGACTCCCCGCTGGTAATTCCAATTTATACGCTGCTTGGCCAATCTTCTCCGGTATGCGGTAGGGACCAAAGTACTTGAAAGCTAACCTAGGAAACGGTCGATTGACTACTGACGATTGCGCATACGGCTGTAATTTCAAATATACTTGCTCTCCTGATTGAAATTGTCTATCTATGCGCTTTCTGTCCGCCTGCATCTTGACTCTGTGTTGAGCTGCAGCCAAATGCCTTTTCAGTAGTAAGGCCTGCACTTCCGCTCTTCCAAAAACTCACTGACTGCTTGATGTGTCCCCGTCTCAGCTTTCAGCATCGCTCCATACCGAGGTTCCACACCATATAACACCTTAAAGGGAGAACAACCCAGAGAGGTATGATAGCAAGTATTATACCAAAACTCAGCCATTGCCAACCACTTGCACCATTTCACCGGAGATGCTTGTACTGCACATCGAAGATACATCTCTAAACATTGATTAACACGTTCACTTTGCCCATCCATTTGCAGATGATACGCCGTGCTAAACTTCAATTTGATGTCCATAGAAGCAAATAATTCTTTCCAAAACAGACTAGTGAATATCTTGCCCTGATCTGACACAATGGACTGCGGCATACCATGAAGTTTAACGACATTCTCGAGGAATAAACCAGCTATCTGCGGAGCCGTAAAAGGATGTTTGAGTGCTATGAAGTGTGCATACTTTGAGTATCGGTCGACAACCACCATGATAGTATTACAACTGTTTGAACACGGCAGCCCTTCAATGAAATCCATCATGACGTCATGCCATGCCCCTTCTGGAACTGATAGTGGCTGCAGCAACCCCGGTGTTTTCGTGTGTTCATGCTTCGCTTGTTGACACACCAGACATTGATTGACCACGTTAAATACATCCCGCTTCAGTTCGAACCAAGCAAAAAGCTTCTTAACACGCTGATAAGTGACAGAGATGCCTGAATGCCCACCAACCACACAGTCATGGAATGCCTTGATAATTTTCGTTTGCAGCGCTGAATTTTCGTTTGCAGTGTGGCTTCAGGAATTTTCCACACAGTCATGGAATGCCTTGATAATGCGTCCTTTGAACTTGATCAACCCCTGGTGTAATTCAAAGCCCTGCTCATTTGGACTGGTGACCGCTAAGGCTGTCAAAAGCTTTTGTGCCTTGGAATCAATCACATACGTGTTCAACACTTCCTGAAGCCACACTGGTTGAGCTCCAGATACCGCCTGAAACGCCATCAGATGTCCAATTCGGGATAACGCATCCGCTGCACAATTCATGGATCCTTTTTTGAACTGAATGTGAAACTGGAGACCCATAAGTTTCGTCATGGCTTTTTGTTGCAGTTCCAAGATCAATTGTTATTCTCCCAAGTAACAAAGGCTGCGATGGTCTGTATTGATGATAAACTCCCCCCACTGCAAATACTGACGCCACCTCTCAACTACCATAATAACTGCCAAGAACTCTTTCTTTTAAATAGATAATTTCTAATGTCGAGCACTCCATGCCTTGCTCAAAAACGCAATAGGATGGCCCTCCTGCATAAGCACCGCTCCAATTCCAACATCACATGCGTCTGTTTCCACTACAAAGGTCAGCTGAAAATTAGGCAGCGCTAAGACTGGAGTTTGAGTCATGGCCTGTTTCAATTGCTCAAAAGCCATCGTCGCCACTTGATCCCAATGAAACGACTTCTTTTTCAACAAATTTGTAAGAGGGTGCGAAAGCAATCCGTAATCTTTCACAAACTTGCGATAATACCCGGTGAGTCCCAAAAACCCGCGCAAATCTATTACATTTTGTGGCAACGGCCAGTTCAACATCACATGTGTCTTATCTGGATCAGTGGCCACCCCTTTGTCCGAAATGATATGACCCAAATATGTAATGCTCTTCCACGCAAACTCGCACTTGGCCTTGTTAACAAAGAGTTGATTCTGTTTTAATAACAACAAAACCGTTTCCAAATGCTTCTCATGATCAACCAAGGTCGGGCTGTATATTAAAATATCATCCATGAAGACCAAAACAAATTTGCGCAAGCATGGAGCCAGGATGGAATTCATTAAACACTAAAAAGTCACTGGGGCATTCGTTAATCCGAATGGCATAACTCTGAATTGAAAATGCCCGTGATGAGTTTTAAACGCCGTTTTCTCAATATCCGACTCCACCACTCTAATCTGATGGTATCCGGATTTCAAATTCAGCTTGGAGAAATATTGCGTGCCCGCCAATTCATCAAGCAATTCATCAACAATTGGCATTGGAAATTTATTCTTGATAGTGAGACTGTTAAGCTTACGATAATCAACACAAAATCGCCAACTCCCATCATCCTTGCGAACTAGTAAAACTGGAGATGCGAATGGGCTTGTGCTCTGTTGTATGAGACCAGCCTGCAGCATACTTGCCACCTGCTTTTCAATTTCATCCTTTTGCATGGGAGAATAGCGGTAAGGCCTGCTATTCACAGGAATGGCTCCAGGAACTAGGGCAATTGTATGATCATATGGGCGAGATGGTGGCAACGAAGATGGTTCAGCAAACACGTCCAGAAATTGGTCAAGTATTTGTTGAATTCTGTTCAGCAGCTCTTTCTTGCACAGGCCTGATCTAATATCTTCTGGAGTTGTAATTGTCCATATCTCATTAACATTGCGCCATTTATATAACTCCTTCATAGGTGTGTCGGTTAATTGATCCCTTGACTTGGCCGAAATGTCTTGCAGCTTGACAGTTTTCCCTCCATTCATGAATTCCAACGTTCTTTGCTTCCAATGACAGATCATAGGACTATGGAATTGAAGCCAATCCATTCCCAACACAGCATCATAAGCCCCCAACTCCAATATCCTCATATATGTCCAAAACGTGTGTCCTTGAGCCCACCATTCCAACCGTGGAATAAACTTGTTACAAGACAATGCTTCTCCATTTGCCACATAAACCAATATGGCTGGAATCTGCTCTGTTTTGTACTTGATCCTCTCTAAGCAAGCTGCATTGAGAATACTATGAGAACTACCTGAATCGATGAGTGCCAAGAACACCTGATTGCTCACCATTATTGGGATACAGATTGTTTCAAAATCCTCAGTCCCAGCTAAAGCATGTAAAGATAGTCGATATTGTTGTTGTTCGAACTCTTTGTCAGCCTCCTCTAAAACACCCAGTATTTCCTCACTAAGATGTTCCGGATACTCCTGAACTTCCAGGGCATGTACCTGCGCAAGCGTCAATGGTTTGCACTGATGATCTTTTTCAAAATTGTCACCACATTTAAAACACAGACCGCGAGCACGTCTGTATTCTCGTAACTGACGAACTCATGCTAAATCTTTTGGTATCGTCTTCATTTGTCCCGCAGCCTCCTCAGGACGCTGTATTATTCCAAATCGTTGAAACATGGCTGATTTTTGGTGTTTTTCTTTAAGCTTATCCCATTTTTCTTCCTGAATTTGCGCTAGGAGAAAAGCCTTTCGGATCGATTCAGGCAGCTGTATCTCCACTTCAAATCTGAGTTCATCCTTCAACCCTATGATAAAATGATTAATGAAAAATTCCTCAATACACGACTTATTATACGCCTTCACTTTATACATGGTCGACTCAAATTGATTTCGATACTCCACCACATTCCCAATTTGCTTTACTTGAATCAACTCTCGTATAAATCGTAAATTGCTCCCAGGTGCAGATTGGATGTTCCTCTTGATAAACTTGTAACCACATGGCTGCATTCCCTTCCATATGCATTGCCGCCGCCGTGACCCACAATGATTCATCGATGTTGTACAACTTGAAATACTGCAAACAACGATTCTTCCAAATACGAGGTTCCTCGCCGGCAAATTTGGGAAAAGACAACTTCGGAAGAGGTGTTTTCTTCTCTGTGTGCCATGTGTCTGTTACCTGGGATGAAGAAGTCTAGTCCGATTTCTGTGTATCGGGAACAAATCTCCAAGATGAAGCAGGACATTTACCTAACAAGCCCGCCGAAGGTGCAGTTAACTCACCCACCAGATTTGTGATAGAATTCCAACCGGAGGAAGACAACACCCACACGAAGTGGACACACAAACGTTTATTGCTGCAAGTGACAGCTTTTTCTATTGATTGCTTTGACTATAAAAAGAGATACATGCAACTATATATGGCTACTAGGAAATCAAGAAATCATGGCATGCTAGTGATCGCTCATCGCCATCCCGGTGATCTACTTCCTAAGAATAGAGATAAGCTAATCTGGGCTTACCATAACATTCTCCTCCTAAGCCCGGTTTACACAAGATTTTCATGCCAATCTCACCACGGAGCTCTTGGAACCGACTTGACCGAGCGCCAGAAGAATGTCGCCACCGCAGCTTCGGTCCCGACGAACTCGACGTCGATCGGCTTCTGTCGCGGCATTCCGGATGAAGTGGAACTTCACGCCTATGTGCTTGCTCCGGTCATGATGCACAGGATTCTTCATTAGTGCGATGGCGGACTTGTTGTCCACCTTGAGCTTGGGTGCGAGGGCTGCTCCTCCGACGAGCTCGGCCAAGAACGCGCGCCGATAAATCGCCTCGCACGCGCCGCGGCCGGCTGCGATGTACTCGCCTCGCATGAAGACAGAGCAACCACTTTTCTGCTTCGCCGATTGCCAAGCAACCGCCCTCCCGCCAGAAGAAGATGAGGCCACTAGTGCTCTTCCGGTCATTGACATCTCCGCCAAGTCATTGTCGAGTAGCCAGCAGACTTTGGGCGCCTCCATTCTTCTTGCCCGGATGGTAGTGCAAGCCCGGTCAGGCGCGTGCGCCACATACCAAGAACACGCTGATCGCAACAAGGTGTTCTTGACGTGGCGCCTCCATGAACCGGCTAAGATATCCCACCGGATACGCCAAATCCGGCCTGGAGTTACACAGGTATCTAAGACTGCCAATGAGACTGCGGTACTCTGTGGCATCCACGCTCGGCGTCGTCCCATCCTTGAGCAGCTTCAGCTTCGGCTCCATGGGCGTGGCACTGGCATTGCATCCTGCCAGTCCCGCCTTCTCGAGAATCTTGGCGGCGTAGGCAGCCTGGCGAAGCGTGATCCCGGCTGCCCCCTGTGTCACCTCCAGGCCGAGGTAATAGGAGAGAAATCCGAGATCGCTCATGCGAAAAGTGCTCATCATCTGGGCCTTAAATCTGCTCACGGCCCCTGCGTCGCCACCAGTGATGATTAGATCATCAACGTAGACACCCACGATCAGGCGTCCGGCGCCTTTTCCACGGGTGTACATCCCATGCTCGTCGATGCATCGGGTGAAGCCGAGCCCGATCAGCGAGGCATCAAGCTTCTGATTCCAGGCCCGTGGAGCTTGCCGGAGCCCGTACAGCGCCTTGTTGAGGCGAAGTACCTTGTGCTTGTTCTTGTCGTCGACGAAGCCGGGGGGCTGTTGGACGTAGACTTCCTCCTGGAGCTCCCCGTTCAAGAACGCCGATTTGACGTCCATGTGGTGGACGCCCCAGCCGTAGTGCGCAGCAATGGCGAGGAGCAGGCGCACTGACTCCAGTCGCGCGACAGGAGCGAATGCCTCTTCATAGTCGATCTTGCCGCGTTGCACGTACCCGCCGCGACGAGACGCGCCTTGTACTTGACAATAGCGCCGTTCTCGTCCCGCTTCACTTTATACACCCATTTTAGGCCGATGGCGTGGTGACCACGCGGGAGTTCGGCCAGCGCCAAGGTGTCGTTGTCGCGGATCGACTTTAGCTCCTCCTCCATTGCGGCGTTCGAGTTTGGATCACCGTTGGCGTCCTTGAAGGACTTGGGCTCCTCCACACTGACGTTGTGCAACTCGGCGTCCTCGACGTCGCGGTGAGCCTGCCCGGGCACAGTGTTCGTGCCGAGGATGTTCGCAAGCGTTCTATACCGGTGCTCGAGATCCTCGTCATCATCTGCATCGAGGTTTGGATCAGTGGTGAGTGGTGTCATGCGAATCGATCTCGAGTTCCACCGGCGGCGGTGTTGCGAACTGAGGCGCTGGTGGTGTCGAGCTCGGTGCAGCAGGCGATGGTGTGCGCGTCGCGGATGATGATCGCTCCGCGAACGGTGAAGAGGAATTCGGCGCGCGCTGTTCTGGAGACGCTGGCTCCTGGCCCGGCGCCACAACGCGATGACGGCGTAGCTCGTAGTCGTCCGCTACGGTGAAGGGGTACTCGTCGGAGGCGGGTGAGGCGTTCCCCCAGTCCCACCGCGTGCGCCTTCGTCGAAGGTGGCGTCGCGGGAGACATGGACGCGCTCGGTGATGGGGTCGTAGAAGCGATACGCCTTCGACCCGTCCTGATAGCCGATGAAGATCACCTTCTGACCGCGATCGTCGAGCTTGCCGAGATGCGAGCGCAGGCGCTTGATGTAGGCCACGCACCCGAACACCTTGATGAAGTGCACGGACGGCTTCTTCCCATACCACGCTGCACGGGTCATCCGTCCGAGCGCTTCGTCGGCGCCCGGTTGAGCAGGAACACGGCGGTGTGCACCGCCTCTCCCCAGAAGTGTCCTGGCATGCCGCGGGCACGCAGGATGCTCCTGGCTGTCCCCACGATCGTCTGGTTCCGGCGTTCGACGACGCCGTTTTGTTGCGGCGTGTACGGCGCCGAGTGGTGGCGTTGGATTCCTTCACCTGCACAGTATTCGCCAAATTGCACGGAGGTGAATTCACCTCCATTATCCGTACGGAGGACCTTCAACTTCTTGCCGGTTTCACGTTCCACCCGGGCTTGAAACGACATGATCGCCGCCGGTGCATCCGCCTTGGAACGCAGAAGGGTGAGCCACATATAGCGACTCATGTCGTCGACGAGTAGCAGGAAGTAAGCGTTCTCGGCCGATGTTGGTGGCGAGATCGGGCCGCGAGGTCGCCATGGACCGATTCGAGCTGCTCCCGAGCCGTGCCTTGGCGGCCTTGGGAACGACGTCCTCTTTTGCTTCGCCAGACACGATCTTCACAGACTTGGTTGATGTGGTCGATCGCCGGTAGCCCTCGCACCATGTCCGCGCGCCGAGCTTGCGCGGCGCTGAAGTTGAGGTGGCCGTGGCGCTCGTGCGGCGCCACGCGCCACGTCGCCGACCGTCGCGGTGAGGCACACCGGAGCGGCGATGGTCATGTCGAGAAAGTACAGGCGGCTAGGTGAGCGATGCACCTTCGCCAACAGTTGGCGCTGCACATCGTAGAGGCGCAGCACGCCTGCCTCGATGTCGACCTTGTACCCGTCCTCATCCATCCGCCGAGGCGATGATGTTCGTGGTGAGACGGGGATGTAGTAGACTCCATCCGGTAGGCGATGCTCGCCGGACTTGCACGCGAAGAGGACGGTGCCCTTGCCTTGTATGCCGACTACCGACCCGTCACCGAACTTGACGGTGCCGGTGACGCCGCTGTCCAGCTCGGCGAAGACGGAGCGTGTTCCCGTCATGTGGTTCGTCGCCCCGGTGTCCAACACCCAGCGGCGAGAGACTGCAGTCTCTTCCTCCTGGCTGAGGTGGAGAAGCACCTTCGGTTCGTCGAGGTGGACGTGAACCGGCGGCTCGTCGAGGCGCAGCGGTGACCTGTGATGAGAGCACGCCATATCCGGCGTTGTTACCTCGGCATCGGCGGCGATGTACATGAGCGCGTGCTCATCTTCCTCGGCCTGCGCGACATGAGCCGCGCCCTTCTTCTTCCCACGGCAATCCTTGGCCCAATGGCCAGTCTTGCCACAATTGTTGCAGCGATCGCCCGGGGGTGGCTTGCCGCCATCTCGGCCGTTGCGTGTCAAGGATCCCCCGCTGCCTCGTCCGCGTCCGCGTCCACGGCGCTTGCCACGGCCGCCGGACCCAGATCCGCTCCCTGAGCTCTCCTGCTCAGGGCGAGCTTTGCGGCGGGCCTCCCAGTCCTCCTCGCAGAGCATCAGGCGCCCCATGGCGTCCGTGACCTCTTTGGGCTTGGAGCGTTCCTCGAACACGCGCAGCCGTCCGACGACCTCCTCGATCGACACCTTGTTCAGATCGAGGAACATCTCGAGGGAGACCGCGGCCTGGGACAGGCGCTCTGGGACTACCTGCAACATCTTCTTCACTACCTCGGCGTCCGCGATGTTGTCCCCGAGGGTGCGGAGGTTGGTGGCGAGCGTTGTGATGCGGATCCCGAACTCGGTGACGCTCTCGCCCTCCTTCAAGGCGAGCATACCGAATTCGCGGCGGAGTTGCTGCGCGCTGGCGTCGCGTGCGCGATCGTCCCCGATCCGCAGTACCTTGACCGCGTCCCACGCCTCCTTTACGGTCCGCTTGCGGGCGAGGGTGCTCCACATCTCGGAGGGGACCGAGCGCAGAAGACCCGCCATCGCCTGACGGTCGTCGTGGTACTCACCTTCGTCGGGGTCTTCCTCGATGCCGAGGTCGACGGCTTCCCAGACACGGAGCGTCTGGAAATTCACCTCCATCACCAAGGCCCATTCCGGATAGTTAGTCCGGGTCAACATTGGCCACGCGACGTTCGCGGACGGCCGCTCGATGACGCGCTCGACGACGCGCGACCGAGTCCCGGCTTGCGCGGCGGCGGTGTTTGGCGACCACGGCGGCGTGGCGGCGAACGCGACGGCGGCACTTTCTTCTCGCCGGAGTCATCACCAGTCTGCGGCTTCTTGGAAGGCGACTGCGATGCCATGACTACGGCGGAACTTGGCTCTGATACCAAATGATAGAATTCCAACCGGAGGAAGACAACACCCACACGAAGTGGACACACAAACGTTTATTGCTGCAAGTGACAGCTTTTTCTATTGATTGCTTTGACTATAAAAAGAGATACATGCAACTATATATGGCTACTAGGAAATCAGTAAATCATGGCATGCTAGTGATCGGCTACTGCCATCCCAGTGATCTACTTCCTAAGAATAGAGATAAGCTAATCTGGGCTTACCATAACAATTTGCTGCAGTCGACTGCCTCAGATTTGGGGTGTTCAACCGAATCTCCTCATCCATTCTTGCAGGTGTTTGAGCACCGTGATGCTCCTTCACTGATTCCAACACTTTGTGAAACTGATCCATCAATCCCATGATCACTGTATTATGTTCTTCCACCTGAGCTTTAATTACTGGAATGGCCTCCACCGGTTTGATCTTCTCCACAATGAACTCGAGATTAGCCTTCAACGACTCCCATCTCTCATCCATTTGCTCCCACCTTGTTTCCGCCTGATCTACCGCCTCCCCTATAGCTTCCAACACCAACTTGGTCTGAATTGAGGGCTTTGGTGGCACCGTGGTGATTTTCCCGTGTGAACCAACCAAATCAGTAAGAACGAACTTAGAATGTGAATCTGAGATCGTGCACTTCTTTGGGATTTTACGGTTCAACAGAGAAAAAAATTTCCCTGCAATCACCGGGCTCTGATACCAGATTGTAATGACTCCACTCTGAGTCCAATGAATCGCGTCGCCAGAGACCGATCAACGCCACGCAGCAGAGAAAAGAGTTGAGATAGAGAAGAGAAGTCTTGAGGAGGAGGAAGAAGAAAGAGTCTGGAAGGAAGGATTCAATCCATTTTTCTATTCACTTTGTAATTTTGCGGGGTACAGAGCTTTATACTCGGTTACAGTAAATTCCGAAAATACTATTCACCGTCCGATACAACACAGGCCATACTATCCGCTCCTTCGTTCTTCAGGCACATCACTCCTTCCCCGCCTGTAAACGCGCTGGTGTCAACTGCCTTCTTCTCCCGAACAGCCGTCCTGACAGAGACCTCCGCCCCGAGGACGCACTCCACCTGTTCGACGAATTGCTCCCGCAAGCCAGGCCCACCTCCGTCTACGCCTTCAGCCAGCTCCTCACTGCCGTCGCTCGCGCCCCCGGCCTCCTCTTCCTTGTGCGATGGCCCCGCACTCGCTGTCTCCCTCTTCAACCGCATTAGCCTGAGCCGGCGCCAAGAAAATGGTTCCCAGCATATGCACCTACAGCATCCTCATCGGCTGCTGCGGCTACGTGGGCCGATTGGACCTCGGTTTTGCAGCGTTCGGCCACATACTTAAGACGGGATGGAAGGCGCATGCCAATTGCCGTCACCTTCAATCAACTTCTCAAGGGCCTCTGTGACGCGAAGAGGATGGGCGAGGCCATGGACACAGTGGTCCGCAAAATGCCCGAGCTCGGCTGCACTCCAAGTGTTGTCTCCTACAAAACCCTTCTCAAGGGGCTCTGCTACGAGAACAAGTGTCAAGAGGCGCTCGAACTAATCATACATGATGGTTCAAGATGGTAGCGGCTGCCCACCTGATGTGGTGTAGTACAAGTGTACAACACGGTCATCGATAGCTTCGTTAAAGAGGGTGAGGTGGACAAGGCTAACAGCCTATTTCCTGAAATGCTAGATCAGGGGATTTCACCGGATGTTGTGACATACAGCTCAATCATTGATGGCCTGTGCAAAGCTCAAGCAATGGACAAGGCTGAGGAGGTCCTTCAACAGATGTTTGATAGAGGTGTTCTGCCAGATAATAACACATATAATTTGTCTGATCCATGGATATTACTCTTCAGGACAGTGGAAAATGGCGGTTAGAATTTTCTGGAAAATGTGCAGAGATGGTATTGAACCGAACGCTCAATGATGGACTATCTTTGTAAGAACGGGAGATGTGCAGAAGCTAGAGATATTTTTTGATTCTATGGTTGAGAAGGGCCGAAAACCTGATGTACCACCTACGGCATTCTGCTTCATGGGTATGCTACATTGCTACTGAAGGAGCTCTTGTTGATATGCGGGATCTCCTAGATTTGATGGTAGGAAATGGTATTGCACTTAATCATCATGTCATCAACGTATTATTATGTGCATATGCTAAACACGAAATGGTAGATGAGGCAATGCTTGCATTTACCAAAATGCGGTAGCATGGATTGAGCCCTAATATAGTCAGCTACGGAACGGTAATAGACGAACTTTGCAAGAAAGGTAGAGTGGATGATGCTATGTTTACTTTCAATCAGATGATTAATGAAGGATTAACTCGAGACATCATTGTTTTTAACACCCTAATTCATGGTTTTTCTACCTATGGCAAATGGGAGAAGGCTTAGGAACTGCTTTATGAAATTATGAACATAGGCATCCTTCCCAACACTTTGTTGTTTAATACAATGATGGGAACCTATGCAAAGAAAGAAGGGTTGCGGAAGCCCATAATCTCTTTGACTGGATGGTACGTGCAGGTGCGAATCGATGTTATTTCATACAATACACTAATAGATGGGTATCACTTGGCTGGTAAGATGGATGAATTGATGAAGTAACTTCACTCTATGGTCTCGGTTGGATTGCAACGTCATGTCAAAAGTAGGGGCTAATTATATTGCACGATGGATCATGAAGAATGGTTAGCAACTGGAGCCGAACTTGAGAGTTGAGGCTGAATGTAGGGGCTAACCAAGAGTTTTCCAAATGGGTTGGTATCTGGTGGTTAAATTGCACACGTGTTTCATTCAATTCAAGCTTCCGCTTCGATGACTTCCTGTTTAATAGATTTGTAGCTGCTTGTCTGGCACTATCATATCCAGTGCAAAGAGATGAAGTGCATGGCAAAGTTGTATCGAACAAGCAGCTTTGTCAAGATTCATTTTACTGAAAACTATTTTCATGTTGTACTACTGTGTGCGGATGACAATTTAATGGTAGATTAACATAAGCTGTTGATGAGAAACATCTAAATGGATTGTTTGGTTTTGTAAAAAGGATATGGATTTTCTATTTGTGCAAGCTTCATGAACTGTATTTTCTATTGTCCTGTGGTACTGACAGTAAACCTTGTCCATCTTTTTCTTTTTTAAAAAGTTAACCCTGTATACGACATAAAAAAAAAGGGTTTCCTAACATATCCTCTGATAGTAGAGTCGAAAGCTGTTACTTTATTTCAATTTGTGCATCTCTACGCTTTTGCCGACGTGCAAGACAACCAAGATTCCTGGACTTCTCAAGTGCAAGAGAGCTTAGAGAGGTAAGTTAACCATAGAAGACAAGATCCACAGAAAGGTTCCTTTTTTTTACAGTTCAAACAGTGTTTTGATGAAAATTTAAACACTGCAAGCATTTAATCACCCCACCCCATGTGTACTACCCTGTCCTGTCAGAAGACAAGAACAACATGGATTTTTTTTAACACCAAATGTAACAGCTGATGCCAATTTTTTTTTACCCTTTTACCTCTACAGTCTCATCATGCGGAGGAATCGTTTGTAAATTTCTCTCTTTTACCCTTCCTTTCATTTCATTCCTTTTTCTTTTCCCTTTTTTGAGAATAAGGAATCGTTGGTTTTAATATAAGACAAGCCAATAAAACGACAGGAGGCAGAGATATTACTGTGCTGTAAAATAGACAAATTAATCATCATCACGCATTTGGTATTTCTCCGTGCAAGCACTAGTATTTATAAGTTAGGGCCTTATGTCTCACATCTGAATTCTTGAGCCCTTCTTGGAGACAAGCAAAAGCTTTGTCCAATAAAGAAAGAGTTTAGTACTAAAAGGGGAGCATGAAGAAGGGAATGTGGTCCAAGCAGGAGGATAATTTGATCAAAAACCACATTGAGAAGTATGGCATTGGCCGTAGTTGGCAGGCGTTGTCCAATACTGTAGGTTTGTTTTTTCAACCCTCACCACGCACACACATCGTTTTGAACTTTTGATATTGGACTAAATTGATCTACTCTCTCATACTTCTATTTAAAAAAGAAGAAAAAATTGTCACTAAAATGTAATACAATTGTTTGTTTGGCTTGCAAATGATCTATATTACTCCTTGAGAGTTATTGTTGTTGTTTTCTACATTAGTTATCCTTATGTTTAGACTTAACATAAGTACTACTAGATGGGTAGCATGGTTTCAATTTCCATGCATGTTATTTACTGCAGAAATTGAAAGTATGTGCAGTTACTTGGCTTAAATGGTATCATTAGTCTTATCTTAGTCAGAAAATACATATTTGATCAAGCATTCAAGCCCTGACAGTTACTTGGGAAGTTTCTCTGTCCATTTTCACAAGCAATGTTTCTGTTTGGAGTTAAGACTGCTAAGATCTTACTGTTGTTCTTTGACAGTTTAGTCATATTTGACATCTTGTTTCAAAAACTCATATTTGACATGATCATGGCAATGCTTGCATAGTTGCATACGCTAACCATCAGTCATCCCTGTGGCTGAATTACTTTGCAAAACTCCGGAGAAGTTTCTTGATGAATCGCAGGGCTGCAGCGGTGCGGCCGTAGTTGCCGTTCGCGGTGGCTGAACTACCTCCGTCCGGGGCTGAAGCACGGCAACTTCACGCCAGCAGAAGAGAGGATCATCTGCGAGATGCACAGCAAGAGGGGAAGCTGGTAAGCCTCACATGAACCAATGTCTACTGCCATTGACAAGCTAGGTTGCACATATGACAGTTTCTTTCGCTTTTGCCCAACCAACAACACAACTGATTTCCAGTGCTTTCTTCAGAAGTTCAATTAAATCAGAGCTAAACATGGCATGCTTGATGCTTCTTTTCGTTGTGCTTGTTAATTTGATATTTTGATCCTGCAACTGCACTCCCTTACTCACTGCTTTGATTGAAAACATCAATTAAACTGCTGTTTCATTGCACTGAGATTTCAATCAGATCAAATGCACTGTATCTCGATCTTCTACTAATGCCAAGACACCAAACATTTGCTTGCTTGTTGCATCACTCACATGCTGCAAACTTCAATTGACATGATGATCAAACAGCTGGTCCATCATTGCCGCCCAGCTCCCCGGGAGAACGGACCTTGCCATCAAGAACTACTGGAACAGCACGCTCAAGAAGAGGTTCCCGGCGGCGAGAGGCGCCGCCGCCCGCAGCAGGCACCGCCCGGCCGCCAGCACGTCGTCCGACGCCGCGACGCCGGACCTTGCACTGGTCGTCTACATCGAGGAGAGCACCACGACAGGATCGTCGAGCTATGCCGGCGTGGACAAGGCCGACAAGCCCGTCTTGGACGGCTCGCCGTCGGTGCAAGTGCAAATGCATCCACCAACGGCCGGCGGTGGCGGCAATGCGGCTAACGAAGAGCCGGCCGCGGCGCTTGCGGTCAGTGGGCCGGTGAGGATTGAACAGGAGCCGGCCGTGGGGAGCCTGCCTCTGGAGAAGGCACCGCCGCCACCGCCACCTGGTGATCAAATCGGCGAGATGAACATCACCTGCGCTCCCATGTCTCCGCTCCCTCTGTCGTTCATGGAACCGGATCTGGCCTGCATTACCGGTTTCGACGACATCGATAGCTTCTTGCCGTGGTTTGATGACTGATCTGATAGCATAGCATGCATGGTTGGTTAGAAACTTAGAACTGACAAAATCTGATTCAGGAGTAGCTGCAGGATTTGCCATTTGTGCGTGCCGTTGTTTCTGATGTCTCTGTGTTACTGTGAAACACTGTCTATTGTGATTTTTTTTTTACTGTACTAGCCCCGTGTTATATTTTTTTTAACGGAAATAGCCCCATGCGATTGATTTTGCAAAAATATCCCCAGATGAGCGTGGGAGGACACGGTGCTAACGCGTGTGACTACCAAGGATCCAAATTTCATTGAAAACCGACGAAATTTCACCGAATTCCAAACCAGTCGAAATTTTAGGATCTGAAACCAGATTTTACTGTTTTATAGCCGGATTTGACCGGATTTGGTCCAATAACACTTAAGAAAGTCATCTTCTATGAAAATTTGTTGAAAAACTGAATTGTAAGACATTTTAAAATTTCGGTAGAAACATTGTCAAATTTTTATAAAATTGTACAAGCTTGATAATGATCTAAAAAATTTATGGTACTATATTTAGTAGTGTAGGATCATACATAAAATTTTTAAAAATAATTTAACTTCATTTGTTATCTTTAAAAAATCAAAAACAGAATGAACATAATTGGACAGTAACCTTGTCAAAATTTTATAAATTTTATCGAGTGTGATAATGATCCAAAATTTTTATGAGAGTTTAAAAATTTCCTCAGTACCATTATATAAAATTTTAAAAAAAATTAAACATCTTTTGTTTGCTCAATCAAATCTATGTAAGCATTAAACTTCATTTGTTATATTTCAAAATTCAAAAAGAGAAAGAACATAAATGGTACAGTGCTTTGTAAGAATTTTATAAATTCACTGGAGTGTGATCATGATTCAAAAATTTTATGAGATCTTAATAATTTCCTTAGAACCTTCCTGTAAAATTTTCAAAAATTATAAACCTTTTTTTGTTATTAAAGTAAATCTATGTATTAATCATCAGGCTTTTATCAAGATGTAAAACTGTCAGAATTTTTGAACATTCTTGAAGCTTGATCATCATCTAAAATATTTATTGAAATATTAATGATACATCAGACCATCCAATTTTTTTTTAAAAAAATTCTAATGTGGTTTGAACTATTTTTCATTTTGTTTAAGTTTGTCGGTAAGGCTTTTAACAGGACAGCAGCACTGTCCGATTTTTTTAAAATTATAAAGTTTGATCATCATCTAAAAATTTTATGAAATTATTATTAATGTGTCAGTACCGTCCACAAAAAATTTCAAAATTCTCTAACATAGTTTGTTCTAATTTTCATTCGGTTCAAACTTGTTGATCAACGTTTTATCAGAACAGTAGCAATGTTTGAATTTTTAAAAATTTATCATATTTGATAATAATCTAAAATTTTTATAGGAATATCACTGATGTGTCAGGACTCTTCATAAAAAAATTTAAAATATTTCGTCATCGTTTGACCCACTTTTTGGTAGGTGCAAAAATGCTAAAATTTTGGGTTTTTTCGATCGCAAATAGACCGGATTTGAATTTTGATTTTTAAATTTCGGCCGAGATTTCAGTCCCAAACAAGATTTTATCTGAAAATGAAATTTGAATCCACTACCAGCGGTGCAATAGCGCAGAACCTGCCGGCTGTCGTGGGAGGATTGGCGAGCACGAAGGACGGCGCATTCCGTGCTGGCGCAGCATGGACACCAGCGCTTTCCGTGCTCCCCAAGCGCGGGTGGTAGAGCAGGCCCAGTCGCGCAAGTGGCCACAATGTCTCGTCGGCGTGAGCACAGTCCCGCGCTGGGCGTGTGCGGGTACTCGGTTTTCCGCGACCAGTCTGTGCAGGATGGCCTGGCCCTGGTGTCCCCTCAGCCGTCTCATCGGTGCGCCGAAAGCACCGAACAGCGCCGTTTCTCTCGCGTCCGCTTCTCCGGCGCAATGCTCGCACCCGGGCACCCGGCTATAAATGACAACGCTTCGTTGTTTGCAGCAGCCATTCAGTGAGTAAAGCAACACAGAGAAAGAGCGAGAGAGCTGAGCGGCCATTTGGCCAGCCGAGGAAGCTTGGCAGAAGAGAGGAAAGAAAGAGAAGGAGACGGAAATTTGTAATCATATTTTTGGAGGAATTTATTCAGTGTCTATATTTTGGAGGAATTTATTCAGAGCTAATATTTTGGAGTAAATCTTTTGGGATTCATATTTTGGAGTTAATCTCGACGAAGGTGAGTTTGTACGTTGCATTTTATGTAATTAATTACATTTGAGTAGTGTAACGTTCATTGAGACAATGTTGTTAGTTTAGTTAGTAGCACGTAAAATAACGACATTAGTATAACTAATAATACATAAAATGACGGTATAAGACGTTAGTAATGGTGTATAATTAGTATAAAATTATTGTAATTAGTAGTACATAAAATAACGATATTAGTATAATTAATAGTGCATAAAATAACAGTATAAGGCGTAAGTAATAGTGTATAATTAGTATAAATAGTATAATGTTATAATAGTTATTAGTACATAAAATGACGGTATTAGTATAATGTTAGTATAAATAGTATGATAGTAGTTAATATTTGTAAAATTAGTATAATGTTAGTATAATGTTAGTGTAAGTAGTAGTACATGAAATGACGGTACTAGTATAAGAAATAACGATATAAGGCGTAAGTAATGGTGTATAATTAGTATATGTAGGACCTAAAACAACGACTAGAGGAGGGTGAAGGAGCCAAATAAGATTTCCCTCAGAAAATTCAGACCACTTCTCTAACCAAAAGGAGCATATCGGATGAACAGTAAAACTAGCACATGGACAGATGAACACTAAAACTATCACCTAGTCGGGTGAACAATGAACTCATTAACATGTCAGGTGAATAGTATTAGATGGATAGTGAATTAGCACGATCTCAAACCAAGAATCAATATAACTTTTGATCGACTAATCCAAAACACGTGAAATTTTGCATGCACCTTCCTAAGGAAGTCAGGAACCTATTCCAACCTTCAATCACAGAGATTGATGTTAAAGTTCTGACCTTTTTCAATTCGAGTGTAGGTTGCACCAAAACCGGATTAAAATCACAAACTTCACCCTGAGCTTGCTCATAGGGATTTGATGATCAAGATGATCTCCCACCTGTCACAACAATCAAGAATTACAAAGAAACAGCTCTCAAACAAACAAGAACAAGATCTACCACAAAATTTTCTCTTCTCAAGCAAAAAGACCGGTTTCTTGCAAAAACTTGGAAGAGAGAGTTACAGCTTATCTAGATGATTGGGATATGATATACAGAGAATTTATCCAACAATCATTCACCTTGGCAACATGATAACAAGAAAGAAAGAAACCAAGAGAGATCAAAAACTCAAGATAGAAGGAGATCAAACTTAACCAAGAACTTTATTTTTATTCCTTCATGAGAGGAATGGTTACAAAGTCACTACTAGGTGGGCAAAGCTCAAGAGAGCATAAGAAAACCAAAATCCTTCTCACAACCCCTAACACCCTTGGGGAGAGGAGAGGCATCCCTCGACCCCTCTATTTATATCCTACTCGGAGCAATCTCCACCCTTGGATGACTTCCTTATCCTATAAGAAACCTCATCAATAGTTGTGATTAACTCCCTCACTCATTGGGCTAACCCGAAATCCAATAACATAACGGGTTTTGACACACTTACACGCTTCTCAAAGCGCCACTAACTTACCGCTACTACACCCACGAACCATTGATCCAATGATCTTCATTTGCTTGAGGAGGGCTTAAGTTAGCATCTCCTCTATCCACTTGTCATCCCAGCTTGCAGCAACTCTCTGGCCTCAGTCATCTTCTGTCATCACCTTGATCATCTGGACCTCAGCTCTCCTAACATAGTTCTGATCTCCTTCGCCTCATCATGACCTAGCTCTGATGTCCCGCAATCATCATCGACAAGCAAACACAGCACATAGGAATGTCCAACAACATATGCAATCATCACATGATTCAAAATGATAAACATACCTCATTGAAAATCCGGTACTACATTAGGCCATGACCACTTAAGACTACAACCACTCAAGGTCACAACCACTCATTGGTGCCACGACTGCTCAACTCAGATTGCTCAAAACTAAAGTAAACTTACTTCAAACTCAAACCTGAGCACCACAAGCTCAAACACAGTCAATTACTCATCACAAACATGGGTAGACCACCACCTAGTCTCTCAATCTCCCCCTTGATGAGTATATTGACAAACACCGAAAATGCACAAATTTTTTACTTTGAAATAAGAAGAAGAAAGCAATTTGATTGCAAAAGCCACACTTGGTCTAAATACAACAGAAAGCAAAGATCATGACCAAGTTGGCAAGAAAAGATTTAGAGCAGGCTATAGAAAAAGACAAGTTGTCCACAAATGCTCTGAAAGCTTAAGAAATCTCAGAAAACTAAAATTTTCTTATGATACAAAGGAAAAAAACAATTTTTTCACCATGACCATAAGAAGCAAGATGCATTTTCACATTTCTCCCAATTTTCCCAATTAAAGATGCATTTTCCACATTTCTACCCCTTTTGGCAATATAGGCATCAAAGGCAACATGAGATGCATCCTAGATTAGCTTTGAAGATTATTCAAATGACCACAAAGAGCAAAGTAGGACATTAAGCTAGCTACTCAAATTTAGATTATGCTAAACTAAGTCATATCTAATTGCATATATCAACACATTTGCTAGTAAGCAAAAATAAAGAGATGTTGATTTTTCATGATCTGAACAAGAGCAACCCCTTAGCATAATCTCCAGACTAGAAGCAAAGCCATATCATGGATCAAATGAATAACCTAGAGTTCAACCTACTCAACACTTTGGAGAGCTACAAGTGCATAAGAAAACTTTCATTTCAATCATATTTTGTGAATACAAATTTTAGATTTTAACACTCACAATGAGGTTTAGAGAGGTTATCCTAGCAAAGCACATCCTCGACTATGAGCCATCGACAAATGTCTCCTAGGCTTTACTCTCTTCCTCATTTTCTTGTTTTCATTTGTATTTCTCAATTTTTTATTGACTCATACCATAATCGACCATCTCAAGCATGACGCTTAAAAGAATGGTTTGGTCATACACAATACACTCCAAATTCATCCCAAGTGCAATGGGAAACAATCTTATGAATGTATAGTTTTGAGATCAATTTCAGCACACACAAGGCAATACTTGATCATTTTTAGAACTTAGATTTATGAGCAAATGAAGGATTCTAGTATGAAACAATCTAGCTTCACTCAAGTTGCTCTAGGGACTCTAGTAAAAATTCAAGATATCACAAAACATGGCCTATGCACCTAGTGAGGAAATATAGCGGGTAAAAGCTATAAGTTTCATCAAGTTTTCATTAAAGTTCAAATTTTAATTTTTAGCAAGCTTAGCATGATGAGGTAATATGAACTTAGACATGACTAAGCTAGCAAATAATCTTCAGAAAATGAAGTATATATTCAATGCATGAAGAATGAAAAACTTCTCGAAACTCCCCCTCAACAAGTGTGAGTCAATTTTAAGCAAAATTCTAGTTCAAGTTGAATTATAGTAAAATTAAGTGCAGAAAACCTCCAAAAGAACTCCACTAAAACCAAAAACACAGAATGATGAGAGAAAATCGAGAAACTGGAAATTGGATAGTCAAGAAGAGAACATTTTGGCTCAGGCTTGCTCTCATCTTCCCCATATAACTAACATAGGAAAGCTGTCCCTACAAACCCAAGTTAAGGAGTACACACACTCTGTCTATCCAGGGGGTCCAACACCTACTAGACCTATAAGACTGTGAGGGAACTCAACCTAGAAAGAAGAGATAATAGCTAATTATGCATGATAGCTGTGAAATCATGTACTGAAAAATTGGCTTAGAATTGAATTTGCGAAATGCGCTGAAAAATTAGTTCATAATTAGTTTTCAATGCGAGCGGTTTTTTGCGTGGATTGTTTGATTTTATGCAATGATCGTGTGAGTAATTGCATGGACTGATGTTGAGTCAAGTCGTGGACTTGTGCTCGGAATTGTTTCTTGTTTGTTCATGTGCAGGTGTTGCTCAAGGGCGAACGTGGTCGATGACGGGACTGGAACTAGGTTCGTGGAGGAACTGAGGTTTGAGACTAGGTTCAGGGAGGAATCGAGGTTCTAGTGGTCAAGGATGTCATGCGGGACGTTCAGGCTAGAGAACGGTGCACATGAAGGCTGGTTAGTCACGTGAGAGTGGCAGGTGGGCCGTACACGTGCAGTTGTAATCGTTTGATGCAGTTTGCATGTATTGGGTCATGTTGGGCCAGGTGGACATGCATGCGAACTGTTGCTCATTATAAATAGGAGAGGCATGTCTCCTGTTTATGTGAGAGTTATTTTTTTAGAGTTGTACTCTTTTGTTTTGGAGTACTGTACACAAATAGAGAAAGAAAATAAAAATCCAAAATTCCTCAGCCTCCCGAGCGCAGTGGCGAAGGCAGATCCCAGGCAGGGCGGGCGTCTGCCCGGGTTCATCGCTGATGAAGAACACGTCGAATAGTACACCCTAGCACCATGGAATGCTTGCCGGTCGTGGTCTCCTCCTGGGCAACGGGACAAGGGTCGAGGCCGAGCAAGTAGAGGCATTTCGAGTACTGGGCCGTCGGCCATCGCACGAGCATGGCTAAGCAAACCAATAGGCCAACCGACCAAAGTAGTAAAGCCCATAATCCAATTCATTGTAGATCCCAAATACAACCTCCAAATCCCCAAATTCCCCAAATGGCCAAATCGTCTGCCTGCCTCTCCCTTCGGTCGCCCGGTCTTCCCCAATCCCTCAAATCCCCAATCCTCAATCCCTCAAATCCCTAATCCAGACATCCAGAAATCCCCAATCCAATCCTACCTCTCCATGGAGCCGGTGGACGGGTGGAGCAGGGGGCACCGTAGGCTCAGAGGCGGTGGAGGGCGTGGGCAGACGCAGCCATGCAGGGGCAGTGAGCCGACGACCAGCGCGGGTGGGAAATGGCCAAATGGGAATGGAGTCTTGAGTGTCTGACCGATTGACCGCAAAGAAGCAAAGGTCACTGTGTAGCTGTGTTCTAATTTTTCTAAGAATAGCCAGTGAGCCTGTGAGGCTATGAGCCACCGAGACCGAGCTGAGCTGCTGAGGGGTATAAAAGAACAAGTTAACTAGTATTTTGATTTTTTAAGTAGAATAATTATGCATTTATGCATATTAGTGGTACGTGCTGCACTAATTCAATACTTCAATGTGAATATGTTTTTTATGTTACTTGATGCACTAATCAACGTTTTTTATCTTGCAGAGTCTCTTTTGGTGTGTGGTTGGATCTTTGTTAATGAATCATCGAAGCGTTCATAGTGTCGCAATGAGCTACTTGTCACATCTTTCTTTGTTTTTATTCATGAATGTTCACATGTGTATTGGACTATACTTTTAGTAAAAAAAACTGGTAGCAGTTCTTAATTTTGCTTGTGTGATATGTATATAGTGTTGTTTGCGTTTATGGCCGTAGTCACGTTTGCCCAGGCTCTTAAAATTTTTTGGCTCCGCCACAGCCCGAGCGCACGAACTTATCTACAATATTTGCTACAGTGATCATGATTTACTATTCATCCATTTTGCTACGGCGATCTGTTTTGTTTGTTCTTTGCGTTCTTGCCCGGTTTTGGTTCTTATAGATTGATTCATTGTCTCTCTTGATTCAATGAGTTTAATCTTGATTTGATCCATCCAAAACCTTCCTAGAGCATCAACTTATAGTTCCTGAAAGTTTCATTGGCTAATTTTTTGTAGATTTTGATTAATCTCGAATTTAGGGTTAGGTCAATTCTCGTCAAAATATGTTTTAGTAAGCTTTCGGGGCCTATAGCTTTTGATCCGTAGATCCGATTGCGCTGATTCTTTTTTTTAGATTTGTATTGGTATATAGTTTCTACAGTTCAAGTTTCAGGTCAATCCATCAGTTGGATCTCCGGGAATATACGTTTTAGTGATCACGTCTTACTCTGTTTTGTCGAATCTGAATCAGGCAATTTGAGTCCAATTGGGTGTTTCGAAAATCATCAAAATTTTGATTTTAGCTTCCGAGCAATCATTCACCCCCCCCTCTGATTGCTAGTTTAGTGTATATCGATCCTACAAGTGGTATCAGAGCTAAGTTTTTCTAATTAATCTTAACCAGTGATTAGAAATCGTAGCGATGGATAGGTATTCGACAAAACCTTGTATTTTCGATTATGTTGATTTTCAATTTTGGAAAGAGAACATGGAGGCATACATTTAAGCTCAGGTATTTGCAATTTTGGAGAAGGTGTACAAGCCTTATCAAGTACCCGAGAATGATGAAGTTGACGACACAAATCGAACACATGTGGAGGCAAATAGCAAGCTAGAAATCTGATCATCCAAGGATTAGGAAGGAGCGAATTCGACCGTGTGATTCATCTCAAGTCCGCATATGAGGTATGGAAATATCTTTGTGATTACCATGAAGGTTCAAACACGGTAAAAGAGGTATGCCAAGACATTTATAAGATAGAATACATGAACTTTGAGATGAAGTCTGGTGAATCATTAGATGATTTCTTTGCATGCTTTAATAAAATTATTAGCAATTTACGTGATGTTGGAGTTAGCTTCACTGATGCTTCAAATGCTCGACAATTACTTGGTGCTTTAGACATGTCAATTTGGGAGATGAAAGTAACATCTATTATAGAATGAACTGTCATGAATACACTTACAATGGATGTTCTTTATTCTAAGTTGAAAACTCATGAATTAGATGTTCTTGCTAGGAAGAATGATTACAAGTCAATTGCTTTGATCTCTCAACCTAACATGTCTCACAATAACTCTTCTTCGTCAAGTTTTGCTTTGTTTTCCCTGTCTTCACTAACCGATGAACAGATTGAGGAATTTCCAGAAGAAGACTTGGCACTACTCGCCTCATGCTTTAATAAAGCCTTGCAGAATGTGTGAATGAGGAAGAGAATTGGTGGTTGACCCCCAAGATGCCATGAATGCGGTGATCCCAACCACATTCGTCCAAATTGTCCTAAATTTGCAGGTAAATCTTCAAAGGAGGGGAAGGACAAGGACAAGAGGAAGGAGAAGAAGAAGACTACCCCAAGTAGTAACAAGAAGAGAAGCTTTGTGAATCGCAAAGTTGTCCACCGAGTTCTTTCCGCTCTTGAACAAGTCAATTTGAGCGATGTGGATTCGGAGAGCAGCAAGGACGATGCAACTCCAAGCAAGCATGATTTGACGGGGTTGTGTCTCATGGCTAAAAGCAGTGACAGCTTCACCGAGGACGATCACGACAGCGACTTCAATGAGGTAGAACCTTCTTACGATGAATTAGCTATTGTTGTTGCTCGTCTTGGTAAATTGCTTGATAAAGGCGACAAGAAAATTAAGAAACATGATGTTCTTGTGGAATCTTTGAATGCTGAAATTGCTAGACTTAAATCTTTTATTCCTGATGATAATGCTTGTAAATCATGTGACTTAATTTACAATGAGCTTACTTCACTTAGAAAAGAACATGCTTCTTTGCTAGAGCAAGTTAAGAAAAATGAGAAGCATGTTAAAAATGCTAGTTGTTCAACTATTGATTTTCATGATTCAACTTCACGTTCTAAATGCTGCACACTAGAATTGAAGTTGCATGATGCAAATGCTAGGGTTTCTCAAATGACAGATGCTGTGCTCACACATGAGGTTCTTTCATGCTCAACGTGTCGCAAGCAAAAAGGAAAAGTGGACGTTCCCTGTAATAATTGTTTAACTCTTTCTCGAAAGGTTGATTACTTGGAAAAATCTTTAGAACATTTCACTAAAGGAAAGAAAAACCTAAACATGATTTTGGATCAATCAAGGGTTAACACTCACAACAAAGGTTTAGGTTTTGATTCTTATGCTCATCATAAATCACATGATCCCACTATTGTTAAGACACTTGAAAGTGGAAATTTTGAAATTATCAATGAGCCTAAGAAAACTATTTTTAAGTCTGTTGGAGTTTTATCTTCTACTATGATGAATGCAAATGTTGCTTCTACTTCTAAAGCTAAACATCGTGTTAAGTACACTTGCACTCATTGTGGTAGAGACGGACATTTAGTAGATTTTTGCTTTAGACTAACTAAACAATAAAAGAAATAAAGGGCTAAGGCTAGGTCTAATTTCAGACAGGCACACTTTGCTTCTCATTATGTGCCTAGGGTGAAGTAAACACCTTTTATTGCTAGAAACACAGGAAAGGGCAAATTTGATTTTGTGCATAACAATACTCGTGTCATGCCTACTGTTGTGCGTCGTGTGTCTCAGTGCTGGATTCCAAAACATCTTATTTCTAACCCAGTACTGTGGCCTCGACATTTTCTGCTTCTATGTAGGCTTCTCGCGCGAGAAAGCGTAGAAAAGGCATCATTAAAAGATAAAAATATAAAATGCATCTTGGATCTTATGATTTTGTTGAAAACTTGCTAACTCTTAAGAATCATAAGCATATTTGAGCTTTTTATAGTTTTTATTGGATTTTTAGAGCCTTTGTGGAAAACTTGCTCTTTCTTTGGTTTTGCTCTAAAATCCTTCCCGCCAACCTGGTCATGATCTCATGTTCTCTTTTCTAGGACCAAGTTTGGCTTTGCATATCAAATTTCTTCTTCTTCTCTCTTTCAAACTCAAATTCTATGCCTTTCGAGTGTTTGTCAATATACTCATTAAGGGGACAATGAAAGATCATGTGGAGGTCTACCCGTGATTGTGATGAGTTATTGACATCATTTAAGCATGTGGTGCTTAAGTTTGAGGTTGATTTGAAGTTTAAATTGAAATTTTAAGCAATTAGGATAAGTGCCCAGAATTTGCGGTGCTACCGACCAGGGGACAGTAGCACCGGCCTCGGGCCGGTGTGTTTTTCCAGAGAGCAGTGTTTTGGGACTTTTGTGTGGGACGGTGCTACCAGCCATGGCGTGGTAGCACCGGTCCTTATGAGCGAGTTTGAACTAAAAATTGTGATTTTTTATAAAATTCATTGCATATCCTTTTTGTACATTGCTATGTGATGTGTTTTCTTATTTTCGATGGTCACAGGATATCAGTGCTTGATCATGGTGAGGCGAAGGATGATCAGGACTAGGCGAGATGCGCCGAAGGTCCAGACGGTCGAGGATCGCCAGAAAATGATCAGAGACGAAGTCGTTGCAAACCTAGAAGACAAGGAACGGATGAGATGTTAATTGGAGCTACTCGGATCAAGGAGGACCGTTGGATCGCGGTCTAGTTGATAGAGTAGCGGGTATAGTTAGTATGCTTTGAAAAGCGTGCAAAAACCCAGTATGGTTGTTGGGTTTCAGGTTAGCCCATGTATGGCTGTGTGAGTGAGTCAATCCTAGCCCTTGAGATGATCCTTTGGGTTGAAGAAACCCATCTAAGGGTGGAGGATGGCTCAAGAGTAGTATAAATAGAGGGATAGGGATAGCTCTCCCTTCTTTGAAGGTTTTAGAGATTTTGTACTCCTTTGAGCTTTGCCCACTTTGTTGGAGGCTTTGTAAACCTCCCTTCCAGAAATGCAAATCATTTTCTCTTATTCTTGAATTTACTTTACGCATTTTCTTTATATCTTAAATTCAGCACTTAAATTCCGCAATTTACATTCTTGCAATTTACTTTCCACACATTTGGATTTGCCTCCCCTCCTTCTAAATTCTTGTGGATTTTGTGCCAAGCATGTATGATTGATGGATGAGTCTTCTTCAGACCATATCCCAATCATCTAGTCAACTCTCGTGTTCTTTATTACAAGAAATCGATCTTTTGCTTCTTCAAGGATCATTCTTGATAGTTGGGTTTTTGTTGTTCTTGACTTGTGTTCTTGCTTGCCTTGACATGTGGGATGTCATCCAAGATCATCTTGATCATCAAAACCCTACGAGCAAGTCAAAGATCAAGTTTTTGGGTTTTTTGCTCAAACTTGCTGCATTCTTCCTTCAATTCGAAAAAGGCTAGAACTTTGATGTCAATCCCTTGGATTGAAGGTTGGAATAAGTTCCTGACCTCCATACGAAGGTGCATGCCAAGTTTCATAAGTTTTGGACCAACCGATCAAAAGTTGCATCATTTTTGCTTTTGGGGTTCGTGTTGATTTTTCTGCTGTTCTTGAGCCCGGTCATACCGCCCCTAGTACGGTCATACCGGCCTCCGGTGCTACTGGTGCTCTTGCTTGCCTTGACATGTGGGATGTCATCCAAGATCATCTTGATCATCAAAACCCTACGAGCAAGTCAAGGATCAAGTTTTTGGGTTTTTTGCTCAAACTTGCTGCATTCTTCCTTCAATTCGAAAAAGGCTAGAACTTTGATGTCAATCCCTTGGATTGAAGGTTGGAATAAGTTCCTGACCTCCATACGAAGGTGCATGCCAAGTTTCATAAGTTTTGGACCAACCGATCAAAAGTTGCATCATTTTTGCTTTTGGAGTTCGTGTTGATTTTTCTGCTGTTCTTGAGCCCGGTCATACCACCCCTAGTACGGTCATACTGGCCTCCAGTGCTACCGGTGCTCCTGTGGTAGCACCAGACATACAAGGAAAAATCCTCCCTCTCATTTGCTTCTTTTGATTGTTTCGTCTGAGGGCTTGTTTGGATCATTTTGAGTGAGGAAAAATTTTATTTAGGATCATTCACCCCCCTCTGATCGCCATCTTGGTCTTCACAATCGGTTCTCTATAAGAAGCGATAGTGATGAAGCCTCATCACTATCGGTTCTTTATAGGAAGCGATAGTGATGAGGGTGTCATCACTATCAGTTTTGAGCAAGAACCGATTGTGATGATGTCGTTATCACAATCGGGCGAAAACCGACTGTGATAGCACTACCTCATCACTGTCTAATGACTTTGTATCACCACCAGAACCGACTATGATGATGAAAAAGAACCGATTATGATGTACATTCCTATAGTAGTGCAAGGGCATTATCAAGATAGTTACTTGCGGTCATCCTAGCGACGTGTCATTCAAGGTGCTGACAGAGGGCACCGTCCTCCGTCTCCTAGGTCCTTGCACCCAAGTGCTTCCATATTTCGATCTAGCTTCGCTCGCTCGTATTCCGCTCAGTGTGGCCTTCAAGAGTCCCCGGTATGCAATGTACCTTGATTTGTCGAACTTTGTAATATTGAACCACCCTAACTTTTTTCCATATGTCATGTCCCTTTACAGCACACGCGCGCAGATCAATCTCTCCTTCCGTCCTTGTCCAAGTGCCAACATCAAGCACCTACTTCGTTGCCAACATGTACAGTTCCCAACAACAACATAGACTCCGACACGGACTCCCCCGATCAGGACTTAGCAGTTGCAAGTTCGGCTTGGGGTACGTTCGCACTGGCACCCTTATCGCAGCAGCCACCCCAGGACACTTGGTTCGATCAGACCAACACCCGGTACACCATCCACGATTACAGTGTAGGCTCATTATCTGGGAAGCCTCCACGACATGTATGTTTTGTCCGATTAAAGTTCTTCACATTGCAGAACTGAACTAACACTACGTGTGCACAGGTTTCAAGGGAGGAGTTCGGCCAATGGGATCAGCATTCCACAACCCCGCAACCTGCATCGGTACTTGCTTCATGTACTTTCAGTTCCTTATTGCACTTTCTTTTTTCTACACTACTGACGGTACATGACAATGCAGCCTCGCACAAGGGTGGGCGACATATTCTGCAAGCAACACCTGGGACCCAGCCAACTAAACGAGGCCCCTCCCACAACATAGGACAACAAGTACGATATGTGCAGTGGCACGCACGTACCTGACCGATTCATGTTCCCACAAGACCAACTATGTCGTGCACGGAAGCGGCATCCGGATCAAAGTTGAGGTTGTCCTATGTCGATTGGGACACTACGTGCGTTCTCTATGTGTACGCATCCCGTTTCTACGATTTTTGTCTTTAAGCCATTTTGTACATTATGCTATGTAATGCGATGATATGTATGTGCTATGTAACGCGATTCCTTACAAATTTGTTGATCATCATGGCATTCTATTTTTTGTGCATTCTTCATACTTTTGCTCATTTCACATACAAACATAATATCTAACACATTGTCCTATACAATTCATGATGTATGATAACAAACTGGCATCGGTTCTTTCTCGACACGGCTAACAGCACACTTCATGTGCAGCATGATGGACAGAGCTGGTGAAAGTTCAAGCTCCATAAATTTGGTTTTGGTGTTAATGAAAAATCTAATATTGAGACTAACTCTTTTGATAATCATAATATTGATTAGTCTCAATTGTTAATTAATGATAAATCCTTTATGAGATTAGCTCTTTTGTTGAGCTTAACTCTTATTAGTCTCTTTTGGATGAAAAAGATGGAAATATCAAAGGTATGCATTCAAGTTCATAGTATCATATCTTGTTGCATTCCTTCGCTATAATATTCATGATCATATTGATAAATCCAAATATGAGACTAACTCTTTTATTGAGTATATTTTTTATTAGTCCCATCTCATTGAAAAATGGAAAACCCAAAGTATGCACTCGTATTCATTTTATGATATCTTAATGCATATTTCGGATTCAAGTTAAAGGATAAACTCTACCATTATTTAGACCTTAAGATTTGCATTAATGTTTCAATTCCATATATACATGAATGCACACACTTAGGGGGAGTTCATACTTTACCTTGATGTTTCAATAGTATTGATCTAATTCATCTTTCTATATCAACGATCATTACTTTAAAATAATCTCTTGAGTATATTTAACTTGTGTAGTTGTAGTATACTCATGGCAATATAGGATAAACTCCAAAGCAATCTCAAAAATTGAATATGTGCATATTGATTCAAGTTTAATTATTTGTATGCACACATTTAATAGAGTCTATTCTATAATTAATGGTCTTAAGAGTATTGATCCCTTTTCACCACTCTATATAAATTGGATCATTACTTTTGGATTCCATTGATTGAGTATATGAAACTTGTGTAGTTAATATATACTCATGGCAATTTAAATTGTGTTTGGTTGCCATTCAATCAACAAAGAATTAATCATGTATTGATGGTTCACTTTGTTAGTCTTAGGGCAATTGAAAGTATATGAAGCATTAGTTGCATTAGTATACTCAAGACATAATTAATCTTTCAATCAATTGTCTTTGGGTTATGCTCAATCGATCTTGGAGGCATCCATTATGTGTTAATGGAGTGTAAGTGATGATTGAGACAACCGTGTTTGTTGTACTAATAATCTTTAATGAGTTGTGAAGTAGGTTGAGTCCAAGAAAATGAAGAATCGGAAAGAAAAGGTCATAATGTGTTGATGAGCTTCAAGAGGTTATCCCAAAGTGAAGAAAAAGAGAGAAAGTTCATCATGTATTGATGAACAAGAAGAGAGGATCGAGAGAAGATGATGGGAATCATAAAAGCTCCAAGTGAGATTGCTAGAGGCAAAGGTATAACTAGCTAGGGCTAAGAATGTGTTTCTAGTCTTTTACCGGTCTCAGTGTTTGGATGGGAGATCGGGTTGCTAGTTAGGTGCCGCACTATTAAGAGGGGTTGAGTCATTTAGCTTGAGTTTCATCATGTGTTGATGAACTCAATCTGGTTCACTCTAGCTCGCTCTCTTATTTGGTTCTTACATGAGCTAAGTATTTGCATGTGTTTCAAATAAGGGAGCTCATGCTTGCTTCTTATTGAATCTTGATTTGGTTTTTGCATAGAGCTATGGATTTACATGTGTTGCAAAAGGGAGATAGCTTACGCAAGTTGGTTTAAGTGGTTGTTTGTATGGAGCTAGATATTTGCATATGTTGCAAATAGAAAGCTCATACATTGGAGTCTTAGCTTGTGACTTGATCATGTATTGATCATCACAAAAGCTAAGATAGGTTTATGCTTTGTGTTTGCAAAATGGGTTTTTGCAAAATATGGTTTAATTGAATCTTATCTTAGAGCATGTGAATAAGGTTTGCAAATGTGTTTGCAAATTGGTTTGATCATGTGTTGATTATCACATGGCTCAAAGATATGATCTTGATTGCTCCTGTTTGCAAGATTTATATTTGCAAATGTGTTTTGCAAAATATTGGTGTTCATGCATTTGATATTGAGCATGTGACTAGAATTTGCAAATGTGTTTTGTAAAATTATTTTGATCATGAGTTGATCATCACATGGCTCAATATTTGATCTTATTGACTCTCTCTAGATTGTAGTCACGCTCTTGATCAAGTCTATGTGAGGGATTTCGAGAAATCAGATTTTAGACTTGAATGACTACATTAGAGTCTTTGTTTTTGTGATATATAAAAATATATATATGGTTGCTTAAATCTTGAAAATGGGTGGAGATTATATCCCTCATGATAAGCTTCGCATAGAGTCCAAGATCAACTAAATCGGAGTTCGGAGTAAAAAGTTATGAGCTTTTTAGTAGCTGTAGCAGTGGTATTACCGGACCCACTCCGGTCATACTGGCCGGCGGTATGACCAGGGTCAATTCGGTGCATTTTTTCAGAGAAGGGGTATTTTGGCTGAAGGGTAATTTTTAGAGCCCGGTATGACCGGATTTTCTGAGTAATGGCTAGTTTTTTTCTAGCCATTGGATCGAAGGCCGGTGCTACCGACCCAAGGGCGGTAGCACTGGGTTTCCTCTGTATTTTTGCCTATTTTGCCCTCAAACAGCTAGTTTTCTTGTAGAAGTTATAAAAGGAGCCTTGGGGGCTGGCATTTAGGCTTGTTGTGATTTTAGAGAGTTTATTGCTTTTTGTGGTTGAGTTGTGCATGTGTTGCACTCTTCAATTTGGTTTTTGAGCTAAGAGTGTGCTCTAATTGCATGTGTTGCAATTAGGAGAGGATTGAAAGCCTCTTGTGCATGTGTTGCACTTGAGGGGAGCCTTGTGCATGTGTTGCACTTGGTGTCACCATTATACATGTGTTGTACTTGGAGGAGCTCAAGCTAGAGGCTTGACTTGTTACTCTTGGTGTTTGCCAACACCTAGACGACGTGTGGAGGTGTTGTGCGCGGTGACCTTCTCAAGAAGATTGTGAGAAGGCCCGAAAAAGTTGTGAAGATCGGAGCTCACTTATCCGGAGGGGGAAAGAGCTACCACTAGTGGATTCGAGACGGGTGCTCAATTCGTGGAGCCGGTCCAAAGTATTTTGAGCTTGCCTCAACATGGATTAGGGGAGACCGGCAAGTCTCCGAACACCAAGTAAAATATCGGTGTGTCTCTTTGTTTTTGCTTGCAATTCTTATTTATATTGTTGTAATTTACATTCCTAGAATTAAATTGCTTGATTGTCTTTAGGATTGCAAATTATTGATAGAGACATAAATAGTTAGTGCACTTAGTGAGCCTAGTTGACTTAGGCTTTAATTGTCAAAACCTTAGTTTATCACTTTCGCTTATATTATCATTTAAGTTTTGACATAAGGGTCCTTAGGCGAGATTTTAATTAAGCGTAGAAGAAATTTTTAAAGTCGCCTATTCACCCCCTCTAGTCGGCATCCTCGATCTTACCGCTGGCAGTTCAAGACGTGCAAGGGGAAGACGGGGACACTCAAGGTTTCGAGGATGCGACCCTTACCTCTAGGGGACAACCATCTACAATCCCCTAAACCCGAATGCCCCTAGCCCCGATCTTCTGCTCAGAACACGAGACTACTACACCACTACAAATCCATTGCGTGACTACGCACACCTCCCCAAGCATTAGCCAAAATTCAAGCATAATCTCAATGTGGTAGTCTAGGTTTTCGACGACGACTAGCATGGAGGACGTCATTTTTTTATGCCCTCTTTTCATGGTAAGTACTTGATTTCTTGCATATGATTCCATGCACATTTCGATGTATCGCTCGCTAACACATACTCTCCCTTGCAGATCGCGGATTGCAAATGCACCGAATGGGTCGACCTACCATATCGCATACCTGCCCAAGTTTACATCGAGATATTGCGAGAACGCCTTGATGAACTGTGAGAAGTGCTTCACACAGAGAGGACCAGCAACGAACAGCTCTAGCAGCAGAACGCTGAGCTCCAGCGGCTGAACGACGACCTCCGAAGGCAAAGGATCAGGGAGAGGAACAACGAGGAGGTGGTCCACCTCGGCAGCAAGTATCACATGTACTACTGCTATGGTAATCCGAGCTGTAGTTGCGCTTTCCACTACCGTGACAACCAGCCGCTTCCACGTCATCCCGATGAACACTCCATATGGGTGCCATACGGTTACACGTTTTAAGCTTAAGGGCCTACGCCCACAACGCGGAATCCCTCCCCCCTGTTTTCAATTCTAAAAGGCAGACATCTTTTCACATGTACTTTATACTCATTGTCCGTCAGTGCCACCATTTGTATCGAATCGAACTCTATGCGCTATGTAATCCACGTAAGTCATTGTTCAGTGTTCCGTACGATTGTCGTTTTAGTCTAAAAATGTCGCGTGGCGTCAATCGGCTTCACCAATAAATTGATTTCCAAAAAAATTTAAAAAAACCAGAAGCGTCGGGATGTCATGGCAACTCCCCAGCATTCCGCCCTCCCCTGCCGCGGCAAGGGGAGATCCCACGGTTCCCTGCCGTGACAAGCCTCTGCCTCCCGTGCCACCTTCGACGTGCCATGCTCATGGACTAACCATGATGCCCTCTTCCTTCCGTGCAGGCATGGCGCGGCAGGGGGTCCTTCCGCACAAGCATGGTGCGGCACAGGGTTCATGGGGACCAAATCTGCAAATAAACGAGCACGGGGGCTAGTTTTGCAAAAAAAAAACGATGGCACGGGACCAAATACATGAATAGTTCGTTTGTTATTTAGGGTTGGGTATTGGTATAACTAGCAGGCTTACCTGTGCAACTGTGCGTTTAGATTCTTTGATATACAATTGTATTTGTTATATAACTCTATTTATATATGATTAATCTGCATCGTTATAAAAATCTGGCTCCATCACAAATAAGTGGTAGAGATCCTTTCTTTGATATACAACTCTACTTCCAATGATTGAAATACAATTGTATTTGTTATATATGATTAATCTGCACCGTTATAATCTGGCCCTACCAAAATAAGTGGTGGAGATCCTTCTCTTTTTCTTCCAATTAATGTGAGAATTTCTAGAATTTTGGATTATTATGAGATTTTCTTGCCCTTAAAACAAAGGATGTGTCTTGAACCGGGCACCATGATTTCAAATGCATGAATTCAAGCCATATTCGATTATATTTTTCAAAAATTTCAGTTTTAGGGCATATACCCATCTATAACAATTCAAATGAAACACATACCTTTGAAAAAGCATACTCGAATTCAAAGATTTTGAACATGTTTGGATCACATGTTTTGCTGATTTATATATAAAATCAGCACATACCTACAACCAAACTATCATAAAAAAGGGAAACTCTAGTTTGAATTTCAGTTCAAACTTGTTTGAACTAGTTAGTAAACTGGTTAAACTCAGCATCATAGAAATTTCAAAAAGTATCGCATGAAAATACATAGGGAAAATACCCGTTTTGGATCATGGAGCCCGGGCACCATAGTGTCCCAGGTAATTATAATATATATATATGTATATATATGTATGTATATATATATGTATATGTATATATATGTATGTATATGTACTGCGTATCAGTGTAGCATGGCCCTGGCCTGTATGACTTTGGTTAGTCTGAAACCTGAAGACTTTTTGTTGATCTAATCATTTACTTTTTCTTTGTTACTGGACATCGCAATAGTTTTCTTCAACCATGTTCATCTTTTCTGAAAGCATTTGGGAGCTCAAAACTTCTACGTCAGTGTCCGTTGTTCTTGTTCTCCTTTAACCTGTTTTTATGTTGAATCGCGCATATGCACAACTGCATGCTTAGTATATATCCGTTCCAAATAGAAACCAAACTATTTCCAACTTTCAATTCAACAAGTAGTTTTCACATCCGACATATTTTTTCTTGCATCCTTAACAAACAATAGAAGAACTGACGAGGAAAGAAAATAACTAGAAACTATGCATGAACTCATCAAGCAACCGGGTCAAGCGTGGTCAAAACTCCCGGTTTTTCATCCATGGTGCATAGCTCCCAACAGATTCAGTTACTGGAGTATCTGACTTCCTTCTTCTTGGAGTGTGAAACGACGATTTTCGGAGCATCAACGTGCATCCGCAGGGAGTTGAACTCCAGAGCCAAGATGGGCCTAGATAACAAGACCAAAATGCTTTGGTTTTGCGCATCCGGCTCAGCTACTACATTGGATCCTGCGCTGCGGATCTTGCCATCAGAACCCTCTTGTGATTCTGCAGTTCTTGGACTCCAGATCCTAGCAGGCCTTACTGGGAGCACCCTGTACAAGAGAAGGCTTGGTTTTAAAGGCTACTATAAGGTGAAGACTAGGACAGAAAGGACGGATTTGCTCCAGTCATTTACAACAAGATGATATATTCAGACGATCATTTGTTCATATAGTCTCATAATGATGCCATGAAACAATGAGATAGAAATGAGCACTTCACTTTTGGCATGTGGATGGAGTATAATATAACCAATATAATGCAATGTGTATCTCAGGACGTCTAGGAGAGTTTTGCTTAGGTATGTCATCACCTGCATTCTACTTGGCAAGAGTACTTGAGAAGATCAGGATGGTCTTGTGTCTGGCCACTGAAATTCACAACGCAAGTGAGTCATGTTCAAGTTTTGCACCATTAAGGAGCATTTTTTTTAATGATTTCTCGAAAGAAAATTGAACATGGCTACTTAAGCATCTAATTTCGCTTTGTTTGGACAGATGTAGGGACTTTGGCAGTTTTCTTTTGGAAAAGCATGGAGGCCCTCCACTTTTGTTTTACCTAACCTGAAACTTGGAAGTGACATTCTGATTGCTGGGCCCATCCACTTGTGATGTGATCCTGTTCCCACTTTTGCATGATTAGAAAGCGAAATAAAGCATTGAATCAACAAAGTGAAGCTTTAGTAGTTCCTTTGTTTTAGAGAAAATGCTAAGGTTAGGAGTTTTCATTCTGAATACATTTTGGAAGTCCACATGTATTTGACATTAATTGGTCCCAAGTGATGAAGTAAGACACCAATTGATAAATTGCAGTGTGGATTAGGCTAACAAAAATAGCTTTTTGGTTTCAGCTCCAGAGGGGATGTACCAACTCAATAATCAATATGCAAATTAAGATAATATATTTTCTATTGGGCCTAAATGCCTTACTAATGCTGAAAAAACCAGCCTTTTCCAAGTTCGGAATGTAAGTGAAAACCTTGGGCAAGTTAACTGTAAAAGGCTAAGGCAATTTCAGCCGAAAAATTATTTCAGTAAAATAGTTCACGCAAAATCAATGCGTTAAGCAGATAAGAAGTTTTAAATTACCGGTAAGAGGCAGACTGATGTTGCACAAATGCCTTGAAGACGAGCTCTTGGTCTCCGAAATCTCAATCTCACGGCGATTCTCTTGCTTGGAGTTGATCGAGTGCATTCCAAGACCGAGCATGCTCAGGAAGCTGTTTGGTTTCACCAACGATTTATTTCTGAGTGCAGCAGCTTCGGTCTATCTCATGTGAGCGCAAAGTTCATGTGATAGGTTAGCAACCTCATAGAGACAAAACATTTGTCAAGCCTACTTAATCATACAAGTAGTCTGAATTCCCTGGCACCTATACATCGGCCATGGAGACCTTTCTCAAGTACCTGTGAGAATGTAGCAACATGGCTTGGAAGCCCTACTTCCTACAATAACGAGAATGCCATAGATTAGGAGAATAGTAGCAGTGTGGATTGTCATGAAATTGCAAACAAATTAGAGAGGAATTCCGGTGGCACCTTGCGTCCGTGTCGGCATGCTTCGATGCTGTTCACTAGCACCCTGGCAGCCCATCTGTTAACAGGTTCAGACCAAACCAGCAGAGAACACAACTATAAGCACATTTGATCAAAGAATTAAAGAGGATCACATTCCTGTCCAGCACCAAGCAAGCCATCTTAGGCGTATTTGGTTATTAATTATTAAAGTGAATTTCAGGAAAGTTGGATTCTCAAATAGCTTCCATTACAAGAACTGTGCGAAAAATCAACATTGTTCAGTGTATACTGTTGGGATAAGAATTTGGAATAGAATCCGATGCATTTAGAGATAGATTAGGAAGTTGTATGTAACAAGATGGGCATAATTGATATTTTTAGCCCATATTGAGAGGGAGTGTTGGGATAAGAATTCGGAATAGAATCCGATTCAATTAGAGATAGATTTTCGATTGCATTACGTTTGTAATTCCCGCTATAGATAAAGGGTGTGGAATCCAACCGGAGACACACAATTATTCCACAAAATCTACATATACGTTGCCACTGTGCTTCAGTACGTGTTCCACTTCCACCCCATTGAGTAAAACGCGAGCTTCTGCAGCAGCAGCTCAGCTCAGCTCAGCAAAACAACTTGGCCACACCATACGGAGTAAGTACAGCGCATCGATCAAATAATTAATGGCCCGGCAAAAGGGAAGAACACAAAGCCTGTGCTCAAGTACAATCAACTAATCAAGTAGGCGTTTTTTTATTGCCTTGTGCAGGGACTGGAACCTGGCGCATCGGCAAGCTTTCAGTTTTTTCTAATGCAAGTTGGCCTACGCTGACACAGTTTTGCTTGTTCTAAACACGCTCCCTAAGCCCCCGAGCAGGCGAGGCAAGCACTAGTGGGCTAGAAGGGATTAAACTACGGCGAAGTGGCAATAAACAAAAGCAACTCACGCGCAAGAAGTCGGCGGGTTCCACACAATGCCGGCAATCACAACGAGCTGCAGGGAAAAGGAAAATCTTTCGAGAATCAGCAAGAAACGGAGAGATCAGTGGAGAAGAGAGATGAGATGTATGGAGCACCTCGTCGAACTTGCCGGCGGGGCTGTCGTCGTAGCGCGCGAGGAACATACCACCGAGCGTGTAGCCGAACGCCTCCACCAGGCGCAGCTCCTTGGGCACGAACGCCCGCGCCGTCGCCGCCTTCACCAAATGCAGCTGGTACAATGCGCTGCGAAGCGCAAACCGGACAACGGCACAAGAAAAAGAATGAATCACTCGCCCGCACTCCGCACACGGTCGATCGAGATTCAAGAACGAAACAAGGAAGGGATCGAGAGTTTCCTTGCCTGCCCCTGAACACCCACGGAGGCCCATGTTGGTACCCTGCAGAAGTCCACCCATCCTTGTCAGCCTCCATCTCCATGGATGGTGGCATCTCAAGGGGCTCTGCAAGAATGCAAGAAGGCAAGCCAAGCACTGGAGTCAGCTGCTCAAGGCAGTGGCCTGGATTTATTATTAAATGCGAGGAAGGAGGGGGGAAGCTGGTGATGCATGGATGCAGGAGAAGCAAGGGGGGTGAATGATGACGCACTGACTGATGCTGGGATGCTGCAGCGGGGCGTTAGTTAATTAATTAAAGAAGCTGCTGTTGGAGTTCAAAAGAGGAATGGATTTGTGTGTGTGTGTGTGTGATCCCAAACCTTATCCAGTGTACAGACTACAGAGGGCACTAGTTTAGAAGGTGGGGGTTGGATTTTGTGGGTGATGTCATCAGTACCATGGGCACAGGGGCAAATTCTTTTCTGGCTCTCATTTTAATTTTGTCCTAACGAAATTGTAAGGAGAGGTGCTTTAATGTTTTTTTTTACAGTTGCATAAATATTAAAGCATGAATGAATGATAGATGATGATTACTTATCATTTCGCTTACTTCAAGATTTGTGCAACTTGTATTGAGAGGGAAAGCATTGAAGCACTTCTCAATTGTAAATTAACTCTCTTTTTTTCAATCATAGCCACTTATCATGGTCCCATACCACGGTAGATACCTATCGCGCTTCTATATCAAGTGACATATGCTATCTTCTTATCATTCTGCAGTTGAGAAGAAGATTAAATCTACAATTTTGTCCAAAAGGGGACTAAAGTTGCAACAAAAAAAGAACTAAAAGACCAAAAGAGCCAAAAGCTCTAGAGATAGAGACGAAGATGGAGCATGTTGGCTTTACTAGTCAATGGTGATGAGAGCGAGGCTGAGACTGAAGTCATGCGTGCAAGTCACTAGCAACGCAGAAGTCGACAAGGATGCTAGTTTGTCTGTTCATACATACCGGGATTAGTAAAGGCAATCTTCTCTCCGCTGATTCGCTCCAGGCCATTTGTGCACGATCGCTCCGGTGATCGAAATTCAGAACAGATCTACCACCGTCTACGCAACTGTACATACATGGTATGTGGAATGGCACCACGCGGTTACACCCACCGTGCCGCGCGCGGCTGACGACACGAGGCAAGTTTTCTCGCCCGTGCGCGAGGTCGCCGCCCTCGGTCCCCACCGCGCGCGCCTCACCCGGTTTCACCGCAAGCGCCGTGCCGTGCCGTCGCACGCACGCTTGCCAATCGTGGAGGCCTGGAGGGCCCCATAGCCCGGCGGCCGCCGAACGGCGTTCCCACATCGTAAGCACGCGACTCGCAGCGATTTGGGGAGAAAAAAATGGTTGTTGTTACACAGGAGAGTATAAAGGCAGTTTACATGTGGAGCTGAATCACAACTGAAAAATGGAGAAACAGCTCTGTTGAGATTATGCTCCAGGCCTCCAGCAATACAAACGCTCGCTGAAAAGAGTTCCTCTTCAGAACGAACAAAACGGACATGCTTGGGCTGACGCGTAGCAAATCTCGATTACAAGGAGTACTCCATCATCGTCACAACAGCAGCAGCAGCAGCTACTACAACAACAATAAATTTGGCCCTTTGTCATCGCTGGCCATAATATTCATGTGCAAGCGACCTCTTTCGTCAGAATTCAGAAGATGAGTTGGGAAGCTTGCCGAGTGCCTGGAATAGTTACAAGTAGCTTGACGGAATTTCTGCAGAAGGCTGCTCTAGTCCTTGCTGCTGCTCGCCAACCGTGAGTTCAGAACAGACCTATGCAGCCGCAGCAAGACACGACTCAAGCCCCCCCCACCCCCCACCCCCCCCAATCCAGCAGTTCCGCCGCGCGCACCACGTGCCGTGCCCCGCGCGCGGCCCGGCTGACGACGCCCGGCGAGTTTTACCGGCCGCGCGCAACGGGCGCGCGTCTTAGCCGTCGCCCTGCGTCGGCATTCCTCAACCGCGCGTTGCACGGCTGCACCGCGGCACGGCACGTGGCCCAACCGCGCCGCACCGCGCACGCGACCGCGCGTCCTCAAGCCCGCCCGGTCTCACCATGTACGCCCGCGGCTACCACGGCGCCCGCAAGCGACGTGGCCGTGCGCTGCGCTCGGTTGCGCGCTTGCGAGACGAGGAACCCCCTGCCCCCATAGCCCGGCGATCGGCATACCCACGGAGAAAGTCCCCACATCCACATGCAATTCGCCATGTAATGGTTGCAAAAATGGGCGTTGAGTGGTCAGGAGAGCGCGCGCACGCACAATCACATGCAGAGCCGAATCACTAACCGAGAAATGGAGAACAACTCCGTTAATCTGTTTGACATTGTATTCGACATATCCAGCAATGCATACACTTAATAACCAGCCAGGAAACAGGACAAATGAAACTCGCAAATTAAGAGCCCCTGAGCATGAGCCAAAAGATAAGCAAGATGGTACCATTACTCCATTAGAATCTGAAGGTAGTAGCCAAGCCATGCATACTGTTAACGCATCAACAATGAACATAAAAGGCCAAGCCACAGCTATAAAAGCTCAAGGACAACAAGAGCAATCCAGAATCAAGCCAAAGTTGGTACAACAAAGATTTCGTGTTTAGTCTGTCAAACAATAGCGTTATTGTAGAGTTCCCATCTCTAGATGTGGAGCGAAATACAATATATGAACAACAGAAATGTTCTCCAATCATCTAGCACAGACTCCCAAGAAGAAATGTAGAATGGACCAAGAAACCATAGTACGCATTCAAAAGAAAGCTTAATTCCGCCCCCCGCCCCCCCTCTCAACTTGTAAGCACACAAGCTGTGAAGACTGAAATGCTGGTTGTCCCCCATGAATACGACCACAGTATACCACCAGATCTAGATATCAAGTTTGTACACCATGTTCTGACATCTTTTACGTCAGCCAGTACTATGATTAGTAGACTTTCCATATTTAAACAATTCAATTATTAAAATATACAAAGAACAGATATGTTCTCAAAGCATCCATCTCATGCAGAATAACAAGAAATCATTGAAGAAGCAAACCTACACATAAATCTTAACATTATAAAAGCATTGCCAGTGAAATTCAATTATTGTTAGTTCCAGTGCATTATAAAAGATCAACCCAGATTGTTTCAGTACAATTAAGGTAAAGTGGCCGAGTGGATTCAAATTACAGTTTTCTCAGTTCCACATAAATTTCATCTTTTTCCTACTAACATATAGACTATTAGTCTTGCATACTTATATTGCACATATAGGTCTCAAATACCTGTCCACTGCCAAGAAAGTCAACTTCAAATAATTTTTAAAACAATTAATATTCCCGTCTTATTTCATAACAAAATTTCTCATAATCGAGTATGTCATTTCATAAAGGACACTGCTTCTGTCTATCTTTTATCCCGAAAAAAAAGGCAAGCCAGACTAGTCAACAGTACCCATAATCAAATTTAATGAAACCCTTTTAATTTGATGTAGATCGCACAATTCAGTTGGTGCCGTAATGGTCAACTGCCTGGCTCCAATAATCGTTCTCAACAAAGGAAAATGAACCGCCGGACCAAATCTCAAAAATATGGAGGGAAAAGCTACATTACATGTGTGCATAGAGCCATAAAGTACCATTACTTGTAGAAGTTTCTTATCCAAGATTCCAAGTGAATATCTGAAGGAAATAAAGATTTGCCTCCACATACAACCAGCATTTGCACAATGTATATCCAAGTCAAAAGGAGAATATTAGTTACAGGAGAAAAAAAAAACTCAGTCAGATTGCCATCCAAAGAGGAGATTTTCTGTCTAGCTTGAGCTAACCGATTCAAAAATTTAAATGATTCCTGCATTATTGCCAGAGTTGTGTCAAAATTGATGCCTCTAAACACATAGCTAAACAGGCACTGAAAGGGCTTCTAAGCTCTGAAACTCTGCTACCAATCCCTTTATGTCTCGTTAGGAGAGATGACAAAAAACTTGGTATTCTTCTTTGTCGATGCTAATGCCATCTAAATTTCTGTGATAAAATAACCATATCCAAAGTAGAGCCAACAGTGAAGTAAAGAGTCCTCCACTTGGGCCATTTAGCAATTTCAGCCAATTAAATTATCAGTTATCAAATTTACCTGTAAGAAGAAAAAAGAGAGAGCTGTAAGATGATAATTGCTTATCTGGAGTTCAGAAATAACTACTAAAAAAAGATTGTGGGATATACATACCTGGAAATTACACTTCACATACAGAGAAAACTCAGAAAAGATCTCTTCTCGATGAACAGTCAAGACTCAAGAATGTCTAGTCAGAATTCCATAGCTGCAAAAAGCTTCTGCCGAGCATTTTACTAATAATGCAAAATTTAAATTGCAAGTCAAAGATTACTTTGAATTGGGATGAAACCTAATCTGAGCATTCTTGCTTCGAAGTCATAGGCTATCTTGAAAGATCTTGTAGGAAGGTTTCCTAAAATCTCAACCCCTCAGATGCCAGCTCCGCTTGGTCGGAATATCAAGCACAATCCCATGGATGGATCTCCACAAAATAAACACCCTTTAGAGGCAATTCCAAGATCATGTGAATGGATTTCAGCTGCAGCACTGGCAAATGAATCGCTTCAGTCCACCTCAGACTATCCCCATACAGATTCCTTAAACATTGCAGGTGTAAGCCAGAAATAACCTTGTCTATTCCGTTGTACATAGGCAGAAACAGGAACATATCAAAGCTCCCAGAACAAAAAGTCATCAAAGCACTTATAATCTACAACCCAAGACGATGGAAGCTCCCTTCCATCCACCATGCACCATGCCAAACAACTGGATAGAATACATTGGCTGGTCCCAATTGCTGAAGTTGAAATTGTCTGACTGAGGATATCTTCCAATCGACAAGCTGACTGTGTCTCCATAATCCCTTGGTTAAGAACAGTAAACCATACAGTAGATCAATCTCCAGACTACTTTGCAGAAGGAGAAGCTCTCGTTCCCAAAACCAACAACCCCAGGATAATTGTTGTTACACTCATTATGGCTGCTGCATCCAGAGATTAGGGTTGAGGACCTTGAGGTCCTCCCAAAGACTGAAGACCTCAACCCTAATCTCTCACTCTCCTCAGTCCCCCAATTCTCCAAAGGCGGCGGCGCTATCTAGGGCCAAGCAACAGTGCGGCGGCCGGCGGAGCAGCAAGAGACCAAGCGCAGGCACACGAGCACAGGCACTAAGGCGTAGCAGCAGGCGGCACGGGTGCACGGCACATAGGAGCAGCATGGCAGAAGGCAGAGCGCACCAGCGGCCGACGGCCTACTACTCTGACTGCTCAAAAAACTTTCTGGCATTCAGTGTGCACCAAAAGATCCAGAAGTTGAACACTGCGTCATTGCATCAATATTTCTGTCTACGAAAAACAACAGATAATGCATACCTAAATATTCACTACGATAAATGTTGTCCAAGCCCAGAAAAAAAGAAGATAGCACAATTACTTCCTTAATTAACACAAAAGATAAATGTTTATGCAAACGATCACTATATCACTCTCATTTCATAACAGACATTTTGAACGGTAAAGAACACTGCAACAATGTATGTTTTGTCCACAACATATAAAGAGGAAAATAAAAGCCACTTGTGACCATACTCCAAATAAACAAACCCAGTTAATTATATGCTGATCAGTGAACATGTTCCACTTAACATCCCCATAGAAGAATTACTCACCTTCCAAGAGTTGTTATCAGTTTACCACGAAAGGAAATTAACATCTGGAGTAAATCACAAAATTATTTGAAGGAATGCCATTTTACAGGTCCACATATCAACATAAATTCAATATCCAAAAGTTCAACAGAACAAAGTTTGACAGTAAATGAAGCTCTTTGGTGTGTGCCACACACAACCAATAGTATCACAGTATACTTGACTAAAAAAGAAAGGCTCAATTACAACTGGGAGTCTGGGTTACATATAGTTTTTGAAGAAAAGGGCTTACCTGGAGTATGCGGGACAAATAATTTTTTTAATTAATTCGTGGACCATTGCTGGCAGCTTTCAAAACAAACCAAATACTAGCAAAACACACATAGCCAAGCAGATATTAGCAAGGAAAAACAAGAACAAAATAGAAACCTATAGTAATAGATACATTCATGATTCACCTCAAAAGATAACAAAGAAGTCGTGACTTGTGAATTTGTGATTACCCTCTGAGAACATTAATTCGTATGTAACTTCCGCAGCAAAGTCATCATGTTCCAAGGTACAGTTTTTTGATATAATACTCCTTGCATTTGGTCACCTGACCTTCTTCAACCCACTGGGATATCAAAATTATTAGATTTTATTGTTAGACAACATAAGAAAAAAGCTGTGAGATTATAATAATAAATTAAGCCAACCATACAAAAAAAGGACAAGTAAATTGATACGAGGATATATGCCCAGACATTTAATTAAGTAACACTCCAGGCTGTGCTTATCAGCCACAAAACCATTGCTGGGACACAATTCAGAAATTGCTTGTATGCACAAGAAAATGGTATTTTCCAGGGAGTGACTTTGCATGTTGCTGATATTTCCGCTTCGAGAGAACTGATATTAGCAAGGAAGCAGTAGAAGCTTCGAGGGAGAAGTTGTTTTCATCCATTTTGGAGAGGTAAGCCCCAGCCCTACTTGTGTCACCTCTCTGCAGTAACTTCCTTATAGCATTAAGCATACGGCAGTCTGGAGCACAGTCACACTTCTCCATGGCTAAAAACAGATCATTGGACTCTTCTATCAACCCTTCTATGAGATTTCCTATCATCAAGCTGTAGGTCACAACATCTGGCACTAAACCACTGGTCGAGATAGCAGCAAACAAATCCATGGCTTCATCCTTTCTGCCATGTTTAAGCAAGGCATCAATCATAATATTGAAAGTGCAAGTATTAAGTTGAAAACCCATCGAACATAGGTTCTGAAAAGTTCTGAGTGCTTCACCAACACAATTATTTTTACAAAGTCCTTTTAGAACTATTCTGTATGTGATAATATCCAACCGTATTCCACTCTTGATCATCTTGAGATAGTGTTCCTTTGCATCAGCAGTTCTCCCGGTCTGAAATAAACCATGCAGTATAGTGTTGTATGTAATAACATTACACTTAACTCCCTTGCTCAGCATTTCTCTAAAAAGAGTTAATGCATCCTCTGTCCTACCATTTTTACAGTAGCCATCAAGCAAAGTACTGTAGGTAAACGCATCAGGTTTCAAACCAATTGAAACCATATCATCAAGTAACTTCATCACTTCATCCATCTTGCCAGCTAAGCAGTGTCCATCTATTATTGTAGTATACGAAAAAACATCAGGCTCCACACCTGTGCGCACCATCAAGTAAAGAGATTTTGGGCCTCCACAAGCCTTCTTTCTTTGCACAGGTTGCCATTATTGTGTTGAAGAACACCGCGTCGGGATGGATGCCTCTGTTCATCATTTCAAAAACCAACTCCTCAGCCTTCTCCCATTTGCCACAGGTCCAAAAACCATGAATAAGGGAGGCAAAAAAACAGTGATGTCAGGAATTAATCCATCAATGTTCATCTGATTGAAGTGGGAAATAGCATCATCCACTCTATCTGTCCTGCAAAGTGTGTCTATTACCGTTCCATGGCTGACTATATCAGGGCGCAATCCGTGCTGCCAACATTTTATTAAATATATGCATTGCATCATCTACCATTTTCATGTTAGCGTATGCATATATCTGTATGTTGAAGACATGATGGTCGGGTGGAATACCATTTCCTACCATCAAATCTAGGAGCTTCTTTGCTTCTCTTCAAATCGAAGAGTCCCTTGAGAAGAGTGATGTAGGAGACGACATCGGGCGTGCAGCCGAACTCGGTCATTCTGCGGACCACTATGTCCATGGCCTCGCCCACCCTCTTCTCGGCACAGAGGCCCTTGAGCAGAGGAGTGAAGGCGATGGCGTTCACCACGCATCCCGTCTTAATGATATGGCCGAAGGTGGCGAAACCGAGGTCCAAGCGGCCCACGCGGCAGCAACAGCCGATGAGGATGCCGTAGGTTCATATGTCGGGAGCCACCTTCTTGGCGCCGGCTCGGGCCATGAGGTTGAAGATGGAGAGGGCGAGCGCAGGGCCATCTCGCACGAAAGAGGAGGCCGGGGCGCGGCAGACGGCAGTGAGGAGCTGGTTGAAGGCATAAACCGAGGCTAGCCTGGCTGGCGGGAGCAATTCGTCGCACAAGTTGAGCGCGTCCTCGGGGCGGAGGTTTCCCGAGTGGGCGCGGTCTCTGATGATCTGCTCCAGCTCCGAGCATGGGTGGCGGCCGGCGCTCGCCCGGCGCGACATGTCCGGCTGAGAGGAGAGGCAACGCACGCGGCACGACCGGTGGTGGGAGCTGCATGCCGCTCGCGCTCGGGGAGGAAGGAGAGGAAAGAACAGCCAGTGGTGGCACCGCATCGGCCTCTGTATCCGTGGGAGCTCGCGGTCGCCCTAAATGGTGGTGTTGGCGGCGGCGGCGGTGTTGGTTCGGGTCGGAGGGGGACGATGGCCGTAGGCTGGGAAAACTCCTGTTGTCGTAGAAGGCTAGAAGCAGTTTGCATCGCGTGAAGAACTCGACTTTCTTTTCTTTTCTTTTCTTTATTTCTAGAGAGAGAGATGAAGAGCATCTCGAACACACTTCTTATTTTTTTGGCCGTAGGGTGTGTTTGGTTGCTTTTTTTTTCCTTTATTTTTTGGCCGTAAATAGCTGCGGAGACAACTGTGCTAGGCTTCCGAGTTCCGACCACCAAGTTCTGAACGTCCTTATGACCTTGTTGGTGTTGCCCTGTTTGGTGATGGTGCATCAGCTGCAATTGTTGGAGCAGGCCCCATCACTGCAGAGGAGAATCTCTTCTTGGAGCTTGAGTTCTCAACACAGGAGTTCGGAGTTCCTACCAGGGACCGAGAAGGTAATTGATGGCAAGATCTTAGAGGAAGGGATTAATTTCAAACTGAGAAGTGATTTGCCTGAAAAGATTGAAAGCCGCTTAGAAGGGTTTTGCAGGACACTCATGGGTCGGGTTGGGATAAAGGAGTTCAACGATGTATTTTGTGGGCTGTGCCTGTGCGTCCTGGTAGACTAGCGATATTGAACAGGCTAGACTTTTGCCTTGAACTTCAATCAGAGATTGTTAAATTATTCTAATATAATATAGTCCATGTAAATTACATAATAATTCTTATAATAAAAAGGTCTAAGTGTGATGATTGCTAGACTAAAAGATTAAGAATCATGGAGTTTAAAATCTCTCCTCTCCTTCAAAATATTTAATTGTGTATTAATTAGTGTTATTAAGCATAATGCTATAGGAGGGTGCATGGCAATGCAATGACAATCAGTTTTCATGCATGTATTAAAGCAAAACTGTAATAAAAATAAGTGATGAATTGCTGGCTACATGTATGTATTAAAATGCTAAGTTACAATCAGTTTCATTGAGTTTTAAGAGCTGAAATTAAAGTTCCAGTGGTTAGTGTATGGAGAATTAAAGTGCCAGTTTTATTGAGAGTTAGTGCATGGAAATTCCTATGGCTTCTCTCCTTGGCTATATAAAGAGCCTCTTCCTGTGTATCAAAGGTATAGGAAGGAACTACACACAGAAGAGAAAAAAAATAGTACACACATCAAAGAAAAGGAACAGAAAAGTTCTCTGACCATTGAGGGAACTATAAAGGTAAAGAAGAAAGAGAGGAGAGAAAAATAAAACTCAATATACAAGGCATTTCTAACATGTGTCAAGGTGGGTTTGTGCTTCTGCACATATAAAAGTTGCTATTCGGTTTAATCAAATTGTGCTAAATGATCTTATAGCTTCCGTGATTTATCTTACAAGAGAAACTCAAAATTAGTAGAAAGGCCTTGATGAACTATGGGAATGTGAGCAACACCATGGTCTTCTATGTGTTGGCAATGTTACTCGGACACTAATGTCCAAATTTTTTTGCCGAATCGGATACCTCATATCTAAGTCGGATTTTGACACTCGTGTCCGATTCTAAGTAGCATTTTCTGTGCCTAAAAAAATTTACCGAATCGGATTCAGGAGTCGGATTTTGACTCCTATATCCGTTGTGTTGGAGTATTTGAGGGATGACTTGAAGAAAGGGGCGATAAGAGAAGACAGGGGGTTGATCTTGGCTTTTGGCCCAGGCATTACATTTGAAGGAATGATCTTGGCTTTTGGCCCAGGCATTACATTTGAAGGAATGCTAGTTCGAGGCCTTAACTGAAAATGAAAGAGGACCAAGAAGACTTCTATCAGCTACACGGAAGGATCACAGACAAGATTTACAAGGCACGGATACCATTTCAAGATTAATTATATAGTCTAGACATCTCATAAGGATCATAGATGTCTTGACGGCCTCTGTGAACAGTCACTATTTTACTGTAATCTTTTGCTTTATACATCAAACAATGTCCGGTGCTCAAGTTTGTTCCCAAGATAGTAGACATCAGGCACTAATATTGCAACCTGTTCCACTATATTATCTGTTAATGTAAAAGATTATTCCTATGAATATTTACTTTAATTTGTACTGGTTGCAGTATTATGGACAAAAGCATAAGCAAACTAAAATTGTCTAACTACCTTCCTCTCAAAGGAAAAGTAAGCAGAACAGCTTTATGTTGAGACTTCAAACACATCATAATCCTTCAACTATTCCGAAGGGCGGCACTAAACAAGTTTCAGTTACAATAGTAGATCGCATCATGATCCACTTAGCACTTAAACAAATGTTTAACATCCTTTTAAATATTACTAAAAAACAGAAGAAGCTCTTATAGTAAAGGGATAATGCAAACCACTGTATCCGGCAGTTGTATGTGACGGCATTTGGCCCCAGCTTGCCCGCGTTGATCTCCTTCAGCAGCTTCTCAAACCCCTCCTCATCGCCCTGCGTGGAGTAACAGGCAAGGACAGTATTGTAAGATATGATGTCTGGAGCCGGGCGGTGCTTGACCATCTTGTTGGCCATTTTGTCGAGCATCTGGAGGGCAGCCGCGAGCTCAGAGTTGTTGAGCAGGGCATGGAGCAGCGCATTGTGGGAGGCAACGCCGGGGGCAACGCCGAGGGAGGACTCGGCGGAGGAGGAGGAGCGCCATGGTGGAGGAGTGCAGGGTTTGGGAGGGGCTTTCGTTTGGGTCCCCATTCCGTTTCCTTTCTTTTCGGTGTGTGGTTGTGTAAGAGAAGTCCAACCCACCCCCTATATCTCCCCCTATCCTAAATTATAAGGAGAATTGAAAAAATGTGAGCTCCAACCCACCCCCTATCAGGAGCTCCTATTCCAGGGAGACCCCTTATCACCCTTACATTTAGGGGCTTTCTCATCCCCTTACTATTTTGTTCAGTTTTTTGTATTTGTCATTTCTTTTTTTTTACCGTCTCCGCCGCCACCCTCCTATTCCCATCCCCCGCCTCCCGTTCCCGCCGCCACCCTCCTCCCATCCCCGACCCCAGCCTCCCGTTCCCGCCGCCACCTTCCTCACGTCCCCGGTCAGCCCCCGCCTCCCGTCCCCGCTAGCCCCGTCCTTGCCGGTCCCCACCTCCCGTTTCGTCGTCCCAGCCGCCCCTGCCTCCCGTCCCCGCTGCCACCGTCCTCCTGTCCCCGGCTGGCCCCCACCTCTCGTCCCTACTGGTTTCCGCCTCTCGTCCCCGTCGCCACCGTCCTCCCATCCCCGTCCCCCCGCATCCCATTCCCGCCGCCACCCTCCCCCCATCCCCGCCCCCTAGCCTCCGTTCCCGCCGCCACCTTCGTCAAGTCCCCGGTCAGCCCTTGCCTCCTGTCCCCGTTGCCCTCGTCCCCGCCGGTCCCCACCTCCCATTCCGTCGTCCCCCCCCCTCACAAGAAAAAAACTATGACTAGATGAATATGTGAGATGTGTACATATAAATAATGTATAAAACATATGTTGTCCTACTACTATTTATAACAACACATGAACGAGGTACTGCACGCATTAATTTCTATTTTTAGTAAATAGTCCAACATGTAAGCCATTCAAAACCATTATTTGCATTAATTTCTATTTTTAGTAAATAATCCTACAAGCAAGCATGAGCGAATAAATCTCTAACTATAATACTAGTTCACACGACTAGTTCATGGCACCATAAAAATCACAGCCATTCAAAACCATAATTTGCATTAATTTCTATTTTTGGTAAATAATCCTACATGCAAGCTTGCATGAAAAATTTCTACCACTCGGTTGTATAATACTAGTTCACATGACTAGTTCATGGCACCTTTAAAAAAGCACAACCATTCAAAACCATAATTCATCTTAAAATAATAATTCATGGGTGCAAAGTAATAATAATGTTTAGATAAATAATAGGGGTGAGTAATAGGGAGTGTGGGTTGGAGACAAATTTGGTATAGGTGCCCCTAATTTTTATACCACCCCTAAATGAGTGATTTAGGGGGAAAATTTAGGGGTTTGGGTTGGAGTTGCTCTAAGCCCCGACCAAGGACGCAATGCCCAGAATTTTTTTCTTTAATATTTATTTTTATTCATTATTTCGAAAATAGTCGTTGGATAAAAAAAATTGTGGAAATGGGCTCCGTCGCTCAGATATGGGCGATCGCCCATATCTGAGCGATAGGTGCGCCCTAACACTCATTGTGAAGTAACTACAAGGGAAAATCGCCTGATCAATGACACAGTGTTCTTCTCGCAATTTTTTAATATTAATTTAAAAAAAATCGAGAATAATCAATAGAAAAAATAACGAAAATAGCCATATGGCAATCGATACCCTATACCATAAGTTAAAAGCACTAATCTTTAAATTTTTGATACCTCTTAGTATTGATTTACTGTAATATTTTATATCTATTGGCCAAAATATACCATAAGTTAAATGTCCTCAGTCACACACACGCTACCGCCGCACCTGACTACATCCAACATGCGCCGCGCATTGATCCCACGCGCATGGTATATTAGTGCTATTAAAATATCGGGAACTACCGTTAAATGTCGTATAATCACCAACAAAGCGATTAGGGCGTAGTATTACTAGGAAGGTCCAATTAGAACAAGATAAATTTTAAAATTTTATTAATATATAAAGATTTAGATTATGTTATGAAAAGTACTATGTTCCATGCAAATTTAAATTGTATAAATCAATTTTACTTAAATACCATTTAGTGTATTATGAAGAAACTATACAAACCATGGCTCGAAAAATCCTGAAATAAATATCACTTGTTCGTAGGGTGTTAGGTGTCCCATTTTTTCAAAAATATTTAGGAATAAACTCAGCTGAATAAACCAAATGACTATAAGTAGCCTCACTTGCATGAAACACTTAAGCCTTTTCGGCAGCTCGTGAAATATCATGTTTAAATGTAATTTTTAGGGAGAACGGGCCAGATTTGCTCTTTGATATATGCACTACCATATGGTGGGAAAATATTTTATTTACACCTTGCTTTGCATATTAATTCTACTAGTGCAATAACCCTAAGTATTATGGTCGAGGCAACAATGAAACACTTAAGCCTTTTCGGCAGCCCGTGAAATATCATGTTTAAATGTAATTTGTAAGGAGAACGGGCCAGATTTTCTCTTTGATATATGCACTACCATATGGTGAAAAAATATTTTATTTACACCTTGCTTTGCATCTAAATTGTATTAGTGCAATAACCCTAAGTATTGCAAAACGAGGGTGAGGGGGATTAAAGAGCGGTCGATTCACAAATCAGAAGTTACTGCGGAAAATAAGGTAGGCCACACTCTTTATTATGGCTTAAAACTGAAAGGAGTACCACGAATAAGGAAAATAATAGTTAAAACTAGACATCTATTGAGTGCTTCGAGGCCACTTCCCCTTCGCCCACGCCTCCGGTGAGGCTTCTCTAGCACGACACGCCCTCTCTCGTTTCCTCTCTCTCTCGGCCTCTTTCTCCTCCGCTTCCTTTCTACATGCCTCCTCGCGTGCGGCATGACGCTGCTCTTGAAGCTGCCGCGTGAACTCCTCCTGCCGGTTGGCTTTATCAAGGAGCCTTTGGTCTTCGAGGTTGATCTCCATATCAAACCACTGCTCAAATTCACACAGTGGCGAAGGTGACTGCATGAAACATAAATTAGCAAAGTTTCATGTACAAATATTACGTAACACGTAAGATTGTTACCATCTAGCGATCCTTCTTGCTCTTCTTCGGCGGGTCGAAGGCGTAGTTGCGGCACTTCCAATACCTCCTCTTCCAAGTTGGAATTTCCCAAGAGTGGACAAGCCTGCAAGGATCTCCGCACATATACATCGGTGCTACAGCTCCACGAGGTAGGAAGAGATCTTGGTATGCTAAATTGCGCGGGCATGCACTTCCTTCTTCCTTTGCTTTCTCCTTTCCCTTTCCACTTGCACGCCTCGGCATTTTCGATTGATCCTCTACTTTTTATTTTCTTTCTTCCTCTTTCGCTGCTGCCTTTGCGAGACCGCGAGTGAGAACGAATGTTATAAAGGGTAGATGTCGCCAGGGTATAGAGCGATCGCCCCATATTTGGACGATTGCCCAAAATACTATCGATATCTCCGTTCCACAACACTCTCCGGTGTCACCCGATCTGTCTGTGCCTTTCTTATTTTCTTGGACATGCACGTAGATACAACTGTTGAGTACAATAGTCGATTGTCCGACATACATGCTACGGAGTTCTTGTATCGCTCAATGAAATATCTTTGTGTCCCTAGTAACACACCTTCAACTATACCCACCAATGGAAGGCATCTGGTGCCTTTCATTACCCAGTTGTAAATCTTCGCCAGGTTCGTTGTCATGATTCCATAACGCGAACCGCCCTCGTCATGCAGAAGGGACCATTTCTCCAAAGGCTCGTGGCGTATCCAATCGATGAAACTCTTTATGCTGGTCCCCGGCCTACGTCGAATGTTTGGGGCGTCGGTCGGGAGCGCACACAAGGCTGTGGGGTCCTCTTCTTGCTCGTGGTAGACCATCAGGTTCCTTGATGAACTAGCGATATCTTTTGGATTCACTGATTGTTTCTTCGTTAGTTCATCCAACGCCCTCCAAAGCGCGTCGAACTTCCTCCGTTGGTTCTGTTTGCACAGCCGCTTGAACATATTCATAAGATCTTTGTTCCTAAACTGACAAAAAAAATTGGCACCCATGTGCCTCATGCACCACCTGCTCTTCAGGTATGGCCACTTTGCTACTCCCGCGACGTCGGATCCTTGTTGCATATCCACGATCGCCCTTAGCAGCCCTGCATGTCGGTCATGGATGACACAAACATCAGGTCTGTCCTGAACAACTGCCAGCTTGACTCTTTCAAGGAACCAGTACCAGATGTCCGTGTTTTCCCCCTCCACGAAGGCCAAAGCAACCGGTAGAACCTGGTTGTTGGCGTCTACCGCGATCGCAGTTAAAATCTGGCCCTTGTACTTCCCTGTGAGGAATGTGCCGTCCATGCAAATGACCGGGCAACAGTGCCGGAACGCATTTATGCATGCGCCGAGGACGAAGAAGGCACGCTACAAGACCCACTTACCCGCCCACATACCACCCGCAGGAAACTCCACAAGGTCGATGGATGTACCGGGATTCCTACGTGCTATTGCCCTGAGCAAGTGGGGAATATTCTCGTAGGAAGCCTCGTACGTCTCGAACCGTATTTGCAGAGCTGTCCTTTTCGCTCTCCATGCTTTTTCGTAGCTAGTCTTGTACTGAAACCTTTCCTCCACGGCCGTGATAATAGATCGAGGTTGCAGGTGCGAATTGTAAACGACCTGCCATAAAATACATTTGCCACCCAAGTGGACGACAGATTGCCGTGTCTCTGCTCCGTTTCTTCCAATTCGCAGTTATGCTCCATCACTATGGAACATTTCTAATAGCCCTTCCACTTCCCCTTGTATGCATGCACCCGCTATGGGCACGAATCAACTACTCACTTCACGTCGTACTCCTTTTTGCTGGACTTCACTAACCTGAATTGCCGCCGAAGAGACATTGCTCAGTACTTCACCGCATCCATCACAGCCCATGCATCAATGTTCCCTTCATTCATTGTTAGGTCTTCGAAATTGTAATTAGTCCACGCACCAGGGATAGGCACCTCAGGAGCATTGTCCTCCTCGTCGGAGTGTTCGCCATCAGGGACTTCCTCATCCGCACGGTCCTCCACCTCCATCAGGTGAACTATGTCCTCCACCTCCTCCCCCTCGTCGGCCACCCCTCGCGCCTCCACCGCTGTCTCCTCAGCCCTCCGATCCCCTCGCCACCGCCAGTCTCGTGCTCCTCGTCTCCAGGCTCCTCGCCCGTAATATCTACCCCGATATCACGAACTTGCGACACTGGGTAGCATTGTACCAACAACATAAGCGGCCACCCCGCTCTACGGCAAAACCAACATAGCTCCTCTATATTGATGTCGCGTTAATAGGAATCAACTCTCCGTAAAAATAGTGTTGCGCACGGCTTACTACTGCTCTGACCCGCAACTGAACAGTCTGGGCATCCAAATTGAACATCCGAGACATATACCCCAACAAATCCCTATATGTCCTATCGCTCGGTCTAGATATGCCCCGTACGACTCTTGAAAATGATGACAAATCCACCCCATCCGCCCCCTGTGATATCTCCCCATCTCCATAAAATATTTGAAAATACAATTTCTCCGACACGCTGCAACGTCGGACGAAAATATATTACTCTAAAATACAATAGATAAAACGTATATTGATCATACTAAAAAATTCGACTATAAATAAATAATTCGACTTGCCTACCATACGGCCTAATAATAAATTTCTACCACATTACATTTGTATATATTTCCTAATACATTATTTGCATAATAAAATTACTACTACACAACCCTACTAAATTAAATTTCAAAATATTGCCTAATATTTCTACTGTATTAAATTTCTATATACTAAATACCACATTAAATTTGTACATACTAAATACTACACAATCCTGAAATTTCTAAATACTAAATACTACATTAAAAACACTACACATTATTTCTAAATATTAACTGCTACATTAAATTTCTAAATACTATACAATCCTAAAATTTCTAAACACTACACAATCCTAAATTTCTAAACACTACACAATCCTAAAATTTCTAAAAACTACAATAAATTTCTAAATATTAAATGCTACATTAAATTTCTAAATACTACACAATCCTAAAAAAATTCCTAAATTTACCTTCACAAAAATTACGAATTTTTTCTTCCCTTTTTTCCCCTCTTCTTCTCTTCTCCTCTTCTCTTCTTCTGCTCGGCTGCCGAATGAGGCTCCGGAGGCGTGCTCGGGCTTAAAAACCCCACATATCGCTCATATATGGGGCGATCGCCCGTATATAGGGGTGAAAATGGATCGAATAGTTTCCGACCGATCCGGATAATTTCGGATACGGATAGGATCGGATCGGATATTTTCAGATAATTTCGGATCGGGTACGGATATTTTTTTTGTCGGATACGGATTCGGTAGCACTCTATCCGACAGATACGGATACGGATTCGGATTATCCGGTTAAGAACGATTCGGATATCCGGCCCAAGCACCAACTGGACTCTGGACGTCTGGAGTCTGGAGTCTAGACTGTGGGCCTGTGGCATTCGTTCGGCAAGATGGCAACTCCAAAGACCAGAGTCCCCAATCCATGGCGATCCAGATCTAGTTCGGCATGCGACCGGTGAGGCAGCGGCCAGCCGGGTACACCTCTCGTCTCCAGTCCGGTCACCCTCGTCGGCGCAACGCTGTAGCCCTCGCCCGTCCTCCCGGAGCTCCACCATCTCCAGTCGCGCCCCTCACTGGTGCAGTGGCGTAGCCCTCGGCCTTCCTGCCGGTGCTCCAACGTCTCCAGTCGCGGTCCCCATCGGCGCCGCCCTCGCTCGTCCCCCCGAATCAGCCGTCTTCTCGGTGCGCCACCGTCTCTAGTCGCGCCCCACCGGTGCGTCGTCTGCAGTAGCTCCCCCACCGGCGCCGCCCTCGCCAGTCCCCCTAACGCCGCCCTCACCCGTCCCCCCGACGCCGTCCTCTACTGCTCTGTAGGAGTCAGAGGTAAGGATGCAGGAGTATGTGATTTGTGGTTTGTGATTTGTGAGTCATCTGACCAACATGAAATGGCATCTACAGAGTGAACTCTACATTGTTATTTGTGAGTCAACTCTACAGAGTGAAGGCTGGCATTTATTCAGGAACAAAGTAGGAGGATTGGAGGAACAGAAACATCCTTTGATGTCTGGAAAAATATACATTTTCTCAAAATGATCATCAAATCTGGCTGCTTTGATTGATTAAAACTTTAAAAGACAGTTGCCGCTGCATGATTATGTATAAATTTTAATCTTCTACTATGATGTGCCATAAACTAATTAGGCTAGTTCTGTCAGTATTTGACACAAAAGTTGAGATGCATTATGCATCTAGTTACCATGACCTTGTCCTATAGTAGGAATTTTAATCTGGTTGCTACTGCTATTTGTTGGCATCATATTTTTTTAGCATGTCATATCGGTGGTCTTTATGCTTTTGAATGTTGGTCTCGTTAACAATTTCTGCAGAATAAATAGAAGCTTTGTCAATAGTTAATTTTCACTAGCACTGATGCCATTCAGGCATTCTACTTGTAGTAACAACTTCTGCTTGTTTATTATCTACATTTGACTACAAGGTTGTGATGGAATCTACAACTGCAAGTAGCGGTGCAAGTGAAAGCAATACATTTCCAGCTTTGCCATCGGTGCCACAGCCACCTACTAGTGCTGCAACTGTTTCTGATCCAGCTGTTGGTGCATTGGTGCCAAGAAATGAAGTTGATTTGACTGGTGAAACCGGTATTGAGTCTAACCCTGTTCCTCCTCCTGGGAAGAGAGCAAAGAAATGCAGCTCTGATGTTTGGGATCACTACAAGAAGTATGAAATTAAGAAGAAAGGAGCAGATGGCGATGAGATTATAGAGCATTGGGCTCAATGCGTCAAGTGCACTTACAAATCTTGTTGTGAAAGTTTTAGAGGGACAACAGTCTTTTGGAATCACTTAGCGAACAAGCACCAAATCAAAGCAGGTCAGCAGTTTCTTAGATTGAACAAGAGTGAAGGTAGCAATGACACTGCAACTGTGGAGACCTATAGGTATGATGAGGCTGACAGTTTAAAGAAATTTTATTTGGCAATTATCATGCACGAATATCCCTTTAATATTGTTGAGCATGAGTATTTTGTGGAGTTTATCAAGTTATTACGCCCTAGTTTTCCAATTAAGAGTCGCATTACTGTGAGGAAAGATATATTGAATATCTTTGTAGAGGAGAAGAAGAAATTGTATGAGCACTTAAAAACACTTGCATGTCGTTTTAGTACAACTATGGATATGTGGACATCAAATCAAAATAAGGGTTACATGTGCATCACTGTCCATTGGATAGATGACAATTGGAGCGTGCAAAAAAGAATTATTAAATTTATGCATGTAGAGGGACACCATTCGGGAAAGAACTTGTGTGCACAGTTTTATGATAGTATGGTGGACTGAAATGTTGATAGGAGATTGCTTGCACTTACTTTGGACAATGCATCGGCTAATGATGTATGCGCTAAAGGGTTCTTTGGTCTGTGATGGTACCTTTTTTCATGTGAGATGCTTAAATCATATTTTAAACCTTGTTGCCCAAGATGGTTTGAAGCAAATTGCACCAATTATTGAAAATATTAGAAATACAATTGCAATTGTGAAGAACTCTCCGTTGCAGTGGGAGGAATTTATGAAGTGTGCATCAGAATGTGACTTAGATGTGAAAAGTAGCCTCTCTTTGGATGTTCCAACAAGGTGGAACTCCACATATCTCATGTTGAAGCAAGCTATTTACTAAAGATATGCATTTGATAGGCTTTTTCTTCGGCATAGAAGTAAATATGTGAAGTGTGCTCCAACTGAACAAAATTGAACTATGGCAAAATCAGTGTCTTCATGTTTGAAAAAATTTTATGATGCTATCGTGCTCTTCTCTGGCAGTACATATCCAACAGCAAATCTATTTTTCAACCATTTTTGTAAGATCAAGCTTGCAATTGAAGAATGGTGTTATAGTCCTGATCCAGTTATAGTTACAATGGCACATTCTATGAGAACTAAATATGATAAGTATTGGGAAAAGTCGAACATGGCTCTTGTTGTAGCATGTTTTGTTGATCCTAGATACAAGACAAAGCCAATACACTACTTTGCAGAAAAGATTTACCATGACAATGCTCCAGAAGAAATCAATAAGCTCAATAGTGTTATTAATCAGTTATTTCAAGCTTATATGTCTAGTCCACCTGCAATGAAGACACTGGCCACAAATTTGCCAATAGCGGATTCTCATCTAGACAACAAGATTGAGGATGAAGATAGCGATGATGATCTTGAAAAGTTCTTGCATGGTAGTATTGCCTCAGGTGAAGGTAACAAAACTGAGTTGGAAATATATATAGAGCAACCACTAGTGCACTGGAAGGCAAAAGACAAAAAAGAATTTGATATTTTGTCATGGTGGAAGCTCAAGCAAACCGAGCTTCCTATTCTCTCCAAACTTGCTCGAGATCTATTAAATCCATTTCGCAGTCGTTTAGATCCTGAAGTCGTCCAAGCTTTGATTTGTACCAAAGATTGGACTATAGCATCTAGAAAAGGTAATGCATATACATTTCTACATTTCTCCTTTACTGGTTTATGTGTAGTATGTGAGCAAACCTTTTAGCATAATTTCATCTTTTGACAACACATTTAGGCGGAAACATATGTGGATCTATCATATCTGAGATGGACATGGAGGGCATGGAGCGATGTTTTGCACACCTGATGACAAGGGTTTGTTGTTTTTTATGTAACCATATAGGTGTTTGCCCTAATTGCAGGAGCATATTCATTAAAATATAACTTGCAATTGCAGGAGCATGAGGATATGGAAGATTTTGAGGAGGATGTGTTGGAGGACATGGATGAATGACACAAAGTGGTTTGTTTTGTTTTCATTTTGAGTATCTTAAATTCTTAACTTGATTTGTCATGAGCTAGTACAGAAGTTTTATTTGTATTTATTATGCAGGTCTGCTAGAGTTCACACTGATAAGAAGAAAGAGTATCTCAAATAATCAAGTTCATGATGGCAGTCTTCTATTCTATGTTTTCAGTTTTTCCTACCCATAGAACCTACTAGACTGGCACTGTATCTGCCAGCTAAATATTATGGTGTTATTTTGTGTTAAACCACCTGTTTATTGAGCTAATGCATGTAGACTTAGCAGTTGGCACTGTTCTATGTTGAACCAGCTAGGCACTGTCCTTATGCCTATTTATTTCATTATGCCTATTTATGTCCTTGTGCCTGTTTATTTCCTTATGCCATCTCTGTATTTTTTGTGCTGTTGTGGAGTAACTGAACCTGATACTATGCACTCAACACTGACAAGTGACAAGAACCTGATATTGTTCTTGAATCATATATTGCCATTCTCATGAGCTGACAAACATTGTTTGCAAGCAATGAATAGTATCAGGTTTTTGCATGTTCATAAAAGCCTGGTACTGTAGCTGCATTTTAGGAGTTATGCTATTCTCGTGTTGAAGTGAGGTAATTTCAGAGCTACGTGATTTGAGAGCAGCAGAGAGGCTGTAGGCTTTGATCGTTGATTTCTTGTGTATAATCTAAGGGGTATCGTGTTCCGATAAATATCTGTGACTATATCCGATTTGATTTGTATTCGCTCCGTATCCGTATTCGACATTATCTGTATTTGTATCCGTATCCGGACTATCCGTATCCGAATCCGAGAAAATATATGAAAACAAATATGATAAAGCTATTATCCGTCCGTATCCGATCCGTTTTCACCCCTACCCGTATATGGGGCGATATGTGGGTGGCCGTTAATTGGGCCGTTAGGGCCGGCACCTATCGCCCATATATTAGGCGATCGCCCGATATACGGGCGACGGGAGCCCATTTCCGTAATTTTTTTTATCAAACGACTAATTTCGAAAAAATGAATAAAAAAATATTAAAGAAAAAAATTCCAATGCCCACGAGCGTCCGGCCCAAGCCATGAACCGCGATAGCTACGAACGGTCCGGCCCACCAAGACGTTATGCCCATACCTGTCAACCTCAGTGCTGAGAGATGTGGAAGATCGAGCCAGGTAAGAACGGCACTACCTCGATCGGGAATGTTTTGCATCTGGAATTACCTCTTTGGTTCACGATGCAATGTTGATTGAACTTTTTATGTGTTGATTAAATTTTGTATATAGTTTGATCATTTTGTTTATTTCCGTAGTCCTTAACAAAGGTGTACTGGAGATGCCAGATCAAAGCCAGATATACCATTTGATGCAGAAGATAAGACGTACAGGTGCAGATGAAAAAACCACATATAATCTGGTTGTGAAAGGCAACCAGATGTCCAGATGTGAGATACGTCCAGTTAGCCTAGTAAATTTGTTGTGAAGACCACAAGATACATTATCAACTGTCATCTGACGGCATTAGATGGCTCCAGATTCCAGAAAGGGTAATAGAACTGAATGGCCAAAATCATCTAAAACAGGGAGGCCCTTAGTATCAAAACTGGCTATGATAATTTAATGCCGTTTTGTTACAAAGAGAAGTGTAAGGAGGCCATGAACTACCAATAAGAAGAAAATCAACTAGGGAAGTACAAGTGGGTATTTCTACAAACTACCTCCGCCTTGGCCGATCGGATGACCTGCGTTGACTCCCATCTGTATCCGATTTCTCCTTTGTATCTGACTGTTTCAGTTTTCTCGCCATATCATCCGCATAGCGCCGCCAAATAGACTCTCGGTCTTTACTTGCCAGTTTGTTGTACCTTGGATCAGATCTTAGAAGGCCTTTTGCTTCGGTCCAAGAATAAATTGCAGCCTTTCCTTCATCTGTTGTCCGAATTGCCATCTCTGGAGTAATGACATCAGAAAGAAGTGCACGGAAATCACGGGCACAGCGCTGGGGAAAAATTATAGCAACATCAGATCAGGTCAGACGCATACGGTAACTCGATCATCCAAGCTCAAGTGAGACAGATAGCAATGGAAATCCTACAATATCTGCTTAAATGAAGTGGCATTATTTAAGGAGCAGTGACTCAAGCATCCAAACTCAAACAAACAAATACATGAAATAATACCGATGTAGAATTCGATATAATGGTTTATATAAATTTGTTGGATATTTTGGTAAGTTCCTTTGTGGATAGAGGAATTGATTGGAACAGATCAGAAGCTAAGAGCCCAGCAAGCAACTCAGTAACCATTAACCAAAGAGCCAGGACATTAGAGCAATTTAAAATTCTTATTTCAGTAGCAACAGACAATCACAACATTTGGAATTTACCTCATACAAGTCCTTGACATGGTCACGAAATAACTTTTCTGCATCACCTTGTCCTAAGTCAGGATTCAGGGCACGACCTTGTGAATCCTTTTCAAGTTTCGGTTTAGATTCTGTCCATGACACCTAATATAACGAAAAAGACATCAGTAAAGAACAAAACGAACAGATCAACTATATGAAAAATGCAAACAAATAAGATGAAAGTGCTGCAATCCAAGTACTAAGGATTGGAAGCATGTTCAGTTAAATGTAGAATAACTTAGTAATTGAAATCACCCTGGGAACTTTTATCATTTCAACAAGTAAAGCTTGATATGAAGACACAGCCTCTTTTCTTCGAATCTTTAATTTTACTCTCTCCATTTCCTGCTCTTCCCTTTCTTTCCTTTTGTGCATTTCACGTTCCCTCTCCCTTAACTTCGTCTGAGAATACGTAACACAGTATATGTCAAGCCACATTCAGTAAATAAAGCATCACAAAGTTCGGCGATTAAGTTGACTAACTTGTTCATCCACTTTGGCCTTGGCAGCTTGCTCCGCTTCCTGTTCAGCGGATTTTAGCTCCACTATGTATTCATGAAAAATACTTTCTCTCTCTTCATACTTCACGGCTTTGTACCTTGGAACGCTCCGGAAATTTTCTTTCACCTGTATAATGAGTAGTTGGCTTAACCGAGAATAAAAACAGCTCAAACTTATGCTACATGGTCCTAACACATTCAAAAAGTAGAATTTATAGGAAGTCCAAAAAGGGGAGAAGCTGTTTTAGGGCTTATAGACAGTAATACAAAGCACATGACTCATCAATCTAAACATCAGGAAAATGAGACCTGAGCACATGTAAGTTAGATAGTCAGCTATCATACCAAAACAGACCATCATACTTCAGTAAAATCCATTCAGATGATATCAGGATCGTCATACCATTAGATCATTATACTAGTTTTTAGAAGGTTATCAGTCTTACTAGACAGCAGTACAGCACACCTCCCTAGGTTAGAGGCAGCTGTTGACTTGGTCTATTCTATTGGTCAGTTTCCAGAAGAACTCGGTTAATCCACCAGTTACGCAAATCATATTACGAAATATCATGTTTAGACAATGATTTAAATCTCACAATAAGAGGTTTGAACTCATTCCTGCTACCATGATTAGAAGATCACAGAAAAAAAAAGGCAATACATCTTGGAAGTATCAAGAAGCTAAGTATCTAGTATAATCTGCAGTTGTAGATAACAGGAGACCATCACTAGGCAGTTTGTTACATCACATTTACATAAATCAGATCTGCCCTGTTTATCTTTTAATCTTGATGCAACATGTTTAGTGAAAATGTGGAATGTGTGCAAGGAACTTACTTTGGACCAACGGCTAGTTGAGGTTATATCTTTACACTCTCGAAGCATTGATTTAAAGTCAGTTATGACAGCATTGCGCATTGATTGAAGTTTCACTTCAATAGCCTTCACCCTGCTCAAAATTTTAAAATTCATTATGTGAAGTACATAACCTATTAATTTTATTTGAAAGTTGAAACAGAAAATCCTTCATTGAAGATGCATACTTCTCATTGAAAAGAGCCTCCCTTTCTTTTCGATCCAAGGCTTCAAATCTTGGATCAGTACCCCATTTTCTTTTAAATTCCTGGTATTCTGTTTTGGGGTTGATGTCCTGCAATTTATGCATTAAGATGGCATAACATTTAAGCAAGAAATCATCACAAAATAGGCAACAATTGAAGCCAATTGGCCAGTATTACATGCCCAAGTCAATTATTGAAAACATCAAACAACTTGTAACAAAGCATCATAACAAACCTCAGATGCTTCTTCTAGTAACTGTTTATACTCCTCCACCGCAGCCTTCTGAGCAGCTCTCTTCTCTTTCCGTTCCTCGTCAGCACGTGTCCTAACATAGTGGTCAAATATAGCTCGTCTTGTCAAGTGACTTGGAATAGCCTGTAAAGGGCAATCTATCATTAGCATCACTTGATTACAGAATTAGCACTGTAAAGTTAGCAGTAGCAGCAGGAGGCCAACTAAATCCCTTCAGAACATACAGCATAGCAATTCGAACCCATGTACTATATGAGGTTATAGAGCAGGATTGGGGCTGTAAACCCCTATCTCGAGCTAAACCAATGGGATTGGGAAAAATAGAGTACAAATGGTCAGTTTGGCATTGCTATGCTGTGCGGTTTTGAGCTGCAGAATTTCGTTATCCAGGATCTTTCTTGATTCTAGTAAACTATTTATGTTATGTCATTTAAAATAGAAGTGCTTTTAAAAAAGCCACCAGAACGCCAAACACACCCAAAATCCAGCTTTTCTAATCACTGGAATTTTGAATGTATCACAAATAAGAAGGAACATGATTCGTTAGTTTTTCGAATTTCCTCAACAGGAGTTAACAGCATCTAGAGGGTCATCTAAGGACATTATAGACTTTTCCTTCAACTGCAATCACAGTAAATTTACAGGCATAACCATTTGTAACATAAATTACAAAAAGAAGGCACTAACATTGCACCATCAGAACTTGAACCAAATTAACAGCATTTATTTCTATCGTGAAGGAAATTATCACTGCCTTGAAAAATCAAATCGCAAATACTTTACCACAAACACCAAAAAAAAAATCCTTAAGATCTATAGTTAGTAGTTATTCTTGTGATAAGTCATGATGTGTTCAAGTTCTGGCCATCGGTCAAAAATAAATAAAAAGTAGACCACCAGTTAGCTGCAAATTCAGTAAATCTGTTTATAAGTTTTTAGTCATGCAAAAATATTCGGTAAATCTGTTTATAAGTTTTTAGTCATGCAAAAATATTCAGTAAATCTACTTAGAAGCTTTTAACTATATATCTATCAAGAACCTCTGTGATCAATGTTTTCACCACTAGCTAAAAAAAGTTAGGGATCCACAAACTACTATTCCAGCTGAAAACCATATGAATCAAAATTTCTCTTAGTGTTCTAAGCAGGAGCTGTCCTCTTAAATACAGCTATAGCACTAAGTAGCCAGTACTCTATGTATGAATTATTTTATTATTTATAAACAAGTAATGCATTATGCATCCCATACAAGTGGCAATCAACTACCAGAAGTCCTCCATGATATTATGCCTTGCATGGAATGGAAGAAGTGTTTCGAGTAACATGTTGGCCATAGCATAAATTTACATCAGAATAAATGGTAGCAGGGCAGTCGCATGCATGACTAAGATCACAAACTTGGCAAACATTAATAAAAATCGCATGGAAGACTAAGACCGCAAACTTTACAAACCTTAAAACGTGAATCAAACACTATTTTTGGGAGTTCCTTCTCCCACTTTGAAAATGGTGCCACTCCTCGTTCCTTTAGCATCTCCTGTGAAATTAAAAATGCATCATGTCGTTCTATGACTTTACAAAAAATTCATCTAGTTTAATTAATAAGCAACTTCTATGCAGCTATCTAATTCTCCAACTACATACAGTAGAAAACAAAACTAAAAAAGGTTATCTCAGAAAACAAACACAAAATAGCATATGGTTACAGAAGACCCAACAGAGCTGAACAATATGAAATTTCAGTATCTCGAACTGGCATCACTATTGTGGAAATGAAAATAAAAAAGTTAATAAAGTTAAGTCATAACATAGAAAAAATCATGGAGAAACAAAGAGTTTTCTTAGCATCTACTCTACAATCCAGACAAATGTCACAACTCACAAGAATCACCTTAAACTGACGAATACAGTCCTCTTTACTTGGGCCATGTTCCTCATCATCTGAATCTGAAGAAGAATCTGACATATTTCCGTCACCATTGTTGTCTTTTGATTTTTCACAGTTATTTGAGACTTGATGTCCCTTAGGTGCAGCATCAGCTGGTTTCGATCCATTCAACTCGGATGCATTAGATGGAGTAGAAAGAGGTGAAAGCACACTGGAAGCACCAGCATCCTGAAATTTCTTCTTTATTAAATCCAATGCAGAAGACGATGCGGGGACGACTGTTTGCCGAACTGGCAACGAACCATGGCCACCTGTCTGTATGGCAGGAGTACTTATATCAACACATGATTCTCCCTTATTCCCTACTGTGCCAGCATCCTGCAGTGAAGTTGAACTTCCTTTCAAGTTACCAGACTCCGCATTCTTGATGAGCTCAGACACCTCTGGTGGAAGTTGCCAGCTGCTAAGCTGCTTGGCATTTAAAAATAAGCTATACATAAATACATGTGATACTGAAAGACCAACCACACAACTCCAATATAGTACATGTGCTGAGCTTTAATCCATAATCTAGAACTTACCTTTTGTTTATTATCATAGTAATATTTCTTTCCATCACTTGTCGTTACTATGCTCCAGTCGGTACCAGCCAATTTTTCCCTGGCAAAGTAAAATATTTAAGTTTCATGCCTTTCATGCAGCACTAAATTTGTGAGCATGCACAGAAAAACATATCGGCATATATTGTTCAAGTAAGAGCAAAAACCAAAAGAGGATAGAGACATTCATAAAGACTGTGGCTTCTATTTTCTTGTGTAACAGTTTGTAGACCTGTTTGGAACACAGAAATTTCATAGGAAACAGTTTAATTCTCAAAGGAATCTGAGTTCCAAACGGGGCCTACATGATAAGATTGGTCCTAATATGCAAAAGTGCATTTAGGACCATCTCTTAGATTGCAGCATTCATAGATAAACTGATCTTTCATGTGAATAGAACATAATTGTTTTAGCACTTCTAGGATTTTCTTTATCTTTAGCTATTTAAGAAAATATGCTAATTTATACATACAATGTGATGGCATATATGGTACATGTTAGTATTGAAAGAACCACAAGAAGGCTCTAAGCACTCAAATATTACCTATACATGCTCTACATGACAAAAATGACTAAGGGAGCGCGTACTGTGTGATTCTTCATAACGCAAGGGCTTTATTTCCAACAAAATCAAGACATATGTGGCCGAGCAGCATAGCAGAGCAGCTAATCTGCCACTAATTCTTATGCAGGTGCATAAGCAGCATGAGATTCTGAGTGGTCTTGGTTTTAATATAGCCCCGGTAGTTAGGCATGCACAATAAACAGCTGGTCAGTTAAATACTCTTGCAGTCTATAACATTTGCCAATAATGCCAAATTTAAGTGAGACCTTCAAATAGTTCCCAAAATGCAAGATTAATGTGAGAGCTGATATTATCGTAGTAAAACACTTTTTTTTCTTACATTTATTAATCTTTGGAGAATTCCTATCCATGTTAACATGCACTTCGATAACATTTCATTTGGTCCTCCCTCCCTAAATTAAGTTGTAGAACTCTTAAATAGTGTAGAAGTGGGACAAATCAAATTCAAGAAAGTGCTTACAACCATCACATGCCAAGACATAATTCCTGTTGTAAAATTAGTCAAACATAGCACAGGATAAACAAGTAGTTGCAGACATACCAAGAAATTGGAATTGGTTGGGTTGCAACCTTCTCGAGCTGCAGCATAACAGAGAAAAATAATTAGTTTAATCATGATAATAAATTGCCACGTCACAGACTAGAATGAAGTCATATTACTTGATAAAGCTATTCCTCTGGGCAACTACCTCCCCCTTATAACCAGGTGGTCTTTGATAAGTTGATTCTCCTGTCAAGGCATTGTAATAATACACAACACCAGCTTCTGTTTTGTGTGCAGACCACGTGTCAGAATCCTGAACTCCCGGAATTCTTTTATCCTCCAGCTGATCATTGACTTGTCCTCTGTGTCCTGCAGCATTACACATAATCATAAGAAGAATTAACAGGAACACTAAGACTGAACATCAAATCTAGCAAAAATACTTGCCTGTTGAAGGTGTTTCAACTGAAGTATGAGTGGACTGCTCGGATCCAGGATTTGTTGATGGTGATTCCTTGGGATCCACCCCAGTTGAGAGACCAGGTGGTTGGACGTTGGGCAAGGATGCATGCACAGCAGAAGTTCCAATGACTGGCCTACCAAGAGGCCCGAGAGAGCCAGGTGGATATTGTTGTGGAGGATATGATTGGAAGGGGGCCTGCTGAAAACCAGTAGGTTGTGGAGGATATCCCCATAAAGGTTGAGGTGGAACAGTGCCACGTGTTGAAGGATAGGATGGATAAAACTGTTGCTGAGCAGTCTGTGGAATAGAACCTGGAGCTGCAACTGATGGTGATGTTTGGGGCAAAGGAGAAACAGATGGGACTGTAGGCCTCCCAAGGAGACTTGGTGGAGTAGACAAGATTTTAGAAGGTTGTCCAGGTACAGAAGCTCCAACAGCCCCAAATACCTCAAGGCAAGGTGGAACTGACGGATTTGTTGGCATCTGAATAGGGATTGAAGGATTTCCAGAGGAACTTGCAATTGTTGAAGGAGAACTTGATGTCGGGCCTGTTGGAAACTGCATGGCACGCGGACTAGCCTCTGGGGCACTTGGGCCATCTGACTTGGAAGCACTAACGTCCAGGTTACCCTGTAACAATTCCAAAAGTTATTAGCGCTCTACACATAAGATTCAAGCATATACAAGCAAGCTGATCAAAGCATACAACGTTTAAGGACAACTGAAAGGCTTGGGACTGTGCCTGTTGTGGGTTCGCACTGAAAGGAATATTGGATGGCCTTGGTGGCACCGGAAATGGCAAGCGAATAGATCCAGGAGGATTTGGTGTCATAGCTCCTGGGAATGCTGAACTTAGGCGAGGTAATTGCCCAGGAGCTGGAGGCTGTAAGGATGTTGGTGGAACAAACCTAGAAACTTGAACATCATAGTTTGTTCCCTGGAAAAAACGGTGACATTAAGCGTTAGTGCATCAGAGAAAAGGATCAGGTCATTAACTTAAGATAAAAACTAGTAAAAAGATCAATAGTAATGCTAGCAAGAATAATAAAGCCATGAGAAATTACAGTGTCAAGTTGAAACTGCTGACCAGTAGGCAAGCTAGCATTAGCATGTGAGACTACATTATATGAGAAAGAAGGCCTGTTCCCAAAATACTGCCCCGGGGTTGGTGGCTGAAGAGCTGCTGCAGGCATTGGAGGAGCCATCAGAGCCTGGAAGGAAAAAAATCACGAGACTTTCATATGCGGGAATGCAACACTAGGTACAGTAATCCAACTTGGACATTGTTGAGTTGTTTGCAATGATTGTAAAATTGGGTCGTCAATAGTCCTATGTATATGTATATCTTTTGTTCTTATAAATGAATACGCTGACACCTTAAATTTGATGCAAGATGCAAAAACCATGTATGATCAGCTGCATTAACAGCTTTCAGTTGATTAATTCTGAAGAAATAAAAGGCTATAGCCAATTAGCAACAAGACATACAGAAAAATATCACTGATTTGAGTGGGTTTCTAGGCAGTCAGTAGAAAATTCCACGATTATGTATGCAAGAACTCCTCGAGCTAATGAGGTTTCACATCAGTGATAAAAAAAAAAGGTTCTCGCTATCTTTTGCATCAGATCAAAATCTAACCAGAGAATGCTTAGCATCAAATCAAGACGAAAACAGTGCACCAATCATAACAACAAAGTTACAACACAATTTATGCAACATACACCTAAACAAGCAATTTTTTCGGCAAAAGCATGAGCAAGCCATCAGTCATTAAAGCTAACCGGAAATTAACAGATCCCACCAGACTAATGTAATGTTCACTTCTTTAGCATTACACGGAACTTATTAAAGCATATGTGAAATTATGAGTTTGAAGTTCCCTAGAGTTCACCGGTGGTTCTATACAACACAAAAGATTTTGTCTCTGCAGTTCGTATGCAAGCAACATCATCAACTAACGCAATCCTATGTCAACGCTCGTCATCGGAGCCTTTGGTCCCAGCAATGTTAGCATCATATCTCATTCCAGACAAAATTACAACACTACTCATGCAGGTCATACATAAAAGGAAAAAAAATCTCCAACATGAGCATATTTATAGCTAGGTGAAGCATATAAGCTGAAGCACAGAATAGGATGCCCTACCGGAGAAGAACCTAGCTGCTGCTGGGCCGCACAGTTGCCCACCTGCGGCGGGGGTGGCGCCCTAGGCAGCATGTTGTAAGAGAAAGTGGGCGACGGCGACGGCACCGAGGGCGTCACGTAGGCAAGCGAGGCGGCGAACTGCGGCCGCGGCGGCCCCGGAGTGGCAGGTGAGGCAAGAGAAGCCGCCGCCGGCGGCGGCGCAGCATTGGAGGTGGATATGGGAGCGGGAGCAGACGGCGTGTCTCCAGCTGCCGTCCCTTCCACCGCTGCTGCCGCCGCGACGGCGCCGGAATCAGATGCCCCTCCTGATTCCGCCGCCGGGGCGGCTGCGTCGGCCTGAGGAGGCTCGTCTGGCTGGTGGTTGGCCGCGTCGGAGGCGACCGGCGCCGGCGTCGCCATGGGAGTGGGTTGCGACCTAGGGTTTTGCGAGGCGAGAGGAACCGGATGGGCGTCGCGACGCGAGAGGAGCAGCAGCAGCAGAAGCGGCGGAGTGGAAAAAATTAGGGAGAGCTCTCGCGGATACGCGACGAATTTTTTTTTCTTTAATATTTATTTTTATTTTTATTTTTCGAAACTAGTTGACATGTTTCAAAATTGCAGAAAAGAGTGCATGTCGCCTGTAAATGGGATGATCGCCTTATGTACGGGCGATCGGTGCCAACGTTAACGCCTGATTAACGGCGACCCAGCACCCACCAGCCACCTACCCACCTATCGCCCTGTGCACGGGCGACGGGTGGGTTTTACCCCCTGGCCGACGCATTCGGCTGCCTGTGGGAGCAGAAGCAGCCGAGAGAAGAAGAAAAAGAAGAGAAGAAGAGAAGAAGAAGAGGGGAAGAGAGAAGGGGAAGGAAAAAATTGATTCGTCGTTTTTGTGGAGGTAAATTTATGATTTTTTTTTAGGATGTGGTAGTATTTAGAAATTAAATGTAGCATTTATTATTTAGAAATTTTAGGATTGTGTAGTGTTTAGAAATTTTAGAATTGTCTAGAAATTTTTTTAGGACTGTATATATTTAGAAATTTAATGTAGCATTTAACATTTAGAAATTTATTGTAGTGTTTAGAAATTTTAGAATTGTGTAGCGTTTAGAAATTTTCGGATTGTGTAGTTTTTAGAAATTTAATGTAGCAGTTAATATTTAGAAATTTAATATTGTATTTAGTTTTTAAAAATTTCAGGATTGTGTAGTATTTAGTATGTACAAATTTAATATAGTATTCAGTATCTAGAAATTGAATACAGTACAAATATTAGGCAATATTTAGAAATTTAATTTGGTAGGGTTAATTTAATGTGGTAGAAATTTAATATTAGGCCGTATGTAGCCAAATCGAATTACTTATTTATAGTCGAATTTTTTAGTACGATCAATATATGTTTTATATATTGTATTTTACAGTAATATATTTTCGTCGGACGTTGCAGCATGTCGGAGAAATTGTATTTCCAAATATTTTATGGAGATGGAGAGATAGCACAGGGGCGGATATGGTGGATTTGTCATCATTTTCAAGAGTTGTACGGGGCATATGTAGACCGAGCAATAGGATATATAGGGGTTTGTTGGAGCGGATATCTCGGATGTTCAATTTGGATACTCAGACTGTTCGGTTGCGGGTCAGAGCAGTAATAAGCCGTGCGCAAGATTGTTTTTATAGAGAGTTGGTTCCTATTAACGCGACATCAACATGGAGGAGCTATGTTGGTTATGCCGTAGAGCAGGGTTGGCCGCTGATGTTGTTGGTACAGTGCTACCCGATAGCTCCATCGGTATCGCAAGTTCGTGATGTCGGGGTGGATATTACGGGGGAGGGGACGTCAAATGTAGACGGATGCGAAGAGGAAGGTGGCGAGGAGCTCGGAGACGAGGAGCACGAGACTGACGGTGGCAAGGGGATCGAGGGGGCCGAGGAGGCAGTGGTAGAGGCGCGAGGGGTGGCCGACGAGGGGGAGGAGGTGGAGGACATTGTTCACCTGATGGAGGAGGAGGACCGTGCGGATGAGGAAGTCGCTGATGGTGAACAATCCGACGAGGAGGACAATTCTCCCGAGGTGCCTATCCCTAGTGCGTAGACCAATTACAATTTCGAAGACCTAATAATGGATGAAGGGAACACTGATGCATGGGAGTATCGTGAGAACCAGGTCATGCAGGGGGCCATATATAAAGACAAGAAGGCTGTGATGGATGCGCTGAAGTACTGGGTAATGTCGCTTCGGTGGCAATTCAAAGTAGTGAAGTCCAGCAAAAAGGAGTATGACGTGAAGTGCGTAATTGATTCGTGCCCATAGCAGATGCATGCATGCAAGGGGAAGTGGAAGGACTATTGGAAATGTTCCATAGTGATGGAGCATAACTGCGAACTGGAAGAAGCGGAGCAGGGACACCGCAATCTGTCGTCCACGTGGGTGGCAAATGTGTTTTATGGTCAGATCATGGAGAATCCGCACCTCCAGTCTCGATCTATTATCACAGCCGTAGAGGAGAGATTTCAGTACAAGATTAGCTACGGAAAGGCATGTAGAGTGAAAATGACAGCTCTGCAAATGCGGTTCGGGACGTACGAGGCTTCATACGAGAATATTCCCCACTTGCTCAGAGCAATAGCACGTAGGAATCCCGGTACATCCATCGACCTTGCGGAGTTTCCTGTGGGTGGTGTGTGCGCGGGTAAGTGGGTCTTGCAGCGTGCCTTCTTCACCCTCGGCGCATGCATAAATGCGTTCCGGCACTGTCGCCCAGTCATTTGTATGGACGGCACATTCCTCACGGGGAAGTACAAGGGCCAGATTCTAACTGCGATCGCGGTTGATCGTGGATATGCAACAAGGGTCCGACGTCGTGGGAGCAGCAAAGTGATCATACCTGAAGAGCAGGTGGTGCATGAGGCACATGGGTGCCAATTTTTTCGTCAGTTCAATAACAAGGAGCTTATGAACATGTTCAAGCGGTTGTGCAAACAGAACCAACGGAGTAAGTTCGACGCGCTTTGGAGTACGTTGGATGAACTAACGAAGAAGCAATCAATGAATCCAAGAGATACCGCTAGTTCATCAAGGAACCAGATGGTCTACCACGAGCAAGGAGAGGACCCCACAGCCTTGTGTGCTCTCTCGACAGATACCCCAAACATTCGGCGTAGGCCGGGGACCAGCATAAAGAGTTTCACCGACTGGATACGACACGAGCCTTTGGAGAAATGGTCTCTTCTGCATGACGAGAGCCGTTCGCGTTATGAAATCATAACAACGAACCTGGCGGAGATTTACAACTGGGTAATGAAAGGCACCAGATGCCTTCCATTGGTGGGTATAGTTGGAGGTGTCTTACTAGGGACACAAAGATATTTCATTGAGCGATACAAGAACTCTGCAGCATGTATGTCGGACAATCGAGTTTCGTACTCAATGATTGTATCTACGTACATGTCCAAGAAAACAAGAAAGACACAGACACATCGGGTGACACCGGAGAGTGGCATGGAACGGAGATACCACGTGTACTGCGGTGACCGAGGTCGCAGAGGTGCCCACCGGGAGAGGACTTCCCATCTGTGCATACTCCGAGCAGCTGACTACGAGTGCTCCTGCCAGAAACCACGCCTGCTGCACTTGCCGTGCTCGCACACTATTGCCGCAGCCGCCGAGACGCATCAATCATGTCGTCCGTACATCTCCCCTACTACTACAAGCAAAGTGTTCTGAACACGTGGCATCACGAGGTGTACGGATACCGAGTGGACGGATCGTTCACAACAGCCTCCCTCCGGACCATCGATGGGTACCGGACATCCGAATGTTGAAGCAGAAGGTCGGGCGTCGAAGGACACGGCGTATTCGGGACGATATGAACGAGTCTGAAGCGCGTCGCAATTACGGTTAATGTAATCTTTGATGTTGTTCCCATCATTTAATTTACGATGTACCAGTGACCTGTTGTTCCAATCATGTAATTTTCGATGTACCAGTTAGTTATTGTTCGCGTCATGTAATTTTCGATGTATCAGTGAACTGTTGTTCCAATCATGTAATTTTCGATGTACTAATTAGTTGTCGTTTGCATCATGTAATTTTTTATGTACCAGTTAATTGCTATGCAGATAATGTAATTTTCGACGTTGTGTGCTTCATTGAACATATCTTTATGTTTGGTATGTTTGTAACATGAGATTCTTTTAACTCTCTGGACTTTCGTTGTATTGTTAATTAAATATGCAACATTTCGTTATTTTGCATTTAATTTTGTGTGCACATGTAATTACTGACAAATTTGTTGTATTTGCTTTGTAACAGGCGACGATGGCGTGACCTTACCCTGAGCTGCTAGACGCGACCGTGGATGCAACCCACCGATCTAGGTACTCCGCAGAGGAGAACCAACAGCTAGGGACACTCAGACCTCGGGTGCCCAACGAGCTACTTCGCATTGACCCACGCTAGGTTCCACGGTAAGCTGCCAACGCTCGCACTCTTGTATATACATGTACTTACCTGTGAATGCTATTCTAACGACGCAGTACATTACATGCAGGTTGCGAGCGGCTGGCTTACTGCCTCTCTGTAGGATGGTGGAGCAGGTCACTGCCCCGTTAGAGGGCAGGCAGGTCCCACGGTTCGAGTACGACCGATCCCTGCTGGTCACACTCGTGGACCGGTGGAGACCGAAGACACATACGTTCCACCTTCCCTGCGGAGAGATGGCTCCGACGCTGCAGGACGTGTCCTACCTCCTAGGACTCCCCTATGCGGGTCCCGCAGTTGTGCCGCACGACGCCTTCGTCACGTGGCACGCGGAGTTGTCCGCGCGGTTCGCCGAGGTGCAGCGGCACCCCCGGGCAGCACCCTACCGACCCTCGTGCGGGGTGGCGGCGCGGACCGACGCGAAGCGTGTTGCTTCAATTCACGATTAGTACCGACGAATACTGCACGGGGTACCCAATGCCCAGATGGCAAGCAGCCGCGTCAAGCCCGGCCGACGACAAACCGCCCCCGGGCCCAACTCCAACCAAGGGACCTGCGGGGCCTCGAAAGGACGCTCGTCCCCGACCAGAGCGGGGCAAGCAATCCCGGCCAAGAGGGACGCCGACCCTCGTCACAGGTCGGGCTCTCCTGAGCCCCGATCAAGCTAAGGCGACCTACACCAAGGGCCATGTGTCAGGCCTCCGCTGACTGTTGGCCACATGCCCCACGGACAGGATCGTTCGAAGTGACCGTACGGGGCAGGTGGCCCCTTCCCAAGGCAGCACGAGGGTTGCCCAAGTCAAAACTCCAGTCCCATCGCCCAGTCACACGAAACATGGGGACGCGCTCTCTCCCAAGGTAGCGCCAGGGCTACACTTCGCAACTTCAGCATCTGTCAGGTTCCCAGAGGGCAGGTACGCTGTTTCCCAAGGAAACGGCGAACTACTCTGCTCAGCAAGCCTACCAAACCCGGTGTGGACGAGGCCGAACGGCGACCAATCACCAAGGCAAAGGACTAGGGCTCATAGTCTAGTTTTCTCCTTCCTTCCTTCCTCCTCCCATTTCTCGATGTAACCTGCCCCTTCCGCCTATATAAAGGGGGGAGAGGGCGGATAGACAGGCACACACTCGGGACAACAAGAAACACTCTTGTGCTCAAACCCTCGCTTGTAATCGCTGTGCAGCCCCCTACATCAAAAGCAATAAAATATCGCCACACGAACTGGAGTAGAGACATTCGGCCCGAACCAAGTATACATCTTGGACTTTTGAGTCAACCATTCAGGGAGAGGGAACACGTGGCCCCTTAGACTTACAAATTTACTTGCCGGTGCTCGAAACGCCGACAGTACCTCTTTCGTTGCAAGTTAACAGAGAACCGCTAAGTTGCAGATAATGTTTGTGCCAAATGCTGCAGGCAGAGCTGCTCCACCTGCACGCCGAGGAGGAGGACGTGGCCCGCCATCTAGAGGCATATCTCCTGTTGCTATTCGGTTGGGTGATGTTCCCGTCCTCCCACGGGAACACGGTGGACTAGCACCTGATCGAGTACGCCCAGCACATCGCCAACACCCCGGTTGGTGAGGTAAGACACTCTGTTGAAATCTCCTCCGTACATGACACGTCTAACTTCCTTATTGTGAACAGATGGTGAAGTGGTCGTGGGCCTCTGCTGTGCTCGCGGCGACGTACAGAGGGCTGTGCGACGCTGTCTCATTGGCGGACCAGGACGCGACGATGTCGGGTTGCGTCCTACTGCTCCAGTTGTGGTCCTGGGAGCGCTTCTCCGTTGGCAGACCTGCTGTTGACACCGCGCCATACCCGCAGGACCTGTACGGAGATGACCCGGTGGACTGGCCCACCATGGGCCACCACTGGGTTCGACGACAGGTACGGTCCCTCATCTTTTCCCGCACTTACGCACTTCCATAACCTCCGCCATTTCTTATTTCCTCGCAGCGGACGTACGCGCACCGACAGGTGAGGAGGTCCTACCTCAAGTTCGTTCGGGAGTTCGACCGCCTCCACGACGAGGACGTGCGGTGGATGCCATACAGCGCGTACAACGTCCACGCTCGAGCACCTTACGGGGTCTCCGTGCTTTGCACGCGAGATGAGCCGTTCTGGCTCACCCGTAAGGTTCTCGTCTTTGACCTGTGTGTCGAGGAGTACTCATTGCCGAGCATCGCGCGGCGATTCGACTGTTGCGATCCTTTCCTTGCCGCCTCATCACGTTGTCGCATGTGGCGCTCACATGTACGTCTTCTGATCCTAGTACTCCGCATTTCTACAGAATGAATGTTGTATGTACTTCCTATTTTTGCATTGTAGGATGAGCCGGATGGGTGCTGCAGCGGGCACTCAGTTCGCACACCGTATGCAGCCATGGGCGGTGCAGTGGGACGCCGCACTCGACGAGAGGGTCACTGAGACCCGGTCGTACGACCATGACATGTGCGATGAGTACATGGAGTGGTTCGCCCCGCGGACTCACCTCAGGGTGGGGTACACACCAGCACCGTATGCTGCACAGCAGGCATCGGTGACGGACACGTACCCTTCACAGATGTCCCAAAGGGACAGCTCCGCAGTAAGTGTCGCAATCGAAGCTACATGGGTACGTCCTTTTCATATAAATTACTTAATATCGATCCGGCTTTACATGTAGGCACATCTCGCAGTGGAGGTGGATGTGGATTCTACGTCCATGCTGGTGCGTGTCCGGGCGGGCATACAGCTGACCACCGCTGAGATCGAGGCATCTTACGAGCGGATCGTCGATAGGACGAGACGGTGGGTTCGCTTTGCCACCTGCTGGGCGCGCGGAGACGTCGACGGACGCAGCGCACCATGTCCTTGCGGGCCAGCACCTCGTCCTGCGCCGGCAGTCTCTCGTTACGCTCTCACGCAGCAGCAGTGGGGACAGTGGGATGAGGAGGCTCCTTCATCCTCTCGCCCTACCCCGCCAGTTTCTCGTTACGCTCCCACGCAGCAGCAGTGGGGACAGTGGGCTGAGGAGGCTCTCTCGTCGTCTCGCGCCCCACCAAGACCCAGGGTGGTTTCGATGACCCTGCGGACGTCGAGTTCGACCTGGAGGAGTACCTGTCGACCGACTACCTCGCCCCCTCTCAGCTCTCTGGAGCGCTGCCCCAGGACACGCCCGGGTCGCCGCCACACCACTCTAACCCTGCGCCACAGGGCCGGCCTAGGAGGAACGTCTGTCCGCCCTTGCCACTCACATACCCCACGGGCCAGATCAGGAAACGTGGCCGTGATTGACTAGTTGTACATACGTATTTTTGTAATGCCTTTACGTTCAACACTATATTGTATAACTGTCTGAGTTAGTAACATGAGTGCCTTATCACTTTAAATTGTGAAAATCCATGTATGTTTTATTAATTGTGCTGTCATCGCTTTGACTTTGTCACATGACGTGACAACACAACAACGGCTGGGTGCACCTATCGCCCTACATAGGGGCGGTCACCTCTGATTGGGGCGATCGATCTATATCCTGGTGATATCTGCCCTTTATAACATTAATTATCGCTCGCGGTCTCGCAAAGATAGCAGCGAAAGAGGAAGAAAGAATAGAAGAGAGGAGGGAAGGAGGGAGAAAAAAATAAGTACGGGACCAATCGAAAATGTCGAGGCGTGCAGTGGAAGGGGAAGGGGAAAGCAAAGGAAGAAGGAAGTGCATGCCCGCGCAATTTAGCATACCAAGATCTCTTCCTACCTCGTGGAGCTGTAGCACCGATGTGTATGTGCGGAGATCCTTGCAGGCTTGTCCACTCTTGGGAAATTCCAACTTGGAAGTGGAGGTATTGGAAGTGCCGCAACTACGCCTTCGATCAGCCGGAGAAAAGCCTGAAGGATCGCCACATGATAACAATCGTGCGTGTTACGTAATATTTGTGAATGAAACTTTGCTAATTTACGTTTCATGCAGTCACCTCCGCCACTATGTGAATTTGAGCAGTGGTTTGATACGGAGATCAACCCCAAAGACCAAAGGCTCCTTGATCAAGCCAACCGGTAGGAGGAGTTCACGCGACAGCTTCAAGAGCAGCGCGATGCCGCACACGAGGAGGCACGTAGGAAGGAAGCCGAAGAGAAGGAGGTCGAGAGAGAGAGGAAACAAGAGAGAGTGCGACGTGCCAGAGAAGCCCCACCGGAGGCACGGGCGAATGGGAAGTGGCCTCGAAGCACTCAGTAGACGTCTCGTTTTAACTATTATTTTTCCTTGTTCGTGGTACTCCTTTCAGTTTTAAGCCGTAATAAAGAGTGTGGCCTACTTTATTTTCCGTAGTAACTTCTGATTTGTCAATCGATCGCTCTCTAAACTCCCTCTCACCCTCGTTCTACAATACTTACGGTCATTGTACTAATACAATTTGGATGCAACGCAAGGCGTAAATAAAATATTTTCCCACCATATGGTAGTGCATATATCGAAGAGCAAATCTGGCCCGTTCTCCCTAAAGATTACATTCAAACATGATATTTCACGGGCTGCCGAAAAGGCTTAACCATTTCATTGTTTCGACCGTAATACTTAGGGTTATTGCACTGATAGAATTAGTATGCAAAGCAAGGTGTAAATAAAATATTTTCCCACCATATGTTAGTGCATATATCGAAGAGCAAATCTAGCCCGTTCTCCTTACAAATTACATTTGAACATGATATTTCACGAGCTGCCGAAAAGGCTTAAGCGTTTAATTGTTGCCTCGACCCTAATACTTTGGGTTATTGCACTGGCAGAATTAATATGCAAAGTAAGGTGTAAATAAAATATTTCCCACCATATGGTAGTGCATATATCGAAGAGCAAATCTGGCCCGTTCTCCCTACAAATTACATTTGAACATGATATTTCACGAGCTGTCGAAAAGGCTTAAGCGTCTCATTGTTGCCTCGATCATAATACTTTGGGTTATTGCACTGGTAGAATTAGTATGCAAAGCAAGGTGTAAATAAAATATTTTCCCACCATATGGTACTGCATATATCAAAGAGCAAATCTGGCCCGTTCTCCCAACAAATTACATTTCAAAATGATATTTCACGGGTTGCCGCAAAGGCTTAAGTGTGTCATGCAAGTGAGGCTACTTACAGTCATTTGGTTTATTCAACTGAGTTCATTCCTAAATTTCTTTGAAAAATGGAACACCTACGAACAAGACATATTTATTTCAGGATTTTTCGAGCCATGGTTTGTATAGTTTGTTCATAATACATTAAATGGTTTTTAAGTAAAATTGATTTATACAATTTAAATTTGCACGACACATAGTACTTTTCACAACATAATGCAAATCCTTATATATTAATTAATATTTTAAAATTTATCTTATTCTAGTTGGACCTTCCAAGTAAAACGACTGCCTCTAATCGCCTGTTGGTCGGTACCGACGACATTTAACGGTAGTTCTCGATATTTTAATAGCCCTAATATACCATGCGCGTGAGGTTAGTGCGCGGCGCACGTCGGATGTAGTCGGGCGCGGTGGTAGCGTGTGCGTGACTGACAAGATAAATGCTCACTTTTGACTTCCTGTGAAAGATACGACTTCGAGTCACTTATATGTAAGTGACTCAACACTAAGAGGTATAAAAAATTTAAAGATTAGTTAACTTATGGTATAATTTGGCTAATACATAAAAAATATTACAGTAAATCAATACTAAGAGGTATCACATACTTAAAGATCAGTGTTTGTAACTTATGATCATTTTCGTTAAAATTTATTTCTAATCAATACTAAGAGGTATCAAGTATTTAAAGATATAAAATATTAAAGTACATCAGTACTATGACCATTTTCATTATTTTTCTCCTATTGATTATTCTCGGAAAAAAAATTAGGAATTAACATTAAAAAAAAAGAGTCGCCCCAGTATGGGGCGATTTCTTCTCAGCCGTTAACTGGCCGTTACACCGGGCACCGATCACCCGTACATCCCCATGTACGGGCGATAGTCACACTTTTCTGCAATTTCGGAAGACTAGTTTCGAAAAAAAAATAAAAATAAATGTTAAAGAAAAAAATTTCGATACGCGACTACGGGTTGGGAACTCTGAATTGACACGTGGGCCACGGCCTAGTATTTATATAGGCTGATTTGTAGTGGGCAAAGTTGGGCCGTAATTCGTAATTGGTTGAAACCGAAAAATGAGCGAGACATGGTAATCCCAACAAAAAGCCCACGATAAATACTAGCCTATACCAGTTTGTACAGAGCAAGTCTGGGAAGAGAATGCAAAGCGAACAGCAGCAAACAGAGCCTTCAATATTTCTCAAGGAAAAAAAACAGAGAGAGAAAGAGAGATCCTTCAATAGCATAGAAAATATCAAAATTTGTGTAACCTTAGTACAGAGTTAAAATACTGTGAAGACATAACGTCATGTCTCTAATCCAAAAAAAAAAAGTGAAGTACTGAAGTACAATGTTGTATTGCCGTGTCAGCAACTCAGCACATATGTGCAAGACGGACTTGGAGTGAGCTTTTTTCCTTGGAGAAACATCAGAGGTATGTATCCTTTTAAGACTTTTAACTCTCCGGCCAGTCGAAATGCTCGATCGGTTTTCCACTAACATGCCATGCTCCTTCTGATAGTTCGTCAAATAGTTGGCTGTATTCCCAACCCGAGTAGCCGAGGAAAAACCACAAGTCCTTAGCAGATTGCTCACCTGATTTGATTCGTGTGATTACACCCCTCGAAGGCTACTCTGGACAGGCTCACGAGGTGATAGCCATGCACCACAACAGATCCACCATGGAGCTGTCCAGATTCTTGAAGGCATCCCAGCTTAACAGTTTGTTGATGATCAAGCCATGAAAGCTCTCATGAGAATCAGCCGATACAATGAGAGCTCGGGCGTTATCAAATGGAACTGCAACCCCGAGCTTTTCAGTAGCAGCGAGGATGGACCCTGTGACGATATGCGCCTTGTCCCCCTCTGGAAGACTTGGTGAATGGGAACCGACACTGCTGCTGCTTTTATCACTGATGTGAAACTGAATTGCCTGAGGTGCATCATTTTGCATTACCATTCTCTTCTTCCACAGGAATCCTGTGTGACAAGAAGAGCATGGGCTTTAGAAGATTTCTTTATGGCAATAATACTGAACAGTGGATTCACAAGATGTTATGGTTATCACGGCGTCGCCTATGCGTCCCGGCGGAGGGCGACGCCATGACCTGGCGCCTCGACTGGAGATCGTTAGGCGACCGCATGGACGTCAAGGTGTCGCGGCGGCGCGACTTGGCGTCCAGAACAGGCGGCCAAAAGGTCCGGATGCTAGGTAATAACAGAGCAAAGGAATCACATGATGAAGGGACGGGAGACCTAACCCTATCGTGTGCAGAGAAGAGGGGGAAGGGAGCTCCGCCTCCACCGACCGGCGGCTCTAGCTCTGGTAAGATCCCCAATCCCGATCTAGCTCCCCCCCTGCTGCTCTGCCCCCTCTCGCTGTCTGTGATGCGCCGCTGCTCTGCTCCCTCCCGCTGCCTGTGCTACGCCGCCACTGCTGCTGCTGCTACCTCCCGCTGCATGTGCTGCCTCAGGCTGCTCTACTCCCTCCCTTTGGTGCTATGCTGCCTATGCTGATGTGCTCCCTTTGCTGCTGGTTGATCAAGATCAAGTGCTCCAAGGGTCCAAGTGATAACCATAGGCGACTGGGTAATAACATAGCAAAGGAGTCACAGGATGAAGGGCTGGTTGATTTGCTGGCTGCTATTTTTTGTGAGGTCACCTAACTGTCGTCTAGGCACCCAGGAGGCGACTCGTCTCGTTGGGACGTCGTGATATAACAATGCACAAGAAAACTATCTTATTATCTCTAGTGCGACATTTAGGAATGCACAGAGTCAGCAGTGAACCTATTGACTAATAAATTATAGGCAAACAATTTCAAGGATTTTAGAAATAAGAAAAATGACGAGGCACAAAATCAAAGCCTTTGGTCATATCATGACTCCTCATATGGCATCCCCTGAGTTTTTGAGAACTTAGAACAAGGTAGTCTACCATCAAGCAACTGCCCAGAGTAGTAATCTACAGTTATATGCTGGACAGCTCGTGGACACGGTGGAGACTTTTGTATGTGGGAAGAACAATGCATTTTATAAGGGGGAACACTAATATAGTAACCAACACATGGATTACGGTGCTAGGCACATCTAAATTTTTTAACTAAGAACAGATGAGTCACAAGATGTTTTTTGCACCAACCTTTATATTCCAAGAGATGCTGAGAATTGCTCGCATGAGACTCCAAAAATTCAACTAAATTGGCCACTGACATTCCTCCTCCATAGGATATTGCACTTTTGTCCTCTGCTGGAAAAAGTAACTACGTAGGATAAAGCTCCTCCTGTGTGCACATGAAGGTTACATTAGACATTAGTATTTTAGTCAATGTAAGCACTCCAGTACAAAAATGGTCATATGAGGCAACACAACAATGTCAGGAGGGTTTGAGAGCAAATATGTCATGAAACATCACAGAATCCAATGAAACTTGGATTGTAGAGATGATTGTGTTTGAAAACAATTTTCATACAGACAGCTTGTCTTGCATTCAATGATTTGAACTTCCTGAGCAGCACTCACTAGCAATGTTATGTCAGTACTCAGTACCAGATAAATACTGTTCAACAAACTGAACAGCAGTCATGGAGGTTAGCTGGGGCCAAAGAAGAGCCTAGCCCTCCCTGTTCTTCAAAATTTCATAAGGAATACCTGAACATAGCACTAATCAAATGCTAGAATTAGAATGGCCCTCTATTATAAAGATTCATAAGTATATTCAATTAAATTAGCCATCTCTATATTTTCATACAAGCTCCACCAATCCTGAACAGAACTGTAGACATTACAGTCATTCCAACGGTTGAATGGTGTGGTCATACATACTTAAATCTATCCAGATAAACCAAAAAAAACAATGTACTTCTTGCATGACTGTTGCCAGTACCAGTACAGTTATTGCAAGTTATCACAAGAGTCCACCTTTTCTTTTCAACTCAGGGGGCAAATCCTGTGGACACCTCCACACCATGTAAAACGGTGCTACTGCTCTAGCTAATCAACAAACAGTTTAAACTATAAAGAGTTTGCTAAGCACTATGCCCACTCTAGGTCATTAGATAATTTAACCCATTTCAAGCTAAAGAATGATAACCAAATATGCTGAATTCCTTCTCAATCAATGCTACAAATTTGGTTCTGTCATAGGAGAGGGCAAACTTCAAAAGGTGGGAGAATGTAATTGAATATTAATTACCTTGCCTGCTGATTTTAGTAAATGGTGGCATTCATTTGATGTGCAATCCATCAAGTAAATAGATGGAAAGCCTTTCATGGTATCTTCTTCGTTTTTCTCTGCAACCAATAGGTTGATTCGTTAGTGGCACTATAAATAATTGACATTTGAAGTGCAAGTGACGTAGAAAATGCTTATCCAATGTTCTTAACTCTGGTGGAACAGGCTATAGTAACAGGTTCCCTGATGGTATGATGTAACACATATATACTACAATGGCATTGCATTAGTGTTGCATATAATGTGCTAGCCTATGTTTCTAAAGTGTCATTTGTATTAGAATTCAATGGAAAAGAAAAGAAAACATGTCATTAAGTGCCACGGTCTACCGGGTAAGGCAATACTTATGTTATTGAAAATGTAAAACTTGAACTTCCAGACTTTTCTTGCATTTGACTCATCAGCCAATTTTTTCCTCAAGCGGGGATGCCCTGATTTCCATTAGAGATAGACCGAATTTGACTCATCAGCCATGATTCATGACACATAGGAGTATATTAGAATAAGATGCCATTTTCTGATGTTCACCAGCATAAATGGGATATATATGTACAACAGCATGACTTGCATTACATACAGATCTAGTCTAATTTGATTGACAGGGTGATCCTACAATCCAATGTAAAAGCAAAGCAATTAACTAGCCCCTAGCAAGAAAATTTTCCATGGTTCTCAATACAAAAGGGTAATGTACGCTCACAGCTTGCAGTTGATGAGTTCTTCAGGTTAGTACCTTCGATGTGCAAATCTTGGGTGTTTGCAAATTGAGAGTTCGAACTCATAAAGCTCTTGAATGATCGGTACAACTCACGGACAACAAGTACTGTTCGCTGGCAAAACCCACACCAAGAGTTGCTGAAAAGCACCAACACATCCTTCTTCCAAGCATATGGTATATTTTCAGCGTCTGAAAATAACATTTCATTTTTTGAATCGCAACCTTCGAATCCAAAGACCAACAGACAAAAACTACTTGTTGTCAACTGAGGGATGGAATTTGCCTCATGGAAATCGTGGTTAACAAAAGGTGGTCTTGGAAGCTATTTTGAACTTAACACAGATGAGGCCGAACGATAATATGAAGAAAGACTTTGATTCATAAAACTGTCAAAATAATTTGCTAAAGAAGGATAGCTAAATTTGCTTTCCTCAGGAAAGACATAATGCTTTTGTTGAACTGGATCAATTATTACCAGGGATGGAATTCTTGATCCACCAGTTAAAGCTGTCAGAAGTCTATAACCACCAATCCACCATCAGAGAACGAACCAACAAAATGGTTATCGGATGCGCTTGAAGTTACCTGCTCTGTATGATCAGTGCTATCACTTACAAGGCTGCTGGAAGAGCTAAATGTTGCATGTGGAGAATATTTGCCGTCACTTTCTTCATCTAGATTAAATATGTTATCCTCATAAATGGCATCCTCAATTCTTCTGGATTCCTGACCCAGGACTGAAAATTCATCATCTTGCTGATTTGGTGATCCTGAGTTCTCTTGGTTAGATTGCACATTTCTCCCATCAGGTTCCAAAATGTCCAAAGCTTCTGTAACTATTTTCTCGTCTTTGTGTTGGTGTAATATACCACCAACTTCATTGCTGCAATACACACCGATGGAGACCTCTTCCTGAAGATCAGGGCTTACATCTGAGTTCTCAGTTTTGTCTTCTTCCACCATTTCTGTATCGCAAGATTCAAGATCAGTATTATTGATATCACAGTAATCTGAAAATTTTATGGTACTATCTTTAGTAGTTTAGTATCATACATAAATTTTTTCAAAATAATTTAACTTCATTTGTTATCTTTAAAAAATCAAAAACAGAATGAATATAATTGGGACAGTAACTTTGTCATAATTGTATAAATTTTCTCGAGTGTGGTAATGATCCAAAATTTTTATGAGAGATTAATAATTGCCTTAGTACCATTATCTAAAATTTTCAAAAATTTTGAACTTTTTTTGTATGCTCAATCAGATCTATGTAAGCATTGAACTTCATTTGTTATATTTCAAAAAAAAAACAGAAAGAACATAAATGGTACAGTGCCCTTGTAAGAATTTTATAAATTCACTGGTATGTGATAATGATTCAAAAAATTTATGAGATCTTAATAATTTCCTTAGCACCGTTCTGTAAAATTTTCAAAAATTATAAACCTTTTTTCATAGCTAAAGCAAATATATGTATTGATCATTAGGCTTTTATGAGGACATAGCACTGTCAGAATTTTTGAAAATTTTTGAAGCTTCGACATCATATGAAAAATTTATATAAATATTAATGATACATCATTACCATCCAAAAAAAGTTTTAAAATTTTATAACGTGTTTTGAACTATTTTTCATTTGGTTGAAATTTGCAGGTAAGGCTTTTATCTGGACAGTAGCACTATCCAAATTTTTAAAAATTTATGAAGCTTGATCATCATCTAAAAATTTTATGGGAATATTAGTGATGTGTTAGGACTATCCAAAAATAATTTCAAAATGTTTTAATATCATTTGGACCATTTTTAATTCAGTTCAAATTTACCGGTCAACATTTTATCAGGACAATAGCAATGTTCTAAAATTCCTCAGGCTTGATAATCATCTGAAATTTTTTATGATAAATTATTAATGTGTCAGGAACATGAACAAACAATTTTAATTTTGTTTGAACCAGATTTCGCTTGGTGCAATTTGGCCGAGATCTCGTCAAAACCGGCAGAGATCTCGGATTTCCCCGTGGAAAAAAAACCGATTTGAAATTTCGTTTTTGTGTTTCGTCCAGAATTTGTCCGAATTCCGAGATCTCGGAGAAATTTCGGTCTCTGACCACCTCTGAGATGTTGCGCCAAAATGAGATTTCAAACCATGAACTACGCATGGCACGGGATTGTTACATATATTAAGAGTTATTATAGACATTATTTATATATTTCTTTTACACAAACCAGTTCCCTCCAAGATGAAACACATTTTAGTATCTAAAGTAAAGCGCTTTCTCCTTTTAAAAAGTAAAGTGGTTTTTAACTATTACTCACTCCGGTCATAAATAATTATCATTTTGGACATCGATACGGTCTCGAAAATCAACTTTGATCACTAATTTTTATTATAATATATTTAAAAAATTCAATAAAATTATAATATTATAAAAATACGTTTCGAGACGAATCTACGCATATGATTTTCATGCATCTAATCTAAATATTTAAAGTTTGACTGCACGTATGCTAAATCGATAAGTTTTTATGATTCGGAGGGAGTACTATACCAGAAATGATGCGTTGCATACAAAAGTTAAGGCCAAGTATTTATTTCTAGACACGCACAAACAACTCTAAATACTCAAGCAATCACATGTTCGTTTTGAGGTAGAAACTCTTCAACATTTTTACCCTACTCGCGTAAGAACGTGAGCGGATATCAGAAATCATCCTCGTGTGTAGCGACGCTGCGGGCGCCAAGCAATTCCCGTCGCCCCCGCGTTTCCGAGGACCCAAGCAAGGTATAGATATATAAAACGCGAGCCGCTAAAACTCGGAAGTCGGAACCACGAACGCCTAGGCCCACCTGTCATTGTCTCTCACTCCACAGAGGTCGTCTGCTCCCCGCGAGTCTTATCGGTTATCATCCCCCCTCCGTTCCTCCCTCGCTCTAATCCACAGGAAACACAACGCGGCCACGCGCCGCGAGCAACCGAGCACACACGAAGACGACTCTTCCAGAGCGTAACGCGTCGCCCGCACGTGCACCTCGGCCTCTGCCGCCGTCGCCGCCGCCATGGCATCCGTCTCCACGGCGCCTCACGTCCCGCTCCCTGCCGCAGTGTCCTCCTCCTCCTCGTCCTCGCGCCGGTTGGATCCGAACCCTAGCCGATTCCTCGCCGCGCGCCGCGGCCGGCGCCTCCGCGTCCACCGCCTGGCGGGCGCCGCTCCGCCGCGCCGCGCGTCCGAAGCCGCAGTCGTCCGTTGCAGCGCGCGCAGCCCCGACGCGGACGCCGGCGGCGAGCGCCGCCGCGGCTGGGACGCGCTCTTCCACGACGCCTTCCAGGACGTCGTGCGGCGGTGGAGCGAGTATGTCAGCAACTACTGGCACCTGCCGCCCGCCGCTAAGGAGGCGGGGCTGGGGAAGAGGGTGGAGCGTTCTCACGAAGAGGAGGTGAAAGCGGAGGAGGTGGAAGAAGATGAGGAGGAGAGGGAGGTGGAGGAGGGAGAGGGGAAGTGGAGCTGGGAGAGGTGGAAGCGACACTTCGCTCTCATTGAAGAGAGCGAGCGCCTTGTTGATGAACTGCGGGTTGATTTTCACACTAAAGTTACTTACCTGTGAATATGGATGGGGCTTGTGCTGAGCGCATTGTTGAATTTGTGGCATTTATTAGTAACTTAATGTCTATCATAATTTTGACAGCGTTATTGAATGCAGATGAAAATTTTAGTTTCTAAGTGATATCGAACTTGGGATGCATTTTAGTAGAAATGCTTCTGAGAGCCATGCCCAAATTCCACATTCCCCTTTTCCTCTGCCAATCTGTTTATACTTGCCTTATAGTAGCTAGTAACGAACAAGTTAGGTTTTTGGAAAAGGGGTGGCCAACTATGATACCTGAACATAGTGCAGTTGCACCATTGGATGGACTGGATCCATGCAATCTATTGCCATTTGTGATTTAGCTTGTGCGTTATGAGTTGTGATTTGAGTGGCACAAGTCTGAATATACTGCATACACTGATGTTAATTAACTATTTCTGAGGAAACTTACTCATAAAAAACTATCGAAGCCTGGCTCAAATTTGAACAGGCTGCTTTGAAGTTAATCATTTTCTGAACTATTGTGCATGCCGGTTGTGTGATATATGGATATGACATCTTCAAAGATATGTGGGCAGAACTTAACTCTATGCACATGACTGATTTACCTATTTATGTACTGCATTTTTGTCCAGACATGTTTCCCCCCTAATTTACGTGTCAAATTGCAAATTTGCCGATAGCTATATATTTCATTTCAGCTGCAACTCCAAGCTGCTGTTTATAGAGAAGACTATAGGAGTGCTCACAAACTGAAGTTGGCTATTGCCGCCACGTCAAGAAACGACACTGTTGGCAGAGCATTATCTAACTTAAATGTGAGAAATATCTTCTTCCCCTCTTTTCATAGTTAATGGTAAATGGCACTTTTGATCCTTTTACTTTGCTTGCAATATCAAATTGGCCCCTCTACTTTAAAATACCCCAAGTATGTCCCTGCTCCTCTACTTGCTAATGGTATATAATCAGTCCTGTGCTACAAGGAGATGAATATCTGACATGGTCGCAGATTTGGATGAATAATAATAAACAGTAGCTAATAAGTTTGCTAATAACTGACATAACCCAATTTATGGGGGCAGCGAGCTCTTCTTTCACCAAAATGTTCTCTTAGCTATTGTATTTACATTCCCCATCTTAATCAGCAACATTTGGCCATGTTAGAATCAGATGTCTAAATGCCACTGCTAACAGAATGACTGACTGAGATTGACAGTACACCACTTCTGTAGATAAGAGGAATTAATATGAATGATATTTTAAGTAGAGGGACTGATCTGATCCATGACAGAAGTATAGGGATCAAGATCGATATTTATTACTTAATTGACAGTTTTTTATCTAATCTTATTATGAATCGTTACAGAGGGCCATAGAAGAGGAGCGCTACAGGGATGCAGCTCATATTAGAGATCATGCTGGTGCTGGACTGGTTAGTATTAGAAAGGCTCTACAATCTGTTATTTTTTGTGTTGTAGATTATAATGTTGCACATATTACCTACATAATATGTACCACTTAAGTTAATAAATCTTGATTAAGCCAGTACATTGAAGGAAAAAGAATCACGGCACTGGTTGATTTAGTCCGAGTATTAGGCTGAAGAGGTTCTTGTTCATTTTGTCTTAGTACTTTTGAGTTCCGACTATGATGTGTTGGTAACAAATTAGACACACTCAACATATACTAAACTTACATAGCCCTGTTGTCACAGACTTACAATAAGACCGCTATTTATATCATTGTCTCCCCCCCCCCCCCCCCTCCCTCTTTTAATCTAGCTAAGTAGTCATTTCCAGAGCCAAAGAATCCTTTATTTGTTGGGAAAAGATGAAAAGTAAATTTAGGAACCATGGTAGTGATATCTTTTTTTATTTCAAGTAAAAAATGATATCCAATGTTCTAAATAACGGTAAACGTTAACCCCACCCTGTAGTGTTTATATGGTAAGCGACCTTGTAAACGATTTTACTATTTAAAACTTAGAGAAATATTTACATGTGTTTGCAATAACAAAATAAGCATCTAATTCATCTTCTTTCATACGTATAGATGACATGATGTGAATATAATAAAAGAATCAACAATTTTCCATAACAATGACGTGAAGGAAAAAGATGACATGATGTGAATATAATTAAAGAATCATAATTGAATGAATGAACAGCTCAAGTGGCAATGAAAAGCAAAGCTAGCATTCATCTCATGTATTTCATAATGTTCCATATCATATGGTAATCTTACAACTTTACCCAAATAAACAGCCCGATAAAATAGGCCTGTTAAACATTAACGGCCGTTAAACTGAACAAACGGCCTGATAAAATGGACAAACTTTGAAATGTCCATAAACGTAACGGGAAGAGGACCTTTACTATTTTAACGGCCGTTTATAAGGCCTTAACGGCCTTTATTTAGAGCACTGCTGATATCCATCTTACTTGCTGGTCCCGATGGCATTAAGGTTTGCATGCATATTCGATATCTAAAGTTTGAACAAATATTATTGTGCACATGCTGCGGCCTTTATTTAGAGCACTGCTAATATCCATCTTACTTGCTGGTCCCAATGGCATTAAGGTTTGCATGATATTCGATATCTTAAGTTTGAACAAATATTATTGTGCACATGCTGTATTTTCTAGCATGATCTCTCGTGGCCTGTGACTTGTCTGGTGAATCCCACTGTTACCACTGTGGTTTTTGTATGATGCCTATGCCCTACAACCTAGTAGCTATGAGATTCACGCATGATAAGGTCATCCCACAGGTAGACAATTGGAGGTCTGAACCACTTCTTTTGGAAATTGGAATACACACAGAGATAAGAAGAAAAAGAAAATATATGGGCATGTTGTTATAGAGATTTAGCCTTGTAAATAATTAGTATTTTCTAACTTTACTGTTAATTATTATACTCTAATTTATGATTACCCATTTCTACCTTTTGTTTCTTTCCATCTGTGCAAAAGAATGCCATCACCTGATTCTTTAGAGCATACACAGTTGGGATGGTGGTCTGGGATTTCCGGAAGTTTGTCTGAGCCGTATGGTCTTATAGTTCGTATAAGTGCTGAACATGGTCGATATGTGGCAAAAAGTTATGATATCAGGTATTATTTTTTGCCGCTTATTTAGTATTTACACGCACAATTACATGTCTGATTCGTGGATAAGTACCGCAAGGGCATTTTGGGCGTTTTACTCTATTATGGGCCGTTTGTTTTTCTTTAATTAATCGTTTTGGGGGTGCACTTTCTGTTTATGCATGACTTGAGTTCTTGTTTTATTTATTATTTTTTATTATGGGAAGAAAAGCCCTACAGCAAGGTGTGTTAGCTACTGCAGAATGTTCACTTTAAAGGAGCTGATTTTATCATGGAAATTGGTGCATATTAGTTATGATTTTAGGCATTGGAGTGATACTACTAGAGAAATAAGACCAAATGAGGGGTATGGCAGTAGACATGTTTGTGTTTGAGTTAGTGTTTCTAGATGTTGAGGTGATAGAGAATGTGATGGTGAAATCATTTATTGAAGCTTATTTGTGAATAAATCTGGTGAAATCATGATATTCCGTTGATGAAATGTAACGTGGATTCTTCACAACGGAAGTTTTTTTTCATCACATGAATGAGATCTCAGTATCCACTTTGATCGTAAGTTCGTAACAATTTTGCAGAGAACTTCAGGAAGAAATTATTTCCTTTTAGCAATTATAGTTGGTAAGATATTGTAGCAAGGCTGCTTGAATAATAGCAAAATTATATGTCCTGTATCAATTAATATCACCAGCACCCATGTTAACTGTCTTCAATTTACCCTGGTTGGTCCATATACTTGTAGAGATGATAATGGAAGAATTGGTCTTTTCTCTAATTTCGTTAGATGTGTGAATGCCTATATTTTTATCTAATTCAGAACTTCGAGCTTACGTTTTTGTAAGTGGAGTTCCTTGAAACTACTCATTCAGTGGCTCAATACTATGCTCTCCAAAATTACTAATATTCATCAAATCATATTTGGATGAGACTTCCTTGGCATGAATTGTGTCAAATATTTGTTTTGTTTGCTAAAATAAATGACTCTTAACTCTCTACATCACATGTTCAGGCAGCTGGCTTCAGATGGCCCAGGTTTCCCTATATTTGAAATTTATTTTGCAGAGGCAAATGGAGGATACAACCTGCAGGTACACCAACGTACACTATTATGACAAGTAAATTGATACTAAACTGAAAATATTCTTCCAAGTCACAGAAATAGTTTCCATTTGTTACCAATTGCATAAGTCAAATATTAAGTTTTGGGTTTCGCACGTGCTCCTGTAAACTTAACATGACATCTATTCTTTCTTTTGATATAAAAAATGCCATTCTAGAATGCGATAATGACAGCTGGAAGTGTTGTACTGGTCCTTGACTTTCCCATTTCACATGAAAACTTTGTCTTCAGTTCTTCACTTCCACAGTTACTGTTGTGATGTTTGAGAGGCTTGATATATCCATTCTTCATACAATTTAACAGCCTTCCCAACATAGCTGCTTATCAGTTTTCTGATGATCACAAATATAAACAGGGTTTGGCACAAGTCCTTTTTTGGCTTGAATCGTCGAAGTACAAACTACCATCCACATTGAACTCTAGCATTTATATTATATATGGCAAATGCATTTGACATGCACTATGACATGATTTGCTATATCTGATTTGACCTAATTTCACTATAAATAGCTGGTATTTCTTTTAAGTAATATAAGCTTTTTAGAGGTCTGGGCGAGGTTACGAGTATTGCTATCTTGCCAACTTAAGGTTTTTAGTCCTGTCCATGTTCTGACAATGGGGCCCTTGTTTTCAGGCAGTGCATCTGAAACCAGATGACAGTGATTCTGACCAGTTGCCAAATATGTTGAGTGAAAAACTAGACATCAACAGTATAGACATATCTAGCAGTTCCTTAGGGGCTAAACACGAGGAACACGATGAAGGCATAAACATGGATGATCAAAATAGTGATGATAGTGATGTTGCTGCTGGGCCAGCTGGTTTGAAAAACTTGTCAAGCGATTCAGCTTCAATTCCCAGGGTCGAAATATTGAAAGTGGTGCCCATGGAAAATGTCAAACAAGACTATGTAATTAAAATTTTCGATCAGATTTCGGAGGATGATGATGAAAATGGTGATGCTGAGATCGAAAATGAATCTTCACAAGATATTGGCGATGAGGATAACAGTGAAGAAGCAGAAATAATTTCTGCAGAAGAGAACAGTGACGAATCTGGTGATGAAAGTGATATTGAAGTCTTAATTTCAATTGGAATTGAAATTGAGAATGACAAGGATTTTGCTTCTCACTCATCACCTAATGCCTTTGAACGCATGCCAGCTAGATTAGAAAAAAGGGACCGCTTTTCATTTTCCTTCTATACTGAACAATACTGTAAGAAACAAGATGCAGAAAGGGCTCATAGGACTTCTAAGAAAAGAATTGGTTTCCGTACCACTCAGCAGGATGAAGATTTTCTCCAGTTTGATCGTGTAAAGTTGTTGGGCAGCAACAAGAAACTATCGGTAAATATTGTAATTGTTGTACATAATTGTATTAGCTTTTGATATCCTGCATTCTGCTAAACTGAAAAGAAAGATCAGTTGTTGATTATGAATTTTATCTGCTGGTTTAGTTTCTCTTTAGATGTTGCCAGTCCGTAAGAACTGGTAAAACATCAAACTAAGCTTTTTTATGCCTGAATTGTCAGCAAGGAGAACTACATTTTGTAAACTGCACCACCTTTTGTCTTTTTGATAAAGATCATGGATCTGAATTATTTTTCTGCAGAATAATTTGTCTCGAATGTATATAAATGCAAACATATCGACTAATTCAACAAGCTTTGTATATAATATATATTTATAGACTAATAAAGGGCATGGATTTTCAAATAGCATTGTGGACTTGCATAAAGAAAGAGGAGTTTTGAGTCTGATTCATGATATCATCTCAATTTATCTTATGCAGATACAACTTGGCGTTAAACAACATAATAACAAGGTCCAACAAAAATTATATGGAGTTACTCACTTCAGCCGTATTCAGATGCCTATCTCTTCAGATCCTCTTAGTGGTATGTTCCAAATCATACCTTCCATTTGAGCTTTTTCATATTTTCATTCTGTCTTGTCCCTTTTGCTGGCATTGGCTGAAAGGCATCGTTTTGGCAGGCTTATATGTGACTGCATCAGGATTTGACTCAGAAATTCTTAGTTTACGAAGAAAATTTGGTCAATGGCGGGATGATGATTCACCTGAGGAGCACAGGGATCTACAGTTCTATGAGTACGTCGAAGCTGTAAAATTGACTGGTGACAACCTGGTGCCAGTGGGTCAGGTATTATGCTTTTTTCTCATTTAATTCTTATTGCCACACACAAAATATTAATGCATTGTAAGTAATATGTATGCTTTGGTTTATAGTTTATACCCTGCCCATTTGGAAGTAAAATACATTTGGTACTTTCATGTTAACTTTGCACTTACTGGTTCTGTCTGTTAAGAAGTGTGGTCGTCATATTGTGCACATTCTTGGTCAGTCCTTGTGGAATTCCTTGAGTTTTACATAGCATATTAATTTAAGAGTGCCCATACTCTCAATCTTCTAAGTTGCATGCCTATACTCTGTCTTTCGAGTTGCATTGTCGTACCAGTATTGTTTTTCTGTGATCATTTACTGAGAGATTGTGATTACTAGAGTTCATTACGATGTTTTTTTCACCTCAATTTCTGCAGAATGTCATCCTTGTATAGCTTTTTTGTTCCCGAGATGGTTATTTCAATTTTACAATTGTTGAATAATCAATGCTGTCTAAATAGTTATGTAATGTTTGGCTGATAAGCACGGTAATTTATACCATGTTATTTCCACACCAGGTTGTCTTTCGTGCAAAAGTTGGCAAACACTATCAGCTTCCTCATAAGGGAATCATCCCTAGAGAACTTGGAGTGGTATTTTCCCTGACAGGATTAGTGATTTTTATCTTTTTCACCATCAAACTGCACATCTTACAGTGCAATATAATATAGGTTGCTAGGTACAAGGGGCAAAGGAGAATTGCAGATCCTAGTTTCCAAAACCCTCGGTGGGTCGATGGCGAGCTTTTGATACTAGATGGAAAGGTGAAATTATTTATATGAAGCACATCTTTGTTTGTGTACTCATTATGTTTTTTTAAACGAACTTTCTTTGTGCAATTTGCAGCTCATCAGAGATGGTCCTGTGATAGCTTTCTTTTACTGGACATCAAATTTTCATCTTTTTGAATTCTTTAGGCGGTTGAGGCTTCCTGACTAGTTTCACTTAAGAGATGCAGTTCAAGGCTTCAAGGTAAAGTGCATTTCACCTTGTTGTGGTTTTGCTATTGAGCTGTCATTGTACTACTATTCAGCGTCATTGTACTAAAGTAGTGTTGACCATCATATACTTTACTGTTGTGTCTTGTTGCACTCGTCAATATTTGTTTCATTATTCATGCAGAAGTGGTGCTTGTTGGCTGTTGCAGGCCATCACTGATCCAAATGTTGATTGTCTATTTTATGTGTGGAAATGATAATCAACCTAAATGGCTATAGGCTTTGTATGAGCTAATAAGCATTAAAATGGACCAAGTCCCATTGGCTGAATGTCTTTTGGGAAGACAGATGTAGTCATGATTTTACTATGGTCTGCCTGATTTTGATCAAGGTTATGTTTTACTCTTTTAGCCTACTTGCTGTGAGAATGAAGTATTTGGTCAATTCTAGGTTTGGCTGAGCATTGGTAGATTGGTAGTTGTTGATTTTGTTAGGAATTGCACTTGTATTTATCACGAGGCCAATAAATCGGAATATATAGATTACATGAGAGTACAAAAGGAAAACCTATGTAAGGCAATATCTAAGTACAAAAGGAAAGCCTATATAAGGTAACATCTATATAAGGCAGTATATTCTTTTACACCCCCTCAAATACAAGACGTATGCTATAGCATTGCATTTGGAAGGGTTGACACTAAAATAGGGAAATCTAAATCATAGTCTTCAATTTGTCGTTATAGCATCTAGCTCTTGGAAAATGTGTCAAAAATCAAATAATCTTCCATCCAAAGTCGTGCGGCAGCCCATAAAGCACAAAGTGCAGGGGCTGAGAAAGCAGGAGCAAAGTCGACCGCGATAGCACGACAAAGAAGATGATGAAACCGACACAAATAGAGCTGTCAAATAAAGCTGAAGAGGAGGGATAGAAGCATGACGACACAGATTGAAGCCCAAGATAGCAGCGTTGTAGTGCACTAAAAGTGCGACGGAGGCGCGGTGCAAAAAAAGCGCGGCGGCCTTAGAAGCTCGAGGCGGCGGTTTAGAGAGAAGCAGCAGCATCATAATGACTAATACGATCTACGACGGCTAAAAAAGAGAGCGGCGACTGCTGTCATGCAAAAGAAATTTGTGGACTTGCACGGTTTAGATGAACTCAAAGATAGACGCTAAGGACTTGGTGGACGCAATGGAAGACAATGACGCTGAGAATGAAAAGACTCAAAGATAACTAGTGAGAGTCGAGTCGAGTCGGAGAAGAAGCCAACCGAGAGCTAAGCCGGCGAATGTAAGCTGAGTAGAAGCCGACGAAAGTAAGCCGATCAGAAGAGCCAAAGCCGAGAGTTTGAGTTGAAAATGGAGCCAAAACAAGCCGAGCTGTGATGAAAGAGCCGAACCGAAAACGGAACCAAAACCAGTTGGAAGCCATCGGCCAGGAGGCGGCGATGGGCGGGCGTCTGGCGGATTGAGCAAGTGTCGGCCGTGGGCTTCGACAGATGGCACGAGGTGTCGGAGGCCGGAAGCGACGTTACGGGGGAGCTGTAGCCAGAGTCGGGCAGCGTCACTGGTGGAGCTACGCAACTGGTTGGGAGAAGTGGTGCGGCGTTGGCCGGAGTCGTGGGAGGATCCGAAGCCAAGGCAGTGTGGCGGTTGGAGGTGATGTGGCGGAAGGTGGTTTGTGGGAGAGCTGGTCGGAGGCGGTCCTGCAGGCTCCCTCCTTTCGGGTGGCTTCCGGGTTGCTGGCATGGCAGGCAACTGAATGCATAGCCGGTGGAGCTGAGGAGGCAGGCTGTGCTGGCGGAGCGGAGGAAGGCGACGTCGCGGGTGGGCCAAAGCTGGGTGGCAGCCAGGAGGCAGCGATGTGGAGCCGGGTCGACGTCGTGGTTCACCACCTAGAAGAAGCCGTGCCGCTTGGTTTACCACCTGGAACAAGCCGTGCCGCTCGGAGGTAGCGGCAAGGTTGCGGTCGGTGACAATGCCGTCACGACTGGTGGTCAAGAACTTGCCAAGGTATAGGACCGGTATGACGATCTCCTCCATGAGCAACAGTGGTACAGATCGGTGTGTAGAGCCAGATCCGGGCGGTAGGAGGAGCCTGCGACGACGACGAGAGCTGGCCCACCCCAGGAGTAGAGACTGCTCCTCCCGCGGGCAGCAATAGTGGGAGACGAGCGAAGAAGGCGCCAGTTTGAGCTTGACGGGGAGAAGGGATGGAGCAAGTGCAACGTCGGTAAAATCCTAATCCTAACCTTGCTGTGATATCATATTATGAATAGCAGTTGTATTCATCATGAGGTTAATAGACCAGAATATATAGATTACATGAGGGTACAAAAGGAAAGCCTATGTAAAGCAATATCTAAGTATAAAAGGATCTATGTAAAACAATATCTAAGTATAAAAGGAAAGCCTATATAAGGCAATATATTCCTTAATAGATTTATCTAAAGTCTACTGAGGCTAAGCATTTAGGATATATGCACTGTCAGTACAGCGCCCTGTAGGTGCTTGTTGCTGGAACGAGACCTTGCTAGCTCATTAAGCTTTTATGAGTAGCTGCGGGAGCATCTAAGACAATATTCACTAGCTTTTCTGGACTGGTTGGTATTATCGTGCATGATTCTAGGTTGTACTTTATTGTCATTCAAATGAGTGAATACAAGAAAGAAGTGTCACCTGCAGTGAAGAGTGACTACTGTTTCTTATACTTGTTGAGACCAGGGTTAACAAAACCGCGGTAAACCGCTCGGTTTTTCGCGATTTTTGACCGTACCATTTCGGTTCGAAAACAGAAACCGAGCGGTTTACCGGTGGAATTTTTTTAAAAAAGTCGAAAATTCGAAAAAAATTATGCGATGAAAACCGCTCGAACAACCGTTGAAAAACCGCGGTTTTCGCCAAAAACCGCTCGAAAAACCGTTTTTCAAGAACGTTAATTGGTCGGCTGGTTTTTCGCGAAAAACCGCGAAAACCGAGCGGTTTTTCGTCAAAAACTGCGGTTTTCGCGAATAGATTTGACCAAAATTCGATTTTTTTGAATTTGCAAACCGTTCGTTTTTTCGCGATTTTCGAGCAGTTTCTCGCGAAAAGCGGTTTTCGGCTTCGAAACGAAATTGTGAACCCTGGTTGAGACTATCTATGTATCTCCGATACGCGATATCTGTACAGCGATACGTAATTTCCCAAAAACAAGAATCTGGCGATATGGTGAGTATATATGTGTTTAAAAAATAAAAAAAATATAAGAGGGAGAAGGCGACAGTGGAGGGAGAAAGCGACGGCAGCTTGCAAAGGGAGGTCGTTATGGGCCTAGATAATGTATACTACCGGCGCCAGAAGAAGCCACGACAAGGAAACGTATCGGCGGCATGACCAGGATGTTAGGCACCGGATTTTGGACTATTGCTAGTCGTTGTTATCTAGTCGTTCTTTTTCCTTCTGTTAGCATATCAGTTGTTAGGAAAGTTTAGATTCTATTGTTAGTTGCCAAGTTATTTGCATCTATAAGTATGAAAGAAAATCAATGAAAAAGGCAAGAAGTATTTTGCCACAAATTCTCCCTCGACGGTGCCTTCCGATTAACAGGGCCGGTAGCTCCGTTCGCTAGTTATCCGTCGAGTCGCCGCCACGGCCTCGACGTCCACCTCGACTCGTGCCGGTCAACGGCTGGGTACTCGCCTCTTCGTCCAAGCACATAACAAATTGGTATCAGATTCAAGCGATCCTCTGGCCATGGCGCAACCATCGTTGGAAGAACGTATGAACCAGTTGGAGGCATCAATGGCAGAACTGAAGACATCCCTCGGCGAACTCGTGACGATTTCCCACGCCGCGTCTGCAGTCCCGGGCAATCATGCTCTGCCAGGCCGTTTCGCGGAAGACACGGGCCGACGCCAAGACTCGCGCGTTGATCGCCAAGAGCGTGTACCTATGCCGGATCCTCCTGGTTTTGGTTCGCATGGTTCGACGCGTTGGGCGCGTCCTCGTGCAGCCGAACGTGGACGCCGGGAACGACAACCGTGGGACACGGGTGGTCCCCTTCGCGCCGCTTCAGAGCATCAGTATTTTTTGCCGGAGGCAGATGATCCTTCCCATCGTCACCATTGGACCCCACGGCCTCCTCGCCTGGAGCTTCCCAGTTATGACGGCACGGAAGATCCATTGTTGTGGCTACGTCAATGTGAACGATTTTTCCGATCGCATCGATTCTCACGGATCATGTTGATTTGGTCGGCCGCATCTTCGCGAAAGCCCAAGAGGTGTTAGATAATTGGTCGCTTGAGGAAGAATGGGTGTCTTGGGAAGATTTCTTCGATACTTTTTGCAACGCTTCACTCGCCGCCGAGGCGGGTCCTTTAAGCGATCCGTTAACCTTAAACAAGGTACCGGTTGTGTCGATGACTATGCCCGTGAATTCAACGGCTCCTAGCCCGGGCTCCCGTATGGCGCGCACGGATCAGTGGAAACATTTACCGCAGGTCGGCGAAAGCCTTGGCGGTGACGTCCGTCGCGAACGCCCACGTGACTACTGAGGCGGTTGGGTTTGCGCGGAGGTCAAGAACGCAAAGAACTATGGGTCGCCGAGGCTCGCAGTTACACATCCCGGGTCGGGCGCATGGTGTTCTCTCGCGCGCCATCTTCTGCTTCTTCATCCAAATTGTAGCCACCGGCAAGACTCGGCGCATTCTTCGGCTAGCGCGGTCTCTCGGCCAGCCGCACCAACGTCCTCCAGTGGCACTACGGCTTCCTCACCTGCTTCTAAATTGCGCCTTAGCGCGGAGCAGTTGGCGGAGCGTCGGGCCAAAGGGTTATGTTACCATTGCGACGACGTCTACACGCGCGGCCACCGGTGCAAACGACTTTTTGCCATTGAAATATGCCCCAACGAGCACAACGATTCTGAGGTGCTGCCATTCGGGCTTGATTCGGGCACGGGTGATGATAATCCTGAGATACCATGGCTTTCCTTGTTGGCTGTTCGTGGACCTACGGCTGGCGCAACAATGCAGGTTATCTTGATGGTCCGTGGGCGCCGCATGCTTGGTCTCATTGACAGTGGCAGTACTCATAATTTCCTGAGTGCCCATGCGGCTCTTTCCATGGAGCTTCGGCACGGGACGGCTTCTTCGCAGCATGTCTAGGTCGCAAACGGCTGTCAGTTACCTTGCTTGGGTGAGGTCCCTGCTGAAGAGTTTTCCATTGAACAGCATGCCTTCCAGGCTTCATTCTTAGTTATTCCACTTGAAGGATTTGATGTCGTCCTGGGAGTTCACTGGCTGCAGACTTTGGGCAATATACAGTGGAATTTCAGCACACTTACCATGACCTTTCACCATCTCGGGTCCTGCGTCACCTTGGAGGGAATCCAGCGCACAAAGTCTCTGCATCTTATGGCCATTCAGATTTACCACCGCTTCGTGATGTTTCCCTTATTGGCGGCTTTTGATGATGTTTTCACAGAACCTCATGGACTTCCTCCGGCACGTACCTGCGACCATCGCATTTGTTTGCAGGAGGGCACCAATCCAGTGGTCGTGCGGCCATACAGGTACCCTTACCGTCAGAAGGATGAGATTGAGCGCCAATGTGAGACCATGCTGACACAGGGCATCATTCGACCGAGTAGGTCTCCCTTCTCTTCACCGGTTTTGCTGGTTAAAAAGGGAGACGAGACTTGGCGGTTCTGCGTCGACTACCGCGCGCTCAACACCCAGACAATAAAAGACAAATTTCCTATTCCGGTGGTCGAGGAATTATTAGATGAGCTCCATGGTGCCATGTTTTTCACCAAGCTTGATCTTCGTTTCGGTTATCATCAGGTGCGCATGCGTGAAGAGGATATTCCTAAAACGGCCTTTCGGACGCATCATGGCCATTATGAATTCCTTGTGATGCCTTTTGGTCTCTCCAATGCGCCATCTACATTCCAAGCTCTCATGAATGAGGTTCTACAGATTTTCTCCTAAATTGTGATCGTATTTTTGATGACATCCTTATTTATAGCGATCGACCAAAGATCATTTGGCCCACATTAATATCATCTTGGAGAGGTTGCGCGACCATCGGTTGTATCTCAAGAAATCCAAATGCGCTTTCAATCAACAAAGAAAGCGATATCTTGGTCACATTATTTCACCACCGGTGTTGCGGTAACGAGGAGAAATTACAGCAATCACGGCTTGAGCGACCCACGACCATCACAGCCTTAGGGTTTTTGGGATTAACCGTATTACCACGGTTCATATCCCGCTATGCCGATATCGCCGAGCCCTCGCGGCTATGCTTCACGCGGTAATTTTATTTGGACAGAGGCAATGAGATCGCTTTTCTTCGCAAGGCCGCTCGACATCCGCACGATCCTCCGCCTACCCAACTTTGTTGCTTCCTTTGTGATCGAGTGTGATGCTTCCGTGGTGGCATTAGGCGATCTGCAACAAGACGGACACCGATTGCGTTCTTTAGCGGAAGTTGGCCGAGCGCCATCAAAACTCGCGCTTATGAGCGAATCGATTAGGTTATCAAAGGCGATCCGCCATCGAGGCCCTATCTTTGGGGCCGTTCTTTCGTTGTCCGGACGGATCATGCCGGCAAGTTCTTACTCGAACAAGCCTTAGTGACTCTACAGAACACCGCTCAAGAAATTAATGGGTTCGACTTTCGGTCGAGTATAAGCCGGTCGCACTAATCAAAGGTGATGCTCTTTCTGCAGGTAGAAGCGCTTTCCTCTGTGCGGCTTTGTCGAGTCCCCAATGCGACACGCTGACTAAGTGGCGACAAGTTCTTCAGGCTGACCCGGAAATCATACAACGTTGTGCTGCTTGGCTCCAGCGCGACGGGTCGTCCCTTCGTCCGCCTCGACATCAGCCGCCGCCGCCCGCGTCCGCCGGGAGTGCTCATTCTTCCGCAGGCAGTACTTCTTCCGAGGCTTCACACTCAGCGGCGACACCAGCGGGCATCTCTTGGCAAGTTCATGATGGACTGTTATTCCGCAACTCTCGCCTAGTAGTTCCAGCCAAGTCTCCCCTCATTCCAGAAATAGTGGCTGCTGTACATGATTTGACACACGAAGGGGTTCACAAGACGCTTCATCGAATCAAGCAGGATTATTTCTGGCCGCAGCAGCGCCAAACAGTGGAACGGTATATTTCTCGTTGCGCGGTCTGTCAACAACATAAGACGTCCTCTTTATCACCGTAGGACTTCTCCAGCCTCTTCCAGTACCCCATCAGGTGTGGGCCGACATTTCTATGGATTTCATTGTCAGTTTGCCTTCTTCTCAGGGGAAAACGGCCATTTTGGTGGTCGTCGATCGCCTCTCCAAATATGCGCACTTTATTTCAATGGCCAAACCGTCCGCAGCTCCAGTGGTGGCAAACTTGTTTTTTGACAATGTTGTTCGCTTACATGGCATGTCGGAGACCATCGTGTGTGACAAAGACCCGGTTTTCACTAGTGCCTTCTGGAAGAACCTTTTTAAACGGTGTGGCACAGCGCTTCTTCTGTCCACAGCATACCATCCCCAAACGGATGGGCAAACTAAAATTGTCAACCGTACACTGGAGATGTATCTTCGCTGCCTTACAGCTGACAATCCTCGCACCTGGGTACAATGGCTTGCGTGGGCAGAATTTTGTTATAATTCATCTTACCATTCGGCTCATCGCATGACGCCCTTCGAGCTGGTGTATGGGCGCCGTCCTCCACCACTCATTCCCCGGAATCAGCGTATATCGACTATTCAAGCTGTTGATTGTCACCTTGCAGATCGCGATGATTTCCTGCACCGTGCTCGTTTGCATCTTCTTCAGGCTCAGAACAGGATGAAGCAATACTATGACACTCGGCATCGAGAGTTTCATTTCAAACAGTGATTGGGTTTGGTTACGCTTGCACCGACATCGCCAAAGAATCCATGCACGCCACGACCCATCACAAGTTATCACCCCGCTTCTATGGACCGTATCAAATTATTGAACGATTGGCAAGGTTGCTTATCGCCTTCAATTACCACGGACGCCGACTACATAATGTCGTCCATGTCTCCTTCTCAAGCCTTTCCGCGGAGACATCCCGACTTCAACCCAACCATTGCCCCAAGATATTCAAGGGCATTGCGTCCGCGCGAGGAACCGGACCAGTTGTTGCCCATCGATCGTTAACGGCCGCCGCCGCTTTTTAATCCGGTGGAAGGGCGAGTCCTACGATGAAGCTTCTTGGGAGCCGCCACCGCCACGGATTATCCTACCTTCCACTTGAGGACAAGCCGGGTCTTGAGGGAGTGATGTTATGGGCCTAGATAATGTATACTACCGCGCGGAAGAAGCCACGGCAAGAAACGATCGGCGCGTGACCGGGATGTTAGGCGCCGGATTTTGGACTATTGCTAGTCGTTGTTATCTAGTCGTTCTTTTCCTTCATTAGCATATCGGTTGTTAGGAAAGTTTAGATTCTATTGTTAGTTGCCAAGTTATTTGCATCTATAAGTATGAAAGAAAATCAATGAAAAAGGCAAGAAGTATTTTGCCACAAATTCTCCCTCGGCGGTGCCTTCCGATTAACAGGGCCGGTAGCTCCGTTCGCTAGTTATCCGTCGAGTCGCCGCCACGGCCTCGACGTCCACCTCGACTCATGCCGGTCAACGGCTGGGTACTCGCCTCTTCGTCCAAGCACATAACAGAGGTGGTGGCGAAATTGTAGAGGGGGAAGACGGCAGTGGCAATTACTAGGCTGGGTGGCGGGCTGACGGTAGAAGGAGAGGGGAGGGGAGGCGATGACGGCTTGTAGAGGGAAAAGTCGATAGCGGCGAGATTGCAGAGGGAGAAGGCGGCGGTGGCCGCTGGGCTGGGTAGAGGGGTGGCGGCGGCGAGACTGCAGAGGGAGAAGAGAGGGGAGGTGGTAGTGGTGGCCCGTTGGCTCGGGTGGCCCGTGGCTCGGTGGAGGCTGGAGGGGGAGGTGGCGACTAGTAGCAGTCGTCAGTCGGTTGGGTGAAGGGCAATGGGTTCTGGGTCTAGGGATTTTAAGGGAGTCAGTGGTAGGAGAGGTGACTGGGTGGAATGAGTGAGAGAGATATTTTAGAGTTAGGAAAGATGGTTTGGATTGGGCTTAGCTTTGTGTTTTTGGTCTGGAAGTATCGGAAGGATCGGGATTGTTTTGATTAATTTTAAGTGCTGAATTTCACTGGTCCGATAAGTATCTGATACTAGTACGGCAATTTTGCGAAGAATCGTTGATTCATAGGAGACTATTGATCAGCAACTGTTTCTGTTCCACCCCTATTTTGTGCATGCTTTGTCATGATTTATGTCATATCTGCAATTTAGTGATATGCGTAAAGGACCTGTAACAAGAAGAAATATTTGGGGCTATAGATTTTCAGTTCAGTGTAGGTTATTCGTCTTGGTCTCCTTCTGTAGTGAGGGGTCCTTCTATCTAATTTAAAATTGCTCTTGGTTAACATCTTCATACATGAGGAAGCTGAACATTGGATTTGTTGAATTTGTTAGCAGGTCATTCCGCAATCTTGCATGATGATGTACACTGATGATGATATGCATAGTTGCCTTTGGAGCCGACTGTACCTTGCCCAGCATCACATTTCCCAAATACGGGGGTTCGTTGTAGAGAGAACCCCGCTATATGTTGCATGGGAGTGCCCTTCACACAGGAAGCTGTCATACAGAAGACCAATTGAAGGGTGAAGAAAGAACTCTCACCTAGGAAAATAGCCGGCTGCCAACATGAAGGGTGGACATTTCATTCCACTTCTACTCCGCTCACCCACCCGTTTTACAGTTTGAGGCCAAGGCATTTCGCTCAACTTGCCGCATCAAAAACATCAGATAGTTTATTTTCAGGACAAGTAGAATCAAAGCACTTAAAAAGGAACGCTATGTAGCCACAAATATTTCTGGGTTTTGAGTGGGGTTTTCTTCGTGGCCTGGCCTTCATACATGAACATTTGTATGTGAAATATAAGTAACAATTTTCAGCAGTGTGATATAATAATTGAGTTGTCGTGTAATTATGGCCACCATGTGTTTTTTTAATTTAAACGATCAGCAGAGCAATAAACTGATGTGTATGTAATATAAATCTCAACGTCAATGTATTGAAGTTTGTTTATATATACTGATCGTAGGCAAGCATTTCAGAATATTTACCCTCTCCTACAATCAAGGATAGAAAAACAATGCTGTTGAAGCCATCTGTAAGCCCGTTCGGGATAGATACTGCTTAAAATCTATAAGCCCGATCGGGATAGATATGCTTAAAAGAAAAGTGAATTGTTCGTCAATAGGAGAATCCTGGACAGTTTCTCCTATAAACAGAAGCAGATTTGTATACAAAATCAGAAGTTATCATCCACCAATTTCTTAGAGAATTAGAATCTACACAATCAGAATCTGTCACAAATAGGACATATACTTTGTCATGTGATCGTATCTTCCTACATCCTCCTGCATATACTTTGTCATGTGGTCGTATCTTCCTACATCCTCCTGCATAAACGATAGCACGATACACAAGTAACAATTTACTATGTTTTTTTCTATTTTTTTATCGGGGAATGTTGAAACATTTAAACAAGTGAAAGATTTATTATTATTATTATTATTTTCAACGGATGCCTCCTGATATACTGGTGCGTAGTGCATTTAAAATTATCTTGAAAACATAAGAAGAGGCAGATATCAACTAAGACTGACGTAAGAAGCAGTTAAAAGATATTTTAGTGATCGGACAAAAGTACATGAAAGTTAACATCCATATATTGAAACTATAATTTTAAATGGAAGGTTTATAGGTTTTATTGATTTTGATTGGATTTTATTTCGAACTTATTCCCACTTGTTTGAGACAGGAGGTGTAGATATAGTTGCTGTATTTAAAGCAGTGGACCAACGCCGACAAACACTAGCAAGTGATGTTGTTGTACGGGGTTGGACCGCTTGCCGCATCCGCGCGGGAGGCTGGTTCGGTTTTGTGGTTCAGTGGTAACTGGTAACACATTTGGAACACAGCGAGGAACATATAGATGATCTGAGAGTATCGAGAAGTTAGTGGGGACTGGGGTGCTGTTAACGACTTAGGCCATGTACCTCCTATGTGCTAAGGTGGATAATCCACTACTCTCTTTAAACTAAACTAGGTACTTATACGCTGCGTGACACGTCGTGGGCGTCGCTTCCCACGAGAGCAAATCGAGAAAACGCGCGATCGACGCTCTCTACATGAGTAAACCGAGAAAACGCGCGAGAATGACCTAAAAAGGATTTTGTGTTTTACGCAAAAGGGCTTAAACGTAGTGCTAGAAAAACGCAAAAAGGACCTAAACGCAATGTATTTTTATTTTCTAAAAAAAGGGATCTGAACGTATTTTTTTTCTGAAAAGGAGCTAATCGTAATTCCGTTTTTGCGTAAAAGGACCCGAACGCAACGCTTAAAAACGCATAAAGAACCTAGACGTAATATACACTCTTTTTTCGGAGAGAGGACCTAACCGTAACTATTTTCTCGAGCCACGAGTCGAGCCGCGAGGGAGACGGCTCAAAAGCTCCCACGCGCGGGAGCTCTGCCATCTATAGATGATGGATTATTTGTTAGCTATTTTTTTTGACCCATTGGTAAGTTCTAATTTTTTATAATTTTTTTTTGTGTGCGAGTAGTAAATACGTCAGCACTAACAGCTAAGCTTAGCTTTAATGCCATGAATTCCAGGCTTAGCAGCCATATCTATAACCCTTAGCATCGATGCTAATTAGAATTTCTTATCTCTGGCACTGCCTCAGAGATATACGAGCCCTTATTGCTAAGTTTAAACCATTTGAGTCTAAGTTTAAACCATTTGAGTAAACGAGTTGCATGAAAGATGTTGAATAATACCGAAGGCGAACCGTTCATACTCGTGTGTTTCTTCAAGAAACTTCAGTGATCTTTTCCTCTTTGGCTGCCTCCGTGACCTACTCAAGATGACCATCCTGGAAGAGATGAGCTTGACTTGGCAAATGACAACAATGACACAATGAAGCACTGCTCGGTAGTCAAACACGCAGTAGTGAATAACATCCCATATGCAGCAAGTACAGAAAAGGACCCAGCTGCTTTCATGTATTCTCAGAAGTTCGGATCAAGTACGTTGTAACCACGTACGCCTCTCTTTAATAAGTGCCCTACATTCCTAAACCATATCGATATTCTCTTGAAGCAATTTTATTCAGACGGCGGGAATAATTAGTTAGTACAATTATATTAAAGCTTACAGTTAGTGGTGACAATTTTACTCATGGGTTTGAGTACCTACGGGTACTCAACCTAATAAGGATGCACACAGATAGCACTTCATACCTATGGGTTTTCCGGTTTAGATACCCGATAAGATTATATAATAAACATAGGTGTCAATTTGTACTCATGGGTACCCAATGGGTATTGTATGACATGTGGGCTAATTTGTATCCATGGGTATCCAATGGGTATTCAACGAGTGTGGTCTTGCCCAACAGATCTTCATAAAGATTATCCATTAATTTGCTCTTACCTTCCTAGTTTGTTACCATAGTGTTCCCCTTTTTTAACTGTGCTACAATCGTCTTACGACGCCTTTGAGTAGCATGCAGATGGGAAAAACTTGTGCATTGTGCTATGTGGTACTGTAATAAGATTTAAATAAGACTTGTGTGTGATTGTAATTGGACTTAAATTGTGGCATTGTGTTATGTGGTTGTGTGTGATTGTAAAATTATGAGACATATATGTGATTGTACAATGTATATGATATACTATCCATGGATACACATTGAGTATCGGGTACTCATTGGGTTTAGGCGTGGACACGATCTGTGCCCATGAAACTTAGTGGGTTCGAGTGTGCGGTACGTGTTTGAGTTCAAGTGACGAGTTTGAGGCAGTTGTACTCGGGGGTACCCATCGGATTGTCATCTCTACTTATAGTCCATATGCCACGGGTTGAAATTTTGAAAAATACCAGTGAAAAATCTAGAAGTGATGAATTTTCTAGCCCTCTTTGCTTTGTTTTTTCCTCAAATCTAGCCCTCTCCCATTCGAATTTGCAAATCTAGCACCCCTCATTCGAATTTGCAAATCTAGCCCCCCTCCACCATCCTCCGATGCTCCCTGACCGCAGGAGCCAGCTTCCCTTGCTCATCAACCACAACAGGCTACCTCCTGCACTCATCGGTTGTAGCAGGCTGCCTCCCGCTCTCGGCTGCCTCAGTAAGCTGCCTGCCCCGTGCTCGCCCACTTCCCGCACATCACTGCCGCGGTAGCACGCGCTCCCGCGCACCCCCTCTCGCCTGCTCCTGGTGCGCGGCACGCTGGCCCGTGGCCAAGGAGCACGAGAGCATGTCGGAGAGAGCTAGATTTACAAATTCGGTTGGAGGGCTAGATTTGAAAAAAAACAAAGCAAAAAAGGCTAAAAAAATCACCACTTCAAAAATCCACACAAATAATTCACCCAATTTGAGCCAACATAAATTTAGTGGAACCGAAAGACATGATACCATACCACTATCCTACGGTTGGCCTCAATTTTGTCTCTGAATTACGACTATTTACCGGTCCGTTGTTCCTCACTTCAAGTTCATACACCATCTTTATATGGTTGTATGCATTGTAAAAGAGGAGGTGCATGAAATACTAGTGAATTAGCTTTATACTGGCCTAACTTGTTCTTTGAAAAAAAAGCTTTATACTGGCCTAACTTGTTCTTTTGAAAAAAAAGCAAGAGCTGTGCTATTCTATGGTTCAAACCCTAACGGAGCTGCCTCTTCCACCAAACAGATGTCGATTCCTCTCGCAGCACAAATGATAACTAGATAGATTTTTTAAAGTAAACACTACCAATGGCTTTTGGGTGATTTCTTATTTTTTGAAGTGAATTTGTAGCAGCGTTGATAGTCTAAATTCTATAGCCTAGCCGTTTTTTCTTGGGTTTTACATGCTGGTTGTGTTGGCATGGCTGCAGACTGCAGTTTGCGGATGAAAAACATAAATAAACAACAACAGAAAAACCATTTTAAAAACTATTTGGGTAACTTGCGAATATTTATGATGACAAGAAAACTGTCAAACGCATCAAGATTGAAAGAGGGGAAAAGAGAAAAAAATTGATGATTTAATCACTGCTCATTTGCTTCATAATATTTTAAAGATATACAAGGCAAATAATCAATTTCACCCTAAAAAAACAGGATAAATTATCAAATCTCCCGAAAAAGAGAGAGTTCTCCTTGCTACGTTTCTCGCGTCCCCTTCTCCCCCGAGCCGCGTCAAACAAACCTCGTGCGTCTCCTTCTCCCTCGCTCTTCCTCCCCCCTCCCTCCTCTGCGCTCGCCAATTTCTTCACCATCTCCTCCCCACCCTCGCGGCCACCGAAATCCGCCGCCGCAGACGGCGAATCTGCGGTGCCCCGCCCCGAATCCGCGCCGCCCGCGCCCAGATCTCCCCCCGTGGCGCCTCCGGATGTGATGAGCCGCCCCCATTTGCCCAAATACCACGCCTTTCCGCGCGCCAATGGGTTCTTGGACGGCGGGGCCCCGCCGCCTCGGCGAGATCGAGGAGGCGGACGACGCCGCGGCCACCATAGCCGTCGAGCAGTCGGGGTCGGGGTCGCCATCGCAGTCCCCGTCCCCGTTGTCGGCGTCGTCGCCGCTGATGTCGTCGTGCGGGCGGTACATGCTGCACCGGGTGGGCAAGCTCGACACCCTCGCTGGCGTCGCCATCAAGTACGGCGTCGAGGTAATTCGGCGGGACTACCTTTTTTTTCTAGAGCCTCTGGTTTTTATATTACATTGGATATCGGAGAGGGTATAAAATAACAGACTTTAACTTCTAGCTGTTGTAGGTGGAATACCATTTTGTTGTATATCGATGAAATGATTTTGGAATTATCTGTGTATTTGGACGATGTAGGTAGCGGACATTAAGAGGCTGAATGGCCTCTCAACTGACCTCCAGATGTTTGCGCACAAGACGCTGCAGATTCCGCTCCCCGGAAGGCATCCTCCGTCTTACCAGCAGAATGATCCATACACGGGTGATGACAGGTACCTAGAATGGTAGCCTTGCACCGGCATGTTACCTAAAACCATGTCATTAGTGATTATCATGGCTCAGTGCTGTTGAGCGAGTGTTTAACTTAGTGTGGTGCTGATTGATAGGGTCAGATGGGCAATACAATATTGGGTTTCTATTTGAGCTCTGGTGTCAGGTAGTTGAAGATGGATACGAACTGCTGTCATTATGTCATGTGAAATCATAGTGTAAACTACACTGAAATGGGAGCATGGTCTTGTAGTCTGATGCAAAGCTTTCTTATTGTTTCAACAACACCTTTGTTAGAATCTCTAAATGCAGCCAGGACTAGGACCTTTTTCAAACCATGTTTCTGTGTTCAATGGTGACAACAAATTTCTCTTTGCTAGCCCTTTTCTGCCTTGCGAGTGCTTCTGCTGAACATCTGAGTGTTTTTCCCTCTGGAATATTGAGTTGTTTTGGTCTTTTGTATTAACAAGCTTTTTTATCAAATTAATTTTGCTTTTAAATGAGGTTTTTACTACACGCGCGCAGGACTTTTTTTGATACATTTTGTTTATTTAAAGCTTGCCTTTGTTAATTGCATGTATGCATGCTCCTGTAAGTCGTAACCGAAGGAGTTGGTGTTACGAATTTGTCTTTAGCCAATTTCTCTCTATGATGTGCAGTTAATCAATTAGGTGGTTACATAACTTGGGATTTTCGATTTGGATTGTATGAATGCATGTCTAATAATATGTTTATGTTGGCAGTTTTTACCTGTGCTGTTATTTCCTATGGTTCATCGAGTGACCATAATTGTAGTTCTGAACATAAGCTAAGCTGACACACGCAGTGTGTTGACAGGGAGGGACAAAGCGAAAACACATTTTGACCAACCTGCGAAGAGATCTCAATCATCTTGTGCTTACACTTCTTGGGCACACTTTTTTCCCTTGCACCAAAGCATGTAGAATCAGGACACTTTCTAAATTAAAGTCAGCAACATAGCATTTACTTTCTAAAATAATCTATCGTAGAGTTTAAATCTTCTGCTCTAGCCGGCATTGCAAATGATCCTTGTTTCTATTTTGTAGATATTACAGTACTTTACAAACTAATCACTTGCTATGGTTCCTCTGCAGATCAGCAGACATTTCTGCCAGCTCTACTTTATGTGTTTCCAGCTATAATAATATAATATTATTTCAGGGAATGCAACCCCCCACGGCGCCTTCATGATGATCTATTGGATTCAATTTTGAAAACTCCAAGGCACAAAGTTTCGCCAGCCATGAGCCTTTTGCAGGGATACTATGGTCTCACACCACCTCCAAAGAGGGATCCAGCACATGAAGGCACTGAAATGGCAGTATCTGTTTGCTTGGATGATGAGCCGTGGTTTGCAGAGCCGCAAAATTCCATTCCATCCCTGGTTCAGCATAGAAAAACCAGAAGCTTGACAGTAGGTTCTTCTCTTATGAATGGTGAGGCTGAGGAGAATGGTGACAGTGAAAGGTCGATAAGGCAGTGCCAGAAAGCTGATGGTGAGTTGTTGCCTAGAGACGAAAATGGTAGTGCCATGCTGGCAAGAGCTGGGAAAGGCCTGGCGTTGAGACCAAAGTCGGGCAGTCGACCAGATACGAACAAGAGTCAGCAGAATCTTATGGCAATGGCAGAGCCTTCATTCGGTGATGGACTGCAAACTGTAAGGAAATCATCGAGTACTCCAGAGTTCCAAGAGCCAGAGAGCAACAGCAGTTCCTCCATATGGTCAACGAGCAAGTGGAGCTTAAAACCGGATGCTTTTACTCTCCCTCTCCCCCTCCATCTTTTTGACAACATTCCGAAGCCAATCGCTGCTTGGAGAAACAAGGCGGCTCGAGATTAGTAGTTTTACATCTCTTGGTTATGCACATGATTACCCCTGATCTCTGGTAAGGCCCTATAAGCCCGCGGAGGATTGCAACAAGTCTACCCAGCGATGGAAGCAGAGCAGGGACCTTGATCAGTTCCAGGCAGCTGGAACATACAGAAGATCAGACACACACCCTCTTCCATGATGCAGAGACGGTGCTGAGATTAGCGTCCGATTTGCATGGTCCTCATGTTATATTGGACATGTTGCTCCAACTGGAAGCTTTAATTTTCTTCACATAAATTATAGATGACACAGAGCCTTGGGTATTCGAGGATATTCTTTTGTACACAATGCAGATAATGTAGGATCGAAGGGCGGCGATTTGTTGTATGTGTGATCCCATACGCTAATATAGAAAATTGGCCCTATTTAACTTGCATATGATGTGAGTTGTATATATATATTTTTTGGTGTTAGCTGCTCACGATAATCCGGTCATGTTCCCAGTGCTGCTTGTTAGTGTGCTTGTAAACGTGCCGGTTTAGTCGTCGTGTACTCATGTGGAATTCGACATGTATACGTTCCCCTGTTACCCATTCTTTTCCCACGCCTAAAATTGATAGTAGTAAATTGTATTAATCTTGTAAGTAAATTTTAAAAAATGTTACCTTTTTTTTCCCACGTCTAAAATTGATAGTAGTAAATTGCATTAATCTTGTAAGTAAATCTCAAAAAATTTCTCTCTCTAAAAAGATTTCTAAAATGTAAATGCTTGGGTACGCCGTACGCATGTGTGTGTGTGTGACCGAGTGATTCATCGGATAGGCGTGCGTGATACGGTGGAGCAAAAACTACAACCGCAAGCACCCTTCCGACAGGATAGCCCCACATGTCAGCCACCCAGGCGAATCCTCCTAGGGGAGTCTGACCACAACGGTTGCCTCCTTCCCCCAAAACCTCCTCTCCGCGCCAAAGAGGCAACGAACACAGCGCAACCCACCTCGTCACGCACTTCGCCTTCTCCCCTCTCCTCCTCCTCGTCTCTCACCTCCCAACCCCGCCGATTTATGCACTCGACATGCGCCTCCCCACCACCGCTTCGCCCGCACCGAACCCTACCCCGCTGCCCCCATGGCCGCCAATGCCGTGGCCGATGAGGACCCCGTCCCCCCGCCGCCGCCGCCGCCCCCTCGCCGCCCCCACAAGCACCTCCAGCCGAGGAGGTGGCGTTTCGCTCGCACTTTCCCCACAACCCCCGTTCCGGTTTCTGACTGGTCACTACTGGTTGTGGCAGGGTTTGAGCTGACTGGTGCTCGTGTCGTCGCGCAGGTACCAGGTGGAGGTGTTCGAGGCGGCGCTGTGGGGGAACACCATCGCGGCGCTCGACACGGGGTCGGGGAAGACTATGGTCGCCGTCATGCTCGCGCGCGAGCACGCTCGCCGGGTGCGCTCCGGGGAGGCGCCGCGCCGGCTCGTGGTGTTCCTCGCGCCCACCGTGCACCTCGTCCACCAGGTGTGCATTTGGAGCGACGATTTGTGACGGCCACTTTTTTTTAATTGTTTTTCAACATGCGAAGTGGACATGCTGTTCTGGTCGTGAGCTCGTTGCGTGCTTGTGTTGTAGCAATTTGAGGTGATTCGCGAGTATACGGACCTCGACGCGACGGAGTGCTACGGAGCGTCGGGGGTCGGCGAGTGGGACGCCGAGCATTGGAAGAAGGAAGTTGGGAGTAAGGAGGTAAGCGCCGGGGTTTACTGAAGCAGGCACTATGCTGGAGGCAATAATTGTTCACTTGGGATGAACTGTGAATAGGTTATGGGTACATTTACCGTGCCCACGAAGTGCTTGATAAACGCATCTCAAAATAAGTGCTAATGCATCTCAAAATAAGTGCTTGACAAATGACTTGTGGAAAGCAAGCCTTCCAGCCTCTTGGCAACACTGTGCTTTGAAATCGGATGTAGATTAGGATTATTGTTCATAAATGTGAGAGTTCGTCGACTAAAGATATTTAGTGTTGCCTGTGAAATTGCTAGTTCAGGACTAAGGTTCTAGATAATTTTTCCTTTCAGTGTTGCCAATCCTTGTAGATATGCCACTTTGGTCAAACTATCTGAAATTCTATGACTTTCTAGCTCATTTTATTGGGTGCCCTAGTTATTTCTATGTTTTTACCTATCAGTCTGAATTTATAAGTACAATATTGTGCTTATGTATCCTGTTGCTATCTTTGATTGTAAATATGTATTTTCCTTGAGCAATGCATTTCTTGTGTTTCAGATTGTTGTTATGACGCCACAGATATTGTTGGATGCTCTGAGGCATGCTTTTCTAACGATGAGTGCAGTGAGCTTGCTAATATTTGATGAATGCCATCGTGCTTGTGGAAACCATCCATATACACGAATAATGATGGTAACGGGAATTTGAAGATCCTTTTCTTGTTTTGACAATATCGGTAGATAAGCTTTGGTTTGTACCCCCATGCAGTTTTTGGAGAGTACAGACGCTGCTTAGGATAGCAGTATTTTTTAAATAATCTTACATACCAAAAATGCTAATGTTTTATGCCCCTCTTGAGTTTGAAGGAATTTTACCTTAGTTCTCAGTGGAGACCAGCTGTATTTGGAATGACAGCTTCTCCCGTTGTTACTAAAGGCAAGAATTCTACTCATGACAGCCATGTGCTTTCTACCGTGCTAAATTTCTTTTCCATCAATAGTTTTGGCAAGTATTTTTTTTAAGTTTTTAAACCATCTTGTCGTATGACTGTTATTATCTTCTTAGTGTATAATGCCCTTACTATTATGTACCATGGAAAACTCGCATGATGACATTTAGTGCTTGTCTTCTGTCTCGCAAGATAATACATTTTTAAAATTCAAAAAAATATAACACATTTTTAACTTTGTAAGTATGATGCTCTGTCTTGTGCCAACAGTGCTCTACTGCTCTGCCCTATAAACCTCTGAGTCAGCCACGTGTTCATAATTGCTTCCTGCTTTGAATTTTGATTGTTGGGAAACATAGTTTGTGCATTTGACTTAGGTGTCTATTGAACATTTATTTCATTTCAACAGTTATTTTTTATGCTGCTAATCTGCTATTCATCCTACTGGAAGGCACATGCGTCCAATTTATTAAATCAAAATTGTCTTCCTGATCTAGGATTGTGTCATTAGACATCTAACTTTCTAATACTGTTCTAATTTGCTCACTCATTTTTTATTGCAACCTAGTATTTCTAAAAACTTCCAATTTTTTCAGGTGCTTTTACAATACAAGATTGTGAAGCACACATTGCTCAACTTGAACTAACCTTGGATGCCAAGGTATCCAGCAGCCAGAACTTCTTTAGCTTTGTATTTTAGTGAGTTTTAGGAAACCTATTTTGCAGTTAACAAATAGCCTTCCATATCTTGCATGCTATTCCAGGTACATATCATAGAAGACCGGAATGAACTTGAGAGCTTTTCCCCTCCTGCAACAATTGTGAATAAATATTATGATGCTTACTTGGTTGATTTTGAAGATCTAAAATCAAAGCTACAGATATTGTTTGAAGAGGTGAGCTGACAACTATATTTCAACTCATTCATAAGAAACATATATGATTTGGAATAACAACACCTAGAATACCTTGTATTTTTTTCCTTTGCATGCATATATTTGACTATTTGTTTAAACTTTGTATGGTTGGGCAGTTTGATGCTTTGTTGGTTAGTCTGCAAGAATCATCACCTAATAAATTTGAAGACACCAATACCATCTTAGAGGCATCAAGAAAGAGCTTGTCCAAATACCATGGGAAGATATTGTACGGACTAAATAATCTCGGTCCAATTATTACATCTGAGGTATTGTATTATGATATTATCTAATCATTAATTAGTTTTATCTGGAAAACTTTATGAGGAGTCATATAATGGCCATTGTGCTATATTATCTTGTTTGTTGACTACTAGACACATAAGTTCCAGTGTATTATTGAAGTGATTCAAACCTTTCCGTGAATGTAAATTATTGCTATACATGCGCAGCTGATAGACTAAGAAAGTATTCGGTGAGTTCTTTTTTATAGGAATTGATGATAAAATACTGTTTAAGAGCATAAGCTGTTTTGCATGGTTCTTTAATAATTCAACATTTTCTTTATTTTCTGATTATTGGCAAATTTGTATGCATTAAATATGCTGTACAGTTGAAGGAAGAAGTGCTGCATCATGACCAGTTATATCTACGACTTATATATATATATATATATATATATATATATATATATATATATATATATATATATATATAGGAAGTTTTTTCAGACTCAGGAGTACATACTCTCACCTCTAATATACCACTTAAATGAATATTTTATAATTCTTTATCACTTTCAGTATGCTCCAATAATAAATCTAAGATACTCCAATGCGACATGGTTGAAAATTTTTTATCAGAGCCCTTTCTTTTTTTTGCTGCGTACCCTTTTCCATATGTAAAAGGAATATATAAACAAATTATGCTATAAAGGGTGGATTTTAATGAAATTTTTATGCAACTCACTTTGAAGTATCTTATAATCAATATTAGAGTATACTCAAAATGATAAAGATGTATAACAACATCATTTAAACGGTATACTGGAGGTGGGCGTACGTACACCCAGGAGTATGGAATCATTTTCCTATATATATATATATATATATATATAGGAGTAGGACGGCGAAATGGGGCACCATGGGGCCTGGGTACCATAATTTTAAATGCGTGAATTCAAGCCAAATTCGGGTATATTTTTCAAAACTTTTACTTTTAGGGTATATACCCATCTATAACAATTAAAATGAAATACGTACCTTTGAAAAAATATACTCGAATTCAAAGATTTGAACGAATTTAGATCACATGCTTTGCTGATTTATATATAAAATCAGCATATACCTACAATCAAACTATCATAAAAAAACTAAACTCTAGTTTGAATTTTAGTTCAAACTTGTTTGAACTAGTTAGCAAACTGGTTAAACTCAACATCCTAAGCATTAAATACGCTATACAGTTGAAGGAAGAAGCGCTGCATCATGAACAGTTATATCTACGACTATATCTATATCTATATCTCTATCTATCTATCTATCTATCTATCTATCTATCTATCTCTATCTATCTATCTATCTATATATATATATAGGAAAATGATTCCATACTCCTGGGTGTACGTACTCCCACCTCTAGTATACCGTTTAAATGATGTTGTTATACCTCTTTATCCTTTTGAGTATACTCTAATACTGATTATAAGATACTCCAAAGTGAGTTCCATGAAAAATCTCATTAAAGTCCACCATTTATAGCATAATTTATTTATATATTCATTTTACATATAGAAAAGGGTATATAGCAAAAAAATAAAGTGCTCTGATGAATTTTTTTCAACCATGTTGCATTGGAGTATATTAGAATTATTATTGGAGTATACCGAAAGTGATAAAGGTGTATAAAGCATTCATTTGAGTGGTATATTAGATGTGGGAGTATGTACTCCTGGGAGTACGGAAAAGGCTTCCTATATATATATATATATATATATATATATATATATAGATATCCTTTTCTCTCACGATGAAAAAGGGCATTTCTTAGAGTTATGTAGTGTTCCCCTTGGCACCCGCCTAGCCCATCTAATCGGTGATTAGGCGCTAGGTGCCGGTATGCCGCCCGCCTAATGCCTAGCGCTTAGGGGAACATTGGCGTTATGTCACTCTTGAGCTGATGCCTGAGCCTTAAAGTCCCAAAACAATGAAGTGAATGGAGTTTTGAATTGCCAGTATTGTTGGTTAACAAAATCATTTTATCTTGAATACGAAACATGTTTTGTGAAACACAGGTCACAGGTGAGGAGTAGGCTCTAAAAATTAGTTTGTAAATACATTAAAACTGTGAATTAAGATGCTCACACAGATATGCATGACGTTATTTTTGTAGTAAATAGTAACCATCCTTGTTGGATGGTTATATCATATTGTTACTTATTTAATTGTTAGTTAATGTGGTAAATGATTATGAAGGATCGATGTGTTAGATGAGACAAAGTAACTTGGTTAGAAGTTGGACAGTAATTTAGTTGAGGTAGTCGGTGAACTGTCTGAGCAACAACTAAAGTTTACCTATTGCACAGTAGAGTTTGCCCTTAGAAGTTGGAACATTGTAGGAAGCAACAGGAAGAAACCATACATGGAGGTGTGTTGAGAATAATCGTAGCAGTATTGCATTTTGGCTCTCCTCATTGTGTACTATTTGCTATATGGTTCCCATGTTGAAAATTTTCTGGTTCCTTCCCTGCCTGTCTTTTTGTGTTCCACCACTTGCAGGTCCAGTTTCTGTATTTAAAAAACCGCGGTTCAATCATTTTCCCTTGTCTGTGACAATTATGAAATCTTTGCCATTATTCTTCCATAGCTTTCCATTTCTTTCAATTATTTGTTTTTGTTATGAAAGAGTATGTGTCGTTTTCTGGAAAAGAAACTGTGTATTGATACTAGCTGACTTGTTATACAGAAGAGCTTCAGGTACATTGTAAAATGTTTATTTGCTAACTCTATTATATTGTTTTCTTAACAGGTAGTGAAAATATATAATGAAAGCATCAAGACACCAGATGATTCTGAAGATTGCCTCTTTTCTAAAGTTAGCTTGAACTTACACATGTCTTATTTTAAAGAAGCTCTAGGTTTGATAAGGGAAGTTTTGCCACAAGGTATGGTGCACACTTTACATTTTATGTTTAATTTGATATTTGAGTTAATAACCGCATATTTAAATATGCACCAGTTACATCTCAAAATTATAATTTATATCTTATTGTTTTCACTTGCAACTACACAGTATACAGTGAGAATCTGCAATATCTTTCCTGTTTGTAAAGGATAGGGTAGTAAGATAAATTGCAAGGCTAATTAGGATGCATTATTCCATTCCTTATATTTAGTTTATGCCCTCATGCAAAAGATTCTCTGAATCTAATTAGATTGATCGCCTTTATTTTTGCAATTTGCATTTATATCTCAAAATAATAAGAAGACAAAAACATGCTTCTACACACCATCTTAATTTACATGATCTATAGAGGCGAGCTATGAAGAAATTTCTGCACAGATTCTAAAGCAAAAGGGGTGTTAGGTAGCTGATCATCAACCATTTATTAGCCCCACATGTGCTGTAGAATCTGTGCAGTTTTCTTTTGGTGGAATATAGAAATATTCGTTGTGTGAATCTATAGATTCTTGGACTAAACTTGGTAGTTTTCAAATGCAGCTATTGTTTATCTGCATGTGTTCTGATTTATTCTTTTCAGGCATTGCTTTGCTGATATATCATTTTACTATTGCCAGCTAGGAAGCAATAATATTTGTGCATTGGTAACTGCCTTTTCTAACTCCGCTGATGTTATTGCATAATAGGTTATGATGAACTAATGAAATCAGAACATGGTTCTGCGGAATTAACTAAAAGGGGGTATATTTCTTCAAAAGTGGATACATTAATCAACATTTTAAAATCATTTGGGTAATACCATACTCTACTCAATATGTTTAGTTTTCCTATTTTTGGCCTTTTGTTGGCAAAAAAAAACATGCATGCATGTTTTCTCCACAGGTCATCAAGCGAAGTGCTTTGCCTAATTTTTGTGGAAAGAATTATGACAGCTAAAGCTGTCGAAAGGTTTATGAGAGGAATTGTTAACTTCTCTCGTTTTTCAATTTCTTACTTGACTGGAGGGAGTACATCAAAAGATGCTTTGAGCCCAGCAGTGCAGAGATTTACTTTGGATTTGTTCCGATCTGGGAAGGTATGATATTTTATTTGTAAGTTTTAATTTAAACAGGATTTCAAATGATCTATTAATTTCCAGGTCAATTTTTAGGTAAACTTGCTTTTCACGACAGATGTGACTGAAGAGGGCATTGATGTACCTAGTTGTTCTTGTGTGATACGCTTCGACCTACCTAGAACTGTTTGTAGCTATGTCCAATCTCGTGGTCGTGCCAGAAGGAGCAGCTCAAATTATGTTCTTATGATTGAGAGGTACAGAGATCATCACACTTCATAAGTTACACTGTTTATTCCTATGCTAAGTTCATTCTCTGCATCCTACGTGCATACTGCATGGGTTTGGTACAAGCTAACTATGCAAATAATTATATGTTTTCTTGAATAGTAAAAGATATGTGCTTTGCATAATTTTGGTTTACATGAATGGTGCAGTTATGTATTTGTTAAGCAGACACCCAAGCACCTAGTCCAGAAATTGTTGAATCCTGATCTTGTCAATTTAAAGAAATTACACCCATGTTAAACATTTTATCATAAATTTTTTACATCTAGACCTTTTCACCTTTTGATCCTTCATATGGAATTTTCAGGGGAAACTTGGAGCAGCAGGAGCACATATTTCGTATAATACGGACTGAGTACTATGTTAAATACTTTGCTCTGTATAGACGCCCCAATGCTCCATCCTATGATTTGCCTCTCCAAGAGAAGTACACATACCATGTTGACTCAACTGGAGCAACTATAACCGCAGATTGCTGTGTCAATCTAATTCATATGTATTGTGAGAAGCTTCCTAAAGATAGGTACACCTGTGCTCTACTATTTATAATTTTTGTTGTTCTATTGGTTTACTTGTGCCTCAGAGAGTTTCTCTTCTTCTCACTGATTGGCATTGCAAGTTATGTGTAATAATTGAGCATGGTGGTATGCTTAAGATTTGTGGATATGTTGCTGTAATGGATACAAGTTGCATGGATAGCATGTGGGCAGATAAGTTGATTAAATTCAAATGTTACATGTAGCACAGAAAACTATTCCTCCTACTTCCTAAGACATGATCGTTCTGTCTTTCGTTACATAAAAGTGGTTGTTCATTATAGCATTCTTCTGCAGGTATTACATACCAAAGCCATCCTTTGAGGTGGCTATCGAGGATGGATTGTATCGATGTACCTTGACACTACCTCCAAATGCGGCATTTCAAAGGATAGTTGGCCCTTTAAGCAGTACATGTAATTTAGCCAAGCAGCTTGTATCCCTAGAGGCGTGCAAGAAATTGCATCAGCTGGGAGAACTCAATGATCATCTTGTACCCTTGACTGAAGAGCCTATGGATATTGGTATCGCTATAACAGATGAGACATGCCTTTCTGGACCAGGTATGAGTGTAAATGTCTTACACTTTCTTATGTTTAATTTCTTAGATAGGAACATCGCTTGGTTTATTTTGCTATATTATAGCACCAATCCATTTTATATGCTGTTCCATGCCTTGGTGCCTCAGAACATGACTGGGATTGTCATATACATACAGTATTGGAACTTCTGGAACTAATGATGGTAGACTCTGTCTGTTTGTTTTTCATAATAACTACTTATACAGAAACTCTATGAGTGTATTGGGGTTGTCTTTTTGGACATGTTTTTGAAGCACATATCTCCCGACTGTTGAGCTCTGCTGGCCTTACGTGGCTACTTTCCCAATTTGTTACTTTATCATTTGATTTGAGCAGCAAGCTGCAGTTTGCAAGTGAATGTTTGCAATAGCAACCCCTTCCTCCCATAAATTAAAGTTTTCCAACAGCTATGAGTGCTTCTACTTCTTTCTATAGATTATTATTATTTTTTTCATTGGCTTTTCCCCATTTTGGCAGGAACGACTAAAAGAAAGGAACTTCATGGAACAACAAATGTTTTTGCTCTGTCAGGAACTTGGATTCATGAAAGTGAAAATGTCACACTGAATACTTACAGATTTGATTTTCTTTGTGACCAAGAGGGTGAGAACTATGCTGGGTTCGCGCTCTTAATGGAATCAGTACTTGACGATGATGTGGCATGTTCAAAAATGGATCTCTTTCTCATCCCTAATAAAATGGTCTACACCACCGTAACTCCTTGTGGAAAAATCCAGCTGAACAAAAAGCAGGTTGTTAAAGAAATAATTAACCTACTGACATTCTCATTGCTAGAATTCTGTAAAGTTTATATGTTTTTCCTTGTTTGCTTCAGCTAGGTAAAGGGAAGTTATTTCAAGAATTCTTCTTCAATGGGATATTTGGTAGACTGTTTCATGGTTCTCGAACAAGTGGAGTGCAAAGGGAATTTCTTTTCAGAAAAGGACATGAAATACAATGGTGCTCAGAGAGCATGTACTTACTTTTACCTTTGAGGCATTCTTCACATATCCAGCATGATTTAAGAATAAACTGGGAAGCAGTTGAATCCTGCGCTTGTGCAGTGGAGCAGTTGAGAAGTTTGTATCTAGAAGATGGAAATCTCATACCTGGAAGTTTTGTTACACATAAACGAAGCAAGGGAGAAGACACTATTCATCTGGCCAATATATCTCTTCATTTTTCCAGCATCAAAGATTCAGTTGTGTTATCTCTTCATACTGGGAGGATATACTCTGTCCTTGACTTGATCTTTGGCACAAGTGCAGAGGACTCATTTGATGAGATGTATAATGGGAAAGCCTCACCATTTACTTCATTCGTGGACTATTACCATCAAAAGTATTTGCTCTTTCACATGTCTTAATTCCAAGTGCTATTTATCCTCATAACCCGACGAACTTCTCTGTTTTTTCACTTCTTTGTAGGTACGGTATTATTATTCAACATCCAAAACAACCACTATTGCTGTTAAAACAAAGCCACAATGCACACAATCTTCTTTTTTCAAAATTCAAGTACCTAGGTACTGAAAATAAATCCTAGTCCAGTAACTTTTTGCTTTCTCTATAATAATGATCTGTAAGATAGCAAATGCTTGGGTCTGATACTCTGATTTTACATGAAATTTCACATTACCTATGGCAGATGGTTCTACTGGCAATCCTCTGCTCATGGAGAAAGAGCAAATTCATGCTCGGGTCCCACCTGAACTACTAATTCACATTGATGTAACAACTGATATTCTCAAATCATTTTATTTACTCCCTTCTGTAATGCATCGGCTTCAGTCTCTCATGCTAGCCAGCCAGCTTCGCAGAGATATTGGTTACACTCAACACATGCCAAGCTGTCTGGTTTGTTCTCTTTCAGAACATTACAAATTTTATTTGCTAATGATTGTTATGCATACCTCAATAATTTTATCTGTCTTCATGTTAGATTTTGGAAGCTATCACAACTTTAAGGTGCTGTGAAACATTTTCCCTGGAGCGTTTAGAGCTATTAGGAGACTCAGTACTAAAGTATGTGGTAGGATGTGACCTGTTCCTAAAGTATCCTATGAAACATGAAGGCCATCTCTCTGATATGAGATCCAAGGCCGTCTGCAATGCTACACTTCATAAACATGGAATATGGCGATCCTTGCAGGTAGATGGTTCAAACCCCCTAAGTCCATTTGCATGGTTTCAACTTCTTAAGTTCATAATGGATTCTGTTAGACATATTTTTTTAGTTACTTCATTTGGAATGGGCAGTTCAATTGGTTTTCTTTGAGCTTAAGAGCTCAAGTGGTCAGATGTTTGCCAGAAATGCTCCTTTCATGTCATTCTTTTCGATAAGAGCACTTTTGACAGGTAATCCTACAAAAAGGCTGAATGTTGTCATGTTTGCATGTAGGAGATATAATGTGGATTCTAGAGTGTACCCAACATGATTTCATATGATTAAGTATTGCTTTGCTGTCAAGAGCTGCTAGGTTGAGAATACAGATCTATACCTCAGTAGATATCAGGCATTCAAAGAAGTAGAACACATGTGTTGTTGGTTCTGGGACCAAGGTATATTTAGGGCATAAGTTATCATTCAGTGCTCCTTTCTGCATTAGTTATTCCTCGGGTCGCAACCTGTCTATAGCTAAAATACAGATGTGAAAGATCGAAAAAGGCGACTAGAGGGGGGTGAATAGGAGCCAAATAAAATTTTCGAATAAACTCTCCCCCTACAATTCAAACCACCAAAAGACCAGAAAGAAACTGCACTGGTCGGGTATTTCTGGTCGGATGAACAGTACCCCCGACCTACAGAGGTCGGATGAACAGTACTCGAAATGAATAGTATTCGGTGAACAAGACTTCGACCAAAGATCGGTCGGATGAACAAGACTCCCGACTTGAAGTGGTCGGATGACCAAGACTCTGGGTGAAACAGACTTCCCGACGGATGAATAAGACGCCCGACCATGGAGGTCGGATGAACAGTACTCGGGTGAATAGTAAAATCAGCCCGATCTCACAAACAGAAATCGATGTAACTTTTGATCGGCTGATCTAAAAACAGTGAGAAATGGTGTGCACCTCCCAAAGGATGTCAGGAACCTATTTCAATCATCAATCGAAGGAATTAAAACCAAGGTTCCGTCCTTTTCAGTTTAACAAATGCCACACCAAAAACAGAGTCATGAACACAGACTTCACCCCTAACTTGCTGGTGGGAGTTGATGGTCAGAAATCCTTGGATGACTCTCTACAAATCATAGCAAGTAAGTACACGAAGAAACAACCCTTCAAACAAATAGAAACACTATCTGAAAACTAGGCACAGAAATTGGTTTATTGCAAAACTGAATAGAAGAGGTTGTAGATTGCCTAGATGATTGGGATATGATCTATAGAAGATTCATCCAGCAATCTTTCATCCTTGGCAACAAGAACCAGAAGCCAATCAAGACTAAAGAACTGCAAGTCACACGTTTACGCACTTTAAGAACACACAGATTTACTAACTTGCAACAAGAATGCAAGGATTGCCTAGATGATTGAAAGCACCAAGTCCAGAGAAGAGTTCATCAATCATGAATTTCAACAAAGACTCAATAGCATGTAGAAGGAGATGAGGCAAATCCAAATTACGTAAAGTAAATTGCAAGTAAGTAAATGCGGAATTTAGATAACAGAATCTAAGTGCGTAATGTATACACGTAAGAGAAATGAAACAAGAATATAAATGAAGAACATTTCATTTCGGAAGGGAGGTTTACAAAGCCTCACAACAAAGTGGGCAAAACTCAAATGAGCAAAGAAAACCTCGGAACCTTCAAAGAGGGAGGCTGCCCTACCCTCTATTTATAGTGACTGGATCAATTCCACCTTTGGATGTCCCGCTTTAATCCTAAGCCAACATCCAAGAGTCGAATTTGATCCTTACACATCCTCTCAACAACTCTCAACTACTCACGACACTTTCTCACCGCTCACCCCAAGGAGACACCCTCTCCCTGTCTATTCATAGCGAGCTTAGAACACCTACCACCCTTGGATGAGCCTCTAAACCCTAGAGCACTCCATCAAGGGTGAGATTTTACCCACTCACAAAGCTATGCATGGGCTCACCCGAAACCCAACAACACAACGGGTTTTGCACGCTTTTCAACTCACACTAACTTGACCCGCTACTCTATCTTCCTGACCGCGATCCAACGGTCCTCCTAGATCGAGCAGCTCCAAGTTAGCATCTCATCCATCCCTTTGTCTTCTCGGCTTGCGGCTACTCCACGCCTCGGTCATCTTTGGCGACACCTTGATCATCCGGACCTCGGCTCCCCGGCCTAGTCCTGATCCCCTTCGCCTCACCATGACCTAGCTCCAAAGTCCTGTAACCATCATAGACAAGGAAACCACATCACATAGCAATGTTCAACAACACATATCCATCTTAACAGAAAGATATACACTACGCTGACCAGCATAACCCCGACCACACGTGGTCTGACCACTGGTCTCCATCCCGACCACTGAGGTCTGCTCACCGGTCTCCGACTCAATCACTCGGAGTCTCAACCACTGAGTCGGACGACCCAACCACTCGGTCGACGACCGGTCCGCAACACGACCAAAGCCCCACCACTCAGGTCGGACGACCCGACCATTCGGGTCTGGACGACCGGTCCGCAACACACCAAAGCCCGACCACTCGGGTCGGACGACCCGACCACTGGGGTCGGACGACCGTCCGCAATACACCAAAGCCCCGACCACTCAGGTCGGACGACCCGACCACTGGGTCGGACGACCGGTCTTCAACCACCAAAGCCCGACCACTCGGTCTGACGACCCGACCACTGAGGTCGGACGACCGTCTCCAACCACCAAAGCCCCGACCACTCAGGTCGGACGACCCGACCACTCGGGGTCGGACGACCGTCTCCAACCACCAAAGCCCGACCACTCGGTCGGACGACCGACATCTCGGGAAACGACGACCCGACCACTGGAGTCGGACGACCGTCTCCAACCAGCCAAAGCCCCGACCACTCAGGTCGGACGACTGGTCTCCAACCAGTAACTCAAATTGCTCTAGCTCGAAAAACAATCCAAATCAAACTCAAACTTGAGCACACCTTGCTCAAATAAAGTCAAATACTCATCACAAACATGGATGGACCTCCACATGGTCCTTCAAGATGGAAAACTGGAAAATTTGCTTTCATTAGAGCTCATTCATCCCAAACAATGTAGAAAAGGATCTATTACAAAACCTGAAGGAAATAGTGGCTTCATTGTCTATAGCCACTTCGTAAGTTGCCATGTATATTCCGTGAGCGTGGAGATATCTCTGTGACATCTAGTTGTAAATTGTAATTTCAGTACCGGTACAACTTGCAAAGCCATTATTATGGTAGGCCCTTGATCAACTGAGTTCAGTTGATTGTCCTCATTGAATAGTAACCTATGGATAAACTTCATTCCAAAATGGATAGTTTGAATAGCGATATTGACCATGTGCTCAGAGCCTTCTTTTTCCTAAACCAACTTTGTCCATGGCCGCCAAGCAATGACCACCTGAGATAACGTTTTGTCCGTTACTCCTTTCCAAAGGTTGGAAAGAGCAACACTTGTGGTAGCAGGGATCGTGACACAGTTCAATAGTAACTGGTAACCCTTGAATGCCTATGCTTTCCTTAGTGCTATCTGTCTTTAGTTTCCTTTAATCATATCAGAGGCCTGAACAACAGATATCTGCCAAATGAGTTTTTCTTCAATCTTTGCAATATCTGTGACTTCTCCTTATGTTTACAGCCTGTTTATTGTCATGCTTTTCAGGGTTACGTACGGGATAGTGCATTTGATCCACGGCGTTGGGTTGCTCCTGGACAGATATCATTGCGCCCTTTTCCTTGTAATTGCAGAATTGAGACTGCATTTGTTCCTACTAATAGAAGGTATATCAGAGACGATCCATCTTTTATTGTGGGAAAACCATGCGACAGAGGTCACAGATGGATGTGCTCGAAAACAATATCTGATTGTGTTGAAGCACTAGTTGGAGCATATTATGTTGGTGGTGGAATTACTGCTGCACTTTGGATTATGAGATGGTTTGGAATTGATGTCAAATGTGATATGAAGTTAGTGCAGGAATTGAAGTTTAATGCATCTCAATTATTCCACTTAACAAAAATAAATGATATTGAGGAGCTGGAAGCAAAACTGAATTACAGCTTCTCAGTCAAAGGCCTCCTTCTGGAAGCCATAACTCATCCATCTCTGCAGGAATTAGGGGTTGACTACTGTTACCAGGTCAGTGCAACAGAGTAATTTTGTATTTGTAGGTGGAGTTGTTTTAGTAATGTTAGTTTATTGCATTTGAATCACAAGTTTTGTTCTTGAACATATTCCCCCCCTAACTTCTGCTTTCTATTCAGCGTCTGGAATTTCTTGGTGATTCTGTGCTGGATATACTAATTACACGGCATCTCTATGTTACCCATACCGACGTTGATCCTGGTGAATTAACAGACTTACGTTCCGTTTTGGTTAGTAATGAGAATTTCGCACAAGCAGTTGTAAGAAACAACATTCACAATCATCTACAGCATGGATCTGGAATACTTTTAGAGCAAATTACTGAATATGTTAGGTCCAATTTGGAGTGCCAAGGGAAGAAGATTGAATTCCTTCGACACGCTACATGTAAAGTACCTAAGGTTAGAATATACAGTTCTGCTTATTTTCATGGTGTGAACAGCCTAGTTTTCAATTATGTATTTTTGTTGTTTCTGCAATGTCTATTTCTCTGTACTCAGCAAAGCGGAGCTTTTTTCCAGTCAACATTACACATACAAGTTATCAAGCTAATTTTGTTCTTTCTTTTACAGGTTCTCGGGGACATCATGGAAAGCGTTACTGGTGCAATATTTATAGACACAGATTTTAATGTTGATCTGGTTTGGGAGATTGTTGAACCATTGCTTTCTCCAATGATTACCCCTGATAAGCTTGCATTGCCACCTTATCGTGAGTTGCTGGAGCTATGTAGTCACCTCGGTTGCTTCATAAATTCAAAATGCACCAGTAAAGGAGAAGAAGTAGTTATAGATATGTCAGTGCAATTGCGAGATGAACTGCTGATAGCCCAAGGACATGACAGAAATAAGAAGAGTGCAAAGGCAAAGGCAGCAGCTCATATTTTGGCAGATTTGAAGGTAGTTTTTTTTAAACAGAATAAGAGTAGTGTGAAAGTGTGTGTTTCATGGGTTTCAATGCGGTGCCTCATGGTGTCAGTGGTGGTCCAGTTAATGGGCAGCCTAACTACACCTTGAGTGTACATTCCTGTCCTATTGCAATGGAAACATGCTGGTCTTCTGCATGATCCTCCCTGGGGCGTTCAAGTGTCATAACAAATAACGTCGCTGTGAAAATAGATGCTTTGTGTATATTGGTTATCTATGCTAGACACTGATGTTCAATTTTTAAGCAGAAGCGGGACCTTTCAATTAAACAATGTTTCTCTAAGGCTAAGCAGTTGGATATTATCTCTTCGGACCTGCAATTTCACTTAAGTGTAAGTTTTTTCTAGACAGATTTCCACCAAATACTTTATTGAAGTTTTGAGCTTAATTCTGAGTAATGAATATTATTTATTATATGTAGTCAGAATCACAACATGATTATTCTGAGGTGAATGGCAATCCTACTAGCCTAGAAGGTCTTTTGTTAGTGAAAGAAGCTGGTATGTCCTGTTTTGATTGTCCTTTGGTTTAATTGTTGATTGTTGGCTTGCAGACTGTCAAATAGGAAGTACTAAAAATGTATATATGCTGTCTCTACAATCTACATAGTTCCACTTCCACCTTGAAATAAAATACTACTCAGAAACCATGTCATTTCATATGTTTTCAGTTGTTCTTCCACTCAAAATGGATAAAGGTGGACCGCGATGTGCTCTTTTTAAGCTATGCAAGAGGTTGCAATGGCCAATGCCGGAATTCGAATTTGTGGAACAAAGGTTCAGGTATGTACAGGAGTACCAAGATATTCCTTTCAAGTAAAGGATTGCGGAACTTTATTTCACTCGAACCTTGGCAATGTTTATGTTGGTCTTTCTAGAAATTGTAATTTTTTCTTGTCTTTTCCTTTCTAAGAATCATGTACGACTACTTGCGTGCTAAGATCACAACTTAGCTCTATAGCTCTGCCATAAGTTTGTCAAACAAAGAAAGGTCTAACATCTGACGACAAATCAGAATGCATGGCAGGTTTTGTTTACAAAACATAAGTGCTTTTAGAAGCAGCAATATCGAATTTTTTTTCTGTACTGTTACATATCAAAGCAGTTATATTTGTCATAAATGAATTAAGCTGTACATGTGCTAATTTTGGTTACTGCAATAGGACTCCTATTGTTCTAGATGGGGTAACAACAACGAACTTCAATAGCTTCGTTTCAACCATCACCTTGCACATACCTGATGTAGCAGTCATTACACTTCAAGGTGAGCGACGAACTGACAAAAAGGGTTCTCAGGATTCAGCATCGTTGATAATGCTTCACAAGCTTCAAGAACGGAAGGTCTGTATATGCAAGACTCAAAGCATCATGGACCAATATGCCAGCTGACGGCTACTACTAATAAATGTGGGTATCTTCTTTCCCAAAGTGAATTATGTTGAAAATATTTCTGAAAAACTCGATTTCTAGAGATTGTTACTGGTATGGTAACCTTGTATTGCCTGGCCACTTGGGTTATCTAGTTTCCAACATCCCATGATGTATGCCTTAATAAAATCTGGCCACTTGGGCTCTCTAGTTTCCAACTTTCCATGATGTATGGACAAGCTAGTTGGAGCTTTACAGATGTTCGGAGGGATTGGAAGCTACATTATGCCTTCTCAAAATTACGATATACAGTATAACTTAATGGATAAAGTAATTTCTTTTTCTTACAAGAATTGAATTTTTCACGAATTTAATCCACATGTGGGACAAAATTATCCACACATAAGCCTCCTAGCTTCTAGAGCTGTTAAAGTCTATTTACAGTACCATAGGGCTTCCAGCTCTAAATTCTTCTGGGTTTCTAGTGGGTTGAGTGCCATCCTTTTAGCTCTTCACCAAAGCTCTCCTTGCTTCATCCAACGGGGTGATTTTGTCTGCCTGTTTTTTTTATTTTAATTTTTAAACAAGAATGTTTTTGTGTGTCATATCACTAAAATAACATAGCGCTTGAAGCTAGCCACTATCGTTCTAGCATACATATACCCGCGAAGATTCTAAACTCCGCTCCACACACACATTGATTGCCATGGCAAACCAAAATTGAACTCAATCGTCCGTACCAATATAACAACAAAAAAAGGAAAAACCAAAACTGATGCCACGACAAACACACCATTCCATCTCCCAGAATCATTCCAATCCCAAACGAAGCGAAACCATTTAAATCATCGGCGGCTGCTGCTGCTTATTTACAAACGCGCGACGATGGTAGAGGTGGGTAGTTTTATCTTAACTTGAGAGGTATTGTCTAAAATCAACCCTCGTTGAGACAAAAAAAAAAGTATTTTTTTGGGTCGTTTTTGGCTTTTAGTTATATAGAGATTTATATCTTTTAAAAAAATTAAGTTAAAAAGTCACCTATTTGTTTAGATATTATCTTTTTGGCTTTTAAGTTAGAGAAAAAGTTCAAACAAACGGGGATTTTGTAATCTATGCGTGTGTGTATAAGGTTAAGTAGGAAAAAAAATCAGCTATAGAATATCAGTATATCGAGTGCATAAGGCAGATTTTTACTGTGGTCCAGAGATATACCGATCTAGCATGGATCTAAAAGATAAGTACTGAACATGTACATTAATTAGTAAACTTTTCTGTTTTTTTCTTGGGAATTAGATACCTAGGTTGCATAACTTCTAGAAGATTGAAAGAGAAATTCTAGAAAGAGAAAAGGAAAATTGGAGACTGGAGAGTTTGTGGAATGAAATTTCCCCTACACCACCCTGATCACTGAATAGTCAGCTAGGACGTCTCGTTTAAGTTCAGGAAATTTTGAGCTAGACTTTCTTTGTTCTAAAGGCCAGGAGCTTGCAGTCCGTGTCCCTTCTGTTGAACTACTCCATTTACTTTGACTAATATGGGTCTTTCCATCGTTTGGTTGTTACTGTACACAGTCCAATGACTCTCCACTCTTTATGAAATTACCTTGGTTTGCTTCGCAACCAAGACATTTTTTTCTCGTACTGATTAAGTCGTTGGATCCTCAGCATTAATTTTCTTCTCTATCTGACAATTAAAGATTATTTGGATTTTGATTTCTAGAAAGAAAAAAAAAGAAATCAAAAGATCCAACTGCTGCGAGGTATTTATCAGGAATCTGATTAAAAATCCGGTGAGGAATTTCACATGCTATGCTTACTCTCTCGTGTTAAAGCATGGGGGAGCGAGCCAAAGTTTGCGCTTAATTAGCTAGGTAGCCACATGCTTTAGAGCATGTATAACGATGTGATGTTAGCTGTCTATATGATTTACCACGTAAGATTTTTGTTGACATGAAGATGAGAAAAAGGAGAAGAAAGAATATAGTTATCTCTTTGTGAAAAGACGATACTATAGATAACATAAAACACTATTGAAGGATTGTAGGATCTCATAGAGATAATATTAAGATGTCATCAATTATACGAGTTATCTTTAGTTTTATCTTTAAATGGTACGGAGATTTACATAGTCATCAGCTGTCTATACTATTGTGTATGCTCTTGCTGGTGATGAACAGTGGGCGACAAGAAGCTTTCACCAGGTGCCATATATAGGTAATTGCCACTAATACCTTTATTATATAAAGTAGAGAGATTTGGGAGCCGGCCAAGGGAGCCACGTCAGCAACCTCGCGAAAAGACTTTTCAAAAAATTCGAAATCACGTTTAGGTCCTCCGGTTTGTTTTTAATAGAAAAGACCTGAAAAACAAAATTGTGTTTAGGTCTAGAATTACATTTAGGTCCCTCCGCAGTTTTCTCTAAAAAAAATCAAAAATTCATCGACGGTTTATAGCAATCCATAGATTCGTCGACGGGTCCTGGCGACCTTTTTTTTAAAAAAAACTAAATTACGAAAAAAACGAAAATACGTTTGTTTTCTCCCGAAAACAAAAAAACATATATTCGTCGACGATTTATAGCAATCCACGTATTCATCAACGGGTCCTAGCGACCCATTTTTAAAAAATAAACAAGAAAACCAGAATTACACTCCTCTTTTTTATCATATCACGATCTATTGAACCCTTTGGTGCAACACGAGTTGTTCCCTAAGAAACCAATCATTGATATTTACCATCTGGGTGTGGTTCGAGTCCACCAAGGATGGCGTATCAATTCATAGGTCTCATCTTATTGATTGCTAGCTTGGGAGAGCCATAAGAACCTACCTTAAAAATCATCCCCCAGGGATAATGGCACCATAACTTCCCTCGATCAATCCAAATTTTGTACGACGCAACGTAGCGCGTGATACTGGCTAGTTCACCTTAACTCAGACTAAGGCGCGCGATGGTTGAAAGAACAAGGGATCGAGCATGGTCAACTCATTTTGTTATGCATTAATTTCATACACGATTAGGAACTTTCCACCCCCTTCATCAAGAGAACTTCTCTTAGAGACCAAGCAATACGAACGCCAATGTTAATCTTTTTTTTTTAAAAAAAACGAAGCCAATATTAATCCTGTGGCACTTACTGGATGATCTCACGTTGCTTTCTTTATTGTCTCAAAACAAAACAATTATTTGGCCTATATATTCTTTGAGAGAATGATTTGATATTAATCCGCCCATATGTATAGACCATCATCATGTTTATTCTTGTACTGGTCAGTTTGGTTGAAGCTAGCTAGCAGCCATCCAGTAACAGCGACACCCGCCAGAACTATCAGTGTACGGCACACCTCGCGCTGACGAGAGAGCGAAATTAGGTGTAATAAAACAACGGTTATTTTAAAAAATATATGAATGTGTTTCATCCACTGCATGTTCAGCCACACGAATCTGATGAAAAAAATTGAGAAATTTTCAAAAACAAAGAAAAAAAGGCTGATAATGGAATTTTTCTTCGATAAAAAGGAGGCAAATTTGGCAAACCATACACGGGTCAATGGAAAGAAATGAATCCACTACTTGAAATCTTAACAAAATTCAGTGTTTTCTACCAATCGAATGGCGCAATAAACGTACATCTTAACATTTATACAACAACTTTTGTTAAGAATGTTGAAGTAGATTGGATGCTCAAGAGGGAAGAGGTGAATTGTGATTCTATTTCACAAAAGGATAAATTTAAAATTTTGACTTTACTAGCCCAACCTAAGTGTTTATGTTTCCAGTGAAGTTTTGCAACATAATTCCAAGTACACAAATTTAGTGAACTAGGTATGAAAGACAATAAGGTAAATGCAAAAATATAAATAAGACAAGGAATGCAACCGATTTTTTATCAGGGTCTCGGAGATTCGGCGATCTTCCATATTCCTCGTTGGAGCACTCTCGCAAAAGTCTAGTTCCAACTTAAGACCGCTCAGAGAATCAAACCATTTACTCGTGGTAGTCCTTCTTCACTCCAGATAGGTAGATTTGAAACTTTCACAAGCCTTTATATGCATTCTGTAAGTTTTTCTAAAGAAGGTCACAGATCCAATACTCTAAGCCATCTAGAAGACGCCAATCTCTAAGAGTAATAAGACCAAGATGGTCACATGAGCCTAGCTAGGACAAACAATTAAGAGTGATGAACAAATTATGCCTATGTACTCTCTCAATTTCTCAAATCTTCAATTAAAGCTCATCAATGATATCATTGAACTTCCCAATTTGTTTGTTGTAGCTTTGGAGTCGCAAGAGTGTTAGAATGGATGCCTAGAACCTCTTTAAATATACTCCTCATTCAAAAACTAGCTGTTTGATATATTTTCTAAAAAGATACGGCAAACCCGGATAATCTGGGTCATCTGAATTGACTCGGATAATCCACCACAGTTCATTTTGTCATAGTTCTAACAGTCATTTACTGGAACATTGCACATACCAGGATCATCAGCCCCAATCCAAATTATTCGGCTTACCTCGATCATCTGCCTGGCCGTATGTTCTGCCTAGTGCAGACGTTACACGTTGAATCCACACGATCAATGATTTGCCTCAATGATCTGGCTCGACCCATATCATTTGCCTCACATGAAAACCCATTTGGATACTCTCTGTTCCAATACTCTGGCTCACCCGGATCATTCTCCTTGGCCTTTAGCAAGACTTTGAACTTCTCTGGACCAATGCTTGGGTCAATCATCCGACCTAACTCGAATTATCCGCCTTCGTTAAAAAAAATACTAGATAAACAGCATCAAAGCTCTTTGCAGCAATGATTCGCCTCAATACTCCGGGTGACCTAGATTATCCACCTCTATTGAAATCCGAGGAGCACAGTGAAAATCCTCTCTGAATCAATGATCCGCCTATCCTAGATAATTCGTCTTTGTTGAGTTTTCATACTTAACTTAAATTTGATCCAAACTTTGAGATTTCTCCAAATAAAACTTGAATCTTGACACTCTCTAACTAAAATACAGCAGTGGAACTTAGTGTGCATCACACCTAACTAGCTAACATATTCAAGCTCAAGCTATTAACTTTGAACCCCTCTTAATAGTACAGCCAAAGCAAAATAAGAACATAACTTCTAAATTGATCCAAACTTGACTCCCCGAATCAATTCTAAGCATAAGGTCCTTAATCTTCATCCAAATAGGCTTTGCCATCGTAAAGCACCATAGGGGATCCATGAAAATCAAGATCCCCCTTTCTCTTGCTCAAGACTCAAGTTAGCACAATTAAACCTAAAACACAAGTTAGTATTGTAAACCAATGCGAATCAGGACCTAGATGCCTACAGATGTCACAATTCAATATTATTACTTAAAAAACTCAAATATTCTAGTGAACATCAGCTAGCGCGCGATCACATTGTTCACGCTTTATGATAAGGACCCGAGATTAACTAGCTAATTAACTGCTTTGATTGATATACTTCATCGATGTTACTCCACGTAGAGGACATTTCAAGGTTTAGACTCTACAGTAGATGGCCATAAAAGCTGAAAGAAAACAAGATTCCTTTTTTTTTTAGGGAATTGCACTAAACATTCTGATTTCAGCTCTTCGTGAACATTTTTTTAGAGTAATTCACAATTGCAGAACGAACGAACTTCCTGTAATCGATCGAGTTCACGTCGGCCCCCTCGCCGCTGCTCCTCGTGCCGCCAGCCGGCGGCGGCGCTGCCTTCCGCTTGAGCCTGGACAGCGCGAGGAACCATGCGCACACGCAGAGGATGGCCCAGAGCCGCCCGCCGAGTAGCCCCGCCATCGACACCGCGGCCACCACGGACAGCCCTGCCACGGGGCCGAACTCCCTCGTACCGTGGCAGGCTGCCTTGGTCGAAGAGCGCGCGGGCGCCTCGTTTCTGCTTGTATTTTCGCCGCGCGGCGTGGTGGGCCGCGTTGGCTCTCGCGATTCGGCGATGCCGTGCGTTGTGGTGGGAGCAACGCGGGCTTGCTCGGCGCGTCGCGCGGCGGCCTTAAATTGCCGTGCGGAAGCCGCTTCGGACGGTGGATTTTTGCCGTTTTGTGGCCCCGGCAGCAGCAGCTGCTGCTGCATGTGCTCTCGTTGCCGTTGTTTCTGATGGGTGTTGCTGCCGCCGCGGCTTCCCTTGATGTCGTGCTGTCATAGGGGAAACGGGCTACCATTTGGCAATATTTCGTGAATATGTCAAACACAAAATTCTCTCGAAAGCAAAAGAATTTCTCGCGTCGAGAGAAGAATTCTCACAATCAACCTGTTAGAATAAAGGTCTAGGCAAATTTAACTAGATTTTTACGCCTGTGATAACCATATCTCTTGCAAAATCCACACCAGACGAGACATGTACCATACGAACATGCCATGCACGTTCCAGTGTTTCGTTACTGAGTACTGATTCCTCACCTTGCGTCCAGGCACGCAAGCCGGCGGCAAGATGCAGCAGCTCCGGAGGAGAGACAACTTCCCAGCCTCCTCGCCGCGCCTCATCTCCTGATCAGCCGGCGGCCACGCCCCCAACACCCCGTCCACCGGCGCCACGTTGCGCTTCCTCCGCCGCGAGCTCCACGACGGCGTCCCAGCCGCCGACGCCTCGCCGCGACGGCTCCCAAAGCACAGGACGGTGGCCCAAAGCTGTTGCCGGCCGCTCCGTCGTCGCCCGCTCGCCGACGCCGACGGAGCGTCGTCGGCGCCCTCTGCCGGGGCCATGCGCGCACTGCGAAGCCCGCCAGAACTGATTATCAGTTGCCTAATCTCCGACTTGAGTCGACACTCTCGATCGATATTATAATAAGGCAGCTTTCCAACAAGAAAAGATTAATTAATGGTCGATGTCGACCTCGTACATAGTTTATGCCGTTAGCCATCGGATTAGTTGAGGAATTAGACCTGGATATTTTCATCGAAGTAATGAACGAAGTCATACAGTCTCGTACGTATTGACTAGCACTACAAAGGCACACTCGTCGTGCCATGACTTTCGCAAACACTCGCATGCAATGCAATTGAGCCTCTCTTGACTTCCGAAATTATTTGGATTCTTGATTCTCGGGGAACAATTCTATTTTCCTAGTAAAATTACTAATGCAATTGCACTGCTAAATATTAGCATGTAGTGTTTGATATACAACTCTCCTACCTATAATTGAAGCATAATTGTATTTGTAATATTACTCTGATATCTACATATGATTAATCTGTATCGTTATAATCTGGCCCACTAAAATAAGTAACGTAGATCCCTCTCTTTTTTCTCTTGATTAATGTGAAACTTCTAGGTTTTTCCTACCCTCAAAACTTTATAAATAGACGGAGTCAGTAGAAAGTTGCCAATGATTAGGGCTCGAATATAAGAAGCCAATTCGCTCGATGAAGTTTACTCCTAACTTCTCACATTAATTATGTGTAAATTTCTTAGTTCAATAAAAAACGTGTAAATTTCTGAAAGGGCGTTGGTTGGATGGTTCATTTAGCTATCATGCAAATAACTCGTTGTTTCTGGACTTCAGTCCAACATTTAACGTACAATCCAACTTTTCTAGAAGGGATTAGCAAACGGGATTTTCATTGATCTCTTCAATGTTGGGGCACCGGTTCCAAAGTGGCATGCGATTTTCGCGCACTTGCGGTTGCTAACTGACGACTTGCTGCCCCGCGCGACCCTATCTTACCATCTCACCTATCACTCATTTCTCAATTAATATAGGATATATTTTCCATTTGATCCTTTGTCTCTGAAACTTTTGATGATTATTTGGATATCTAAATGATTTCAAATGGAAATATTGTCAACTACAAAGTTGTAGATCTCATTGAGAGCTATAATTTTTATATAAATTTTATCATCATACGACTCCGTATGAAAAAGTTATGATTTTTTGAAAAATGGTATGATAGTATTATTACTGCCGGTTGGTAATACGAACCGATAGTGCTACCATTATTTGGATATCTAAATGAGTTTAAATGGAAATATTGTCAACTACAAAGTTGTAGATCTCGTCGAGAGCTACAATTTTCATATAAATTTTATCTCCATACGACTCCGTATGAAAAAGTTATGATTTTTCGAAAAATGGTGTGATAGCATTATTATTGTCGGTTGGTAATACAAACTGACAGTGATACCATTATTTGGATATCTAAATTAATTCTAATGAAAAAGTTGTCAACTATAAAGTTATAGATCTCATCGAGAGCTATAATTTTCATATAAATTTTGTCTTCATCCGACTTCGTATGAAAAAGTTATGTGTTTTTGAAAATATTATCACTACGTTCGTATCATCCATTATCACTGCCGGTTCTTATTCCGAACCGGCAGTAATAAGGGATTTATCACTGTCGGTTCTTCTAAAAAACTGACAATGGTAGTGTCACTGTCTATTTTTGTCCAAACCGGCAGTGATAAATGATAATATTATTACTGTCAGTTTTTGATGAACCGGCAGTGATATGACGGCAAGGATCACTGATTCTGTAGTAGTTTCTTAGGCATAAAGTTTTAGGAAATCAGCAGCAATTGTCCATATATGTACATGTAAACCCTTGAACAATGCCATGTGATTATGTAACAGTAAGAAACATGTCACACAAGATAGTCCAGTAGAAATCATTCATAGCATAATTTTGGTTATACCATTATTCTCCTATTTTGGCCATTATGAAGTCTATCATGCAACGCGATTACGCAAAAAGGCACACGAATGTTATATAGATCCAATCAAACTCAACATCTGGCAAAAAAAAAAAAAACTAGTCACTGTAACTGTGACATTTGAAAATATTTTCTGACGGTTTTATATTTTTTTGACTGGAACATATGGAATATAGCGGTAACTTGTAAAACACATTGTTCGAGTTGTCGCAAACACACATGGTTCGAGAAATTGAAGCGCTAGGTTGCACCGTGAAAGATTTTACCTCTATCTCATCACAATCTGATAGCCTTGATTCACAATGGACGGACCGGATCGTCAAGTACGGCAATTTGACTGACCGGAGGTCTGTTGACTTCAGTGTCCCCAGCCCAAACACGAGGGAATAACAACTTAAGCTGTGCTAGTCGTTTGGACCGTCTGACTGAGATTACAAATGGTCTGAATTATCTAGTAGTGTTTATAAATAATATTTGCAATAAAAAAATTTAGTACAATGTTTTTAAGTAGTATTTTCAGTAGATCTGAATGATCGCGTTTTGATGTAACAATCCACACGCAACCGATTAAGTTGCAGTCTGACCGGAACTTCGCTCTCCCAACCCGACCTGGTTAGGCTCGCGCCTAACTTGGCCCGTGTCCCAGCCCCAACTGTCTCCTGCTCCTGCATATCGCTCACGGAGATGGCGGCAGCGGTGCGGTGCGCGAAGGAGCTGGTGGAGAGGGAGATGAGCGGGCATGACTGTCAGAGTGCTGAAGATGAATCCAAAAGCATTTGGGAGAAGTTTTATTTCAATTAACGAACGGGGAAGATTGCCTTATACCCTTTGGGTAGGTTCAATCCAGTGGTCATGGAGTCACCTGGAAGCATTACAAATCCCGGCGAAATTTTGCAAAATCTCGAATTTTGGTCGGGGATGAAATTCAAAATCCCGGCTAGATAAAAATATTAGAATTGCTACAGTAATTTCAGGAAATTTGGCGAATCTCGGCGAAGTCTTGAGTTTTTTTGATTGGATTTGGCCCAATAACCCTTAAGAAAGTTATCTTCCATGAAAATTTGTTGAAAAAATCGATTTTTTGAGGCGTTTTATAATTTTGACAAAAACACTATTAGATTTTTATGAAATTGTACAAGATCGTGCTTTGAAAAATATATAGTACTATATTTAGCAGTTTAGGATCATACATAAAATTTTTCAAAATAATTGAACTTCATCTGTTATCTTTAAACAATCAAAAACAAAATGAACAAAACTGAGATAATAACATTGTCAGAATTTTATAAATTTTCTCGAGTGTGATCATGATCCAAAATTTTTATGAGAGCTTAAGCATTGCCTCAAAATATTTTTTGAAAAATTTAAACTTTTTTGTTTACTCAATCAAATCTATGGATGCATTGAACTTCATTTGTTATCTTTTAAAAATAAAAAACACAAGGAACACAAATGATACAGTACCATTGAAACAATTTTATAAATTCATTGGAGTGTGACCATGATCCAAAATTTTATGAGAGCTTAAGAATTTCCTTAGTACCTTTCTCTAAAAGTTTCAAAAATTCTAACCTTTTTGGTTGCTCAATCAAATCTATCTATTGATAACCAGCTTTTTATCAGGACAGTAGCACTGCCATAATTTTTTCAAATTTCTCAGGCTTGATAATCATATTAAAATTTTATGGGAATATTATTGATGCTTCAGGACGATTCAAATCTTTTTCAAAAATTTCTAACATGGTTTGTACAATTTTTCATTCGGTTGATGTTTGTCGGTAAGGCTTTTATCAAGAGAGTAGCACTGTCAGAATTTCTTAAAATTCCTGGAGCTTGATCATCTTCTAAAAATTTTATAGCAACATTATTGATTCATCTGGACCATCCATTTTTTTAAAAAAATTATAACATGATTTGTCCTATTTTTCATTCGGTTCAAATTTGTCTGTTAGCCTTTTATCATGACAATACCACTATCAGAATTTAAAAAAAATCCTTAGGCTTGATCATCATTTTAAATTTTTATAGGAACATTAGTGATGTGTCAGGACCATCCCAAAAAATTATAATGTGTTTTGCACTATTTTTCGCTCAGTTCAATTTTACCAAGATCTTGGGTAATCTTGGTTGAAAAAAAAAAATCGGATTTGAATTTTGGTTTTTGTATTTCGTCAGAGATTTTTCAAAATTTCAAGATCTCGACGAAATTTCGGATTTTGCGCACCCTGATATGTCAACTGAAAATGAGATTTCAAAACCTGAGTGGAACGTTCGGCTGGAAAGGTCTGAAATTACTGTTGACCGTTTAGTCTTAACTATTCACTGTTCACTCTTTGCTTTTGTCACTGAGCTTTGTTACGCCTGATATAAGGCAGTGCTAGTGTATTGGAGAAACCATGAAATGGAATTCTATGTTATGTTGCTTACATTCCCCTCTTCATTTCGCATAAGTTAGTTCTTGTCTTTCTATTTTGCGATTTCTGGTTGATTTTCTCCTACTGCAACTAGATTAGATTTGGAGCTTTTTTATAGTGGATCAAAATCAATATAAGTCGTTCATTCCTTTGAATCTAATGGTTGAGATCAATTTAGATCTAGTTATATTACCACCTGTAGTATTGGTAGTAAAATTGAAAGAGGGGTAAAAAGGTAAAAAATGCCGTCATACTATCTGTTCTCTACGGTAAAACACGTCCTGTGATCCTGATGAACGTCGGATGAATGGATAAAAAGTCGTTGAAGATCAACAGGTATTCGATGAATCCAAAACTGTAAACGAATTAGGAAAAATCTAAAATACCTCTGATGAATAGATAGAAAAAGTCTAAAATACCCTTAAGAATGGATAGTTAGATTTGATTCCTACTACCACTACTTACTACCTATGTAATCCACTGTAAAATTTCTTTAGATTTGGGAGTAATCCTTCCTCTTCTTTGCTCCACCCGTTCTTCCACTTGCCACCCAGATTCTTTTTAACATCCATGGGGTTTGATTGCTCCAGGTGGAACTGGCCGCTCTCCTGCACGACCTCGGTAGGTGGCTATTGCCCCTACTGGCACTGCGCCGTTCTTGATTTCATTTACAGATTTGCTTTTTTGTTAGAGATAAATTTTTTGGTTTTATCTAAATAAGTTATTAGTATAAGTTTTTAATAATTAGGACTCTTTTAATTATTTAAGTTATACCTCTATATATGTAATCATGGAACTATTATAGTGAATTATTTTCTATGATTTTTTTCGTAAAGTTTTTTCTATATTCAAACTTGTCTTCGATCATTTTACTGTGCTAATTTTAACAAGTGATATCGTAGGAGAGGGCACCACGGGCGGCACCTACACGGCGTTGAAGGTTCACCTCCACCCGACTTCCATCACGCTCTCCCGTGTCGACCACCATCGCCGCCTGCTCCCTTCGGACCTGCTCGGCACGCCGCCGACTGCTCGGATTTGTGCAGCGCACCGTCCTTCCGCCGGATCTGCTTCCTCTGGCCTCTGCGCCGGCTCTTTGCGCCTCCAACGTCGTCGTTCCTGGCGTCGTCGCAGCCATATCGTCGGCCCATTCAGGCCACCGCGGCGATCGGCCCTGCCTCAGCCGCCAGTCGGCCGCTCCGCCTCCGAGCCTTCTACGTCGATATTTCGACGTCGCCGACACCGAACCCAACTGTGCCCATGAAGAAGCTGCAAAGACAGAGCATTGGAGTTTTGTTCTTGTGTCTCGTGTGTTTGCTCTTTATCCCGTGATGTCTGCTTGCCCGTGACCGAGAACCCCCGTGAAGATCCTCTTGACCGGACCTCAATCCAATCTCATAGTTCAATTGGGGGGCTGCTGCAGGCCCGAAAAGTTGCTTTTGTTGACGGCTGTGACTTTTCTTGTTATGCCGTTTGGCAAACTGGCTGCGCAGCTATAGCTTTTGAGGGAGGGGGAGGAGTCGGGGAGGCGACCGGGCGAGGAGACAGCGGGGCGTGGAGGGAGGCGGAGTGAGCGGGGAGGCGAAGCGAACGATGTCGGAGGCGGTCGAGCAAAGCCACAACTGAAAAGCTTCTCCCTAGCGGCTGCAGTTTTGGGGGGTGCTTTTGCTATGGCTTAACTTCTCAGTTACTTTGCAGTCATACTGTTTGGGGAGTTTTTGGTCCAAAGCTGAAGCACAACCCCCTAAACAGCCCCTGAGTCCGGTCCGACTTCAAGTACAGGGCTCCAGCTCCAAGGGCTATGACTTCCAGTTTTCTAAGTCTTTTCAGCTTCTCGTTTGGCTTTTTCGGCTCCATCTCTGGCTTCTCTGGCTCCGGCTTCTATTTTTAACTTCGGAATCTGATTTTTCACCAGATTTTGCTTCACGCACCTGAAGCGTATCAGTAGCGTACCAGGAATTGCTACACGCACCCGAAGCTTACCAGGAGGTTCAAACGAGACCCATTCTTCGTGAGCGTGAGGAAAGCATTTCTATTTACCCCGGTAACTGTTCCAATGCCAAACAGTGGGATTTCTTTGCAATGCCAAAAATGTGGCAAATTCAGGCTTTTATGCCTATTATTGGCGGGATCTCATGCGCAGATTCAGGCTTTCATGCTTATTATTCGTGAATTTTCATCGCAAATTTAAGTTGTCATACATATTATTGACGATCTCATGCACAATTTAAGGCTTTTATGCGTATTATTGGTGGATTTTATTATTGCAAATTAAGGCTTTTATGTATATTATTGGCGGATTTCATTACAATTCGTACGGGATTTATCATTGGCAGTTTTTGGAGATTTATTTGACGTTTGATTGTCTACTTTGGAGGAAAAAAATAATGTCACTTGAGAAGACAACTGAATTTGGTGTTTCATCACCGTTAATTTGGTATTTTATTCACCGTTTGAATGCGTTGCAATTTAGATCGCTTGTGCGACCATTGTGGAAGTTTTGGCAACATTAATTTAGAATTTGATGACACCCTGATGGTAGCATTATACTCTTCGGAGTTTTTCTAGTGAAGGTTTTGCTCCAATGTTAGTTTGAGATGAAGGTTTAAAGCGCAAGGAGTTTGTTTCTGCGTGGATACTACAATGTTGTTTTGTTGTCTTTGCTCGATATGAGGAGCCTAATGCAATTTATACTCCATTGATGGCATGCGAATTTTTTCTTCATATTGACATTTTTTGAGCAGTTTCAACCATGTCATGGATTTTCAGTAGGCCGTTTGATGCATATGATGACTACACGTGCAAGTTGCTCTATCAATGAGCGTTGTTTGTCGAATTTTATGTTTTAGGTGGAGCATGTCAAAAGTCCATCTTATGTGTTTTTTGCTATCTACCCAGCACCACAGGTGATGTTTTGGCTTATACTGTTTAATGATTGAGTGTTTATTTCAGGAAGTTAGTTGCACAGATTTAGACTTTACTGGGGTTATGAATCCTTGAAGACCCAGATTTCTTCGTCTGCTTTGTTGATAGCTGTGTATTTGGATTGACCGTTCCAGACTTTCTCTCGACCTACTGGTGGTTTGCTCAATCTTGCTTCATTAGAAGCGTTTGGATAAGACTATTTCGGTCTCTGTCTTTTGTACTACAAGTGTTTGGATTGACTGTTCCAGTCTTTCTTGTTCATTAATCCTTTAGACTTTTAACGCACTTGTATTCATGGTGCTTAATTACCCTTCGGGGGTTTTCGAAAACAATTTCGTTATAGATTTTGAGTTAAAGGGAGGTTTGTTAGAGATTGAAGGACCATGTGGAGGTCCATTCTTGCTTGTGATGAGTATTTGACTTTATATGATCTAGGATAGCTTAGATTTGAGTTTGTATTTAAATGTGATCTTCATGTGTTGGCCGGACCAAATTTTTATGATCTTCATGTGTAGGCCGGACCAAATTTTTGTAATCTTCATGTGTAGGCCGGACCAAATTTTTTGTGATCTTCATGTGTAGGCTGGACCAAATTTTTGTGATCTTCATGTGTAGGCCGGACCAAAATTTTGTGATCTTCATGTGTAGGCCGGACCAAATTTTTGTGATCTTCATGTGTAGACCGGACCAAAATTTTATGATCTTCATGTGTATAACGGACCAAATCGCGATGGTTCTCATGTGTACTACGAACCAAATCGCGATGGTTCTCATGTGTACTACGGACCAATTTTACTCGCGTGTAGTAATATGCATTTTTGAAAATTTTTCCGTACTCAAAAAATTATTTGGTCTACATAAAAGTTGTAGAGAATTTCAAAATGCATCTTTTTCATGTTGACAAGTTTTTCATTTGATCAACATAAAAAATCATATAAAATCGGGAAGGTTAACAGAGATTCTCACGTGTACTACGGACCAATTTCCCAGCGTGCAGTAATATGCATTTTTGAGGGTCTTCTCGTGCTCGAAAAATTATGTGTTCTACATGAAAGTTGTAGATAATTTCGAAACACAATTTTTTCATGTTGACAAGATTTTCAGTAGAACAACATATAAAATCATAACAAATTGAGAAGATCCTGCTGTATTGAAAACAGCTTGTCTGCATTTTGTTGAAATGCTTTGGTCCGTTTTTGGTTTTTCTTTTCTAACCCCAACTCGTGATCGAATTGTTGTGATGGGTTCATGGTGGAACCAAGAAGGGATTTCTTGTCTTTGTGAATGTAGAACTTCATTTGGTGGTCATGGTGAGGCGAAGGGAGGCTGGAACTAGGCATGGGATGGCCGGAGGTTCAAGTTGGCTGGAAGTTCGCCGGAAGATGGCCGGAGATGAAGTCGGTGTAGTTCCAAGAGACAAGAGATTAGTGAAGAAGCTAGCTTATCTCTACTTGGATCAAGGAGAGCTGTAGGGTTGCAGTTCTGGAAGATAAAGTAGTGGATAAAGTGTAGCTTGCTTTCAGGTGTACTAAGAAAGTACCTGAGTGTAGTTGAGAGTTGTTGAGAGTGACAGTGTAAGGATCAAATCCTGGCTCTTGGAAGTTGGCTTAGGATTGAAGCAAGACATCCAAGGGTGGAAATTGATCCCAGGTCACTATAAATAGAGGGGTAGGGCAGCCTCCCCTCTTTGAAGGTTCTGAGGTTTTTGCTGCTCATTTGAGTTTTGCCCACTTTGTTGTGAGGCTTTGTAAACCTCCTTCCGAAATGAAATGTTCTTCATTTATATTCTAGTTTCATTTCCTTTACGCATTTACATTACGCACTTAAATTCTGTTATCTAGATTCCGCATTTACTTACTTGCAACTTACTTTACGTAATTTGGATTTGCCTCATCTCCTTCTACATGCTATTGAATCTTTGTTGAAATTCATGGTTGATGAACTCTTCTCTTGATTCGATGTTTTCAATCATTTAGGCAATCCTTCTGTTCTTGTTGCAAGTTGTAAATCTGTGTGTTCTTGAAGTGTGTAAAACGTATGACTTGTAGTTCTTTAGTTTTGATTTGCTTCTGGTTCTTGTTGCAAAGAATGAGATATTGATTGGATGAATTTTCACTCAGAGCATATCCAAATTCTCTAGGCAACCCTGGTTCAAGTTCTGCAAAGACTGATCTTTTGTTCGTTCATGATGAATTCTTAATTGATCGAGTTTTGGTGTTTACTCTTGTGCTATCTTGCTTGCTGTGACGTGTGAGAAGGTATTCAAGTCTACATTAGAATCTCACGAGCAAGCCAAGATCACAGATTGGCTTTTGGAGTCGTGCTGTTTTCTGAACACTGCTTGTGTTTTTCTAGTCTTTGTTCTTTCAAGCAGTATTGAGTCTTTTGACTAGTATTTGTCCAAGAGGTGGGAAAATTTATTTTGGGACCATTCACCCCCCCTCTGGTTGTCATCTCGGTCTTTCAGAGATTACTTAATATCTCAACTTACAATATCTTTTAGTTTAATTCAAATAGGTTGTTAGTTCAAGTCTTCAACAATTAGGACTCTTTTGGCTATTTAAGTCACACTCCTGTACATGTAATCCTGGAACTATTATAGTGGATTGTTTCTCGTGATTTTTTCAGCAAGGATTTTCCCTCGTTAAAACTTGCCTCCAGTTATTTTGCTGTGCTAACCCTAACACTTTAGCTCTCCATTTGAATAACTGATAGGGGACTATAGATTTTGCTGGGTTTTTTTTTTGCAGGAGATTACAAGTACACCAAGTGAGGAAGCTTCTTGTTGTTTTGTTAAATTCGTTCTTTTGATCTTGAAGAGTGAGAACAAGTTGAGTTAGAGCTAGCTAAAACACTGATGGTATAGAGGACTTGAAATGGTGATTGACTGTCGTTGAGGAAAGTTCTATGCTTGGTAAGTGAATTTGATTGGATGAATGAAAAGGGATAATGCGGAGGATATGAGCATGTCGAGAGGTTTCTTGAACAGATGGGATTGGAGGAGGGCCAGAGGGAGGAAATAGTGGCGATTATTAAGGGGTTGGGTGAGTTGTTCGTGTTTATGCATTTGCAGATGAATTGTTGTATTATACTTGAACAAACAGCAACTTCCTTTAATCCACTTCATGTTTGCTCAACGCTACAGCTCACTCGGAGCACAATCTTAGTTCAAACACCTGCTTGTTTTGCGTGGCTTATTCCTCATGTTATTTTTTCTTCAATCTTCATTCGTGTGGTCATTTTATCAGCAGATTATATTATTTCTCTTCGTGCAACCGTTCCTCCATTTTACTGCATTAGAAAATTTTTCTTCATTGTGCCCTTTGAAAAGATTGTGGCTTTTCTGTTACTTGATCTGAATACCCATAAGTAGTACTTAGTATATCCTTGTGTCTGCCTAGGGAAACATTCTTGAAATACCGTTGCACAATGTCTGTCTAATTCTTAAGTTTAATACCTGAATCTTGACTGCAGGATTCAAAAATGAAGTTTCAAAGAAGCTTCTTGTTGTTCCCACTCTTGAGTTTGCAATTGTACAAGATGCTGATCGCCTGGATGCAATTGGTAAGTACTGCTTAACCATAATTTCTTTATCAATTCCGCATAACCAGAATTTCTTTAACAATTCTGATACAGTACAACTATGTCAAACTCTGGTTACTCACTTTTCTCCAAGGTCAATCCTGCATTTGTCTCTTTCTTTGGATTCTGCTGTATAAATTTATTGAATGTTTGCCTCATCATTTAGTTTTGCCATATAGACCAGTACGAATCATACAATTGTTTGTATACCTACAAGCAATGCAAATAAATAGTATAATATAACAATAGATGGTTTGAATAAGAGCTCTGTGATCTAATCTTCCCAGGTACACTTGTAGGTATTGCAAGATGTTTTACATATGGTCGGAGCAAGAACAACGCATTGCATCAATGGAGAAGAACATGTGGAAGGATGAGAAACAGACATCAATCAATCATTTCCATGAGAAGTTTTTTAAGTTGAAGGACATGATGAAGACAGAGGTAAGGGCTGAGCTATGTAATGAAAATCTTCCTACTACTGTAGTGCTATGCATTTGTCTTCTTTAAACCAAGAAGAAAGCATAGCCTCTTTAAACATATTGAGCCTAGTAAGAGTAATGTTAGGTCTAGGTCGCTTACTCCCGTTACATCTGTTGATGTAATTATACACTACTAGTAATCACTTGTTTGTTTCCTATTCAATTTGTTAAGCATGCATCATAATACCATGTATGGCTTACTCAGTACAAGCACTCCTTACAGCATTCAATTATCTGTTCCATACATATATACTAACACATAGTTAGCTCACTTCGGATATAGTCTGGGAAAACGAGAGCAGAGAAAAGTCATAAGTTCATGGAGGATTTTGTGGCTGAATTCTATGAAGAGTGGAGTGGCAGGGCTTGAAGTTGACCAACCAGGTTACGGGCTTGTGGCAAAGCTTGAAGTTGGCCAGCCAGCTTTCAACAACTCATATTGTTGTTTATCTGCTTGGCGTATTTCTTGCTGATAAGGCATGCAAGTAAACAAGGGACAGTCCAGAAGAGTGACTGAATCATTGAATAATGATAAGACTCTTTAAAAAGTACTTTTGCTGAGCCCTGAAGTTCTTGAATGGTCCTGGAGCACTCTGCCTCTGTTGTTGGTGTATCACGTACTGTCGATCTATAGCATCGCTGCAGCGAAGTGATCACACTGTTGTTGGCAATAAGCAATTCAGTTGATTAGGAGCACATTTATTCAAACAGATGCCATCACATCTTGCAGCTGTTGTATGGAAATAATAGTGCCAAGATTTTTACCAGTAACATCACCTTCAGTGCTTCACCATCACACGTTCACATATACAGAGGTTCTACATATTCCATACTAAGCTAGACTATATATGCTATCAGGACAAAGCGAAACAAATCAAAGACATAGTAATAAAAGTGCAAAAGAAGAAGCAAAAACAGAGGAAAGCTTATCACACAGCATCAGCTTTCTCTCACAAAGCATCGCAATGCACAGACCACTTCTGAAAGCCGGCCCTTGCTTCATGTCTTTCTCCTGATTCTTATGGACAAGCTCTGGTTCAGACTTTAGAGCTTGCTCTTGTCCCTCTTGGTGAGTGTCACCTTGAGCCCATGCTTCATGTACATGGTCAGCGCCATCTTCGGCGCCACCGGGTGGCCGTCGACAACGTTGACGCGGTAGCGATGGAGGATGGAGGAGGCGGCGAACTTCATCTGGTAGTAGGCGAAGTCCTTGCCGAGGCAGAGGCGCGGGCCGCCGTTGAAGGCGGTGAACTTGTAGGCCGACTCGCTCATGAACCGGCCGTCCTTGAGCCACCGCTCCGGCTTGTACTCCCTGCAGTCCTCCCCCCAGATGCTCTCCATCCTGCCCATGGAGTACATGGCGTAGATCACCTTGGTGCCCTTCTTCAGCACCGTGCCGTCAGGGAACACCTCATCCTCCACAACCATCAGAAAGTTAAGTTGCACATTCATATGTCAGTGTCACATATTTGCAGCTGTTCTTTTGTGGTGAAGGTGAAGCATATTTTGCAGCTCTAAAGAAGTATGAACCTATGAATTGCCATTTCCATAAAGCATGGTGCTCCTAAGTAAACAGAGGAGTAGAATTAGGGTCACAAAGATTATTTGTGTTGCACAAGAAAGCTGCTTGGTTTGGCTATCAGTGTCCAATTTTTCAGCCAAGTGTTGGAAAACTTTGTAAGGTAACTTGTTGACCAATAACTTGTCCTAGTTTACTTAGTTTCTTTTTACTAGTCCAGTTAGGTTATCTTACCCAAAAACATGTTTGGAGTTTTGAACTAAGCTGATACACCAATTTGCAACTTATAAGTTGTACTTTTAGGTTTTCTATAACCAAGATAGAGAGCACCCTTGTTGCAGATCAACCTTGCAAACCTACAAGTATAGTAAACTAAAGACAGGTGCAACTAGAACACGATTTTTTCGCCATGTGTCTCCATCAAGTAGGACAAGTTTTATAGTCTTCACCAAAGATATCAAAAAAATGTGTAGTTGATGACCAACTTGCAACTTATAACTCGTTACGTTACTTTTTTTTTAATTTCTATGGCACGTCAACTTCAAAATACAAGGTCCAATGGAGAGCCTTGCGTACCATGACTTCTGTGCACTGCAGGCGCAGCTAGTATTCATGTTTTGGATTTGGGGAGTGGGTCAAATGCAACAAGATGTGTCCATCAACTTCAGTAACACTCAACCTCATTATCTACTGCCTTCAAAAAAGGAAAACCTCAATATTTACATATCAGTAATTTCTCCATTTTATAATATAGGTCCATTTTCTTGTGAGATGTTATTACACAATGTAAGCTAAACCGAAAGTGTAGCTCCTGAAATATATGCATTTTTTGTCCTTGATTTAATGGTGTAAAGGGGGTTGAGTGGTTGTATGTGTTATTCGGCAGGGATATATATGTCCAATATCAATAACTACTTTTTAGATTTAGTGCTTGCTTGATCTATTTGCAAGATAGGCTTATATTTATATTATTGTTCACCATTGATTCCAAGTGCTACGTGATTGTACAGATTGACAACCTATTACTTGTTGTTTCCTAGTACCAGAGCAAAAACAATGGATTGGCAACTCATGCAAATTGCCAAGCTAGTTAAGACTTAGGAGTTAGTACTACACAGTTACTACTATTAATACTATAGCAAGATGCATCTATATTTTTCCCTCATGCAGATAGAGCAAGTTATTCACACACTTGGGAACTTGGCCTAATAAGGACGAGACGTTGGTTCCACCAAACAACAATGCAAAATGCATGCAAGCTTCCAACACGAAACAAACATGCACGCTTCACTTTTGTGTATAGCACGTACAAGCATACGTATTTCTCGACGTATACATGCCTATGAGAGGTACGGCCAAGCATGTATATACGTAGTGAGTACGTACGTACGTACCTCCTTGTGGTCGACGGGGACGGACGGGTAGAGCCGGAGCGCCTCGGAGAGCGCGGCGTGGAGGTAGTCCATACGCTTCACCTCCTCCGGCTGGAAGACGAGCTCCTCCTCCACCTCTCCGCTGCTCGCCGGAGCCTTCCGCGCGGCGACGATGCCCTCGATCTCCTCCAGGATCTTGGCCTCGACGCCGGGGTTCTTGCCGAGCAGCCAGAAGAACCATGCGAGCGCCACCGAGGAGGTGTCGCGGCCGGCCAGGATGAAGTTGACGCAGATGTCACGGAGGAACTTGTCCGAGTAGGCCGCGCCGCTGTCAGCGTCGCGCATCTTGGTGAAGACAGTGAGCAGGTCGGACCTGCTGCGCCCGGCCGCCTCCTCGGTGCTGCGGCCGGCGGCAGCGAGCTCCTCCTTGCGCTTCCTGATCACGTCGTACGCGAACTCGTCGACGCCGGCCAGCGAGCGCTGGAGCACGCGCTCGTGGCCGACACCGAGCGCGCGCATCGCGCGCCACACCGCGGTCGGCGTGACGAAGCGCACGATGGTCGCCTCGGTGGCGTCCTCGAACGCGCGCGCGAACGGGATCTCCGGGAGGCCCGGAGTGAGGCAGCCCGGGTCGATGCCGAAGGCGATCATGCACACGTTGTCGAACGTGAGACGGAGGAGCACATCCTGGAGGTCGACGGCCGCGCCGGTCGCCTCGGCGTCGGCCAGCACGGGGAGCAGGCGCCGATGCACGAGCTCGACCAGAGAGCTCGCGGTGAGCGCGCGGAACTCCGCGGAGTGGAACTCGAGGCTGGCCGCCTTGCGCTGCCGCCGCCACACCTCGTCGTCGGCTCCGAAGATTCCGTCGCCGAGGAGATCGCGCACGGTGTTGCGGAAGTACGGGCCCTTGGGGAAGCTCCCGAACTTGGTCTTGAGCAGGTGCTCGAGGTTGCGGGGGTCGGCGGTGACGACGCAGTGCAGGTTGGTGAACCACGGTCCGCGGAACGTGAACGTGCCGCCGCGCGCCTTGAGGACGCCGGTGATCCACTCGTACAAGTCGCCGCGAAGGCCGAGGAGGAGCGACGGGAGCATGCCGACGAACGGCCACGACGGGAGCCCCTGCGCGTGGCGCTGCCGCAGCGAGTGGATGGCCACGAAGATGGACACGGCCACGAGTAGCTCCAGCGTCTGCACCTCTGGGAGCAGTCCGGCGAGGACGACGGCGGAGCCAAGGGACGCCGTCGTCGTGGCGTTGTGCGTGCTGCTCGAGGTGGGCGCGTCCACGGTGCTCATGGCGTGCGTACGTTCGGAGAGGCCGAGAGGCAAAGGTGGTATTGGCGTGTGTCCGCGCTGAGTGACAAGTGCGAGTTTTTGGAGGTGTTCTTGGGGGTGTTGATATAGGTGGACTGGTGGTGTGGTTGCTTGACGGCAACGTCTGGGCCGTTTGATTTGGGGCAGAGTGGTGTGAGAGAGAGGCGCTTTAATAATTTTTTTAAAGTTGTATAAATATTAAAGCATAGAAAGAAGGGAATTTTTAACTATTTTAACTCCTAAAAAATATTTTTTACAGAACTAGTCCCCGAGAATTTTCTTTTGTAGAAATGGCTCCCTGGCCAGCGATTGCCACATACAGGGAGTGCGAAAATCACATCGGTGTGCCGCGTGGCACATTCCCGAGGAATGAGGGTGCGGGAATCCGATTTTCCACTGACTGGGGGGTGCGAGAAATCCTTCGGCGCGAAAATCGTCGGCGGTGTGCACTGGGGGAGGGAGGCAGAAAATCAAATTTCCGCGAAACAGGGGCGCGGAAATTGATTTTCCACGGAAGGGATGAACGGTAAATGGATTTCCACACAACACAGTGGCGTGAAAACTGGTTTTCCGCGAAAGAGGTGCGCGGTAATCCGATTTTCCGCGCTCTTGGGGCCGGCAAATTCCACGCTCCCCGTGTGCGGCAATTGTGGGCCAGAGGGCCATTTCTGTAAAAAAAATTCCCAGAGGACTAGTTCTGTAAAAAAATTTAAGGGGCTAAAGCAATGAACCCTTCCAAGAAGGGTAGATAGTGATTACTTACCTTCTTCACTTGTTTGACGACTTGTGCAATTTGTATTAGGAGGAAAAGCATAGAAACACGGTCTAAGAAGTATTATTTGCACTGTGGGAAGTTACTGTAGCGACAGATCTCCGCTGTTTGCATGTTATCCAATGGTTGAGGATCGCTGACGGCAGAGGCACTATGCTTCTCTTCTGTGCCTTTGATGATACGAAATCGTTTCCAAGAGGCTTTATTGAGCATATTCTACTTGTGTTAAAAAAAATTATCGTGTTTAAAAATTGCATTACCATTTATAATTTTAAATAGCATTTCCTTTAATTCTAAATAAGTGTGATCTCATATATCGATAGGCTTCAAAATACAATTTGATCAATCACTGATAATAATATACTAAGACATTATTATTGGTATATGATAAAAATTGGCGATGGGTGATTTATAACCGATAAGAATAAGGAAAAAAAGTTCATAGCTCTCACAAAAAAGAGAAACCATTCAACCTTCAATTCGACGGACCTTGGATAATTAAGACTAATCGACACAAATCAGATATCATGTAGAACATATTTAGGCTCAAAAGATAAGAAATAACCTTAAACTATACGACAAAACTTAAAATTGAGCCAAATATGAAAGGAGTATGCATCATAAAAGAGCATAATGATCCACACCATGCAATTACTTGGCCCTGTCCATGGAACTGGTTTTAAAAAAGACCACAATATTATAAAAGTATTTTGTGAGAAATTTTGCTAAGGTTAGTTTAATACGACCAACCTAAATACAACCTTTATATACGTTGGTGTTCAAAGTATAAACAAAAAGTTTGGTTACGTGCGCTCTAGAGTTATTATATCTATTTGAAAACAGAGGGCGTACATAAATTATCACTAGCTAGTATTATCAAGATAGAATTCGTGAGAGGGCCATGTATCAGAAAATTTGATTTCCGCATGCGTTTCATGCGTGCACAGTTGTTCGTTCCATGACACTCCAAATCTCCGATAGACGGGCGTGCAAAAATTTGGAGGATGAAGCAAATCCTCAATACTATATTTACCACTTTATATTAACTTGAATGTTAGATGGAAGAACATACATCAAAACAGGAATAGGATTTTTGTGCAGTCCATATAGGGACTACAACTTAAATAGTCCTCGGTCCTCAACGCTGTCTGATCGAACCAATGAACGGTTTAAATCGTCTAAACAGTGATTTTTTGATCCAGTTTAAGTTGTAATCCCAAGAAGACTGTATTGGATCTCTTTTCTCAAAACAGTAGCTGTGGCCGACCATGTCAGAGAAGAAAACACTTGTACCATTGGTGTGCAAAATCAACTGTCGTGCAGGCTGCAGTGTAGTGCGTGGACAGTTGCAAAAGGCAGCAGTACTAGTACCGAACTGCACGAAGCGTGTGCGTGACTCCGCGAGAGAGGCGGAGTTAGAGCCAGATAGGAGATTCGACGGCGGAAAGCAAAGCGACTCGGACTGGAGGATGGGTTGGCCGGTGGCCGGTGGCCGGTGGGTGAGTCTCCGGTGTTGGCGAACGGCGATGACCAAACTCACCTACTGCCTGCATCCGGCCGCGGTCAGTGAGCCTCCGGTTCCTCGGTCACGTACGTATCCTGTTTCGCGCGCGGGCGCGTACGACTAAAATGCCGCCGTCTCGGCTCTTACCACCGGCAAAACTTTCGTTTCGTTTCGCAGGGAATGCACGGGTCGGCAGTCGCTCAGCTAGATCGTTAAAAGAAACGTTTCTTGGCTAGATACCTGAAACACAGCTCGTCCAGCCAGGATACGAGATTCGGCTTCGCGATTCCTCGTTTTTTCTTTTAATTTCTATCGTGGACATGAACCATATACTCTAAACCGGTTTGGATTCAATAAATCTAATTCACGATTCGAGAGGATTTATAGTGAATCGGGTAACTATGATCCTATGTTCCATCAGACATTCGGTCTTTCCCTTCCGTCAGAGTTCAGAAGACGCCTGTGGTCTATGTCAGTTTGTCATTGTCAGCAACTTCGCTTGGGTGATGGCCTATTGGTTTTCGCTTCCTTCGTCGCTCTGGAACCGAAGAATCGGTTCGATTTAGCCTTTCTTTAACTCCGTCTTGCTTAGTTAAACATATCCCATTCTTTCCTTTCTCAGTTATTTCTTCTTTGTAGGTGATCCGTCGCTTTTGCCTGTTCCTTGTTTGTTTTAGTAGTTGTGCTGGCTTAAGATAGCTGCAGCCACCTTGATGTAATCGTTCATGCGGGAACTAAACATGCACATAAGTATTTTGTTAGCTCTGCTGCAGAACTAACCAAATACTAACAAAACTCAGCTATAACTGTTTAGAGTTGCCCTTAACAGAATTCTTATTAGGCAGCTGCACTGCCCTTCGACCTGCAATGCATCCACATTATGTTCCATGCACTCTCTGGTAGCTAAGATTGGTTGTCTCCAGAACGACAAAGAGAAGACAATTGACTAGGCATACTTGTTGTCAGAGAAACATCTTCCCTAGAAACAATTACTGCAAGTTAATCAATATAGCATATAAATGTTTAATCGCAGCTAATTACTAGAGCAACAATTGCAGCTAGAAGGAAATGATGCCATCTTACAGACTCCTACTCTGACATGTTGTCCAACCATCCAGGGCTTTATTTCTATAAAAGCTTTTGCCAACCATTAAAGTTTTTATCACTGTATTAATACAAATGAAAGAAAGATATGCAACAATGCAGGATACTGAAGGATAAAGATTGGCAAAAGAACAAGCTGAAATTTAAGAAACAACTCATAATAAGCTTCACAATGCAGGATACTAAAGGATAGAGAATGGCAAGAAAAAGGAAACTACCACATCAAACAATTCAAGCTGAAATTTAAGAAATAACTCAGAGTAAGAAGGCACACAGAACGAAACAGAGTCGCACACAACATAATACATTATTACAAAATCCTGATGATAAATTTAGCAATTACTAGCTGATGCGTTGCGGTTACATACATACGGGTATGCAAACTACACAGTTTGAAGTTCAATGGGCACTGGATAGTAGTGTCATACATATTAACTTTAGTCGTAATAGTATTAGGTATGACAAGTGCTTCGATGATCTTCCAAAAAAAATGAAAACTGCAATTGTTGGCGCAGAGAGAAAAAATGCATAAAAATGAAGTAGGAAGCCACTGATTAATTGCACAATAGACCATGCATTACAATTTGCACTACATAGGAACATGGAAAGATATGACTCAAAGAAACGTGTATGAGAGGAATGAAATAACAGCCAGGTAAAAATCAGACATTCGACCAAATATTTGGCATAGAGAGATGGTTAGCCAGGTACATGATACCGAACGAATCCAGGTCTTTTGAGGTCTTATAGGATATAGAGTAGTAGATGAAACTCATCAGGTAGCCACAAGGATCCTTTTATTAGTATGTAGAATTAACATAACACCACTCCACAGAATAAAAAACAAAGGAAGCCAGTAGGTAAGATTAACCAAAAGAAGGATTAGAAAGGAAAATGAAGACAAACGGGTAGCATCAAATACACAGTGGCATCCACTGAACGCTAAAAATATTAGGTAACAATAAGGACAATTGTAGCAAGGTTGCTATCAATTTTAGGATCTTTGTAGACTAAACTAAACTAAAATCGAATCTATTGTTACGTTATATAATGAATAAACATAATAGACCTACCTATAAAATATCATATGTGGACATAAGAAAATAAAGATCTAGTGCATAAATGCTAAACAAAGAAACAACATTACCTTATCCTAGTTGGCAGCAGAAAATCCTGTTTGTATGCAAACAAAACTTAAGGGAATCTGAACCTATCTGTAGCCTGTAAGTTGGACAGTGAAATAACAGATAGTTCATAGTTGTGGGACAAGACGAATGGAAGAATAGCATGTGTGAAGACAGTAACAACTACAGATCTTTTAGAAGTTCTTTGATACAGGGTCCTCTGAATTTCAATCATTCCATGTGACCTACTCCAAAGGGAAATTGCTACACATACTGTTTTAATGACCTTTGATGTGTAATGAAATGAGAAGCACCAGATAAATCTATAATGCTGTAGGACCAAATTAGGTGCGCAGAGGGGGGTGAACGATCAACAAACCTTCATCAAACAGGAGTGGAAGGATAAATTTTCAGAGAAAATCAGTCCGGGGGCGGCATTACCGTAGTTATAAGTCCGGTAGTACCAGAATAAACAGTAAAACCGGTACTACTGCAGGCAAAAAATCCGGTACTACCCGATGAACAGTGAGATCAGGATGAGCAGGAAAATCAGCGCGATTTCAAATCCAAGAAATGATGTAACTTTTGATTTTATAATCCAAATCCTGTGAAACTTCACATGCACCCAAGGTTTCAAATTTCGGTTTCGGAATAAATTTCGTCCCTGGCCGGATAACGAAATTTCGGAAATATTTCGGACAAAATTTGAATTTGAAAATTCAAATCCGGTCCATTCCGGAAATAAAAATCCGAAATTCGGCGAAAAAACCCAAAATTTCGGGCGAAATTTCCGAAATTTTGGGTTTTTTGCACTGGCCAAAAAGTAATCTAAACTTCATCTAAAAATTTTGAAATTTTGTTTTGAGGTTCCTGACACATTTATGATGTTCTCACAAAAATTTCAGCTGATTATCACATCTGAGTAATTTTTAAAAATTCGGAGAGTGGTACTGTCCTGATAAAACACTGACCGACAAGTTTGATCCGAATGGAAAATGGTACAAATCAAGTTATAAACTGTTGAAATTTTTTGTGCATTGTTATGATCCATAAATAATGTTCTCACAAAAAGTTCAGCTGATTATCACATGTGAGTAATTTTTAAAAATTCGGAGAGTGACACTGTCCTGATAGAACACTGACCGACAAGTTTGATCCGAATGGAAAATGGTACAAATGAAGTTAGAAACTGTTGAAATTTTTTTTAAATGGTTATGATGTATATATAATTCTCTCATAAAATTTTCAGATGATGATCAAACAGTATGAATTTTTAAAAATTCGAAAAGTACTACTGCCTTGTTAAAAGGCTTACCGGCAAACTTGAACAAAATGAAAAATTATGTAAACCATAATTTTTTTTAAAAAAATTACACAATGGTGATAAGGAAGTTATTAATATCCCATAAAAATTGTGATTCATGATCACACTCTAGTGAATTTATAAAATTCTTACAAGGCACAGTACCATTTATGTTCTTTTCTTTTTGATTTTTGAAATATAATACAACAAACGAAGTTTAATGCTTACATAGATTTTATTGACCAAACAAAAAAAATATTTTTTTAAAAAATTTTACATAATGTTACTGAGTCAATTATTAATCTCTCAAAAAAAATTAGATCATAATCACACTCAAGAAAATTTATAAAATTCTGACAATATAATTGTCCCAATTATGTTCATTCTATTTTTGATTTTTTAAAGATAACAAATGAAGTTAAATTATTTTTAAATTTTTTATGTATGATCCTAATCTACTAAGGATAGTAAAATAAAAATCTAAGATTATTATCAATCTTGTAAAATTTTATAAAAATATGACAGTGTTTCTGCCAAAATTTTAAAATATATAAAAAAATTCGGTTTTTCAACAAATTTTCATAGGAGATGACTTTCCTAAGGGTTATTGGACCAAATCCGGTCAAATGCGCCCCTAAAAGTTTCAAAACCGGCCAAAAAACACGAAATTTTGGGGAAATTTGGCCCAAAAAACTACGAAATTTCGGGGTTACTGTAGCAAATTCAATTTTTTTTCCCGGCCGGTACTTTAGAATTCGGGGTGGTCCGAAATTCGCCGAATTTTGGAACCCTACATGCACCTTCCTATTGATGTCAGGAACCTATTTAAACTATCAATCAAATAGATCGATGTCAAAGTTCTGACCTTTTTCGAATCTAAAGAAGGTTGCACCAAAACCAAGTCAAAACCATAAACTTCAATCTGAGCTTGCTCGCGGGATTTAACGATAAAGATAATCTTAGATGATCTCCCACATGTGACAGCAAGCAAAAACAACACAAAAACAGCCCTCAAATGCACAAGAACAAAATCTACCATGAATCTTTCCTTTCCAAGCCAAATACCGGTTTCTTGAGAAGAAACTTTGGAGATCGTGTTAAGGCTTGCCTAGATGATTTGGATATTATCCACAGAGGATTCATCCATCAATCATTCGTCCTTGGCAATACAAGATCAACAGATAAAGAAACCAAAGAGAGATCAAAAACTCAAAAAAGGAGAGAGACCAAAACTTGAGCAAGAGCACGAGCACGAATTTGATTTCTATTTCATCTTAAGAGGAATGATTGCAAAGCCCCTTCATAAGAGGGCAAAGCTCTCTCTAGAGCGCACACACACAAAGACTCTCCTCTCTTTCTCTAGAAGGTCAATTCTCTCAAAAACCTTGTTCTTTTCTTACATCCCTCTAAATCTCAACCACTTATATAGATGAGGCACACCACAAACCCTAACCTGAACACAAAGTGGATTTCATCCACACTCATCATGGGCTAGCCCACTAACCGAACACCATAACGGGTCTTACACTCTCACATGCACGCTTCTCAGAGCAGCCTTCTCCATGATGCTCCAATTAGATCCATGAGCCTGAATCGTGTCCTTTTCCACTTTGGCTTGACCTAAACCACTTAGGCCAACGCCGTGTTTTTCCAAACTGCCTCCATGTCCGGTAATAGGCAAATTATCAATTTGGCCCACTACCAATTTTTTCGCATTTCATTCGTCCCGAAGAATTGCCCATGCTCTGTCACCTTTCATGTGTCCCTAATGACTTGCTGCCAAGCCTCTCACGTGCTTGGATCCCCCGACCATCCTTGCTTGCAAACATGCTTAGGTCATTTGGCACACCGCATGTTCTTATCCACTTGACCATGGTGGCCCGGCTTCCTTGACCATTCTGGACATTGGCTCCTCCCTGAGCATAGTCCTGGTCCACCTTGCCATTGCCAACAATGTGCATCACCAGTAGCTCACATTTCAGCTCCTTGTCTTCCAAGCTTGCAGCAACTCCCCGGCCTTAGTCATCTTCCGGCGTCACCATAGCCGTTTAGACCTCAGCTCTCCTAGTCTAGTCCTGGTCTCCTCCACCTTATCATAACCTGGCTCCAAAGTCTTGCGACCATCACAGACAAGCAAAATGTTAATAGCATTGCTCAACAAAATGTGCAATAAACATCACTTAACCACAATGATAAACAAAACACCCCTTAACCACAATGATAAACAAAACACCCTAGAAAAAGACTACCACTGCATAAACTACTGTGGTGCTGCAAATCCGGTAGTACCGCCATTCCAAGGCCAGTAGTACGGCTATTGCTTGAACCAAACTGCACCCTTTCTGGAAATAACTACTGCTTCACAAAAACCGGTAGTACCGCCTAACCGGTACTACCGCATTTTCAATGCCGGTAGTACCGCCCTCACTCCACTAAGAGAAACAACCTTTCTGAAAAATAGCTACCGCCTCTCAAAGCCCGATAGCACCGCAATCCTGGTACTACCGCCCTTACCACGTTTGTAGTACCGCCCTGAACTCACATCAACTCAAATTGCTCAAAACCAAAACAAACTCAATTTAAACTCAAACCTGAGCACCACATGCTCAAACACAATCAAATATTCATCACAAACATAGGTAAACCACCACATGGTCTCTCAAAAGCTGTTGGCTCTAAGTGAAAATCTACAAGAGCATTTTTTATGCTAAGAAAAGTGTTGGCGTTTCGAGCACCGGCAAGTAAATTTGTAAGTCTAAGGGGTCGCGCGTTCCACTCCCTGAATGGTTAGACTCGGAAGTCCAAGATGTATACTGGTTCGGGCCGAAGGTCCCTACTCCAGTTCGTGTGGTGGTGTTGTATTACTCTTGGTACAGATGACTGCACAAAGTTTTACAAGCGAGAATGCCAATGGCTTAGCGAGATAGGTTTGATAGCGCTCTCTCTCTCTTTCGCCCCTTTGCCTACGGGGGTTCCTGCCTCCTTTTATACGAAAGGAAGGGGCAGGTTACATCGAGAATTGGGGGAGGACGAGATGACCTATACTAGGAGCTTCGGTCCTTCGTTCATTGATCGATCATCGCCCGCCCCGCCTGTCTTTGGGTCGGTAGCTTAGCGGGTCAGAGCGGTTAGGTATTTTCCCGGGAAATGGCGTACCTGCCCTCTGCGAACCTTTCGAGTGTTGACGTTGCTGCGCCTGGCGCGGGTGTTGCCTCGGGAGAGGGTGCGTCTTCGTCTGCATGTGACCGGCTGATGGGACTGGGAGCATGACTTCGGCCACTCATTAAACCTTCTTGGGAAGGAACCACCTGCCCTTGTATAGTCGCTCGATTGACCCCGTTCGTGGGTACGTGGTCGTTGGTCGGTAGAAGTTTTGACACGCGCCCTTGGCGGGGTTGTCTTGGCACGATCGGTCGGGGATCCCGACCGCTGCGGGGTCGGGAGCTCGCTTGGTCGGGCCGATGGGTCTCGTCTGCTGCGGGGTCGGGAGCCCGCTTGTCGAGACGCTTCCCTCGATCGGTCGGAAGGGATGTCTCGCGTGGCTTTGTCGGTGCTTCGATCGGTAATGGGCCAGAGCGGCTGTTGGGCTTGAGCTGTGCTTGAGGCCGCCGACTTCGTCGCTTTGGGCCGTTAAGTGCGGCTGTTATAAGTATTCGTCAGTAGCCCCCGAACCCCTGAGTGATTTCGGCAGATTCAGTTGGGGGTTGAGCTTGGAAGAGAATAGTGACTGAGCCTGAGCAGTTGGCCCGACCGATTAGGTCAAACGATTTCTGCCAGGTGTACCCCAACGGATCCGACGGTTGCCCCGGAAATCTGCCCAGGGTATTCGAACCGCCGGGGGCTTTGAATCACCTCGTTGCGCGCGCCGCACACGGCTTGGTGCGCCTCGCCCGCTCGTCTTCCGAACTGCTTCGGGTTTTGGTGAAGGGCGCTTCTTTTTCCGACGCCGGCATTTACTCTGGAGACGTTTAATCTCCCTCCGTTCGGGTATAAAATGATACCACGGCCTGCTTGAGTGATAAACCTTTAAACGATAAACCTTTCTTTTGCTCTTTGGGATGGCTTCGGGGCACCCTCTAGTTTTCGGTTTTGGCGATGATGTCGTGGCAGAAGAAGAAAACCCTTTGGCTGAGCTTTGGGCTGAGTATGATCGGGCGATGGCCGAACTCCGGGAGGAAGAGGTCAGAGCCCGTGATGTTCTTCTTGTCGACGCTACGCCGGGGCCGTCCCGAGGCTTGGGGTAGCAAGGGGGGCCCTTCTGGAGGCGATGGCGCGAGGGCGCCGACTGTAGTTGATGCGGCTATGTCGATATCGCTGAACGGTACCGCGATCGGCAGACGATTCGCGGTGCGGCAGCTGCCCCATCGACCAGGCAAGGGCCTTCCAGCGTGCCGTCGGTGCCACCGATGCCTACCAGCATGCCGTCGGTGCCGCCGATGCCGCACGGATGTTGAAAGGCTTTGGCGCGGAGAAGGTCCTGCCGCAGCGTAGCGTAGCTATTCTTGTGTCTGTCGAGTACTGTATGTAAAGTCGTGTAAAGCTTGAGCCTGTTGGTCTATAATAAAATCTTCTTTTTGTTCGTGAATGTCTTTGTAATGAGTTTGCTTTGTGCCTTGGTGGCGGGGGACGACCGCGATGCCTTTGAGGTCCGGGTGTCCGGCGCCGCTTAACGTCGTAGCTAGACCGTGCCTTGGTCGGCGGGGACGACCGCGATGCCTCTCGCGAGGTTCGGGTGTCCGAGTGCTCGCTTAACGTCATAGCTAGACGCGCCTTGGTCGGCAGGGGCGACCGACCGTGCCTTGGTCGGCGGGACGACCGCGATGCCTCTTCGTGAGGTTCGGTGTCCGAGTGCTCGCTTAACGTCGTAGCTAGACCGTGCCTTAGTCGGCAGGGACGACCGACCGCGCCTTGGTCGGCAGGACGACCGCGATGCCTCTGCGTGAGGTTCGGTGCCCGAGTGCTCGCTTAACGTCGTAGCTAGACCGCGCCTTGGTCGGCGAGGACGACCGCGATGCCTCTGCGCGAGGTTTGGGTGTCCGAGTGCTCGCTTAACGTCGTAGCTAGACCGCGCCTTGGTCGGCAGGACGACCGTGATGCCTCTGCGCGAGGTTCGGTGTCCGAGTGCTCGCTTAACATCGTAGCTAGATCGTGCCTTGGACGGCGGGGGCGACCGCGATGCCTCTGCGCGAGGTTCGGTGCCCGAGTGCTCGCTTAATGTCGTAGCTAGACCGTGCCTTGGTCGGCGGGGACGACCGCGATGCCTCTGCGCGAGGTTCGGTGTCCGAGTGCTCGCTTAACGTCGTAGCTAGACCGCGCGTGGATGACCGACCGCGCCTTGGTCGGCGAGGACGACCGCGATGCCTCTGCGCGAGGTTCGGTGTCCGAGTGCTCGCTTAACGTCGTAGCTAGACCGTGCCTTGGTCGGCGGGGACGACCGCGATGCCTCTGCGGGAGGTTCGGTGCCCGAGTGCTCGCTTAAGGTCGTAGCTAGACCGTGCCTTGGTCGGCGAGGACGACCGCGATGCCTCGCGCGAGGTTCGGTGTCCGAGTGCTCGCTTAACGTCGTAGCTAGACCGCGCCTTGGTCGGCAGGGACGACCGCGATGCCTCTACGCGAGGTTCGGGTGCCCGAGTGCTCGTTTAACGTCGTAGCTAGACCGTGCCTTGGTCGGCAGGGACGACCGCGATGCCTCTTCGTGAGGTTCGGGTGCTCGAGTGCTCGTTTAACGTCGTAGCTAGACCGTGCCTTGGTCGGCAGGGACGACCGCGATGCCTCTGCGCGAGGTTCGGGTGTCCGAGTGCTCGTTTAACGTCGTAGCTAGACCGTGCCTTGGTCGGCAGGGACGACCGCGATGCCTCTTCGTGAGGTTCGGTTGTCCGAGCGCTCGTTTAACGTCATAGCTAGACCGTGCCTTAGTCGGCAGGGACGACCGACCGTGCCTTGGTCGGCAGGGACGACCGCGATGCCTCTTCGTGAGGTTCGGGTGTCCGAGTGCTCGTTTAACGTCGTAGCTAGACCGTGCCTTGGTCGGCAGGGACGACCATGATGCCTCTGCGCGAGGTTCGGGTGTCTGAGTGCTCGTTTAACGTCGTAGCTAGACCATGCCTTGGTCGGCAGGGACGATCGCGATGCCTCTTCGGGAGGTTCGAGTGTCCGAGCGCTAGTTTAACGTCGTAGCTAGACCGTGCCTTGGTCGGCAGGGACGACCGCGACGCCTCTGCGCGAGGTTCGGGTGTCCGAGTGCTCGTTTAGTGTCGTAGCTAGACCGTGCCTTGGTCGGCAGGGACGACCGCGATGCCTCTGCGTGAGGTTCGGGTGTCCGAGTGCTCGTTTAACGTCGTAGCTAGACCGTGCCTTAGTCGGCAGGGACGACCGACCGTGCCTTGGTCGGCAGGGACGACCGCGATGCCTCTTCGTGAGGTTCGGGTGTCCGAGTGCTCGTTTAACGTCGTAGCTAGACCGTGCCATGGTCGGCAGGGACAACCGCGATGCCTCCTCGTGAGGTTCGGGTGTCCGAGTGTTCGTTTAACGTCGTAGCTAGACCGTGCCTTGGTCGGCAGGGACGACCGCGATGCTTCTGCGCGTGGTTCGGGTGTCCGAGTGCTCGTTTAACGTCGTAGCTAGACCGTGCCTTGGTCGGCAGGGACGACCGCGATGCCTCTGCGCGAGGTTCGGGTGTCCGAGTGCTCGTTTAACGTCGTAGCTAGACCGTGCCTTGGTCGGCAGGGACGACCGCGATGCCTCTGCGCGAGGTTCGGGTGTCCGAGTGCTCGTTTTACATCGTAGCTGGACGTGGGCTCGTTTTACGTCGTAGCTGGACGTGGGGCATCCGTCTCGAGTCCTCGTCTGGCGAGGGTAGCTGCGAGAGGAGTGGCCGCCGTCTATCCCACACGTATACCCCGTCCGCAGGTGTGGGACCTGGAGGGGGTGAGCGACGCGCGTTTACCCGCGTTGGTTTGAACGTCGTGCTCGTGGAGCTTATAACGGGTAGTCCTAGTGGGTCCTGGGAGGTCCCGCCCAAGGGGGACCCTTCCGAGCGGACGGTCCCAGAGTAGGGTGTCCTGGCCCTGTTGTGGGGCGACCCATAAAAAACGTTTCTTTACTCAATCCCGTATGGACCCTAGGTCGTCCGCCGACCCAGGGCACAGCTGGCTGTCGCTCATCGATGAGCTCCCGGGAGAGTGTGAAGTATGGTCTCGGACGCGGGTAGAGGTGATTAGGTCGTCAGCCGACCTAACCGAGGGCCCACCGCGGGGCTCACCTCATACTTGCCCCTAACTCGAGTTTCGCTCGGGCGACCTTATGCCCATCTGGTGGGGTTGGCCTTTTGAACCCACAGCTTTTAGCTGGGCCCCTGGCGCAAGCCTCAGAGCTTTTGCCGTTTCGGGGCCGCAGCGGCCAGTGCCTTCTTCGCCACGCACCCTGCAGCAACCGTCCTGGCCTCAAGGTGGAGACCGAGAGGTTACAGGACGCACTGCCCGGGGGCGGCGTCTTTACGACTTGTCCTGTCAAGATTAAATGCTGGGTGGAATTGGGAACGGGGAGTTACCAGGCGGGCTTGACAGACGAGGGCGAACGCGACGTTTCGCTCGAGGGGTGCCGGTCGTTGGTGCTGCCGTCTTCTATAATACGCCTCGAACGCTTCGCAACCACGCTTTTTGCCTCCTCGCCTCCTGCTCCTAAGAACAACAAAGAGCCAAGGAAAGAAAAACTTAGCCTTCTCTTCTTCCCGCCTTCCGCCTTCTCCTCGCAAGAATGTCGTGGCGGAGTGCTCTGCCCGGTGCCGGCCAGGCTCGGCACAGTGAAGAAGGGCTTCCTCCCCGCGCAGGATCTCTCCGGATGGAGGGTGCCGACGGGGGCCGTCAATCCCTCGCCGCGGGACGATGAGGTCGTGGTGCCCGCCTCGTTTTTCGAGCGCGGCTTTGGCTTGCCGCTGCATCCATTCGTCCAGGGGATGCTCTTCTACTACAAGGCGGAGGTGCACCACCTCAATCCCAACGGGGTCCTCCACATCGCCATCTTCATCACGCTATGCGAGGCTTTCCTGGGGATCGAGCCGCACTGGGCGCTGTGGAGGCATTTCTTCCAAGCAAGGCTCTGGAAGGACAAGCCCAGTGACGCGACAAAGACCCATCGGCGGCTGGCCTTCAGGCTCGGTCCGCCGAGCGCGGAGTATGTCGAGGTCAGGCTGCCGTCGTCCAACAAGGGGTGGCGCTCCGAGTGGTTCTACGCTCGGAACGTCGGAGCCAGCGCCCCGCCCTTCACCGGCAAACCCCTCGTGGCGGGGGAGGAGTGGAACTGGGGCGCTGAGAAGAAGGAAAAGAAGAAGGTGGCCCTGATTGTGGAGCAAATCAGGGCCCTTAGGAGGCAAGGCCTCACCGGGGGCGCGGTCGTGCGTGCCTTCATGGGGATGCGCGTGCAACCTCTGATGCACAGGCCTCGCCCCCTATTTCGGTACGAGGGGGCGTCCGACCGCATGAGGATGGCGGAGCCGGAGCTGGCCTCAACTGAGATTGAAGCCCGGGTGGCCGCCGTTACGGGTGGAAGCGCCATGGAGGCTGCCGGTGGCCTCCCGGAACCGTTCTCGCGCACTTCGAATCTGTAGGTTAATGGAATTTTCTTTCGCTTCTTTCCTCCTTTTTTTCCTTTGGTATTTGTTCTGACCGGCGCCCTCACATTTCCTAGGGGCTCTTGGGCCTGATCTCCCGGGCGCCGCTCCCGGGAGAGAAGGAGGCAAAGGCGGCGGCCCGAGCGGAGGCCGCACAACTCGATTCCTCCCACAAGAATCGGAAGGAGGAGAGGAGGAAGGAGAAGGAGCGCGCGGCGAGGGCCGCGCGCGGTGAGGATATATCAGAGGCCACTGTTGCGGGGGCAACCTCCTCCGGTAGCAGCGGGAGTACCCTCGGAGGCGCATACTGCGGATTCCCCTCCGACCAGGCGGATCGGGCGCGTCCGGGCGTGGACTGCCGGGCGACACCACAAGCTCGGCGGTTGGGGGGCCTCGGGCAGGGGGTGACCGCGTGGTCGCCGTCGCCGTTGCGCCTTCGTGGGAGGCAGCTTCGGGGAAGCGGCCGGCAGATCTGCCCCTCGGAGGGGGGCCGGCGAAGAGGGCGCGCGTGCCGCGTACTCGTTCGGCTCAGTAAGTACCCTTTCTTTTTTTTTTGTTCGAACATTTAGAAGCAAGTCGCCCGAACGGCCACTAAGTGTTTTGTGACGTGCAGCGCCTATACGGGTGTGACCGTGGTGCGTCCTGCGTCGGCTCCGCAGGGGATGGCGCCGGGAAGTCATGCGGCGGCGCGTCGCGGTGGTTCCAGGATGCCCGTTGAGCGGCGTCGGTCGCGGCGTTGGCGGTCGAGGCGCGCCGCCGTCTGCAGAGGATGGGGCCTCGCCCGAGGCCGAGGTCGGCGAGGGGCTCCCGCCGCCTCCGGCGCTGTTGCCGCCGGCCGGTGTGATCATCCTCGCGGAGGAGGATGCGACAACTCGGTCGGCGATCGCTGGCCGAGATGGCGCAGTGCCGGCGCGACCCTTGCCCTGGGGGAGGCGCCACCGAGGCCTCGCAGCGCAGTCGCCACGGGATCCCCGGCGACCGGTTCCGCCATCGCTGCCGATGGTGCTCTGGCAAGGGGGCGCCCCGCCCGAGCAGACGACCGAGGGCCCGCTGCCGGGAGTGGCCCTTGGGTCGGAGTCGGCGGGCGGAACAGAGGAGGGCGAGTGGGTCGCCCTTCAGCAAGGCGCTCTGGACGCCGAAGCGGAGATAGAGCAGATCCGAAGGGTCGACTGCTCGAATCTTCCAGCAAGGCGCTGGACGTGGTGGCCGGGGGAGTCCGGCCGATCTGTTTGGTAAGTTGATGGAAAAGCCTGGCTTTGTAAAATTCTGACTCACCCGCGGTGACACTAATGGATAGCCTGCTTTTTGCAGCATCTACGGGCCCGCTCGGAAGGCAGAGCCGAACTCCTGCAGCGCTCGGATAGCCAGCGGGCGGCCGCCGAGGAGGAGTGCAGTCGGCTTCGCCTTGAGCTACGCCTGGCCCAAGAGGCTCTGGCGGTCAGGCGGTCGGAGGCGGCGGAGATTCGCCAAGGGCTGGAGGAGGCCACGAAGGCCCTCTTCGATGAACGCCTGGGGGCCAAATCTTCGAAGGCGAAGGTGGCGGAGCTCGAGTCCTCCCTGGCGGAGGCCAACGAGGCCAAGGATGCCGCCGTCACCGCGGAGGGGACCGCGCAGGCGCAGGCGACCCGTCTGCGGATCGAGCGGGACCAGGCTCGGAAGGACGCTGACCGAGTTCGCTCCGAGCGGGGGACCGCCCAGAAGGACTTAGCTTCGCTGAGGACTTCTTACGAGGCGCTTAAGGAAGAAGCTGGCAATCTGACCAACTCTGCTGCCGGTAAGTGTCTTGATTCTTCAATTAACTCGTGGTGCGACCCACGAGCGAGCTTATCTGAAACGCCAAAACTGCAGAGGCACGAGGAATCGAGCATCGCCGTGGAGGCGCAGGCGGTGGCGGATGCTCGCGACATGGCGATCGCGCCCGAGACGCAGGCGCGGCGGCACAAGGTCGCCGAGGACGGTCGGGCCTCGATTGGCGCCGTGCAGCACCTTAGCGAGGCCGGTCGGGAGGTTCGCGTCCGCGCCCCGGGCGATGCGGCCCGAGCGCTCGCTTCGCTGGCCGCCCGAGTGCCAGAACGCATCGAGAGGGCGGTGACGGTTGGCGCCGCGCTTGGAGCTTCCTCTGCGTTGGTCAATACCATCTCGCACTATGATGGCATCGACCTCGCAGTGGTGAGCAGCGGCGTCGCCGGGAACCGGACCGACGACGAGGTCGATAGGTTCGAGTTCTTGGTTGAGCCGCACGCCCGGGAGATCGCCAGCCACGTCTCGCCGCAGGTCGCCCTCGAGGAAGAATAAAAGTAGTTAGATTTTATCCCTTTCATTGATTGTAATGACTGTCAAGTTTATAAACAATCTTAAGTTTAACAAGTTCCGCTATGCCTCTTGCCCCCTTTTGTGTTTTTGGTGAACGCTCGACCAGCCATAGCCCTAAGGACCGCAGGGGTCACTTATGCGTAGGTCGGGTTGCTTCGGGAGGGGTTAAGAGGATAGGAATCTTGGTTACTCAGCAGTTATGCGCACTTGTGAGGGAGAGGAGTTTTCCCGACCGACAGAGGATCGCTCCACTCGGGCACTTCCTTCTTCCACAAAGCGCTACTTAGCAACCGTAGCCGCTGGGGCGTAGGCCGTAACGCTTGGGTCGAGAGGGTTACCGCTTGGGATGGACCCTGCGGTCGGTCTGGTCACCGACCCGCACGAGCGCGTGAGCTAGCCGAGTTTGCGCGGGGAAGGAGTGTTTCCGACTGACTAAAAGGTCACTCCACTCGAGCACTTCCTTCTTCCGCGAAGCGCTACTTAGCAACCATAGCCGCCGGGCGAGGCCGTAACGCTTGGGTCGAGAGGTTACCGCTCGGGATGGACCTTGTGGTCGGTCGGTCACCGACCGCATAAACGCGACGACGGCTGAACGGGCGCCATAGGCAGCCCCGAGCGTCGCAGGGCGACCAGGTGCTCGGAAGGGTAAAGGTAAAGACCATGCCAGGAAAAAAGAAAAGAGTTTAGGGATAGAATCGCCTTAACTTTTCTATGTTCCAAGCGTTCGGAAGGATGCGACCGTCGGCGTCCTTGAGTCGAAAGGTGCCAGGTCGGAGAACCTCTACGACGGTGAATGGGCCTTCCCAGGGTGGCGATAGCTTGTGCTTGTCCTTGCTGGTTTGGACCCGACGCAGGACTAGGTCGCCGGTGCTGAAGGATCGCCCTCGAACCTGGCGGCTGTGATAGCGCCGTGAGCTTGGCCGATATCCGCCGATCGCAGATGGCCACGCCATGCGCCTCGCCGAGCCGGTCGATGGCGTCTTGTTGCGGCGAGCCCTCGAGCCTCATCGAAGGCTTGTAGTCTTGGGGCGCCATACTCTAGGTCATTGGCAAGACGGCCAGCGCAACACCATGAAGAACGGTGTAAACCCGTCCGCCGGTGGGCGTGGTCCGCGAACTCGGAGGACGAAGGGTAGCTCGGCCACCCACCGACCGGCGAAGTGCTTGAGCCGACTGAAGATTCGTGGCTTGAGTCCTTGAAGGATCATGCCGTTGGCACGTTCGACCTGGCCGTTGGTTCGTGGATGGGCCACGGCTGTCCAATCGACACGGATGTTGAAGTCGTCGCAGAACTTGAGGAACTCCTTCCCCGTGAACTGCATTCCGTTGTCGGTGATGATGGAGTTTGGAACTCTGAACCGAAAAACGATGTCGCGGAAGAAGATGGCCGCTTGTGCCGACGTGACCCTCACGACCGGCTTGGCCTCTATCCACTTGGTGAATTTATCCACCGTGACTAGAAGATGAGTAAAGCCCCCGGGCGCTTTCTTGAAGGGTCCGACCAGATCGAGTCCCCAAACTGCAAATGGCCAGGTAATGGGGATCGTCTGTAAGGCTTGAGCCGGCAGATGTGTCTGCCGGGCAAAGAACTGGCACCCTTCGCAGGTGCGCACGATCTGCTCGGCGTCGGACACGGCGGTCGGCCAATAAAAACCTTGCCGAAAGGCCTTTACTACGAGGGATCGGGGCACAGCATGGTGACCGCAGACCCCGCCATGGATATCGAGCAGTAGCTGCTTCCCTTGGTCGGCCGGAACGCATTTCTGCAGGACCCCGGAGGGACTCCTCTTGTAAAGGTCTGGGCCGACCAAGACGAAGGTTTTTGCCCGCCGAGCGAGGCGCCGGGCCTCGGTCGGGTCAGAGGGGAGCGACCCGCTCACAAACGGTCGCTGAAGGGCTTCCTCCATCGGATTCGATTAACACACCGTGGTTTGACCGGTCGAGTCTACGCCCGGCGCGTCGGCGGTCGGGGTGACCGTCTTTGGGCGGTCGAGGTCGCCACCATCGAGCCCGATTAGACGGAAGGCGCAGGAGGTCACAGACGAAGATCCCAAAGCGGATCGCCCTCTCTGGAGGCAAGATTGGCTAGGTGATCGGCTTCACCATTGTAGCGTCTCAGTAGCTATGGTGGAGCTCAAACCCTTAAACCGTTCTTCGAGCTGCGCACTTCTTGACAAGACGCGCCATGCGGGCGCCCCGGCTCGCGGCCTTCATGACCGGTCGACAACAAGCTTGGAGTCCCGTGGACGTAGTCGGTGAGCACCGAGGTCGGCAATGATCCGAGACCGTTGACGAGCCAGATTCGGCGATGTTGTTGGTCGCGTCGAAGAGCAACCTGATGGCGTATTGAAGCTGTCTCGAGTGGGAAATAAGGATTTACCTCTGCGCGCGCCGTTCTTGGTGTAGGACCCACAAAGTACATTGTCCAAGACGGGATCTTCTATCGCCGGTGGCGCTGGCTTCGGTCCACTCGGCGACGGTCCGCCAGGCTCGACGTGATCGCCGTCCCGAGGGACGTATGTTATGCCGCGTGGCCCGAGCTCGAGCGCCCACTTGGCTATCCTTCCCGAGGCGTCGCGGTTGTGGACGATCTCGCCGAGTGGGGACGCGGTCACCACGGTGATGGCGTGCTGGTCGAAGTAATGGACGAGCTTTCTCTTGGCGATGAGTACCGCGTAGAGTAGCTTCTGCACCTGCGGATACCGAGTTTTGGACTCGGAAAGCACCTCGCTGACGAAGTAGACTGGCCGTTGCACCTTGAGTTCACGGCCTTCCTCCGCTCATTCCACCACAAGGGTCGCCCCGACGACTTGAGCAAAGGGCGGCGACGTAGAGAGTAGTGGTTCGCTCGGTGCCGGGCGACCAGACCGGAGGTGAGGATAGGAAGGCCTTTAGGCGAGTGAGGGCCTCCGAGCCTCCCGGGTCCGGCTAAAGCGGTCGGATTTCTTGAGCAACTCAGTAGCGGCATTCCACGCCGCCAAGGCGAGATACGAACGGCTCAAGGCTGCTAGGCACCCGTTAGCCTCTGGACTCCTCCGAGGTTAGGAACCGGGCCCATCCTTGCGATTGCCGAGATTTTCTCTGATTGGCCTCGATACTCGCTCAAGATGATGAAGCCGAGCAGCTTCCTTTGGGAACCCCAAGACGCATTTCTGGTTGAGCTTTATACGGAATCGTCGAAGATTCGCGAAAGTCTCTTCCAGATCTGCAATAAGGTCGAGCGCATTCTTGGTCTTCACGACTATGTCGCCGACGACGCCTCAACGCTGCGGCGATCCGTCGTTGAAGCACGTTTGCATACATCGCTGGTATGTAGCGCCCGCGTTCTTTAGGCCGAACGGCATTGTAACGTAAGCGAAACGAGCCGAAGGGCGTGATGAAGGAGTCGCGAGCTGGTCGGACTCCTTCGCTATCTGGTGGTAGCCTGAGTAGGCATCCAGAAAGGAAAGAGACTCACACCCAGCGGTGGAGTCAATGACTTGGTCGATGCGGGGCAAGGGGAACGGGTCTTTGGGACACGCTTTGTTGAGACTCGTATAGTCAACACACATTCTCCATTGCCCATTTTTCTTTTTTACAAGTACGGGGTTGGCTAGCCACTCGGGGTGGCGCACCTCTTTTACAAACCCCGCAGCCAGAAGCTTGGCGATCTCCTCCCCTATGATCTTGCGCCTCTCCTCGTCGAAGCGGCGCAAGCGTTGGGCGACCGGCTTTGAGCCTGGTCGGATGCTCAAGGAGTGCTCGGCGACTTCCCTTGGGATTCCTGGCATGTCGGAGGACCTCCATGCGAAGACGTCTTTGTTGGCGCGGAGAAAGTCGACGAGCGCGCTTTCCTATTTGGCGGGGAGCGTGGCTCCGACCCGCACGGTCTTGGTCGGATCGCAGGGATCGACCGCGACCTTCTTTGTGTCCTCGGCGGACTTGAAGGATCCTGCCCCCGACTTGCTGGATTCGGGGGCGGACTCGGAGGCTTCCCTCCTGAGATTGACAAGCTCGGCGGATGCGATGACTGCCGAGGCAAGCTCGCAACTGCCGCGCTCGCAGTTGTAAGCGAGCTGAAAAGACGATGCCACGGTTATGGCTCCCCGAGGTCCGGGCATCTTCAGCTTGAGGTAAGCATAGCTGGGGACCGCTATGAACTTGGCGTAGCATGGTCTCCCCAGGATAGCGTGATAGGAGCCGGGGAAATCCACAACCTCGAAAGTGAGGGTTTCGGTGCGGAAATTTCCTGGTTCCCCAAAGGTGACGGGCAGGTCAACCTGCCCGAGCGGATGGGCCTGCTGGCCGGGGATGACGCCGTGGAAAGGAGCCTTGCTCGGTCGGAGACTCGAGCGAGGAATCCCCATGGCGTCGAGCGTCTCCACGTAGAGGATGTTGAGACCGCTGCCACCATCCATGAGCACCTTGGTGAGGCGCTTCTTCCCCACGATGGGGTCGACTACCGTGGTACCTTCCGGTACCGGGGCGTGATCGGGTGATCGGTCCGATCAAAGGTGATCGAAACTCACCACCGAGATATTGGGGACGATGGCGCGACGGTGTGGACCTCGCGGTAGGCGAGTTTAAGCCGACGCTTGTCGGCGTAACACGCCGGCCCGCCAAAGATCATGAGGCAGCCGTCGAGTTCGGGGAACTCGTCGTCCGCTTTTTTCTCCGCGGCCCGTGGGGCCGTGGCCGGCTTCTTTCCTTTGCCCCGCGGCGCTGCGGGAGCGCTGGAGAGGAAGCGTCTTAGGACTTCGCAGTCCCGATATTTGTGTTTGACAGGGAACCCGTGGTTCGGGCACGGGCTGTCCATCAATTTTTCAAAGTGGTCAGGCGCGATGGTCGGTCGCACCTGCTGCTTGGCAGGGCGGTCGACTGTGGCGACCACTTGAGGTTCGCGGATCTGTTTCCCATGACGCTTTCGCTTGTCGGAGCGGTCGGAGGGGGATCCGACTCGGACGTCGGGCTCTTGCTGAGCCTTCCCTCCTTCGAAGATAGCCCCCACAGCCTCCTCGCCGGAGACGTGGTTGGTGGCGATGTCAAGGAGCTCCTTGGTGGTTCGGGCTTGAGATACCCGGCTTGTGCACCGTGACCTTGCAGAGGTGCCGATATGAATGCTCCCACGACATCGGCGTCGGAGATGTCGGGGAGCTCGTTGCATTGGCGGGAAAACCGCCGGATGTAGTCCCGGAGAGTTTCCCCTGGCTGCTGCTTGCAGCCCTTCAGGTCCCAGGAGTTACCAGGGCGCTTGTAGGTGCCCTAGAAGTTGCCGACGAAGAGATTCTTCAGGTCAGCCCAGTTCCTGATGGTTCTGGCGGGCAGGTACTCGAGCCAAGCTCGGGCCGAGTCTGCGAGGTAGATGGGAGGTATTGATGATGAAGAGGTCATCCGTTGCTCCCCGCCCGCATGCGAGCCGTAGTCTTCGAGCCAAACCCCGGGTTCGTGGCCCCTGTACTTGGCGATGTTGGTCGGTGCGAAACTGGCAGGAAATCCGCTGGGGATCTCGCGTAAAGCCCGTGGTCCGGACCATCGGGGCTTGGGCTGCGCGGCGTGGCGCCCGCCGCCCACAAAGACGTGAGTGGACGGCTTCCTCGCCGCTTTCTCCGCGCCGAGGGTGGCGCGAACGTCGAGGCGCCGCCGAGGCGCCGCGCACGGGCGCGTGAGGCTCGGGCGGTTCGTGGTGTGGCGCCGTCTTGGCCGGACCCAATGGCCACATGGCAGACGGCCCGGTGACAGAGGTGGCGCCGAGCGGTAGGAGCCGAGGCTGCATGTGTTGCACGGCCGCACGCCCACCACCCGGAGGTTCCGTGCGTGGCTTTGGCCTCCGGTCACCGGCCCGGAGGCCTCGGCAAGATCGCACCGCAGCCACGCTCGCTTGCATGAGGAAGAACCGAGGGCCGCTTGATTCTTTCGCCGCTTGTGGTATACATCGCGCGCGCCACAGATCGCCGGCACTGCCGGGTCTCGGGCTCATCCGCCCCAAGTTAGCCTCGAGCCGTGGAGCTCACCTGCGCTTATCCAGCTCTTCGCTGCCGCCGGAGTTCGGCGCAATGAGCTTGAGCGCTGCGTTCGACGCTTCACGGCTGGTGTTCCTCCTCCCGCGCCTCGGTCGCGGATGGGGCCCCGTAACGCGGGGGTTATGATTAATCGGCCGTGCCCGCCATGTTGCACTCGCGAGTGCCGCCACGGGCGTGGTACTCCGTGGTCGGAGCTGGAGTCGTGGTCGGAAGAGTCTTCCAGCTCGTGGATAGAGGCCGCATGTAGCCGACCATCGCCACAAGTTGTGAGCTCGCAGGAGGTGACACGGCCACCGCCGGCCCACGGAGCTTCGCCCGACGCGGCGGAGCGCTCTCGTGCTTCGGCTTTGGGACTCGCAGGTGCTCAAGCCGAGCTTAGCGGTCGCGGAGATGGCGCCCGGCTTTCACGGGCGCGCCGGGCCTCCGGTGGCGCGGGATGAGCGTAGCCCTCCCGCCGCGGTGACGGCAAAGTTGAGGAGCCGGCGGATCTGGCTCTCCGCGCGGTCATGCCGTCGCGGATAAAAGATGCCATCGGGAGGCGAGCGGAATCGGAGATGGTGATGAAGACGCGCAAGACCCTACCGGCGCGCCAACCGCCGGCGTTTGAGCACCGCAAGTAAATTTGTAAGTCTAAGGGGTCGCGCGTTCCACTCCTGAATGGTTAGACTCGAAGTCCAAGATGTATACCGTTCGGGCCAAGGTCCCTACTCCATTCGTGTGGTGGTGTTGTATTACTCTTGGTACGTATGATCGCACAAAGTTTTACAAGCGAGAATGCCAATGGCTTAGCGAGATGGGTTTGATAGCGCTCTCTCTCTTTTCGCCCCTTTGCCTACGGGGTTCCCGCCTCCTTTATACGAAAGGAAGGGGCAGGTTACATCGAGAATTGGGGAGGACGAGATGACCTATACTAGGAGCTTCGTCCTTCGCTCGCTGATCGATCATCGCCCGCCCCGCCTGCGGCTGGCCGGTAGCTTAGCGGTCGAGCGGTTAGGTATTTTCCGGGAAATGGCGACCGCCTCTCGCGAACCTTTCGAGTGTTGACGTTGCTTTACCGGGCGCGTGTTGCCTCGGGAGAGGGTGCGTCTTCGATCTTGATGTGACCGGTGATGGATCGGGAGCATGACTTCGGTCACCATTAAACCTTCTTGGGAAGGAGCCACCGCCTTTGTATAGTCGCTCGATTGACCCGCTCGTGGGGTACGTGGTCGCTGGTGGTAGAAGTTTTGACACGCTGCCCTTGGCGGGGGTTGTCTTGGCACGATCGGTCGGGATCCCGACCGCTGCGGGTCGAGCTCGCTTGGTCGGAGCCGATGGGTCTCGTCCTGCTGCGGGGGTCGGGAGCCCCGCTTGGTCGGAGACGCTTCCCTCGATCGGTCGGGAAGGGATGTCTCGCGTGGCTTTGTCGGTGCTTCGGTCGGTAATGGGCTAGGAGCGGCCTGTTGGGCTTGAGCTGTGCTTGAGGCCGCCGGCTCGTCGCTTTGGGCCGTTGGGGTACGGCCTGTTATAAGTATTCGTCAAAAAGAAAAACCAAATTCTACATAAGGCTTTTCAAAGTTGGGAAATCTCAGTGAAATCATTTCATCAATTTAAAGAGATACACTCATATGGAAACAAGTGTATTATTTAAGGTCCAAATGAAACGAAAGCAACATGAAGAAATAATGTGCTCTTTGTTGTAGATTTTGGACCGCTTTAAAGTCTAAACAGAAATGACAAATATTCCTTTTTTTACGAGAGCTTAAAAGGAGGAAAATATGGATTAGACTTAGTCTTTGAATTCTTTGATAACCCTAGCCTATAAGGCATTCTGCAAGTGAGGGTTGTAAGGAACAAGGAGGAAAGAATACAACTCTTTAGTTGAAGGATGGCATGGAAAGGGGGAAATGGAATAGAAGGATTTCTTTCAAGATGTAGAACCATTTTTAGAATTAAAACTCCAAAGCTTAGATCAGTAGACAAAAGACATGAAGCATGAAAGAAATGGCAATAGAGGTTACAAAATAGATCCAACATATTGTAATTGAAAATACAAATTGTTATTCTGCAGCAATATAGGAAGAAGAAATAAACCTGAGAATGAAAAAACAATCAAGATGGCCATCATGAACCAAAAAAATGGATGTGAAATGGCAAAGTGAATGCAGTCACAATCCAGTTACACACATTGAGAGGAACCACAAAAAAAAGAAGAACAAAACTACAATCAGTTATGCCAGCTGTGCCTTTTATTTTACCCAAACCAAAGCTGTGAAAGGACAAAACAGAGGATGTTATCTATAATAGAAAAGTCCACCATAGACAAGAGAATATTTCTGCTGCCAATATCCTATATATGGTACTACATATATTTATATCAAACAACTGAATCTTGTATAGAACTCTACCATCACATGGCAAGAAATGCAAGAGTGAGCATAACCGGTAAAGATTGCAACCAATGTTGGTTCCTTATTTTCATGAACAGAACTCTATACAATCATGATAAAGCTTAAGATTGATTAAATTGTGTGGGCGACTAAGACAAACAAGTAATAAGAATTGTGGATGAAAAATATGAAACCTTTTATACAGATTTTTAGAAATGGAAAGTGGTCATACATGACCAATAGGCTTAGCTGCCAATGGTTTCAGAACCTCAAACGATACTTCCTGGGAAGATTCCATTTGTATATGCACAAAAGATTGCATGCAACATACAAAAACATTACACGGGTTATCCTAGCACCTGCCAAACTATTCAGCTAAAACATTGACCAATGAGAATTAAGAAAGGTTAATCTCACACTTGCGCTGCACCAAGGTTAACACTGAGGGCTGCAAAGGCCACCCTGGGATCAGCAGTGCACAAGAAAATCTTTCTTACATAAAGTTGATGGGAATGGCCCCCAGTGGGCGTGTCCACGTGTCGCGATGCGTTTTGCGAAACCCCCCCTCCCCCGCGTAAATTCCTAAATTATGTCCACATCCTCCCACCGGATCTTTTGCGAAAAGCCCCCTGCAAATTTCCAAATTACATCCATCAATTTTACACGCAGGCCCTTGTGGTTCCGAACATTTACAAGGAGGTCCTGCGCCCTAGCAATTTTACACGCAGGCCCTTAGGGTCCCAAAAATTTACGAAGAGACCCTACACAATTTTACACAAAGGCCCCCGGACGTCCGAAAAACTAACATATCTCGTCCAGCGCGGTTTTGGGCTGCAAAAATCTGCTTGGTGGGCTAATAACCTAGTAAAAATATAGGTGGTTTGGGCCTTTGTAGCCGGAAAAGAAATAGCACCAAAGGAGGTGACAATTTTTTTCCCTAGGAATATCGAGCCATCCTCTCGAGTCTCGTCACTCAGTCACCCGACAAGACCGACTCGCAACTCAACCCTACAGCACATCCCGCGGCGACAGTGACTGATAGCGTGCACATTGGCTGCTACAACGACCAGGATCAAGATCATCTATGACAATGGTGGCTACGACAACCGCGAGCGCGGCTCTCATCGGCATGGTACTCTTGAAGCTTTTATAGTCCTAGAACTTGGATCCATAGTTTTTCAATGCCTTGATCTGCGCAGTTGCTAGTGAGAGAAGGCGATGCAAATCCCTCACCAACTCCGGCACCTCCCCCACCTTCTCCTCCATCACCGGTGCCGCCCCCACCTTCTCCTTCATTGGTGGCGCCGCCGCCCCACCTTCTCCTTCATTGTCGAGCTCGGATCTGGTGTCGATGAGCTTGGATTTGGCTCCCCTAGTGGTCACGGCTTGTATTGATTCTTCTCCTTATTCAACTTTGATTTGGAGCTCATTTTTGGCTTTTATTCTCCGGTAGCAAGTTTATATAACATGAGGCAGAGCTATTTCCAAACAGCAAATTACATCAGATTTTTTTTTGTTTTCCATTTCTATTGCATATCTGGTGCATTGTTTGTTGAGTGCAGATAATGTACTTTTGTTTATATTTGGTTCCTTTCCTTCTTTATTCTATTTACTGGCTTCACAATACCATGTATCTTTAGTGATGTGTCTTTGTATTCTCTACTCTTCACAAAACAAAAGGAGCCAACTATGCGCCTATGCCTTCGCTAGTGTACTAGATTTCGTCCGTTGCTTGTATAAAATAATTAATTTCCCCTAATGATAGGGGATGCTGTCCTCTATCCCTTCAGCTTGCTAATTTCATTAATCAAAATCAATATGCATGGAAATGTCAAAATTCGCTTATATTTTTCGATGATGTGAAGTTTAGCCCAAGAAACAGACTACAAAACAAGATAATTGCAGGTGAATTAATTCATCTCTTCTCTATAATTGAAGGAAATAAGATCAAGTTTTTTATATTGAAATTGATTGCCTATTTTGTATCATCTTCACTTCAATATTTATTTGACAAAGAAACTTAATGTGCTGATCTGGTATAGATTACCAATAAACGTAGACTATGTTCATGTTAGTATGTGATGGTAGGCCAGCTGGGCTGGCCCAGCCCATGTGGCCTGGCCAACCCAGCCGACCTAACAGATGGTGTAAAAGGAGCGCTTGGTCTTCTTCTTGACCGAGCATTCGGCAGAAGGAGAGGCGTGCATATATGGGGGGAAGACGATGGTGGTGTCGCCCGTGTCGCACGGCGCCTCGCGTGCAGCGGCTGGTTCGATAGCCACTGTTCTCCTTCCTACTTCCCGAGCTCCTTTAAAGCCTGATGGCTGGTTCTCTCGGTTAATCGCGTTTAAATCCTCTCTAATCCCCATCTTGATTCGTATCCACTCGATCCGGTTGGAGTTTTGTGCTTCCGACAATCTCTTGTAATCCCAGGCTCGGTCTGTTCTTGATTCAACCTGTGGATGATCGCATTCGTGTGTAACCCTAGTTGAATCTTGAATTTGACCTTGAAGCCTAGGGTTTGCTTGAGTGTTTGGGAAGTCACACAAGGCCAGAGCATCTGGTTGCGCAGCCTTTTTGCTGGCTTCTTGATCCGGTTGTTGGTGGATTTTTGCTCGATTTTGCCCTGGTTGTGGCCGGTTCTTGTGACCTGCTATTGATGTTCGGCAACTCCACTCTTTTGGGCGAGAGTTGATTCTGTGAGTTTTGTGCAGTCGGTAAAATCTTGAGCTTCCCAGTGAAATCGCCTCACCGTGGGAGTTTTGGCTTTGTATCTCCTAGACGGTCGCCAAGTCTACTGCGGCATTACAATGGCAATATCGTTTTCTGGGACATCCTTAACGTGCCTAGCCGATTAACATTGACAGCCAGTCGGTGTTTTGTGAGTATTCTGTACTCCTGTGCTTGCTTCCTTCTTACTGTGATTGCGAAGGGGGCAGTCAATTCATTGGTTTGGGGACCTTGAATGTGGGCTCTATTGTTCAATGAGGATTTGGGACTTGATTGACTATTTGTGACAACAATCTTTTAACTCTCAGTTTACACTCTGTTATTTACTTGATTAGCACAATTGTTATCTTGTGATATATGCTCATTCTGTGAATCTATAGCTTACTGTTTGTCTCTATATCTTTGCTGTCTGTTCCTGTTTTTATTAATATGTGATCTGGCCGGCTGTGATATAGCTTTGTGAGTATATATGTTACTTGTCCAGTAAGGTTCATATTTTGATGGTTCACTGTTATGTGCATATAGTTTGAAAGATTATCAATTGTTTAGGTTTATTTAAACTGTCAAGTATTAAATTTGGTATTTGTTGAGGTAAGGTTGTCACAAATTAGTCTATAATAACTCATCCCTAGTGGCGAGGAGGGCCTTAGGCAACCCGACATCTGAGAACACCATAAATTATCAACTTGAGCTTTATGCTAGTTGTTATGCCTCAATTAATGTTCATGAACATGCACATGTTTATATCTTTGATTATGAGTTCTTTTACTATGCTATTGTCAATTATCATGTTTCAATATATTTACATGTGCTTTTATGAATCTTTTGTTCCATGGTTATTCTCTATGCTTGGGATTAATGTCATAATAAATTTGCTAATACCGCAATTTCCACAACACAATGTTCTAACTTTTAGTGATATGCTTAAGCGTGTAGTTCTTGATCAGAAAATCAAAATATGTTTCTTGGTTCGCACCTACAACTATTGTTATTCAATTCAAAGAACTTGCAATATTATAAGAGAAGAGAAAATGGTTTTGTTTGCAGTAAAACTGAAAAGAGTTCCAGTTTCATACAATGCTGAGAAGGAAAAAGATAAGGTGGTTGTTCTTATCATTTTGCTGAGTTTATCTCATCAGGCTTTTGTTTACTGGAAGCATCCTCAAGAAACTATCATTTATCTGATCAATACAAAGGTTTATAGATGATATGGGATTGTCGTTTCTCACTTGGAGAGACTCTTGTACAAAATGAAGGTTCCACTGTCCTGGTTATGTACGTGTCTAGACCTCGCAAGTCTCAGTTATGACATTTCATTGTGCTTGCTAACATAACATCATACCATACATGTACAAGAACTTTTATTGTGCTTTTGTGCCACATATGTTTGAGTTTGACGTTCAGGTATGCAAATTCTTGCTTACTCATGTCCTTTTACAATCCAGGCACACAAAGCAATGGATGAATAGCTAGAGGAGTAGAGAGGCAAATAGGGGTGAGCATTCGGTTAATTCGGTTTTTAAATATTTTGGTTTTTGGATTCTGCTAACCGAACTGAAATCGAGCTTTAAAAATTGAACCAAATCGGTTCGGTTAAATCGGTTTTTCGATTAACCGAATTTCCTGAACTGCCACTTCTCCAATCTCTGCCTCACCCTCGATTACCGTCTCCGTCGCTGGCGGCATTCCCCACCTCCATGTCCAGCGCGTCCTCTTTGCCAACCGCCACCACCAGCTACGGCGACCTAGGGTTCCGCTTCGAGCTCGACTGGTCAACCGGCGATGATGAGGACAAGGTCGCGTTGCTGCTCCAGCTCATGGTCGCGCTGCCCCAGCCCCACGACGTCGTCTGCGTTGATCTGAACCTGCGGGAGGACGGGGAGGTCGACATGGGGGTGCGGGTGGTCTAGAGGTAGGAGGCGCTGCTATCGGTGCGGGTGACGCGGGCCACAGGGTCCGAGAGCCTCCGCGCCGCCTCCACTACCAAATCCGACCGTCGCAGAGCGCCTCCGCCCGAGGACAACGGGATCTGGTCGCCAAGCGCCTCCACATACACTGGCGCCCCATGCGTCTCCACCGAAACCGGAGTGGGCGAAGTCTGCGAGGGAGGCGGCGTGGAGCTACGGGTGGAGGATGGCCCGGGACGTGCTGCGCTATGAGGGACTGCGGGTGGGCCACGGGGGATGGCGCAGGCCGCAGGAGGCAGCGGTGGAGAGAGTGGTGGCTGGCTGGCCATCGCGGAGGAGGAGCGTGCGGAGGAGGACCGGAGAGAAGCGATTCAACGAATGGGGAATAGGAATGGGCCGAATGGAATGGAGAACGATTTGAAGCTTGGCTGTTGGCTCTAGTATATATCGGTTGTTCGGTTCTTCGGTTTTTGAGAGCTAGAAACCGAATTGAAGCCCGAAAACCGAATAGCACTAAAATAAAAATCGAACCGAAAACCGAAATAATCGGTTAATTCGGTTCGGTTTTTCGGTTTCGGTTTAAAAATGCCCACCCCTAGAGGCAAATTAGTCTACTTCTGGTTGATGCTCTGCTTGACCGAGACGCTACAGGTGGTTATCTCTTTTGAAAAACTTTTACGGCAACCCAAACTTCGTGATTTAGGGTACCATGGCTGTTTCGATAAACAGATACGTCTGTTGTATGTATAATGTATGACCATTGCCTTTTCTATTAGACTTTCTATATGCCCTAAGATGTACATAGATCTAGCTCATTTCTATGTCTTATATCCTTGGTTTATGTAAGATGTTGTCATCCAGTGCGTGTATGTGTTGTTTCCAAATTTTGCATTTACCCTGGGCATACTTCGCTACTTGCAAAATACCGATCCAAGGGTCTTTTTGCAATTATAGCCTAAATTGGATCATTTAAAAAAAACTATTTTGCTGACATTAAACTTCTGTTCCTTAAGGAAACAGAGTGGCTATTCTCTAAATTATTACTTCTAATGTAACTGTGCCCTAGTGTGTTGGCCTCAAACCAATCTAGTAATTATAACTTTTCTGAAACAAAATGTGTGACTGGCCTCCTACAGTAAAATTATTTGGTCTCTCAGGATCACAGACATTTCAATTAGAATGTTTAATTTCTTGTTAAGTGTACAAGAAGAATTAGTATACTTTCGATTAACATAGTAGTCGAAGAATAAAATTGTAATAAATCATTATACCTAGTGTTTATTAAATGCTGATGTAATGCAATTGTAGGAATGAAATGTCGGGAATTTTTTTTTAAATAATGTATTTTATGAAACAAATTGCGATATTAATACGCAGCATTTTTTTCCCAAAAATAATACCCCGTAGCCGAACCGCATGGCGACGACGCTATAATCGCCAAGTGGTACGGCGAAATATGGGACTTCGCTCAATGGTACGGCGAAAAAGGGTAAACTGTGCACACGTGGATATTGTCGCCGAATGGGTGTGCACAAAGAAGTTGTCGCCGAATGGGATGGCGACATGGATGTTGTCACCTAACGAATTGGCGACAAAGATTTTGTCGCCGAACGGCGCGGCGACATGAGGTAATCGCCCAATCACGTGGCGACAAAGCGACGACTGTCCGAAGTGTTTAATAAAAAATAATAACAGTTAACACTCTTTTAGGAAAATAAATAATATTATTAAAAAATATCATATTCATAGCACTAATACGCCAAAAAATATATGACAAAAATAATACCTGTTAGGCCAATCGATCGGCGAAATTTACAAAGATTTTTGTCGGAATAATAAATTTGTGTGGCAAATTTGTCGGTGATAATTTATATATGTGATAAGTCATGCATATTTTTTTATATAATATTTGAATTTTTTTTATTCAAATAGCAAAACTCAAAAAATTGCAAGAATATACCTCTGCCCTGCATGAAAAGTTGGTGTCAGTTTAACGGTTGCAAGAATTGCATAGTTCAAAGTAGGGTCAATAAATTTAGAAAAATTCCTATTTATCGATCACAATTAATGTGGTGTTTTACAAAATTATTTGTCAGTTGATTTTTTTCAGGGAAAAAATCAAATCTCGTAGTTCGCCATTATCCTTCGGTGTGCGACAAACTTGACAACAAATCATAGTATTATTGAATAAAATACAACATGGCTTAGAGAATTGATAAAACTGGGATACAACATAAGTCACAAAACCGTACATCCTTCGGTCGTAGTCTTCGGTATAGGGCATGGTGACAAAGATAAAAGTCATCTATTGGTGGAAGTGCTTGAACGTCGGGGTGGAGGTGATACGAAATCGTCATCATCAGCGTCATCATCGTTTGTACGATCGGGAGCTAGCCCGCCTCTAGTGCTAGTTGAACGTTCTCTTGCGTTGTTTCTTGAAGGGCCTCTTGTGGAAGTGATTGAACGTCGAGGTGGAGGTGATACGAAATCGCCGTCATCATCGTCAGCGTCATTTGTATGGTTGGGAGCTAACCCACCTCTAGTGCTGGTTGAACCTTCTGTTGCATTGTTTCTTAAACGCCCTGTTGTGTAAGTGCTTGAACGTCGAGGTGGAGGTGATACGAAATCGTCATCATCGTTGTCATCATCATTTGCATAGTTAGAAGCAAGCCCACCTCCGGTGGTAATTGAACGTCCTCTTGAACTTGCCGATACAGCAGTATTGTGTCGATCTCTACCCATCCAGTTAGACCCGCTTCTGCGTTTTCTGCGCCAACCAGGCATCACACCACCGCCGAAGAGCTTATACATCGCTAATAATTCTGGGATATCTTTGTTCAGCAACTCTTCATCCTCTGGGAACGACTAACACACAAAATGAACGTACGAAATAGTGAACTTATGTATAATCCTAAAAAGATTAGTAAGGTGACCAAATATGAAATAACTAACCTGAATATGCTCTGCGTACTGATCGGGCAGCATCAGTACCCTGTAATTTCTTCTAGAGAAACATGCAGCAGAAGAGTGGTCGGCTAGTTCACACACCCTGACATATCTTTGACGCCACCATTGCAATTGCACCTTCAGATCGTTGGTGGTCACGAGGTTCAGACCAGAGGTTGTCAAGGCTTGCCTCCGCAATGTCGGGCGCCACTCTTGCAATTTGGACACCGCTTTAATTAGGTTCTCCTCCTTGAATGGATCGTCCTTCCCACTACGCGTAACCTGCAACGTGCAAGTAAGAGCTATGCTGCTCATATCAGGTGTCCACGGAAATTATCTGCTACAACTATCAACCATGGTGAAGAAGTGTGAATGGGAGCTGCGGTTATGTGCCTGCGGTTTGGCCTTTTATAGACCCGAAGCGGTGGTTTGTAGACTAAGTGTTGGAATGTAAGATTGAAACATACAGATAGATAGAAAAATACAGTACTGTGTTATCAAGTCGGGCTGAAAAGGCAGTCGTGGGTGAATTGTGTTAGCACTTGCGAAGCTGATGGCAGCGTGTTGTCGATTCGGTCTAGCAAAAGTGATGGTCTCGTGTTGTCAAATCGGTCCGAAAAAGTTAGAGGCATTCGGCAGTGTTGTCAAATCGGTCCGAAAAAATATGCAGAATGCCTGTTTCATACAACGTGGATCCGGGAACCTTATCATACTTCGAAACGTCTAGTGGAAAGGTTCTAAATGGCACAATAAATGGATCCGGGAACCTTATCATACTTCGAACCCTATCATACTTGAATGAAATAAAACGTGATGAAAGCACAATAAATGGCACGAAATACTAAATCATACATTAAGTGAGGAAGTATGAAACATGTATATGACGACAACAAACTGATGTACTACCCCTGACCACCCCCCTGAGCATCCCTACCACTACCACGACCTCTCTTTGCCCTACGTGCTGAAGCCGGCGCATCATCCAGAGGTCATGTGTGTGCCTCCTGGGACGGTCGCGCCTGCCCGTAATCTGAAGGATTGTACCGCTGCACCGGGCGACGTTCCCGGGGAGGCAACGTGTACCCGTAGGAGGTGTCGTAGTCCTGCTGCGTCATCTGCGTCCGAGGAGGCTGCTGCGTGAATCGTGTCCTGCAGGTGCCGAGTCCATCTGCGTCTTGAGAAGAACCGATCCGCCAAGAGAATCGACGGCGTGCCTGGCGAGTGCGGCGACGAATAGAACTGTCCTCCAACGTGGGGGCAACCTACAGTTCAGGTAGTAACATGTAATCATACTTAGGTGATACTTGTACCAAATGTCAACTATTGAGTTTTACTCGACTTACCTAGTGTGGGGACCATGGTGGGACCGCGTGGTGTCTGTCAACTGGACCCTCCAGCCATGTTTGGGGCCGGAGGCACAGGGGTGTGGAAGCTGGACTCTGTCTCCACTGTGTACGAAGGAGCTGGGGCCGGTGTGTGTTAAGAAGGCACGCGTGGCGGCCTGGAAGAGGTACCACAGTCAGTCGCGTCTGTGTGCCGACAAGAACCGAGCTCCACGATCCGTCGAGTCCCAGCCACCACGCGTCTCCAAGCCTCTATCATCTCGTCGCCCAGCAGAGACTCGAATCACACGCACCTACTCAAAATGCCGTGGCCATCTTTGGTGCAAGTCCTCGGTGTGGTCCACCTACCACGCATCTGAACAACTCATAAACACAACGACATACAGTAAGGAATAAATGAAATAACGTACGAAGTAAGACTTACAATCGCGTGCATGGCTACTCCTGCCTGGCCTGGGTACAAGTCTGCCACGCTCGGAGCGTACGTGTGGGTCGGTGGCTCCTCCACAAGTAGGAGACGTGTAAGCGTCCGTGGCACGTACCAGGCTAGGTACTGCTGGTAGGAGGAGTAGTCGTACGGCGTGTCCTCACCGACGACATCCTCTAGTGCGTCATCCCACTGAGCGAACCACGACGCCATCCTGAGCCAAGGTCGCCATGGTCTTCTGAGGTCCATGGGTAGAGAACCTGAAGAGAAATCCACATTATTACAAATATAACATAAGTATTTAACAAACTTGTTAGGGGGGAGTAACTCACGAGTGCACTCTCTCTGGCACACGATCCCCTGAAGGAACAGGGACCAGCTGCCGAAGTCCAAACTGCCTCATGACTCGCTGCGACGCATAGTCCTCCACGAAGACATCGAAGATGAGCTTCTTCCTAGTAAGCCAGTAAGTCTTGTCCCTGTAGCATAGTGCAGAGATCCCCCCTGCCATCGCTTTCTCCACTACACGACGCTCGCTGTATGGGTCCCAGATCACGTGCTTTGCCTGTAGGTGGTCAAACGCCTCCGTGAAGGAGTGGTACGCCGAACGTACCTGCAGTCCTGCCCACTGTGGCTGCAGTACAAAAAAAGTCTGTAAGCATATGTGATTGCAATAAAAACCAAATAAATATTCAGAATGACGTACCCGTCGCCTAGTCCAAAGGGAGCCCATCGTCGGACGGTCGATCGCATCACCGCCATACATGTCGACGGTGTAGTGTCGAGGCTCAACAAAGGGTCGACCCACAGGGAAACGCTCGAACGACCAGAGCTGAAGAAGAAGAGGCATCCCTACGAGATTGGCGGCCTTGCTTTTCTTCACGCACGCGTCGCAAAGGGCGCGGTACGTGGCAGCAAGGACCGCCGAACCCCAGGATACCTGTGGTACGGCGTCCAGGTCGGCATCGGCAATAGCCCGTGCATGGGCTACCCACCGCGCATCGACACTGTCGCCGTGAGTCGACGTGAACATGACCCACCCGAACAACCAAAGTAGATAGGCCTCAAGGTGCCGTGCAAGCTGGTAGGCCGTGGGCATCGCCGCCATCCGTTGCACCTGCGACAATCAAAATAGTTTAGTATCAAGTTAATGTCACATGAATGTAGAATAATATATTTATGTACTACTGCTAACCTTGAACTGAGCCAACCACCTCCTCGATGGGCCATGCCTCTTGCCGATCCGAATTTCTGGATCAACGGGCACCACTCCGGCGAACCTCTCCTCCAAGTCCGCTGGCTCGTTTTCTTGGCTGCCGAGCGCCGCGTCTGTCGCCAAACGGTGTGGCGACATATGGTTGTCGCCGCACCGCTCGGCAAAATTGACACATGTTGCCGCACCGTTCGGCGACCAATTGTTGTCGCCACGCCGTTCGGCGAAAATTGTCGAAACGTTGCCACGTGCCTGTTGTCGCCCAACCGCTGGCCAATTACTTCTTTGTCGCCCAACCGTGCGGCGATTACAACTTTATCGCCGTACCACTTGGCGATTATAGCGTCGTCGCCATGCGGTTCGGCTACAGGGTATTATTTTTGGAAAAAAAATGTCGCGTATTAATATCGCAATTTGTTTCATAAAATACATTATTTTTAAAAAAAATTCGAATGTCGGGCTGATTGTGCGCGCGCGAGCTCTACTTTCTAACTTGATCCTCTCTGTCACATAATGCATATGACGAAAGATGAGTAGGTTTGTGGATCTTAGCCAGCATCATGACACCGCAGCCCGGTCGACTCAACAGCAGGAGTTAAGGTTTAGCTTAGTCAGTATCGTGGCGCGTTCTTCATTTTCTCAATAAAAAAAATTCCAAGAAGGATTTGAAACTTTTAAATTCGGTGATTTCAACTAATTTTTAGGGAAACGTTTCTACTATATTAGTATTGGATTACTTTTAACTAGGAATTTTGAGAAGTTTCAAATTGCAAACTTAAATTCTCATCTAGGAAATTGGAACACTTGCAGCTCGAATTTGAATTGTCCGGTTGCAAATTTGAACTTTCAACTAGGATCAACCGGAACAAGCAAGATAGAGCAGGAGTAAATCAATAAAACAATAGGATCCAATGAGCAAGTAATGCATCATGCCAATCAACCCATAGCCGCACAATTATATGCTTTCTGAAGAGTTGGCACTGACGGCACGTTATTAGTTGTACGTAGTCCAAGAGTACTGGCAGTCTGACTGGAGCTCGAGAACAGCATACGCCCGGGGTTCGCCTTCCCAACGTGCATGAAAAGGCCGTGACGGCGTGTATGTGCATGCATATATACATGGTCCAGACGAACTTAGCAGGTGCCAGCCCCGGACGCAACCCAACGAATCTCAAGATGTGTAGTTGATTCGGCTTCTGTTGGTGGCAGCCTGGCTGCAGGGTGTGTAGGTTCAGTCGCGTACCCAAGCGTACGCCGAGTCGCCGACCCAGCGGGTCGCGCCAACGGCAGGTGGATTGCCCGCGCGGTGGGGGGCATATGGCAAGCCTACGCGCGCGGTACGCGCCGCTAACGGCCGGTGGCTTTCGCCAGCAATTTGGTTAGGTAAAGGAGGATAAATGGGATAGAATGGTACATGATATGTAAAATAATCCTGATTCCTAAATAAGATGATATAAGGAGGGTGTTTCGTTGACTGAATAGGATGGTATAAGATTTTGTTTAATTACTTGGATGGAATGGTACGGAATAATGTTTGGTCGAAGGGATGAGGCTAGTATAGTAACATTTGTCACTAGAGGTGATAAGCTTACCTATCACAATTATTGCAACGAAAATTTGTAAGTCTAATTAAAATTTTATTTCTCATCTTATATAGTCTAATTAGAATTTTATTTTTCATAATTGAGTGGTACGTAATATTCTTATATAGTCTAATTAGAATTTTATTTCTCATAATTGAGCGAACTCCTGTGCGTGGGATGAGCGCGTCCCGTACCGATCGGTTTGGCCAATTTGGGCGTACGAGTTGGTATAAGATATTTAGAGAATATTCATAGAAGTACAGATTCCTCCTTATTCATCCATCCAAACGTACCCTACACCAACTCACAAACCACACCACCTGGCGGCCTCTTCGCCGAGCGGAGCCATCGCCTAGACGCTTGACACCGCTGAAGAGTACTTGTCGCCGACTAGGCGGGAGGCTTCGGGGCATCCAGTGGAGAGAGCTCGCCTTAATTCGCCGCCGAGGCACGGTGGTTGCGGATGAGGAACGGTCTTTTGGTTTGAAGCATGACTTTGCATGTCTAATTTTAGGCGTGCCAAAGATAGACGGTTGTTTAATTCGTCACAACTGTCGTTTATCGTATTTTCTTAGCCACATATCTCACATGTTATAGACTCAGTTTTTTTGGCTAACTTCGCTACACTTGTGCATTGAATTTTGTTGTCATAAAAGGTGCGGCTTACCACACTTATTTAAAGTTAATTATGGTAAAGTTAGTCACAAGCCAAAGTGAATTTGCTAAAAAATTTGGTGGTTTTCGCCTTTTCGGGTTGCGTTGTTGCGCCCAGCCAACCTGACTAGCTATGTTTTTGTTGGTTTTGGGTCCGGCTTGCGCCGGGTGGGAGGGACCGGGTCGATCAACTTGTTGCACCTGACCATGTAAGCGCGCCCCCGTGAAAAACTAATACCGATGGCTGCAACTGCAAATCTGCAATGCGGCATTTGATCATTAGGCCAGTGAGACCTGAAACATTTTCTGTGAAACCTGAAATTTTTCCTAATGCCTTCATCAAGAAGGAAAGTTTACTAGCTGAGCTCTGATTACTGAAGAAAAGAGGTTATGGTAGGGCAATATCACAAAATGATATTATATGCAATTGAACAGAGTTAAACTACAAAGTTGACAGTTGGACACTTAACAACCACAAACGAGAAAAGCAATCTGCACAGCAAATATGTTCTAAAAACAAACCAACCGGTTCAACAGCACAAAAACTAAGGGGAAAGGAAGCTTGGTCATTCATCTAATTTCCAAAATCTCAGCTAAATGAGTAACAGAGCAGGGCATCCAGTATGAAAGTATTCACATTTGTGACAGATTGGGAACCAACCAAGCATATGAATCATCAAAACTGGACTTTCTGATCGATCTTTCTGAACTAGTATGATCCCTACAGTCTTGTACAGTTTGCACGCTATCTACGGCACATGTATGCATGAAAGCATGTACCAATTGACATCAAACCAGAAGAAACTGCATACCATGAAAGAGCTTACCAAGGCAAAACAAGATACAACCTGACCAATTGCAGATTGCATCTGCACCTATATTGAAACTACTTTACATGGATGATTGGTATTGCACTCAGCAGGTATCCCTGACATAGATGAAAACTTAACCAAGCATGAACATTGACAATCTAGGAAACCTAACCAAATATCCAAGCCTCAAAACAGAGCCCACTGAATTGCCTCAATTAGTCCGATCCCCACAAGCACACATTGTATAATATCGTGCAAGTCATCTACCTTCACGGAATAACGGCTACGAGAACAAATTAAAGACCACAAAGAACCCACCGAGGAAAACCATCAAGGAATTGGAACGACGCAATCTGAATTTGCATCTTAACAAAACAAAGCAAAAATTGATCATTACTGGGAGTTCGTTCTGTATCAGAAATATATGGTCATCCCATTATAACCCAGTCCCTGACCAAAACATCCCCATGCTCCTTGACAAAATCTCACCAACTGAACATAACATTCAGACTTGGGGAGATTAAACATCACTGTTCTAAATGTTGTTCGAAGTAAACCAGAAGCAGTCCAAATACTTTCAAAATTATCGATCCATGAACAATAGCAAAAGAAAACCGTAAAAGATCAGTTCATCGTCTGGAAAACAAGAATTTAGCACAGAACATCGAGGCAATAGAACATAAGCAGAGAACACTAGCAAGATACGAAAGGATCGAGCAACCAGATCAATAACCAACATGTACAGAGACTCCGCAATTTCCAAAACAAAAGCATCATCTCCATTGAAGTTCTAACAAGATTGCATCCATTCAACTAGTTCTCGATAAGTCACGAACATGCATTAACACGACATGTCATCGCAACACACCACCCGTTCACTCGTCATAAAAAAAAGACATCAATATCAATGCCCAACCATCACATCTCTCATCAACGAACCAAACTACGAACTACTAAATCCTTACTAGAAACAGAGAAGAACAAAAAGGCACGGTTGACTCACGCATCACTGTCCTTGGCCGTAGCCGTGAGCACCTGGAGCCGTGGCAGAGGTCATCGCTGTGGAGCCGCAGTCGCCGAAGGATCCCCCGACGCCGCAGTTGCCGTTCATTTGGGTGGTGGAGGCGACGGCCACCGAGGCGGCAAAGTTGGCGAGGTGGAGGCGGGGGAACGGCACGTAGACGCCGTGGACGGCAATGCGTGAGTTGATCACCACGTCGGGTTCCTTGATGGGTATATAGTTGATGCGGACTTCATCGGATCCGGGGCTGGCGCCGTGGGTGACGACGAGGTTCTGGCCCTCGCCGGCCAGCGTGTGGAGCATCGTGCCGGGGTGGAGGAGCAGGAGGTCGGCGCGGGTGAGGCGGTGCCCGGGGACGACGTGGAAGCGCACCGCCGAGACGTAGTCGTGGCCTCCACCGGCGAAGATGGCTTGGTCGTCGAGCGCGAACACCGTCAGGTTCGCGAACCTCTCCAACTCGGCGAACTTGACGCGCATGGCCAGAGCCACGAAGCCGTAGCCCCCGTCGCGGAGGCGGGCGACGGCCTCGCGGATCATGATGCGCACCACGGAGGCGGCGGTCGCGGAAGAGGTGGCGGCCGAGCGGGCGGTGAGGTGGTGGTGCGAATCGTCGAAGCAGGAGATGAGGGAGAGAGGCCGCAGGAAGCCGCGGAGGCCATGGACAACGTAGCGGCCATCGTTGTAGAGCTCAGGGTGGGAGACCTCGATGCCGTCGACGTACAACCTGGCGTAGTGGATGGCGAACGGACCCCGCTCGTAGACGACGTTGAGGCAGAAGCCAACGGAGGCCGACGGGATCTTCACGGTGGGGGCGGCGGTGAGTTCGGAGTAGGAGAAGTAGCCCAACACGATGTGCTCGAGGAGGAGATGGAGGCGCGAGCACGTGGGGCACGAGGCCTGGAGGAAGATGTCGGGAGCCGCGAAGATGGTGATGGCCCCAGGCCACCTCGCGAGAGCCGGTGAGTCGGCGACGAGCGGTGCCGCCGATGCCATCTCGTTGTACCCCAGCGACGTGAGCACCCTTGCGAGCTGCTGCAGCCGCTGCTCGTGGCCTGAGGCCACCACCCCCGCGTCACCAGCGTGGGTGGGAGGCGGAGGGCTCGCCGCCGACGCGGTGCGCCGGTTGGGGAGTGGAAGCGTCGTCGTGGTCGCGGCCGGTTCGTTGAGGGGCGGAGCGGCCGTCTCCTCCGCTTTCGGCTGCGGCAGGTCCTGGGAGGCCAGATCCGGGGCAGAGATGAGCACGGGAGACGGCGGGGCTGCTTGGGGAGGGGCGAGAAGCGTAGGATGGTCCGACGTCGCTGCCGCTGCCATCTCCGCCACGGCCTCTTCGCCGGAAGGAGCCTGGGCCGCGGCGGTGAGGGGGTCGAGGGCGAGCAGCGACTTGCTCTCCTCCGTCTCGAGGTGGTTTTGGTGCATGGAGGGGGTGGTGCTTGGGGCGGGGTGAAAATGGGCGGTCGCCGTCCTCTTCTGGTGACGGTGGTGGTGGGGGTGCGCGGCGGCGGCCACCAGAGATGTCTGGTGGTGGGAGGCGGAGGCGGTGGAGAGGAGTGGGCCGAGGAGGATGAGGACGAGGAGGGATAGGTGGAACTGGAAGAGAGCCATGGATGGATCTGTGTGTGGTGAAGTGGAGGTGAGTGGGGTACCCAACGGCTTAGAGAATGGTGGTTTGGGAGTGTGTTTATATAGCCGGACCGTAAGGGGAACTAACCGTTTGCGACGGTGCTATGCCCGTACGGTCGCAGTGAGCGAAATGACCAGCTTGCCCCTTAATCTTGGAGAGCAAGCACAAGAAAATTACAGAAATATACATAGTGGGGCTCTGGAATCTTCTGTTTTGGCGGGAGAACTGCCGAGATCGATGTTCCGTACATCACGTCCTTATCTTCTCTTCATGTCTTTGTTAATTTGATTTGAGTTCCGCGTCGACTCGGCCTTTTGTGAACCATGTGGTATAGAGAATAGCTGTGCTGTGGGTAGTTTATGGACCTGGTGCATTTACCAGAAGCCATATGTTGTTTATTTACTGTAGCTGAAACGCCTAATTAACCAAACAACTTACCTCTTTAACCTCAGTATATTTGCTTCTCGTCTCAAAGGGAAGTAAGTATGCTTTTAGATTGCTTTTCATCATCTCAAAAGGACATACTCTTTTAGTCTTTTTCAATCCTTTTTCCATTATACAAAACACTTATGTTCTTCGGTGAAAATATGTAAAGTTGCTGCAATGTGACCATACTAGCTAGCTACTCGCATGCAGTCATAGACAGATCTAGGAGGTGTGGGTATGCACAGGCACGTACACCCCCAATGTCAAGAGAACAACTTTTCAATGGGTTAAATTTGTTGTTTGAATTTGTTCTGTTTTTGTTGGTTTGGGATTTGTAAGACATTAGAATTATTTGTATTGTATTTTTAGCAAATTTTGAATATATGTGTTGGATTTATAAGTTACGAAACCATTATATATTCATGACTATATAGTTGTATATGTGAAGTTTACACCCACATTAAAAAAATTCTAATTCTACCACTGCATACAGCCAATCTTAGCATATTAATAAGAAGCATATATAGTTTAAAAAAAAGATAGATGAAACATATATACTTCCTCTATTCATGTTTACTCTTTAAGTTTGACTTTGAGTCATAAGTTCTGACCAACGACAATTTTTAAAATTTCTAGTCATGTTACATAAATTAAAAGTAGTATTGTTAGATTTTGTAACCAAAAGTACTTCACTAGTATACTACATTTACAGCTATTTGATTTTGTATTAATTAAAAAATAATAGTCAAAGCTTAGCCTATCAAAATCAAAACTAACAAGTAAATGTGAATATTATGCATGCAATATAAAAGCCCCTATTTTTGATATTAAATACCAATAATGGGTTCTATATGCATACAGTACTAGTCCCATGATCAGTGGCTAGTACGCACATTTAAAAATTGATAATACATCTATACACATAATATTACATTCGATAGCGGAAGCAGTTCTTACATAATATTCTTACAAACCAAAATAAATTTTGCAGTGGAGACATATATATATTGTAGTATGCCATTAAACCATTATCCCCATAAGCAACTGACACGGTAAATCCTAGCAAAGATCGTTGTTAAAATCCCCGTTTCCTGCGTCAAAGTAAGTTTCATCGGGGTATTCTGATTATCCACCTAAAAACAACAAGAATAACAAGTTGAGTACTTTGCGTACTCGCAAGACTTTTGCAAGACCTATAATAGATGCAGTCTTGTATCAAAAGAAAAGCTACTACGGTTATTTGGCACAAAGCCAATTTGAATTGTAAAGACTGAATAATATATTGCAAACGGAATTTCTATAAAAGTAATTTAACAAATAAATAAATTAACAAGAATGTAAGCATAAATAGAGTAATTCACGAACCTTTGTGATGTGCTCAACACAACGAACCGTTTTCTGCCAACACGTGGCAGAAACCAGTCTTTTATGTAAATAATAAAACATCTAAATATGTGATGACTTTACTAAGTGCCCATGACTGCGGGCGCGACTTTTTGAAAAGATTTATACTCTGCAGAGGTGTACAACTTTACCCACAAATCATGACCTTTTTTTGCTGCTATTTTCACGCACCTTCGGCGTATGGCCAGAATGTTCATAACGAAAATCTTTACATTACCTAAGTTAACTTTGCACCAGCCCGGTGATGACAAACCCTAGTTATGGCGGCGAAAATCCAGACCTGTACACACAGTACTAACGATGGTTTACGCCACATCGCGTCCTTTCCCCCATAACAAGACGTATACCGTTGTATCGGTAAACGTTTGTTTTATTAGCACCTCGATGTGGCCTTCGAGCAAACCTACACTGGAATGTTCGTACTACTTCTGCCTTCCAATGTGCAAAGTTAAACTAGCCTTAAACTAATTAAGTTATCTAGTTTAACTTTGCACTTTGAAAGGCTGGAGTAGCATAGGCATTCCTTTCAAGGTTTGCTTGTAAGGGTTTTTACTTATCAATGCAATGGTGTACGCCTTGCTATAATGGGAGAGTGAGGACTCGACAGGACCTCCTGTTGAGAGTATAACATTGTACAAATATCTTCCATCGGAAGTGAGAACTCGTCAGGTTAGCCTGCTGAGAGTACAATGGATGTACAAATATCTTCTACCATCATCGAAAGGGGACTGTGAGTATTACTTATGTTTTACTTATTTCAGTGGTCATTAACTTGAAAGGGAATGTTCGTACTACTTCGTTGCTTGCGAAGGACTGTGAGTATTACTTATGTTTTACTTATTTCTTATCGGCCAAACTTGCTCTTATAAATTTCGTTTGTAAATAACAACTTGATTTACAATTTCAATTTCGCTTTATGCAAATTAACCGTATAAGCCTTTTCTTTGAAATGGCCTGCATATATTATAGGTTTTGCTAAAGTCTTGCGGAGTACGTAAAGTACTCACCCTTACTTATTATGTTGTTTTAAGTGAAAAAGTTAGCGAAGTTCCGAAGATATCTTTCCGTCGTAGGTTGCGGGAAATTCGATAAAGTGATCTTTCTAGGGATTATGCCTTGTCAGTTGCCTACGGGTCGGATGCGCGCACTACAAGACTTTGTTTCTTCTGCCGCCTATATAAATGTTCTTAGTTGTAAGAATATATTGTATAAATAGTTTCTGCTTTAATAATACGTTGTATGGTTGTGATTCCAATTGTTGAAAATGTATGTACTAGCCACTGATCATGAGACTAGTACTGTATGCACGTTAGATTTCTATTTTTGCATTTTATGTAAAAATGGGGGTCGTTACACGCATCGCCGAATGTTGATCTTCATCGATTACGCCAGGTTTGATTTTCTCCGATCTTGTTGTGCATCATCTTTTTCGGAAAGATCTACCTTTTCCCATCTAATCAATCCTAATCGGCTGTTTAGATTTATCGTAACCTCTAATTTAATCGGCTTTATATAGCTATTTAGATCTTTGCCAATTATCTCGTAAGATCGGTTTTGAGCATATCTTTCTACCTATCTTGCCAATTACAGAATCAAATCGACTGGCACGTCACGAACCTAACTGAACCTGACGTTCTCGTGTGTTTAGACCGATCAATCTTTCGTCACATTTTTCGGCACGACAAAAATATAAATTGAACCTATGGTCTAGCCGAAGACAGGCGGTGTGCCGGCCTCAGCTGAGCCATGTTGGCTCCACGCCTGTAATTGAGGGCTTCCCTACAGTCAGATTTTATAAGACGTTTACATTAGGCCTACATGGGCCGCCGCCAATTCGACCCGGGCCGTCCACGGGCTTCAGCGCCGTTCGGACCGCGGAATGGGAGGAGCTCGCTCGGCCTCTGCAGATTCGGCTTGGCCCGGTCGGCGCTTGTGATTCGTGGGGAGGTGGGCAGTGGGCTCTCTAGTTCCTCAACGCGCATAAACATAAACCTCTTCGCAGCCGACACGACCCGATTACTAGATCGATCGGTTGCTCTCCGCGAAGATTCTTTTCAGTTCGAGTCAGGACTCAGGAGTTCACTCCTCCCATCGAAGAGGGGAGATAGATGGTGGTGATCGAGCCGGAGCCCGAGCCCGAGCCCAGGGCCGAGGAGTCGGCGCGCCCCTCGTTGCCGGCGGCGGCCGTGGCCGGCGGGGAGGCAGCGAGGGCGGAGGAGGGCGATGAGGCCTTCGAGGACGCGCTCACCGACGAGCAGCTGCGGGAGGTAGTGCCTCGAGCGTCCCATCCACCCCCCACCCGTTGCTTCCTCCCTTGCTTTTGCGAGCTGCTGTGCTTAAATCTGGGGTTCCGCTTCAATTAGGACATGTCGGTTTCGTGCTGTTCTCGTCACCGGGGGTCGTGCGGTAACCGATTGTTCGATTGGGGCGTTGAGGTGGAGGAACATGGAGCAAGATCTTGGTTGCAGCCGAGGATTCTACTAGTATGGACTATTGTTTAGGTTAGGTTTGGTTGTAGATAGTGACGAACCCCTCACTTCCCGTTTAGCTTCTTAAAAATGTGAACAGCTAGAGGGTGATGCAAAGATAAGTAATTAGTGCATACTAAGCTATCTACTGATAAGTTCTGCTGGTGGGATTCTCAGCGAGTGAATTTAATTTCTCCAATTTGGCAGATCCTTTTGATGTCCTCGCTAAGAAAGTGTCTGTTGCTGCCTTCCTAGAAGATATTATCGTGGTACCTGCTATTCTGTTCGATTCTTAGTATGCATGTGGCTCCATAGGTTCATTTTATTATTTGGTGATCTCAGGCCTTATTTGCCAAATATTTGGTTGCCTGGTTATACAAAATTGCAGTAAGGGCGGTTGAACTGAATGCAATACAGCCTAGTTGTATACAAGACAATTATACATATGCTAGTGAGATTTAGAGAGCTGACAGTTAAGGATTTCTTCCGTGGTAGATGCATCTTGTTCTTGAAATTTTACTTGCCATGCTATTTTTCATAGTACAACCCTTTCAAGTTAATGACCACCTTGTTCTGATCTGGTGTGGTGTTCCAATAGATTATTGTACTTATAACTGCCAGCACATAGTAAACAACAATTGGAATTCACAAGATTTTGTCGCCCTTGTGGAAGCTATTGTTTGGATCTCATTATATTGATTACTTCTTTTATTTGTTTGAAATTGGATAATTTATCTAGCATCCTGTTGGAGATTTATTGCATTCTAGTAAATGATTTCCCTTTCTACTTGCTGTAGAAAGCTAGAAGCCAAGCAAATGATGCAAAAGCTGAAGGAAACAAGCTTTTTGGTGCTGGAGAATATGAGAATGCACTATCACAATATGAGATTGCATTGCAAATTGCTGCTGAGCTAGAATCTGCTGAAGATATATGCTCTGCATGCCATTCAAATCGTGCTGTATGCTTCTTGAAGTTGGTAAGCTTTTCTAATTGGTCCATAACTTTGAGGGTTATAAAAAAGTATCCATAGTTTCTTGTCATCATTGGTCCTTTTCATTGATGTGAATGTGCAATAGTGCTGTAATAGTTATTCTTATTACATGAATAGGGCACCCTACCATCACTATAGTTATCCCTTAGCTCTACATTTTTCCTAAAAAAACAGTTATCCTTTTTTATATACAGTGGGTATGTCCTTACTTTCGTGTATTAAATTTCTTGAAAATACTGTTAAGAGTTAGGCTACATAAGCTTGCTAGATTAGGTCGGGTTGATCTGGTGCTTGGTAGTTGATTTTTTTTTTTTGAAGAAAGCTTGGTAGCTGAATTCATTGATCATTTTTTTAGTTTTGCTAAAAATTCATGCTTGAATAATCTAAATTTCTTTACTCATGATCTCTCTCATAATTATTTACTTGGGCTATCACATTCTGTTTGATGCAGTTATTTTATTTGAGTCATATCTTATTGCAAGCAAGCCACAGTGCTGACTTTGTCTTAATTTAGGGGAAATATGATGAAACAATTAAAGAATGCACCAAAGCACTTGAGCTGAATCCTTCATACTTGAAAGCCTTGCTCCGGAGGGGAGAAGCACACGAAAAGCTTGAACACTATGATGAAGCTATTGCTGGTTAGATTTTATCTCCATTATGTGCTTTAGATCATCAATTTGACATCATTACTATTGCACATGAGCGTTTTGATGTCATTTTTTAAGCTTCGCTAGTGATGAGTGTTGTCATTATTCCTCATCATAGATATGAAAAAAATTATCGAGCTAGATCCTTCAAATGAACAAGCTAAGAGATCACTGTTCCGACTTGAGCCACTGGCAGCTGAGAAAAGGGAAAAGATGAAGGAAGAGACGATCGGTAATGTTTTCTTCACAAATATTTATTACATCATTATCTACATTTATGATTTCGGTGTAGTATGCAGTTGTGGGCATCTTATATGTAAAGTCGTGTTTCCAACGATGCTAGTTAGTTGCAGGAGTTAATGTAAAATGGCGTTATCTACTTGTAGGCACAATCAGTGATAAAAAGTGCATTGGATATACTATGTGCAAGGAATGTACTGAAGTTTTACATTGCTCATACCAAGTATTCTGAATAAAAAAATTATTTAGATATCCTGTTTTTGTTATCAGGACTTGCCTATTTTATGTTGATTCCGTCATTCTGTGTATCCTGACCTATAATGACATTTGGTTTCATTTTGTCATACCTTTTCCTTATCAAAATTTGTGAATCCACTTTATTTGTTGCAGGAAAGCTAAAAGATTTGGGGAATTCTGTGCTTGGGCGCTTCGGAATGAGTGTCGACAATTTCAAAGCTGTTAAAGATCCAAACTCAGGCTCATACTCCATTTCATTCCAGAAGTAACATGGGGTGGTGAAGTATTCAGATGAATATGGATAGGTGCACATTCAGTCACTGGAATGCCTGGAGTGTTCATTGCAATTGCTCAAGGTGTTTTTGTATCAATAGGTTCTTTACAGTCCAACATAATCCTGCGAATCATCCTGAAGATGGCACATGAAGGTGAGCAAATTCTGTACTGCTTTGTGTGTACTCGCTGCCTGTGAGATGGTTTTTCGATGAGCAAACTTTTATTGATAAGCGTTTGCTGCGCTGGGATATTCCTCGTTACAGAGCTGCCCTTGTTCGCCTGAAATGTTCGATGTCTTCATGTCGTGACATGGTTTGTCTTTTGCTTTGTAACAACATGTTCTGTGTCATAGAATTTCAGTTACAGGCCCTTGCCTTCTCGGCTCTTTGCTTCCTGTAATCTGTTTCTCTGGTTGTATCTTCCTTCTCTTTTTGTGGAAAGAGGTTCAGCTTTTCGTGGAGCCAAGTGCATCCTCGTGAACTAGAAGAACAACTTGTTGGCGTCCTGAACTCTGTAGGTCTGGAACCATAACTGTCAGTGCATCAGGCTTTATGGATTTCTTACCTAGAAAACTTTGCTTAATAAACAAATGGGACAATGGGAGGGGAGGAAGTGTTGGTTTAGATCATCAATCCAACAGAGAATAATGTCCTAAATTAAGACGGCATGAAGAAAATCTGCATAAACAAGAATGCATTACCAAAATTTCACAAAGGATTATCAATGTGATGCTACTAGTATTCAGTCCAAAAGTTGAGCTCAATATACTACTGCTCTACTACAATGCTACTGCTAATGCTTTACTTTTTTTTTTGAAACCAAAGTCCCCATCTAGACTTCTAGAGCTTTTGTGTTGGGTTAATGGAGAAATCTTCCATGCAAATCGGAGACAATTGGAGATATTTATTGTTGGGTTAAATGAATCCATTGAGATCCTTTGTGTGTGTTCGATCTGATCAAGCAGATTTGGATGGATTAGAGGAGGATAAGAAAGGAATATGATTGTTTAACCCCTGTTGTAATCAAGATTCAAGCGTCCTGTGACCGTGAGGACTGAGGAGTAACAAACCCTCCCAGGTCCAAGCGTAGTTGTACTCTCCACGGCACCACGCACCGACGCACGTAACTACGGCATGGCACACCCGAGTGAGCCAACGCACCCAATAGCCTAGAGATGATGGTAGTGCTGCTACAAAACGCCCTAGACCGAAAGAGAGAGAGGACTGTGTTGAGTCCTTCCCGAACGCCAAACCCAAGAAAATCGTGCGCTTTCCAACGCCAAGCCATGCCGTGCGGTGACACATTTTTTATGAATCTGGCTCGAATAAGTTTATAAAAAATAATATTCTTTTTTATCGTGAGAATAGTAGCAAATAACACATATTACCTACCGCGTCCTATGTATCATAGTAGGAGACTGAGGAAGGAAAAATAGCAGCTGCGGCTTGTCGTGCTTGTGTACTGCATCATTTTCTTCACAGCACTGCTCCATTGTTTTCTTGCCGCGCCCATGATGCTCGACACCTTGTTGCCGATTTAGAAGAGCACAAAAGCAAACCTCTCATAGTAAGCCCACCAACCGTTACCATGGTCGGTCGGATTGCCATGCTGATGTCATGTTAGCTGAGGATTTGAAATTTCATTGAAATGTTAGAATTTCGGATGAAATCCGGTAAAAATTCAGAAGGTAAATTTGAAATCCAGAATTTTTGGGCCATTTTTTGTTTTTGAAATTTTGGCCGAAATTACCAAAATTTCGACTGAAATTGCTAAAATCTCGGCAAAATTCAACCGAGTGGAAATTGTCGAAATGATGTTAAAAAATCTTGTGGATGGTCCTGACACATCATTAATGTTCCTATAAAATTTCAGATGATAATCAAGCCTGAGAAAATTTTAAAAATTCTGACAATGCTACTGTTCTAATAAAAGGCTAACCCGTAAATTTCAAACGAATGAAAATAGGGCAAACCATGTTAGAAAATTTTGAAAATTTTTGTGGATGGTCTCGATGCAACAATAATATTCCTATAAAATTTTCAGATGATGATCAAGCTTGAGGAATTTTTAAACATTCCGACAGTGCTACTTAAGGCTGACCAGTAGATTTCAACTGAATGAAAAATAGTTCAAACCACGTTAGAAATTTTTAAATTTTTTTGTAGATGGCCCTAACGCATCACTAATATTTTCATAAAATTTTAGATGATGATATATCTTGATGAATTTTAAAAAATTGTGATAACGCTATTGTCCTCATAAAAGCCTTATGGTGTTACATGTATTGTTTTCATAGATTTGATTGAGCAACCAAAACAAGTTTACAATTTTTGAAACTTTTAGAAAAGGGTGCTGATTTAATTATTAAGCTCTCCTAAAACTTTTGGATTATGATCATACTCGAGAAAATTTATAAAATTATGACACGGTTACTGTCTCAATTATGTTCATTCTGTTTTTGAATTTTTAAATATAACAAATAAAGATTAATTGTTTTGGAAATTTTTCTTTATTATCCTAAACTTATAAATATAGTACCATAAAGTTTTTAGAGTATGATCAAGCTTGTATAATTTTATAAAAATCTAACAGTGTTTCTGCTATTTTAAACGCCTCAAAAATTCAGTTTTTCAACAAATTTTCATGGAATATGACATTCTTAAGGGTTATTGACCCAAATCCAGTCCTCAAAAGTCAAATTTTGGTTAAAATACCCAAGATTTCGGCGAATTTTGCTAAATTTTTGAAAGTACTATAGCAATTTGATTTTTTTGATTTTTTTATATGATTGGGATTTTGAATCTCGTCCCCGAGCGAAATCTAAAATCTCTGACCAAATTTCCAAAATTTTGTCCCGATTTTGAACTATGTGTTAGCTATTGACGCTTTTAGTTGGCAACGGAGCTACTTTTATAGGCAGTGCTTCAATTTGTTCTCTCTTGATATAAGTTGCACAAATCTTAAAATAAATAAAAAGATGAGTAATCACTGTCTACCATTTATTCATACTTTAATATTTAGAAAAGCAAGTAAACATCTCTTTTTAAATATATTAAAATTACTTTGCGTGGCAACAGACCGATTATGCCGAGGACTCCTCACCGTGCTCCACGTCTGCCTCCCCACCACATCCAATCAAGGATACAAATCTCGCCAAAATTTGGCGAATTTTTGCCGAAATTTTGAATTTCGGACCACCACGAAATCCAAACTACCGGCCGGATAAAAAAAATTGAAATTGCTACAATAACCTAAATGTTCATTTTCTCGGTGAATTTTTGTGATTTTTGGTTGGTTTTCAAACTTTTAAGGCCGGATTTGGTCCAATAACCCTTAAGAAAGTCATCTTCTATGAAAATTTGTTGAAAAACCTAGTTTTTGAGATATTTTAAAATTTTGGCAAAAATATTTTCAGATTTTTATAAAATTGTACAAGCTTTATAATAATTTGAAAATTTTGTGGTACTATCTTTAGTAGTGTAGGATCATATATAATTTTTTTCAAAATAATTGAACTTCATTTGTTATCTTTAAAAAATCAAAAAACGGAACGAATATAATTGGGACAGTAACCTTGTCAGAATTTTTTAAATTTTCTCGAGTGTGATTATGATCTAAAATTTTTATGAGAGATTAATAATTTCCTCAGTAACATTATATAATTTTTTTTTAAAATCAACTTTTTTTGTTTGGTTAATCAAATCTATGTAAGCATTGAACTTCATTTGTTATATTATATTTCAAAACTCAAAAAGAAAAAGACATAAATGGTATTGTGCCTTGTAAGAATTTTATAAATTCACTGGAGTACGATCATGGTTCAAAATTTTTATGAGATCTTAAAAATTTCCTTATCACCCTTCTGTAAAATTTTCAAAAATTTTAAACCTTTATTTATCGCTAAAACAAATCTATGTATTGATCATGAGGCTTTTATCACGACGACGTAGCACTGTCAGAATTTGTAAATATTATTTATGCATGATAATCATCTACACATTTTATATAAACATTAATGTTACATCAGGACCATTCACAAAAAATTTCTAACGTGGTTTGAACTATTTTTCATTTTGTTCAAATTTGCCGGTAAAACTTTTAACAGGACAGTAGCACTGTCCGAATTTTTTAAAATTCATTAAGTTTGATCATCATCTGAAAATTTTATGAGAATATTATTGATGCATCGTAACCATGCATAACAAATTTCAAAATTTTCTAATGTGGTTTGTACCATTTTTCATTCGGATCAAACTTCCTGATTAGTGTTTTATCAGGACAGTAGCAATATGTGAATTAAAAATTCCTCAAATGTAATAATCATCTGAAATTTCTATGGGAACATCACTGATATGATATGTCAGGTACCTCCAAAAAAATTTCAAAAATTTTCGTCGTTGTTTGACTCACTTTTCAGCCGGTGCAAATATATCAAAATTTCAAGAATTTCCCTGAAATTTCTGAATTTTTCGACGAAATTTTATTTTTCTCAATACAAAACGAACCGGATTTGAATTTTTATTTTTTAATTTTGAATAAGTTTTGTTCAAAATACCCGAATTTCGACGGAATTTCGGATTTCAGTCCGGATCGATATTTTTGCGTCGAATCGCCATCAACAGCAGTGACACCTCTCGGATCTGTTCCACCTCTCGTGCACGCGCTCGACGGCTCGAGCACTGACTTTGCGTGCGCCGCTTCAGGCACGCCAAGGATGGCGGATTGGGCGAGGAGCCGGAGAAGCTGAAGGCCGCGCATCCCGTTAGCCGCCTCGGCCCGCTCAAAGAAGAGCTCTGGCGCCTCATCGCCGAGCCCCGCCTCCGCCCGAGGATGCGCTCCCATTCCCGGCACTCCCGTCCACCTCACCGGACAGCGCCACCCATTCCGCCTCGCGCGCTTCCCTTGCGCGCTCGGTGGCCACCCAAGGTAAGTACTAAGTAACTGCCCTTCCTTTCCTCCCTGATCCCTATCCAAGGTTTCAAATTTCGGTTTCGAAATGAATTTCTTCCCGGACCGGGTAACGAAATTTCGCCAAAATTTTGGAATTATTTTGGACAAAATTTGAATTTGAAAATTCAAATACGGTCCAATCCGAAAAAAAAACAAAATTCGGCGAAAAAACCCGAAATTTCGGACAAAATTTCCGAAATTTTGGGTTTTTTGCACTGGCTGAAAAGTGGTCTAAACGTTATCGAAAAAATTTAAAATTGTTTTTGGAGGTTCCTAACACAATTCTAATGTTCTCACAAAAATTTCAGCTGATTATCAAATCTGAGGAATTTTTAAAAATTCGGAGAGTGATACTATCCTGATAAAACACTGACCGACAAGTTTGATCGGAATGGAAAATGGTACAAATCAAGTTATAAACTGTTGAAATTTTTTGTGAATGGTTATGATCCATAGCTAATGTTCTCATAAAAAGTTCAGCTTATTATCACATGTGAGGAATTTTTAAAAATTCGGAGAGTGGCGCTGTCCTGATAGAACACTGACCGACAAGTTTGATCCGAATGGAAAATGGTACAAATGAAGTTAGAAACTGTTGAAATTTTTTGTGCATAGTTATTATGTATCTATAATTCTCTCATAAATATTTCAGATGATGATCAAACTGTATGAATTTTTAAAAATTCGAACAGTACTACTGCCATGTTAAAAGGCTTACCGACAAACTTGAACAAAATGAAAAATTATGTAAACCATAAATTTTTTTGAAAATTTTAAAGAATGGTGATCAGGAAGTTCTTAATATCCCATAAAAATTGTGATTCATGATCACACTCTAGTGAAATTATAAAATTCTTACAAGGCACAGTACCATTTATGTTCTTTTGTTTTTGATTTTTTGAAATATAATATAACAAACGAAGTTCAATACTTACATAGATTTTATTGACCAAATAAAAAAAGTTGAAATTTTTCGAAAAATTTATATAATGGTACTGAGTCAATTATTAATCTCTCAAAAAAAATTTAGATCATAATCACACGCAAGAAAATTTATAAAATTCTGACAATATAACTGTCCCAATTATGTTCATTCTGTTTTTTATTTTTTAAAGATAACAAATTAAGTTAAATTATTTTGAAAAATTTTAAGTATGATCCTAAACTACTAACGATAGTACCATAAAATTTTCAGAATATTATCAAGCTTGTACAATTTTATAAAAATCTGAAATTATTTCTGCCAAAAATTTAAAATATTTAAAAAATTAGGTTTTTCAACAAATTTTCATAGGAGATGACTTTCCTAAGGGTTATTGGACCAAATCCGGTCAAATCCGGCCCTAAAACTTCCAAAACCGGCTAAAAATACACGAAATTTCGGATTTTACTGTAGCAATTTCAATTTTTTTATTTTTTTTCCAAGCCGGTACTTGAGATTTCGGGGTGGTCCGAAATCCGAAATTTCGGCGAAATTTTGAACCTTGTCTCTATCAGCTTATGGAGTTGTGCATGTATGGCATCGTGTGCATGGCCTTCTACAGTGTCTTCGAACCGGTTGTGCAAGCTGCACGGGGGTGGCGGCGCAGGCGCAGACGCAGCCGAGAGGCGCGAGAAGGGAAGGACGCCCAGAGGCGCGCCGACGAGGGGGGAGAGAGAGAGAGAGCGGAGAGGATTCGCGAGATCGAGCAGGCGACGCTGAACCAGGCACGGAAGATCGAGGACCGAAGCAAGGGACTCGACTTGGTTGTTGATCTTGCAGGAATGCTCGTGCTTGCTTCGCCCTGTTTCGTTTTGTTTTCAGTGAATGAATGGATGGGACTAGGGGCGTGTTTTGTTCTGACTTCGATCTCCTGGCTCGATCGTTGCTGCTGATGTATGGTTAATACGTGAGTTGATGAACTTGATTTCTGCACATTTACATATTGGCTGCGTGTTTTTGGCTCAAAGCTCGATCTGATGCATCTCCTGTCCACTTTATGCTCACAAAGTTGTGTACTTCGGGAGCACTCGTGCCCGTGGTACACCGGTACTCGCGAAAGGCATTCTCGTTGCACGGCTAGCTTGTCTCTCGTTGCACAGCAGCTCTCCTGAGCAAAAGTAGATTCGGGATTGCGCATTTTGCCCCACTTTTAGGATAACAGGGTGCCGGTTTCGTGGACTGGCTGCTTACTTGGCCTTCCGGTTTAGCCGCAGCTTGTCGTCGATCGTATGGTTAATTTTGTACTCTCCGTTCCTGAATTATTCAATATCATCCTACCAAACTGTATTTTCACCGAGGTATATATATAAAAAATTATATTATTTCTCTTTATTAGGTTACTTATTGTTCTTTGTATGGTATATCTTGCTCTAGTATATAGTACTAAATGTTATTGAAAATAGCTAAAGGAGAGAGATATGTTAAATGTTACTTCAAAATTATGGAATGATATGTATATAGGAATAAAATTTAAAAGTTAAGTTATTGAAAATAGCTAAATGAGAGAGATATGTTAAATGTTACTTCAAAATTATGGAATGATATGTATATACGAATAAAATTTAGAAGTTAAAATGACATACATGCAGGAAGAGAAGGAAGGGAGTAACTTGTTTGTGGATTGGGGATGGAACATGGAAAAAAATACTGCAGTAAGGAGGTGCATGGCCAATTTAGCCATTGGATGTCCATAGGCTAAAAGATCGTATGGTAAATCAAAAAATTGTAGAGCATAGCTTAATTGATTGTAGAGAGAATCATCCATTAGAGCAAGTACGATAGCAAAGCCAACTACCGGCTAATAGTAAGTTAAAAACCAATTTATACAATAACTGTTTCTAAAGATTGTCTCTAGATATCGTGCAATAACTATCTTTTCTCTCTTGTACATAAATGATCTACCTATGCTCCCGTACAAAGATGGCTACTAAATAAAAGCCAGCTCTTTTCTCTCTCTTCCCCGATCCCCGTTTCCCCGCGAGGAATTCCCCTATTAGGGGATGGGGACGGGGGAAATCTCACCCCGCGGGGGGTTTATCGGGGAAAATGTTGTCCCCGTCGGGGATCGCGGGGACGGGGACGTTCCACCATTCCCCGTCCCCGATCCCCGTCCCCGTCCCCGCGTTATCACTACTAGATGGGAGCAAATGATTATTCTCAAAAGAAAAAAGAATATATGTGAGGTCATTATTAATAAACATACTAAATATGAATTACTCTCGTGATTCACTCACACTTAATCATACATGCACTATTAATCTAATGATTTATTCATGTAGAATGTGATCTTTTATATAACATTCTCGGGGATTAGTCCCCGTCGGGGCCCCGCAAACCCATCGGGGATCGGGGACGGGGATAATTAAGCCCCGTGTACGGGATCGAGGACAGAGACGGAGAGATTTTGCTTATCGGGGATCGGAGACGGGAGGGTGCTCCCGTTGCCATCCCTAGTTGGTGCTGATATTTGCACGGTGCGGCAGTGTCTGGTTTGCCAATCCGAGTTGGCCACACTCGTCACCGCCACGTGTCACCTCTGACCTCTTGGGCCCATTGAACCCACAGGTAGAGCAGCAGCTACTGCTATAGCTAGCCAAGCTGCTCGTTCGAGGAGTAAATCGGTGCAGCAGTCAGCACTCGGCAGGTCACATTTCCTAAGCTCGTGTGACTACCGAGTACCGATACGAAGCCCCGATAGAAACGACAAGACCCAGACCAGGACTCGAAAAGCCGCGGGAACCAAAAAACCCGTGCCGCCGTGCGCTTTCCAACATGCACCCGTACCGTGCCGTGAAGTCTTCGAGTTTATGGCCCCGTGAAGTGAGTCGCCGAGATCAAGAGTGGGCTACACTACACCTGAAGAAAACAAAAAAGAACGAGAGGGAGTCAAATCCCGAAAAAACGACGGCGACGAGTCCAGTCCGGACTGGCTTCCCGTGCCGTAGCTAGTGCTGCCTGCCGTCCTGCAGCGCAGCCCATTCACTGTCAGGTAAAATCACCAACGTTCAACACCGTCCACATCAATCAAAATCACGTATCGCACGCCTTCAATTCGCCTCCGCACCGTATCCATCTTCCCATTTGTGGCGTCTCAACTCTCAGCCTCTGCTCAGCTGTTTCCGCGGCGTTTTCACTTTGCGCGGGCGGAGACACGGACGATGGCGTCGGCGTCGGGGAAGTGGGCGTGGATGGCGGAGGTGGCGGGCGAGGAGCTGGCGAAGCTGGAGGCCGCGCACCCCGGCCGCTTCGGCCAGCTCAAGGCCGAGCTCAAGCGCCTCATCGCCGAGCCCGGCTGGGACGCCGCCGACTTCCCGCTCGTCTCATCGGACGGCGGCGGCGCCACCGCCACTTGCTCCGCCTCCCGCTCTGCTCCTGTGCGCTCCGTATTCACCCAAGGCCTGTATTTTTGCACGTGCGTGTATCCTTCGATTCACTACTAGCGGTCGTGGTCACCATGGGATGTTTTGCAGAGTCTTCGAACCGGAAGAGGAAGTGGGGAGGCGGCGGCGTGGTTGAGCGGGAGGAGGGGAGTCGGAGGAAGAGAGCGTCGTGGGGAGGGAAGGACAGTGCGGACATGGCCATCGAGCGCGCGGAGAGGTGCTTGACGAGGATTCGCGCCATCAAGCAGAGGTTGCTTGGCTTCACGCCTTCACGGATTGAAAAGGAAAAAGAAGAGAAAGAAAGAAGTGCAGACAAAAAGACATAGTTGTTGGAAAATGAAAGTAGCCCTTTATCAACTGCCCTTTTTCTGTTCTATATTGTTTTGTATTTACAAATGGGAAAATGATATCACTTTGTTTAGGCTTCGTTTAAAACGTATGAATGTCACGACAAACTGTTCAATCAACGAACTGTTCAATTTCCATATGAACCAGAAAAAAATCCTATTTTTCCAAATGAGGTATTATCCGGTGGTTTTACTTTACAATTAAGGCATGTTTGGATGAGTTGTACTCCCTCCGTTGATAAATATAAGGCGTATTTTAACTTAGGTTACGGTGAAATTGAGGAAGACATGAGAAGAAATGACTTACATATACTTCTTAATTGTCTTGAAAGATGAGAGATAATACTTTGTGTATGTGGTAATGAATAAATGCATATGATTAAGAGAGAACAAATAAGGGTATATGTAGACAGACACATTAAATCTACATGCAAGTCTTATATTTTTCAACCAGACAATTCAAACTATAGGCCTTATATTTATCAACGGAGGGAGTAATTTTTTTAAGAGTTTTTGAGGTTTATTTTAAATTTAAACTAGATTCTAAAATATTTCAATGAAATTCTTTTAATCCAAACACCCTTAGGTTTTTTTCCTGATGGGCCAAACAATGCCTTACGCAATTTTTTTTAATGGACGCTGACTACTCCCATGGCGCCACGTTGTTCGGATCGGCGCTATGGTGTCTGGTGAGTGATCAGCGAATTGGGATCACTTATAATCCCGTTACGGTTACAACTTTAGTATGCATATGCTCGTGCACCAAATACAGCGTATAGTATACACACTTCGCAAAACTTTAAAAGCGAAGTTATGGAAAGTGAATGCAAACAAAAATAACAATTTGAACGAACTCAACGAACACACCATAAGATGCACGGGCCTATATAGCTCTCCATGGTGTAAGACGAGTTAACCACCCGACGGCGATGGCATCATCGGAGGAGGAAGCTGCGATGTCGTCGTGATTGGAACAGGCTGTGGCTGGTACAGGGCCAGGTTGCTCATCGTTGGTGGTGACGGTATGCAGCCAATGCACCGCCGGGGGTCTCTATGACCAACGGCGATGATGACCAAAGGCCACGCCCACCACAACCCCGGCATTGAGGCTGTCGGAGCTATGCGGTGTTGTTGTCTGATCCAGCGGCGTTACGTTGTTTGTCAGGGCCCGGGTGAGTGTCAGGGGCGGAGCCAGGCCTCAGGCCACCCGAGCCTGGCCCAAAAATTCTATAAAAATTGTCTTGAAAAATTATGAAAATTTATATATTAGTCCAACAATCTTTGAGCCAATCCAAGCCGGTCCGAGGATTGGGCCTAGGCTGGCTCCGCCCCCGGTGAGTGTTGCTGTGGTGACTGGTGAGTGGTGTTCAGGTGACGGATCCAGCATAAAAAAAATCAATGCTCCGACACCACCTTTAGACAATTTAAAAGCTACTCCTTTGTCATAAAAAGATGTAGTTCAGGGCTTATTCCGTAAGTCCAAGAAAAGATATCGTTTTGGCTAAACTGGACTTAATCTGCCAGATATGCCCCTAATTAATTCTTGCATGCGTGGAATTCTTAATTTCCTAATTAATTGTTGCAATATGCACTCTGTTAGGATTAGAAGCACGGTAAAATAATTGAAGACAAAATTCAACGTAGAAAAACTCTTACAAAAAAAATCACGGAAAACAATTTACTATAATGGTTTCAGGATTGCATGTACAGAGAGGTGTGGTTTATATAGTCAAAAGAGTCCAAGTTGTAGTAGATAATTTAGACTAACAAACTATTTGGATAGAACCACAAGATATGGTAAGTTGAAGTTATCTCTAACAAACCTCCCCTTAACTCAAAATCCATAACACAATTGTTTCCAGAAAACCACAAAAGGTATGAAAGACTGGACAGGCTTATCTAAACGCTTCTAATAAAGTAAGATTGAGCAAACCACTAGTAGGTTAAGAGAAAGACTGGAACAGTCAATCCAAATACACAGCTGTCAACAAAGCAGACGAAGAAATATGGGTCTTCGATGAAACATAACCCAGTAAAATCTGAGTTAATGCAACTGACCTCATGAAACAAACGCTCAATCATCAAACGGCATAAGCCAAGACATTACCTATGGTGCTGGATAGACAACGAAGAACTCATATCATGAACTTTGACATGCTCCACGTGGAACATAAAATTCGGCAAACTGCCTACTGAAAATCCATAACATGGTTGAAACTGCCCCAAAAAATATCAATATGAAGAAAAAATTCTCGTACTGCCAATGGAGTGTAAATTGCAGCTGACCCCTCATATCGAGCAAAGACAACAAAAACAACGTTGTAGTATCCACGCAGAAAACAAATTCATTCTTGCACTTTAAGCCATCATCTCAAATTGACATTGGAGCAAAACCTTTACTAGAAAAACTCCGAAAAGTATAATGCTACAAGTATGATGTTATCAAATTCCAAATGAACGTTGCCAAAACCTCCATAATGGTCAGCGTATCCAAACGGTGAATAAAACACCAAATTAATAGTTAATAAAACACCAAATTAACGGTGATGTAACACCAAATTCCAATTAACGGTGATGAAACATCAAATTCAGCTGTCTTCTCAACTGACATAATTTTTTTCTCCAAAATAGATGATGAAACGCCAAAGAAAACTGTCAATAAAATGCCAATGATAAATCCCGTATGAATGCTGCCAATAATAAGCACAACGGCCTGAATTGCAAAAGAAATCCGTCAAGAATATGCATAATGGCCTGAACTGTGTGAATAACGTCAATAATAACGTGCAAAAATCCTTACAGAAACAATCTATTATAATGGTTCAGGATTACAAGCACAAAAGGGTTTGATTTATCTAATCAAAAGAATTCGAGTTATAGTAGATTTGAACTAACAAACTATTTAGATAAAAACATAACATATGGTAAGTTGAAACATTGAATTATCTCTAACACACTCCTTAATTCCCTGTGATTCTCAAAGCTAGTTGGAATATATATTCTTGACTGCACTGTTGAGAAGTGAATCGCAGCCTTCATGTTGGACCTCTTCTGCCCATGTGCCCAAGGTCATTGTGGAGCTTGGCCATCGAGATTTGCACCAGTGAGAAGTGAATCGTAGCTTTCGTGCTGGACCTCCTCTGCCCATGGGCGCTCGAGATCACAGAGCGGCGATGGCAGTGCGCGACGCCCGACGGCGACAGAGCCTTGGTCGCTCGAGGACGACGATGGCGAGGTTGACCCTGAGAAGAGGGTTAGGGAGAGGTTCCTGTTGTGGCTGGCGGACAACGAGATAGCGCTGAGTGAGGAGTTAATGCTGGTTAGGTGAAGGCAATGTATTGACGTTAATGTGGGTAGAAGCGTAAAACTGTCCTTACCTTGATATTTGTATTTTTGTCTACAAGATAGCTTTCATGACCGGAGGGAGTAAAAGCTTTTGTTTCATAAAACATGAAGGGTCAATACATAATTTCGGAGAAAAATGAGGGGGTGCATATGCTCCCACCGGCTATTCTCGGGTGCACCCTTGGGGCTAAATGCTGATGGCGGCGGGAGGGGCTTTGTAATGCGAAAATTTATTGGCTGAGATGGAACTTGCATCACATGGTGAAGAACACGCACAGTAGATGCTAATTACATGCGCACACGCCCTAGGGTTGACTATGTATATTATACTCTCTCAATCCAAGTCTGTAAGGCGTATTTTTTGAATGATCTTATCTATAATTATAGAGCATATTTTATATTCTAATGCAAAATTAGTGTGATATTTCCTAAATAAACTTAGTAAATATCAGGCCCGGATGGGAGGCATGTGCAGCATGGGCTGCTGCACAAGCCCCAAAATTAAGGGCCCCATTTTTTAGTATTACTACTTGTTAATCTTTGTATTAGTAAGAGTAAGAACCAATAGATGATTAGTTCTTTTTATTCCATTCATTTCCTTTTTAAAATTTTTTACTGTAAAAACTCAGTCATAACCAAAACCATGTACTCTGTTGAGATTTTAAAGTTTTTGAAATAGCTAAATTATTTTCGTAATGCAATTGTTGCATTATAATTTTGTTGATAATTCCCGTGACTATTGCACATAAAAAAAAGATCTTTTATAGATTGAAGTTGAAGTTCTACTTGCGGCTATAATGAATTAAGAAAGACTTAACGATAGCCGTTGAAATTGATTTAATTTGGAAAAAACTAATTACAAGGATAATTGAAGATTCTATTTCAAATAATACTAGAAGAATAGTTCTTTCCAAGTAAAAGTCATATATGAAATTTGTTTTTTTAGTGTGATGTATTACATAATCTTTGTACTATAAGAAAAATTGTACTATATCTATAATATCAAATAATTATTTTGATAATTAACCTTTATTGTGTATAGCCTAATTTTAAATTTAACACATGCCCCCAAATGTCAGGTACAGCCCTGATAAATATACATCTTTACTTCATATTACCTACATGTATGTATTAAATATAGTGCTTAGTGATAATAATTAGGGGCAATCAAGTTATTTTTAATATCTTCTTAGTCTATATGCCAAAAAGAAATATGCCTTATAAACTTAGACGATAGGAGTACATAGTTTATTAGTACTGATTCATATGTGCGGCGGTTCATCATGTTGTTCTAGCTGGCCACGGACCTTCAGTATCCATCCCATCTCAACAATATACATTCAGAGCCATTGTTTGCCTAGGAGGGCGCCTAGTCTGCCTAGGCGGTTGCGGCAGGCCTCCGCTCTGACTTTGCACTAATCGGATGGCTAGGTAGGGGGAGTGCCTAGACGGTCCTAGGCATCGCATTCAACCAAGGGTTTGTTTTGGGAAGTTGCCGCCGAATCCCTTCTGCCCCACATCGTTAGTGACTGCCGACTATCGGATCGACATCAACTCTGGCCGGATCCACCCTGCCGCTGGCCACTACCTCTTCTTCCCGGCTTGATTCAACCTCCCACCGGTCCAGCCTCCACCGCTCCGGAGTCACTGCTCTAGCCCTCCGCCGCCGTTGCTCTAGTTTTTGCTTCTACTCTGTAATGTCAGGTACCTGTAATACTATGTGCTCTGCTATTGTTCTTGCTGCTGCTATGTGTTGCTGCTGCTATTCTCTGTTGTTTCTATTCACCCGCCTAGGTGGTATCTATACGACCTAGGTGCTAGCGGCCTACCACTGTCTGTCTAACGCCTAACGCCTAAGATAACTATGTTCAGAGCAAGGAGAACCATTCACTTCACTGCAACATGCCTCACAACATAGGCATAGGTGATACAAATTACAATACAATGCCATGCTGCTCAAAATTGTGTACGTTGAAACAAGATTCTAGCTTTTCCCCCAAGTGACTGGTGGAGTGGTGGGTGCATTAAAAAAAGTGATTGGTAGGTGGCGAATGGCGATGTGCCATTCATCCTCGGAGCATTCTGTTTCATGTAAGCACGGGGAGCAGAGTTAACAAAATCGTTTTGGACTACGAAATTGAGACCCGTCGGTATCGATTTATCGCGAAATAAAACGAAAATCATCAAAAATCGAAGGGTTTTGAAATCAAATGGTTTAAGGAAAAATTCAAAAAATAATTGAAAATCGATCGGTTTTCTCAAAAATCGATCGGCTTTCAACGAAAATCGACTGGTAAATTGAACTTTTCTTGCGGTCGATTTTTTGATTGATTTTCACCGATTTTCGACATGTTTACGTGACTTAAATTTCCTGATTTTTTTTAAAAAAAATTACCGGTTTACCGATCGGTTTAAGATTTCAAACCGACTTGATAAGGTTGTTTTTGCTGTTTTTCGATCGATTTTCTTAAATTTTGTTAACCCTGATTGGGAGTGCTGTGCAGCTTCAGAAGTCCCACTCAAAACGCAAGAAAATGCTTACACCGCTATCGTTTCATCGTAACATTAGAGACAGAATGGTCAGCTGGAGTTCTGCATTTTGCGACAATAAATAGCCTGAGAAATAGAAAAGTACTTAAGCAAATTTCGAAGGCTCCTTCGGCCCCAAATACATATTATTTTTAATACGTGCAGTCAATCTTTTGAAAGTGATTGATATATTTTTAAATATTTATATTAGATACACAAAAATCATATATGTATATTTTTCTCTAAAAATATTTTTATAATATAATAATTTTATTATATTTTATAAATATATTACAGTAAAAATTAGTAGTTAAAGTGGTCTTTTAGGAATAAAAATCATATATAAAAATCATTATTTATAATATTATTATATTTTACTTAAAATTAGTAGTTACAATAAAAATCATATATGAACTGTGTTGACGTCCAAAACGGCATTATTTAGTATTCTATATTGCCAAATTCAAATGAGTGAAATGCCTAAGTACGGAAGTTATCTCCAGATGGTGGGAGCCCAATAATGAGCTGGGCTATCGGAGGACCTAGAACGAACAGAAACGGTAAACTGTTGTTTTATGTATCTGCTATAGCCGATGTGTAAAACCTTGGCCTCTTGTGACTTGACTCGCTTTCCACCAGGATCCGCCTTCCCAAGTCCCCCAACCAACAGGGTTAACGTTTCCGTTTTCGAACCGAAATTCGAGATCAGCTTGGCACCGATTTTTCGCGAATTTCAACCAAATTTCGATAAAAATCGAACGGTTTGCGAAAGTAAAACTGGCTGGTCAAACCGATTCAAAAAAACGAAAACCGGTCGAAAAGATCGAAAACCGATCACAGAAAGAAAAATGTGAAAATATAAGAAAATTTGCAAAAAAAATTAAAAATTTATAAAAAGTCCCAATTAATCTATAAAACACCTCAGATAAATTTTAATAATTTTTGAAATGATTTATTACTTCTAAAAAATATAAAACAGCAATTAATGTAAAGGAACAAATATATTGTCAGTTTTTTATAAATATTTAAAAGATTTATTATATTATGAAATTTTAATTTAACTATAAATAGTGCCAAATGATCATGTAATAAAATTTTTAGAAATATTAGACTTCATTTAGTGCCCATATAAAATAAAAAACAGAAGAGCATATACTATGATAATAGCACTTTCAAAATTTTTAAAAAATAGACATATCTGATAATCATAAGAAAATTTTACATAACCATTGTAATTATGTTATAACATCACAAAAAAAGTTTAAGAAATATTAGAATTCATTTTGTGCCCCTAGAAAATAAAAAACTGAAGAGCATATATTGTGACAGTATCATTGTCAGAATTTTTAAAAAATATATGGATCTGATAATAATCTGAAAATTTTAAATAATCATTATAATTTCCTCAGGACCTCACAAAAAAAATTTCAAAAATTTTTAACACATTTTTGCTAAATTTCTTCAAAACTTTTAAATTTACATTCGAACTGAACGGTTTGCCGATCGGTTTTAATTGCCGAATTGGCTTGGCACGGCCGGTTTTTGCGAAAACCGACCGGTTTTCATCGGCTTTTTGAACCCTGCCCCCAACTCCCTTGCGAAGGTTGGTCGGCCCGCACCACAACGCAAGCCGTAGGTATCAACCGACCCCATTGCATTGCTCCGGCGGGCGGCCGCCGAGGGATCATCAGGTTCAAACCCCTAAACCCCCACCGTTCACCATCCAACGCTACGGGAGAGACGCGCACGCCCCCTGAGAACACTCCACCCAGGAAGCAAGAGTGTGGAATTCTCAGGAGAAAAGGGAAAGGGGTGTCTGACCCCCGTCGACACAGTGCGCGGTGCGCCACCCCTTTCCGCCCCCCGATCCCTTGAGCTCTTATAAGTTTGCGTGGTTAGTTGGCTGAATGTTTTCGTCGAATTTTGCATTGGCGCAGAAGTGCTACTTCTTCGCCGTGGGAACATACAAGGTCGGTCGCAAAGGTGCATCTTTTTTGCCCTTGCGTTTCTTGTATTGTTTACGGTTTGTTGATTGGGTGTGGCATCGTTTCTCTACGTTGTTCTTATTGTTAATTAGTGTAGTTATGAGGTAGTAGTTCTCTTAGTGGTTCAATTGTTGCATTTCACGAATCAAATAGTAGATTACGATTTGCTGATTCCTAATATTTAGATTAGTGTTATGTTTCATCACTTGTCCTAGAATGCTAGGAAAGGGTTTATCTTTGCTACTTACTGAACCATCAAAGGACAAGAACCATACTCCCTGTTTTAGTAAATTTGGTATTGTCTCCCTTCATACATGTCCTAGATTGATAGATTGTCAACATAATGGCATATGTATCAGTTGTAGTTACATAGCTTTCTGAGTATCCTTGTATGAAATTATCGATTAATGCCAGTGATTGCTGCTATAGATTGTGATGTCATTGTTCAAACGGACACATTGGTATCCCGAGTACATGCAGAGATTGCAATTGAAAAGATGGTTGCCTGGAATCCTCATTCTAGTGCGCCAGCGAGCCCTTCCTATGTTCACGAAGTTGATCGTTCAAAGTACGACACATTTGTCAACGAGGTACAGGGGACCGAGGGTAGTCGGCTAGGTAAAGATGAAGATGTGATGCTTACTGATGGGGATTCTGTGACTTTTGGAACTGGCAACGCGACCTTTAGGTGAGCACAAAATAAAATACGGCATCAATATACCAAGCCTTCTCTTGTTATTTATCTTTTTTATCGATTAATTCCTTATATGCCATTGAAAATTATATGCCATTGAAAATTTCCAAAATCCCCGATTGTGTCATTACCATGTGGGGTCTAGTCCCACATGTCACTAAGACAATTGAGTGGTATATAAGGGATGAGGCAAACTTTTGGTGGCATGTAAGGAATTCACCCTTATTATTAGGATGTACTGCTATGTGTAAGAAGTGCTTATGCATACAATCCATTACCTTGGAAGTGGCATTTCTGTTTAAATTCATATGCATCTTCTAGTCCTTTGGTTGGAAAGTTGGATGCATAAGTTTTACTTAGTTCTGTTGATATTCCTGACAGGCTCTCGTTTGTCCCCATAGTGGTCTTTTTTCATGGCAAAAGGTCAGCACGGATTGATCCATCATTGGAGGCATTCATGACATCTATTGGTTAGTAGTAATCTACACTTTTATTATGTTACTTGAAGTGTTGTTGGTTCCTTAGAAATCATACATTTTTTGTCATGATTGTTGCTACTCTGCTTTGATAACCTTGTATTCTCTCTCACAGGCACTAATGGTGTCCACCATTTTTCTTTCTAAGGTGCATATGCTATGCGTAAGTGGAGTGATGAATGCACTCATGTTCTTGTTGATGAATCATCTCCATTGACACCTGAGCTCCTAGATGCAATCTTGACAAAAAAGCAAATTGCCTCGGGAGACTGGTTCAAGGTACTTCCCCTCCCCCCCCCTCTTTTAGTATTGTTTATATGCTGCGATGCTTTTTTTAGCTAGCAAATTATTTTTCCTGAATGTATGAATTGTGTGAATTAGCTAAATGCATACTAGTTGGCATATAGAATATAATGGTCGTGAAGAGGTCCTGTGGTTTGATTCTTAAAATTGATGTATCATTGAAGGCCTAGTTCACATGTGCCATGTAAACATTCTTATTCATATGTATGTTTCAAATTCGAGTTCTGATTATTTTGATCTGATTCAGGCGATGGCTGAAAAGAACATACGCACTGAAATCCCTTCTTGTGCACAGTAAGTTGTGGCATGTGGGCAACCTTCAGCACCTGTTATTGTATTTTCTATAAATTCTTGCATCAGACTTGTGGTTGTCCCATAATCGTAGGTAGTGATGTATTAGTGGAACTTGATCCAGATATATTCCAAACTCGACTCTTGATGGGATGGAGATAAAGATGGTGGAGATCAAGCTCATTGAGAGTTGCCTGGCAGGCTTATACTTTCATCATGGGAACATCAGAAAAGGTGGTGTTTGTTTCTTTTATAAATTGAAATGTCATCAACAGGCATTTCACTGTTGAATAATGTTATTTGAGTGCAGTATAAATTTTGAGAGAACTTCATGCATATTATTGAAATCAACTGGAGCAAAATATATCCATATCGATGATTTTTGTGCAAACAACCAGGTAAGTGATGGTGAAACTATGTTATGAATGTTGTTTTTAGAATACATGGTAGATGTTGAAGGCCCAGCTTTATCACGCTCAACACTCCCTCTTGAACAAGCTCACAAAAGAACGCTCGCACGATCTGGAGATGCAAGCAAAGACACTAGAACACAGAAGATTTGCGGCACCTCACACACCAGCACCTTTTCACTTGTATTCACTCCACCGCGCACTTACACAAACTGATTACAGGACTTAAATAACACACTCATGCTCCACGTTCAGCCGCACGACTCGGCCGAACACTCACATAGCCTGATCACTAACTCACTCCCCTACATGCAAGCCACATCTACCTGCATGCAGATCATAACTAATCAACACATGCATGTCGTTAGCTAGTTGATCCTCTCTTCACGCCATGCATCCACGCTTCACTTGACTCGGCCACAACGTCAAGCCAACGTGCACCTCCGAACTGCCTGCATGTAATCACTAACATGCAGCATGGTTTTCTCTGATCAAACTAATTCACACATGCACCTGCTGATATACGCACATGACACGACTGACAATAACTCACACAAACATGTAAACAACAAGATTAAGTCTAACAATCACCCACTAATCTTGTTGGCTTTATTCTTCACCTCCACACAACTTCACAGCAACGTGGGCTCGTCGTCGGCGTCCGTCACGGCGAGATGCGCCATCGCCTTGGTCACCTTCTTCGACTGGGGGCACTCATCCGCAAAGTTCCCATACTCACCACAGTTGCGGCAATCGATCTTTGACTTGTCGAACTTGCGGTGAAACTTCTTCTCACCATTATTGTTGACGCTGCTGCCGAAGGCGTCGTCGTTATGCTTCTCTTCAGCAACTATGGCCTCCCACTCGGCGCGCGTGAGCCGCGGCTCGGCGTGCGCCACCAGCAGCTTCTCCTCTTCCTTGTCACGCCGTCGCCCCTTTGTAGACTCCTCGAACGCCCGCAGGCACCCGACAACTTCCGCCACCGACATCGTCGACACATCCCCCCATTGCTCAATGGTGCTCACAATGGGTAGGAACTTGTCGGGGGACGGAACACAGGATCTTCTCGACGAAGATTGCCTCCTCCACTTTTGTGCCGAGAGTGCGTATCTCGTTCACGACAGTGGTCACCTTCAAAGCAAACTCATTAAACTTTTCAGACTCACCCATGTACATGCCATCAAGCTCTCTCTTGAGGGTTTGTACTCGGGCGTTCTTGACGCGCTCTTCACCCATGTTCATCTCCTTGAGAGCGTCCCACGCCTCCTTCGCCGTCTCCTTCTCAGATATGGCCATCACCACGGCCTCCGGCACAGCTTGGACAATGGCGGCGAGAGCCATTTGGTCCATCTTATCGTCGGCCGCCTTGCCCTCCACGGCAGCCCACACGCCTTGTGCACGCATGAAGATTTTCATCTTCACCGCCCACACGCCGTAGTTGTTCTCCACGAGCATGGGGTAACAGAGTGTCACCCCCGCCTCCTTCACTTGCTGCACCACCAGCTCATGGCCACCACGGTTGACGTCGATGTCATCGCCGCCACGAACTCTAGCAGGTGGTGGTGATTCCGATCCCGCACTTCGAGTTCGAGGCATCACCGCAAGATCAGTAGGCTCTGATACCAATTGAAGGCCCAGCTTTATCACGCTCAACACTCCCTCTTGAACAAGCTCACAAAAGAACGCTCGCACGATCTGGAGATGCAAGCAAAGACACTAGAAGACAGAAGATTTACGGCACCTCACACACCAGCACCTTTTCACTTGTATTCACTCCACCGCGCACTTACACAAACTGATTACATGACTTAAATAACACACTCATGCTCCACGTTCAGCCGCATGACTCGGCCGAGCACTCACATAGCCTGACCACTAACTCACTCCCCTACATGCAAGCCACATCTACCTGCATGCAGATCACAACTAATCAACACATTCATGTCGTTAGCTAGTTGATCCTCTCTTCACGCCATGCATCCACGCTTCACTTGACTCGGCCACAACGTCAAGCCAACGTGCACCTCCGGACTGCCTGCATGTAATCACTAACATGCAGCATGGTTTTCTCTGATCAAACTAACTCACACATGCACCTGCTGATATACGCACATGACACGACTGACAATAACTCACACAAACATGTAAACAACAAGATTAAGTCTAACAGATGTGTAGGCCCTAGTCAGTATTCCCTAATGGGCTATGCTGGTAGCATTTTGCTTTAGTTATTCCAGTGCTCCTTCTAGGCGATTGCTTCGTTGCTTTTAGTGGCATGACAATTTTATTTTGTTTTTGGTAGTTGTATTTGTGCGCTCTTTTTTATGGGAGGTACTACAAACAGATGGATGCAATACTTAAGTATGAAACTGGTAGGGCTCTGGAGCTGGAGATAATGACCAACAGATTCTTCTTGTTCCTGCAAAATCTCCTTTGGAATTCAGTAAGATAGGCGCTATTTCATTTGTCCAAGATCACTGACGTGAAGCTGTTTGCTGCTATATTGTCTGGCTGCTTGGAAGCAGCTGCTATTGAACCACCTGCTTGTAAGTATTCTAGTACTTTTTGCTGCCAGCCTTATATTTGCCCTTCAGAGTTTTAAACAGCAGTATAATCTAGAAGGTTTCTTTGATGCCTTTTGCCTTCATCACTATGGAATGTCCTTATGTAACATCAAGCCCTTTTTGTTTTATTTCGGACAGACATTGTTGCATTCTCAAATTCGACAGATGAAACTATTGTGGTGGATTCTGATGTTGAAATTGATACTGCCACTTCTGATCATACTGTAGGCGCTAGCAAGTCTGAACATCAAATTGAGCATAGCTTCGATGATAAAAAGGAAGTCACAATTACAACAGGTGAACATGCTGTAAATTTGGGAGAAACGAAGGCCAACATTATAATATTCACATAGACCTGGAGAAAGATGAAATTTCGAAACCCGTGGAGGATGATGTTTAAGGTCTTAGAAAAAACAACAACGTATGGGTTCAAAGCTAGAAGTGAGGATGTTCAGGCTATAAACAAGGTGCGAAAGGACGAGAACTCAGAAGCCAGCAAGAATGAGACTTGTGTTGTTGTATTTAGTCAGGATCTGGTTGTGAAAAGCATCTTTCAGTCAGCTCCGGCTATGTCAATAGAAACTAACACGGTACAAGTTTCAATTTTCAAGTACGTATCAACTAATGTTTCCATAAGTAACCAAATTTTCCCGTTTTGCCTGTGCCCACTGTATTGCCATGGAGGCTTTTACTGCGCTGCGCGGTATGGCAAGCATAATATTGTATCGGGCCTACCGGAGGTTCTTTGTGCCATCTACGGCGACGCAAAGGGTATTATCGAGGCCATTACTTGTGGTCATCCTAGCGACATGATTGTTACAGGTTCTGACCGAGGCCACCATCCTCTGTCTCCTAGGTCGCAGCATCCTAGTGAGTCGATGCATTGATCCAACTAGGCTGGCTAGTTGTCTGCTCAGCAGACACCCTTAGTAAGACAGATAACTCAATTTGTCAAACTTTATAATGTTCAACCATCCTAACCTTATTGACATGTCTTGTCTCTTTGCAGCACACGCACAACCATAGGCACCTGCTCCACCATTGACATGTATAGTTCCTGACGATATTGTAGACTGCGAAACAGACTCGCTCGATGAGGAGTTAGCAGAGTCAAGTTCGGCTTGGGGCACGTTCGCGTTAGCATGGTTGCCACAACAGCAATAGTACGATGCCTGGTTTGATCAGACTCACATCAGGTACATCGTGCATGCATATGATGCAGGCTCGTTGTCTGGCCAGCAAGCACGATAGATATGTATTGACCAATTAAAATACTTCATCATATCAAACTTACCTAACACTATATGTACACAAGTTTCAAGGGAGGAGTTTGGCTAATAGCCTCAGCATTCCAGCACTCCGCAACCTGCATCAGTACGTACTTTACTTAATTCCAGTCCCTTATTGTAATTTAAATTTCTACATCACTAACGATAAATTGTAATATAGCAGAGCATGTAGATGGACGAAATGTTCAGCGAGAAGCACATAGGGCCCAGCCACCTTGCGGAGGCCCCTCCTATCACGCAGGACAACCAATATGATTTGCGCAGTGCCAGACACTCACCAGACTGGTTCATATTCTCAGAGGATCATCTTTGCCATTACGATGAAGTGGTGATCGGATTAGACTTGAAGTTGTCCGATGCAGATTGCTACACTATTTGTGTTCTCTAGCTGTACGCGTCTCATTTCTATGCTTTATGCTTTTCAAGTCATTATGTATGTCATGCTATATAACAGGATTTATATGTATGTGCTATGTAACGGGATTTCTCAACAGCATTATGTACATCATGACATTCTAGTTATAGTTCGTTCCTCATGCTTTGTTTCATTTTTGATAAAAAAAAATGATGTGAAATACTCCTTACAAAGTCTCTTAAATGTTAAACTGTTCACAAGTGTATTACGCCACAACAAAATTTGTCAATACGTACTGCGATAATTGTCACATGCTTTTTCACACTGATATGAAAGCACACTTTCACTTATTGTGCATCTAGGTGACAACATACTGCCACATGTTGTTTCTGACCAAGGTGGCAATACATTGCTACCTGCTTTTCGTCACATGTAACACCACATGTCACCTATGTTTTCACACGGACATGACCACACCTTTCTGGTGGCACAATTTATGTACGTCAAGTCTGCCAGCCACGTCTGACATGTTCTATATATACCTCATGCACCACTAACTAACTACTTCATATACAGCATGACAAACAGCATGTAGCTGAAGACGTGGGAGGGGACGGATAGGGTTTCAAGGGTGTGACCCTTCACTCGAATACACACACATATACGATCCCCTTAACCCCGATCCCCCTATCTTCGATCTTTTGCTCAAAACACAAGAATCTAGTAGAAATCTGCTACGTGACTATGCACATCTTTCCGAGTATTGGTCACATGCAAGTATAACCTCAACGTGGTAGTCCAGGTTTGTGACGACCAGTTGAACCCAGGACGTCATTTTTTCGATGCCATCTATTCATGGTAACTACTTTATTTCTTATATATACTTCCACACATGTATCGCTATATCGCTCGCTAACATCTACTCTTCCTTACAGATCAGGATTGCAAATTCACTGAATGGTGGACCCACTGTATCACATACCTGCCCAAGTTTACATCAACACAGTGCTAATACGCCTCGACGAATTTCAAGAGGGGCTCCACATGGAGAAGATCAACAATGACGAGATCCTAAGGCAGAACGACGACCTCCGGAGGCAGAGTATCAGAGAGGAACAATGAGGAGGTTGTCTACCTCGGCAACGACTACCATCCTTACTGTTGTTGCGCCAATCCGAGCTGCAATTGTGCTTGCCACTACCGTGACAACCAGCCGTATCCACGCTGTCCTAGCGATCGGCCTCTATGTGGGTGCCATATGATTTCTCATTTTATCCTTAGGGTCTGCGGTAAGAACGCTGATTCTATGTACACCTACCATGACTCCTTTTCGATCCCCCAGTGTTTTCAATTTCAAAAGGCGCACATGTATCATAGCTATAGTTCTGTTCATGATTCGTCCATGTTGTTATTTGTACCGTAGAAGTAGCAAGGCGAACATAGAGACCGAACATAACTCTACTAGTTCAGTGCTCGTGAGTTGCTACGAAAAATAAATTTGTAACAAAACATACAAGTCAAGAAATAAAAGAAAATTTGGCTACAAGATTATAAATAACTGCGAAACCTTGTTGTGAAATAACAACAAACGAAATAATAAACCGAGTATAATTTTTCCCATAAAATTGACCCCAAATCACAAGCTATTGATTTTAAATACCAATATGATTCATCATAAAAGTGACTCCAAATCACACAAATTCTATTTCCCTAAAAGTTGTTACCTGATTACTTTCCTTCAAGCCATCTCAAGTTCACACCATCGTTGAAAGAGTTGTTGGACATGGATACTGAGACCTAATATTGTGGCAATAAAAGACATGGGACGGGCATTTGTTTCTTGTTAAACAAACACATAATAATTGTATCATTTTCTCTGAAGATAACCACACTCCAACTACTAACCACGATTTTCTGCAACGGTGACTTAACTGCATTGAAATGGTCCAGCAATATGACCTACAAAAAAGATGAGAAAAAATGTAGTTAGCAACCAATGTCACCATAATCAAATTTGAGTGATAGAATGAGAGTAAATAGCATCCTACAAAACATGCACACACACAAAAGGCATACTACTGGAAGCTAGAACAACTTATGAGCAATATAATTATAACCCCTCTACTCAGGCTTCATGAGAAAATCATGATACACTTAGGAGCATATTAAAAGCATCAATTTCTTGTGTGGCCCCTTTTTTCACAGCAGACTTCTAAAACAAAATATTTTTGAGTGAAATACATGATATGCAAGGAAATCAGAGAACTTTTTAAAAAAATATAAGGTTTTGAATTTCAACAAATTCTCACTCTAAAGAACTGATTAAAAAATATGTAACACTCGTTGTCTAAGGTTGATCTAGTTCGGTTTCATACAGGGGAGACCGTGACGTGTTAGGGCAAGGGTGGAGAATGGACACACCACCAACAACTCTTAATTAGAAGTAGTAGAGATACACCATATAATTCACACCTATATTACGAGATACTATGTCTAGTTTGTTGAAACAAGAAACACCACTTCACCTTATCACATGCATACAACAAATTACATGTGGATCATTCAGTCCACGTATTTGGACACTGCCAGCCGAACATACTACACATGCTCGGATATCCGCGTAAGTGATTGTCGCGTGTTCGTATTTCACATTGCATGGTGCCTTCTTTAGTATCACTGACATTATCTTTTCCTCCTAATCCACATTGAATAAATTTCAAAAATTATATTTAAAAAAATTGCACAACAAAAGGAGCTCATGACGCGCTACTGCTGCCTAACAGGTGCTATCGCTCCACCGCAGCTCGATAGGAGCTAGCAGCACCTGCGGCTCTATCTTGCTATGTTAGCGTGGCTCCTCCTGCGGTCGTCGAGCGCTCCTAAGTACGGTTCGTCGTCTTGCCATGGCGGCAACAAGCTTCCGAGCTTCCCTAGTGCGGAATTCCGCGCTCACTTAGGGGGCTAAATTTGCTATTCTTGTTACATGGGAGCTAATTTTTTTTTAAAAAAAACGAAGTCTACAAGACAAAATAAGTGAACAGTTCAGAGCATGGTTCTGTAACATATAAATTGTACACGAGGGCAAGTTCCTTGCTCAAATTTTGGCGAGACATGTGGATGGTCCTTCCCTGAGCTTTTTGGTTGCCCAGAATTCGAACAATTCTCACAGTATTACCCTCGTTTAGAGTTTTGTGTGGGTGGGTGATACTGTACAAATTAGAGGAATCCTAATTTGTACGCGACCTGGCCTGATCTTTCGTGGTGCAAATCCTATAGTAATAACTTTCCTCCTTGTACGCAATGAAATCCACAGCAGCTTCCCAACAAAGTTTTGGCCAACAAGAAACAGCAAGCACCCCCCACGTAACCAACAACAAAACCATGCATGTAACCAAGGAATAGCTTCTTTTCCTTTGATCTTACACAGCTTCAATCGTCTAGCAGCCACAAACCAAAGCCTAGTGGATTTCCTGCCCGTGCACACCTCAATGCGAGAACAAGAAAGAATAAATTGTAAGTAATCTAGCACCCAAACTCCACCACCACTCAAAGAAATTCACAAAAACGCACACACGATATTGGTCGCCGTAATGGCGTTTTCTGTTTTCTTAATTTACTCGAAGCAAAGACGATGGTACTATACATGGCCATTCAGACTGGGGCTTATATATCGATTCCAAGTTCCAACCGAACAAACTTAAAGTAACTAGGACTCAGACTAGGCAATGGACTCAAGAAAGGTAACTAAAAATATAGCTTCATGATTTGATTCTTCTGGTTCAAGTCAGCAACAAAAAGTTTCTGGTTATATATATATATATATATATATATATATATATGGCTCCATGATTTCAAATGCGCAGATTCAAGCCAAATTCGGGTATATTTTTCTAAAAGTTTAGTTTTAGAGTATATACCCATCCATAACAATTCGAATAAAACACGTACCTTTGAAAAATATATACTCGAATTAAAAATTTTTAAATGAATTTAGATTGTATGCTTTGATGATTTATATATATAATCAGTACATACCTAGAAACAAACTATCTTTAAAAAAGGAAACTCTAGTTTAAATTTTAGTTCAAACTTGTTTGAACTAGTTAGTAAACTAGTTAAACTCAACATCCTAAAATTTTCAAAAAAATAAACGTACAATACATAGGAGAATATACCCATTTTATATCATGGAGCCCAGGCTCGATGATGCCCCAAGTAATTATAATATATCTATATCTCTTCTTTTCCTGGCTTAGGTACGTTCCTTCCTTTATCTGGCTCGGCCTTCACGCTCACATGTTTCTCACGCCGAGTTCCTGGCCATGGTCACGCGGCCAACATTGCGAACACGCCCGAGCACACTGCACACCCCCCTGGTGCCACACTAGGTTTTCACCCTCTGCCTAGCTTTTGTATGCGCTGCGTCCTTTCCTTCCTTCTCTTGACCGGTCTCCCTCACCTTCTCGATCCTCGGCCACCTTTAGCCGTCTCCCTTATTTCTTGACCCGAAACAGCACCCAGTTGAGAAATAAATTCGGATTGCAGATAATCACAAACCTAAGTTGTAGATTCACCGTATCCGCCCTAACTTCAAACAGCCAACTATCAATGGGACGCCAAACGTCTGAGAGGCATGCTATTGCCGACAGAAGAAAGTGTCAAAGTTGCGTGTGAGTTTTCTGACGTGCAGAGGGGTTGAGCTCTCCGTGCGGTGCAGGCGTGCAGCCAGCCGCGCCCTCTCTCTATACAGGAGATGAGCGCCACATCCAGATTGACTAGAAAGGAGGCGGCTAGGCAGGCAGACGCCGCAGACCTCATGCTCCGCAGCAACGGTTGGCCGGCCGGGGCGCCGTTGGACTCGCCGCTGGGGCCGGCTCGTACGTGCCGCGCGGCCTTTTTACCCTTGCGTTGTTGCGCGGAGGGCATTGCTTTGCGGTTTGCGCGCGCGCGCGGCGGGGGTGCGTGCCGGTCCGCGCGTGGCCTCGTGTCCGCCGCGTCATGTTTGCTCGAACCCGCCGGCCGGGGCGCGCGTACGTAGTAGGACGGCGCGGCTGGCGAGGCGGGCACGTAGTCGCGGCGGTGGATTCCGAGGCTGCATGCGTACAGCTCTGTGTTTTTTAACGACACGGTTTTGAATCCTGTGACCGTGTGACGCATTTGGACGTGAATACGGCGTTGTCCTTGACAAAGCCAAGCTAGCCATGTCCTGCCCTGGCTAGCAGACACAAGTCTCTGAGCTCCATCATGATTCTAGCGTAGTTAGCGAGTGAATAAGAACCCGGAATCCGACGTGCGCCCTCCACCACGAGGGAGGGCACCCACCCACAAGCCACAGTGCACAACCGTGCAGGCGCATGCAGAGCTGCAGCTGCAACGGGCTCCTGCAAACAAAGAGACAGCAGGTACAGAACTTCTGCCAGCTTTGTTCGGCAAGGCGCATTTGGCAAAAACACACACACCCAACAGGCTATTTTATTTTTGGAAGACTAACATAACAACAGGCTAGATAGATTGGCCCTTTGATGAAACGAGATCAATTTGCAGATAGAGTGCCAACTCTCAACGCACATTTCCTGCGGCGGCAGTTGCTGTGCCTTGTGTACACGACCTAATGGACAGAGAGAACTAAAATGAAAAATTGTTCCATCAAATAAACAGATTGTAAATTCCTTTGGTCCTTTGATGTCTGTAGTATAAGTCACGATGACACATAAACACTGTAGACCTTTGAACGGATCGCCAACGAGTGAACCTGCAATCAGATGAGCACTTCTCTGTTAGTGGTTGGTAGAAAGTGGAAACTACGGAAGCGGAAATGCAACGGCTATCTCACACTGGGAAAAGATGGGGCAACGAAAATTTGAGTCAATGCACAAGCAAGCAGAATAACAGGTGGGTGCAGGTAAAAAGAAGAAATCGAAGCTAACATAAATTGAACCCTGTATCTAACACACTTGTATTCCTAGTGTCATCTCATAGACAACCAGGTCTAGCATGTTCCTAAGTCTAGAGACCGCTGGGCCTCAAAACAATCTGTTCTAGATCGATGAAGTGCTCAGACTATTGACTTTTTGGCTTTTCCTATGCTTACATCAATGTCCTCTAGCATATACCGGCTGCTCTATGCTCTCTTTAATTTGCTTATGAAATATAGCAGGTACCCCGAAAGTTATCCATTTCATTGTCAAATATTGAGACGTTAGTGTTCAAGAATGATGCATGTGAGCCTTTCGTTTCATCAACATGCTTTCAAAAAATATACATCCTCTCACTTGTAAATTACAAGATGTCAATTTATAAAAAGTGTAAGGTGTTAATGTCATAATGTGGTCAAAAGCTACGTCCTCACATAATGAATTGACAAATGTTAGCTAATTGGTTATAACATGCAGAAACCATGAGGAAACAAAATAGCTGAACCAAACAGCTGCTTCATTAGTCTCTCCAAGCTGAGTCAATGGCTCCGATGCATTGACTTAATTTCAGAATCAACCATCAATGCACATCAAGAATTAAACAAAACTAACCACCAATAGAAATAACAGTGTTCAAAAAGGCGCAAAAAAGCAGCGCTCAGCAGCTGGCCTTCACCTTGCCTTGGCACGAAATCATGCTCTAGGCGGAGGTCGGCGGCGCTGGGCAGACACACAGACGGGAGTAGGCGGAGCTCGGCGGCAAAAAATCGGAGGAAAATGGAAGCCTAGACGGTGCCGGGTGGGATAAGAGGGGAAAACAGGGTAGGGGAGGCTAGGTTACCGGGCTCCTGAGGAAATCAGCCCGACTGCGAGTGTCGATCCTCCCCGCCGCCGGATCGTCGCCGGACCTCGTCGTCTTCCCCGCCGCCGACGCCCGAGCTCCTCCCCGCCTCCTGCGCTCGAGATCCTCCCAATCGCCCGCACCTGCCGCCAGTGCCCGGATCTCGTCGTCCACGCCTCCGCGCAGCCAGCGCCCGGATCTCATCGTCCCCGCCTCCGCGCCTGAGCTCTTCCTCCCGCGCCAACGCCTGAGCTCTTCCTCAGTTCCTCCCGCGCCAGCGCCAGAGCAGGCAAGCCTTCAGCCAGCCAGCGAGGTAATCTTCCTTCTTCCTGCCGATTTGCTTCATAAGGCCGGGGGTTATTTACTTGGCACTAGTATTATTTGCTTCAGTGAAGTCATAGTGTCAATGTGTCATACTGCCTGAAGCCCTGAACACATTTAGTTCACTTGGATTGCTAGATCAGTGATATTTACTTGGCAGTTGGCACTAGTATTATTTACTGTTATGTACTTATGTTGGATTGCTAGATTAGTGCTAGATCAGTGTTATGTCTACTAGGTTGGCTGATGAATAGATGAGTTGGTGAAAACCAAATAATATGGTATGAATTGAGCTTGTACACTGCAAAATTATTCATTTACAGAATGTCGTCAACGGGATCGGCGGCAACAACTAATGAGAGCACGGCGGCTCTTAAGAGGAAGTCGGATAACGTAGGATGGGCTTATGGGGTTTTAGTCGATCCATCCAACTTGTACAGAGTGACGTGCATTTTTTGTGGCCATGTGAGCTCGAGAGGGATTTATCGTCTTGAGCAACACGTTATCATGTGTGTCTTTCATTTTTTTTGTTTCGCTGCAGCCTGCCATTTTGCGATTTCCGCCTAGGCGGGCTAGGAGATAGGCATTGGGCTTCCGCCCGCCTACCGCCTAGCGCTTTTTTAAACCTTGAGAAATAAACTAGAGACGATTAAAAACCACAGATGATCATATGCAAGTTTTCCTTGGGCCTGTGCATGCAATCTGAAGTTAGAAAATTGTCATCTATTACCAGACTAGAAGAAAGATGAGAAGGAAAGATTGCACAGAACATGGAATTTGAGCACTGTTCAACAATTCAATTTCAAGCCATCATTTATGCCTTTAAGATACCATTGTGTAGTTGCTCAACAGCAAAACCAACAAAACATGCAGGCATGGAGATCATAATGACTATAATTAAATTAGAATCCAATGGAACTATGTTGGTAAGCAATTGTGAAGAAGAGTTAAATTGAGGATGATGGTTCGGAAACACAGTAAGACAATAGAGTGACCTTCGAGAAACTTATCTGAATATATAATTACTATTTCTGGAAAAGGCACATTTTAATATATTGACTTATCTTGATCCTCTTTGTCTTAAAATGAGCTTGCAACTGGAAACATAACAGAAATGATACTAAGAGAGGGACTAAAATGGAAGTAGGAATGTCAGAAGTTCCCCAGGATGGCATATACTAGGAAAAGGAGGAACTACATTTCGGCTATACGAACATATATTGATCAGATGACTAACCATGCCACTATGAAAATTGCAACTTTCTCTTGTAGACATATTTTTGGTCCAAATGTTAAAGGTGGGTGCTCAGACATGGATAACTTGTGGGAAGATGATGCAAATACAATGATACTAATGACATGGTTCTCGGCGCATGAATCCTATGTTCCTTACAGAACAGCTGACCTTGATGGCTTTGCTACATATTTTGTCAGAAGTTCTGTACCATAATCGAAAATAATTTCTACAGAAATTAAAAGAACTTCCCCTCTAGAATGAAGTATATCAATACTTGGTTAATTACAGAAGTGTGTGACGTGTGTAAGGTGAAAACTTTGGCCAATCAATCTTCTTAAATGCAGCAGTCAACATTTCTACCAATATATTAACTGCAGTATTGCCAACATTATATCTAACTTCCCAAATGCATTCAGAATGCTGAATTGGACAGGAATACTGCATAAAAAATTAAACATGAATGCTGCATAAAGGGTCCTCTTGTGTCAACGTGAAGTTATGAGCAGTAACCTAAGAAAAGTTATGAGCAGTAAACCTAAAAAAACTATCAGTTTAGAAGGCTCAGATAAGGCAACCATATTTCCTTATTCCTATTTAATCTTGAAACAGGCTCTATATATGGTTGCTAGCTGGTAGAAAGGAAAAGGCCATCTTACATGTGTTAGATAGCTGCCTAACAAATGGTGTTTTGGTAAACTTACATTATGGGAGTAATACTAACATGTTCTCTCCAGCAATTACAGGCAAAGCAACCGAAATCAATGGCTCATTTACTGCTCTGAGCAATCCCTGGACCGCCTAAGGACTTCAATGAAACTGAGATTTTCTTTTTTAGTAGCAGCTGTATATTGTAATACAGTCAACAAAATTGTCAGGTATAAGAGAACATGAATGGCACTATGATTACTGGGCGTAAAGTTTTGCAAATGAAACTAACAAATGCTTAGCGCTTGGGAGCAGAAATATCTTAACTCGTAGATTAAAAAGAAATGTTTGCAAGCAGATGGGTTTCTTTTGGAATCCTGAACATGTTAAGTGCAATCTATATGTAAATTATTTTTATATGCTTAAAACTAAGGATTGGATCATAATCATGTGATTTAAGAATGCAAAGTGAAAATTCACCCAAAAATTAAGGCCATGTTAGGTTAGAGATGTGCAAGGATAGGATCCACACTAGGAAGAACCTAATCAACATATGCTGGCTTCTAAGACAACTAGAGAAATTAGATGTGTGGATGATACTGCAGTGTGTGGATCATTCAATGTTTCACCGCAGCATTATTACTATTTTTCTTGAGAAATTAGTGTTTCAATCAAACTAATGCCTCTACAAGTAAGGATTGGCTTGCTCATCTCAAATATAATCCCAGCAATGTGTCCATCTTGTGATAGGAGCTGCCTACTGTCAAATACGAATTTCTTATTACAAAGTAGCATATTCCACCGTTAGTCTGTTACTGTACGATGATTGAAGATCACTAGATTAGAGATGTGCAGTGTGCCTGAGATTGGATGTGGACAATCAAGTTTTTACCACTAGATTTTCCTGCTTTATCAGGGTTTCTATATACTTTTTAAGAAGTTTGCCCCTTTAGGATACCTAAATGCCATTGCATTTTACCAAAGTTTGAACAAATTTGGATGTTTCTTTACCTTCAATTAAGACAAATCAGTAGTCCTAAAGTCCAAACACAGATGGAAAAAACTTGAGCTTCGATTAAAAGACCAAATAGTTCTGAACAGGTTATATTCTACTAAGAAAACGGTAGCCAATAAAAATAGTTGTTTTACTGTGTGAATACCTCCAACTGATCGCACATTTGTGCTCAATTCTTGTTGCTGGGCGCCCCTCCATCCTGCGAGCCGCTGTCCCGTGAGCTGCTGCCAGCGCCCCCATTGCTCCCACCCTGCTGCGGCGTTTGCCCTCCCAATCCACTGGAAGGCCAAGGCAGTGACACGTTGAACCTCCTCTCTACCACCCTTGCATTCTCCCCCCTTTCCTCCCATCCTTGCTCAGTGGCACTAGACCTCCCAGATGGAGCAGTTGCAGCAATACCGACAGCTGGCTGTGGGTTCGAGGTCTTACAGCCCTCATAATCAGGGTCATCGGTGGGCAGCTCGAAGCGGCAGATGGGGCACGAATTGTGGAGCTCCAGCCAGGGCACAATGCAGTCGGCATGGTAGATGTGCTTGCAGGGCATCTGCTTAGCCCCCTCCCCAGGTGAGAAATCCTCCTTGCAGACAGCGCACTCGGCGCCCTCCGTCGCCGCGACCATGGCATCAGTCACGACGACGTCAGGGAGCGCAGACAGGGCTGACTTGGCGGCCGGCGGCGTGCCGTAGCGGTTGGGGTCGTTCTCAGCGAGCTGCTCAATGAGTTGCTCCAGACCCGGGCCGACGAAGTAGTCCCCGAAGCTTGCCCCGCCAACACGGCCCAGGCCGGGGGCGAGGCTGACGCTGGCGTCGTCGAGGAGGAGCTGGATGTTGGCGCCGCCATCCATGAGGGTGTGGATGTAGTTCTGGAAGAACACGACCGGGTCAAAGGCATCGGGCTCGTTCTCGGGGGTCGCCGTGCCGGCGGCGGAGGCAGTGCCGCCGCCGACTCTGACGCGATCACCGCGGAGGTCAAGGATGCTGGTGAGGAAGGCGGAGAGGTCGTTGGAGGGGGACGTGGCGGTGGAGGACGAGGAGGATTGGGAGGGGGAGGCGGCGGCGGAGGGGATCATGGAGGGGAAGGCGAAGGGGAAGGGGAGGATGGTGGGAGCGGGGACGTTAACCTCCTCCAGGAAGTCGCCGTGGCAGTCGGGGCAGGAGAGCTCGCCGCCGCCAGCGGCGGAGGCGGGGAGGAGGACGGTGCGGTTGCATTGGTAGCAGAAGTACTGCTTGCGCGCGACGGCAGCGTAGTAGGCGGCGGCTGGAGCCGACATGGCGGTGCCCGGCGATCTCGCGGCGGCGGCGATGGGAGTTTTCTTTTTGGAATTTAGGTCTTCGCTTTTGCGGGGTGCTTTGGTTTCTCCGGTTTTATGATAGGGTAACTGCTGTCTGCTGCTGCTGCTGCCCACGCGGAGAGGATGTTGTGTTCCTTTCAGACTAGCGCAGTAGCGCACTTGTGTCGTGGAGTTAGAATTTGCTTCATATTTGTGAGTCTGAATTGAACTTATGCAAAATATATGTATAGATATACCATTATACTTTATTAGTATGGGGGGTTAGAATTGCCATTAGTAAACGTATAACCTGTCGAGAATGTAGTTAGAAAATGTGTAACCTGAGTTAGAATTTGGTTCATATTTGTGAGTCTGAATTGAACTTATGCAAAATATGTGTATAGATATACCATTATACTTTATTAGTATGGAGGATTAGAATTGCCATTAGTAAACGTATAACCTATCGAGAATGTAGTTAGAAAATGTGTAACCTGATGAGAAATAATTGAACTTATTTATAAGATAGATGCTATATTGTAACATCCCAAAAATTGGAGTTTTGGAATGTTTAAATTTGAAAATTCACCATTTGCATTTTTTCTTGAATTAATTTCAGCTTAATATGAATTTTCTATTTATAAAATGATTTAATTTGGCTAACCTATCCATCAAACAAAAGATTTTCAGTTTTAATTGGGTTCATTATGCCTCAAGAAATTTTTCTGTATTTTTTGAGATTTTTCTGAATTTATTTGATATTTATTTGAATTTATTTGTTTTTATTTGAATTTCTAGAATTTCTTTAATTCGGAAAATGATTTCTAATTCGAAATCCTTTCGGGCCGAATGCCTTCCACGGCCTGTTCCTATTCCTCCTCGGCCCGCATCGCTCGGCCCACTTCCTTCCTTTCGCGCCGCCTCGCCGCCTCCCTGATCCATCTCTGAAACCCTAAAGCCATGGCCGTTGGATACGGCTCGGATGCTCCAGATTGTGCCACGTAAGCCTCGCGCTGTGAGCTGTCCTTTCAGTGCCGCGTGGACGGCTAGGATGCAACCGCGACGCCCCGCGCCGCCGCCGCCGTGGAAACCCTAGTGCGCCGCACTGTTTTCGGCGTCCGTGCCGCGCCCGCCTCCGAGGCTATTTAAAGCCCCGAGGACCCCATCCCGAGGTTCCCCGCTCTGAGCCGCCTCTTTTGCCCTAGCCTTACTGCTCGAGACGCCGCCATCTTCGCGCACGAGTTCGCCGAAGTTCTCCGTCGTCCCGAGCTCTTCGCCGCCGTCTTTCTCCTTCTCCGATGAGCCTCTGCCGCTGACTTTGGTCGCATCGAGTTCGTCGCACCGCCCTCTTTTGCCCCTAGCCCCGTGCCGTTTCATCGCGTTTTTGATGCTCGGCCGAGGTCTTCTTCTTCGGCTCCGGCTGGCTCCGCGTCAGCGCCGTGCCCCGCTGGCTCCTTGTCAGCGTCGCGTCTTGCCGCGTGGCCGCCACCTCGGCGCCACGTCGCCTCGCCTTCCGCCCGGTCGGCGCCACGCGCCGCCTCGTCTTCCGTGCCAGCATCCCCGTTAGCATTGCTTCGTTTCCCGCGTCGCGTCACCCGCCCGCGTGGCAGCCACGTCAGCGCTGCGTCGGCCGCCACGTCTGCCCTAGCCTCCCACGTGACCGCCACGTCACCCTAGATCTCCTCGGTGCTCCCGGTTCACCGTGGACCGAGCCACTAACACGTGGGCCCCACCTGTCAGTCGGCATTTCTTTTTCTTTTTCTGATTTTCCGAAAAATCCAGAAAGCCCAGCCAATCACAGAGTGACACGTGTCAGCTCTCTGATTTTTCTGATTTTCTGATCCGAGGAACTTCCAAGAGCCCGTTCTACTTCGTTCGAGCTCCGATTCGAGTGATTCAAATTTCTAAATTCAAGATCTATTTTCCAGTACCATTCTTGTTAATTTTTTAATTTTGTTTGAATTTGTTTTATTTATTTATTCTCATTTCACGTGTAGACGACGCAGTCGAAGCTCAAGCGAATCAACAGTCAGAGGTAGATCCAGCAGGAAGCAACGAAGGCAAGTCTTCTTTGAACATGTTGATCCCAAATTTTATGAAAATGTTATGTTGTTTTTAAATTATGCATGCTTACTTTTACGCGAAGTACTTTAAATGTAGTCTTAAGGTTTAGTTAAATTCCAGTTTGTTATACCCTCATTGGTATTGATCATGTCGAACCTTTGACACCCTAGATGATATATACTGGCTATTTTTTTTGGTGACATCTAGTAGATTAGCATGGAACGGTAGAATTGCTTAGTCCAGCTTAAGCGTTTCGGTATTGTGCCATTATGGGAATCATTTGAAATGTTGTTTAAACTTATTTGTGAAATCACGGCAATTGGTGTTGCTGCTGTGATTTAAGTAAAATAAAGTGGAAATGGTTTATACCGGGGCGGATGGATGTTTAGCGGGTGCAGAAAGCACGAGACCTCGGTATGTGAATGTTTCACCCTAGTCAATTAAGGACCGAAGCGTGTGTTACCATGGACCGAGCACTACCGTACAACCACAAGTCTATATGGGTACGACCTGGCTAAATAATTTGTGCGTCCCATTATTAGCTTCGCCAGTTGGTGAGTGCCAGATGTTGGCAGGCGCAAGAGGGGGCTTCTGTACTGGGCAGCTAGAAGCCTAGAACCCTAACAGCGGTGAAACCTTAGCGGGCGATGTTAATAGTGGGGTTGTACATTGTAAAGGCCTTGTCATAATCTCTCTGCCGACACACCAAAGGAAGTGTGTTAATTGCATGGCAACAAGAGTCGATCATGTCTTGTGGGTAAAGTGTACACACTCTGCAGAGTTAAAACTACTTAAGTAGCCGTGCCCACGGTCAAGGGCGAAGCAGGTGCGCTTGCACATTGTAGATTTTATGGTTTTGTTTTAAAGGAAAATGATGGTTTGGGAATCCGAGAGCAGATGGAACTCTCGGGTTATGGTTTGACGGATGGAGCCAGTCAGGTAGATGGAACCTGCTTTAATTGTCATATCAAATTCAATTGCTGTGCTATTTACATTTTGATCAAATGATGCTTTATGAAATTACTATTGGTATTTACAGTTAAACTTTGCTTTATGCTAAAAGAGCCATATTATGCCTTCAATTGTTTAGCCTTGCATATAGTTATCATGCATTATATTTCCAAGACTTGCGGAGTACATTTTGTGCTCACCCTTGTAACATCCCCAACCTTCCACAGAAGAGTTCGCAGAAGCTGAAGGTGACTACGATTTCTACGCTTGTGGTTATGACGAAGGCGATCCGGAATGCTAGGGCGCGCACCCGATCGATTACTGTTGGGCAAATGGATGGGCTTATCCTGCTTTTTTTATTTCATTTCCGCTGTTTCTTATTGAACTCAAGCTATGATGCTTCTTATTTGTAATAATTAGCCATAAAGCTAATACTCTTTTGCTTAATTAATATTATGTGCTTCATGATATGGATGTGTTGTCATCACTGTTTCGCTGTGTGTGCTAGCTTTTTCTGGACTAGCACAGTTTATACACAGAGGGTTCGGATTCGGAAATCCGGTCCCGACATATATGCAGAGGTTATCGTGTTTCTTTCAGATTATAACTTGAGAGGAGTTACACTTTGAGATTAATTCTTTATACACCACTGGAAATTTGTGAACTTGCAATAGATAGTATATAAGGGATGATACATATACTTCTAGTGCCATATAAAAAATTTCCCTAGATCTTGGATTAGAATTGTTAAAAGAAGTTGACGTCAACTTCATGCTTAAAATTATGATACAATACAACTTTCTTGTTGCAGAGGTAAGAGTTTGTGGTTGGAACCTTGTTTTAAAAAATTGTGGTTGAAACTATTCAATATGCTAAAGAGGCAGCGAAAATTGTGTTTAAATACATGATGATGTCACTTATTACTTTAGCCGATTGATGGATAGTGTTCATTTCTTAATGGAAAAAATGGCTACATGATACTACAAAATTGTGGTGGTTGCTCTAGCACACTCCTATTTTGCATCTTTGTTAGAGGACACTACTTTTTCGTGACTATTTATCATAAGATACTCCGACTAATATAATATCATTTCTGGGCTAAAGAGGAGAGAGAATACCACTAAAAAGTCCATTTTGTCCTTCCGGACTCTGAAGTCTCGTCTTATGCATGCTCTCAGTAGCTCTGATTGGCAACAGCGATGGTGAACCACGGATTACGAGGCATAGGCACTGCCAAAGATGGGTCAGTGGGGACCCAGGGAGGTGATAGGCGGCGGTGTCGCAGATGGAGAGCCATGGAAGCAGCGTCGGCAACGGGGTTGAGGTGGCTGTAGGCTGTGGTGGATGGCGGCAACGGCGTTCCAGCGAAGTTTTGGCAAGGGTGAGGTGAGCATGGTGTGGTCGATGATGGCAGGGGCTCACCGATGGTGGCACAATCAACAATGGTGGTGATTTTTTTACTGTTGTAGCTCGGATGAAATTTTTTTCCCACGATTAGCCGCCGTTTGGAAGAAATAGCAAAAATAGCTCGTCTACAGTATAACCCAGTGGACCCGATTCGCGGGAATTTTATTTTTATTTTTTTATTACCGATTCCAGCGAACCTGATCCGCAGAAAAAAAAATATTTTTTCCCCGACTTCCAGCGGACGGCGTCCGCTGAAATTTTTTTTAAAATTTTTTAGGGTGTGGTAGGGTGACGCAAGTGGGGAAAATTTTTTGTAGGACTCCATGAATGTTGAAAATTTTCTAAATTTTTTGTGGAGGTTCGTGACACATCAATGATATTTTCATAAAAAATTCAAAAGATTATCAATATGAGGAATTTTTACAAATTCAAAAATTGCAACTGTCTTAATGAAACGCTGACAAGTTAATTTTAACCGAACGAAAAATAAAACAAACCACGTTAGAAAATTTGAAATTTTTTATCTATGATTATGATGCATCATTAATATTCCCATAAAATTTTCTGAAGATGAACAAGCTGTATGAATTTATTAAAATTTAGACAGTGCTACTATCCTGATTAAAGCCACACTGGCAAAAATGAACGAAATGAAAAATGGTACAAATCACTTTAGAAAATTTTGAAATTTTTTGTATATAGTTATGATGCATCATTAATATTCCCATAAAAGTTTTTGATAATGAACAAACTGTATGAATTTATTAAAATTCAGACAGTGCTACTTTCCTGATTAAAGCCATACCGCCAAAAATCACCAAAATGAAAATGGTACGAAGCACTTTATAAAAGTTTGATTTTTTTTAATTTTATAAAGTGATTCGTACCATTTTCATTTGGTTGATTTTTGCCGGTATGGCTTTAATCAGGATAGTAGCACTGTTTGAATTTTAATAAATTCATACAGTTTGTTCATTATCAGAAAATTTTATGACAATATTAATGATACATCATAACCATACACAAAAATTTTCAAAATTTTCTAAAGTGGTTTGTACTATTTTTCATTTCGTTCATTTTTACCGGTATGGTTTTAATTAGGATAGTAGCACTGTATAAATTTTAATAAATTCATACAGCTTGTTCATCATCAGAAAATTTTATGGGAATATTAATGATGTATCATAATCGTAGATAAAAAAATTCTAACCTGGTTTGTTTTATTTTTCGTTCGGTTAAAATTATCTTGTTAGTGTTTTATCAAGACAGTTACAATGTTCGAATTTTTAAAAATTTCTCATATGTGATAATCTTCTGAATTTTTTATAGAAATATCATTGATGTGTCACGAACCTCCACAAAAAAATTGAAAAATTTTCAACATCCATAGAGTCCTACAAAATTTTTCCCCACTTACGTCGCCCTGCCACCCCCGCCCCACCCCCACCCCAGCGAGTTCCAGCGGACTGGAACCGCTGGAACTCGCTACTTCCTGCGGTTCCAGTCCGCACGAGCAAAAAAAAATTAAAAAAAAAATTCTACGGACGCCGTCCGCAGGAAGTCGGGGAAAAAATATTAATTTTTTTTTCGCGGATCAAGTCCGCTGGAATCGGTTATAAAAAAATAAAAAAAATTCCCGCGAATCGGGTCCGCTGGATTATACTATAGACGGGCTATTTTCGCTATTTCTTCTGATCGACGGTTAATCGTGGGGAAAAAATTTCATCCAGGCTGCAACAGTAAAAATTTCCTCAAACGATGATGGGGAAGATGTCATCAATTCTGACAAGCCACTTTAGGAAAGATGAAATTGTTGGTGGAAAAAGATAGATCGAGATGTGGAACACATTTTGACGCAAACGAAACTTTAGGGAGAACTAGTATAATATCCGTGCTAACACTACGACGAAAGTACACCTGCTTATCAATTAAATGAGAAGATAAGTATGAATATAACTTTTAATAATAAATAATCACAGTGCCTGTATACGAGTACAAAAATAAAGGCATGGATTCAATTTGTTGTTTTTTAGATGATTCTGTTGCGTTCTTTAGTTAGGAATTCTCGGGACCTGCGCAAGAAACACAGGAAAGGAATTCATGGATTCAGTTTGTATTTTTTTAGAGGATTCTGTTGCATATGAGATCACGCAAGGAAGAAAGGATGTGAAGATACGAGTGACTTTTTAAGCTCCTGCAGCAACTTTATCTTGTGATCATATTGTACGTACTACATATTTGGAAGGAGAGCGAATCAAATAAGGAAATAAACAGGGAGGATCCACATACAAGGAAACCAGGTTTGGATTTCCAAAACTGTACGTACTACATATTTAGAATGGGAGTGAATCAAACAAGGAAATAAATAGGGAGAATCCACAGGTAAGGAAACAAGACTTGAATTTGGTCTCGTGATCGTATTTTTTTTCCGAATATGACTCTTCTCGAGACTTTTTTACGGATCTATCACCATAGAGTCTAATTTCAGCATACGGAGAGCGTTGAATTTTTTTTATTTTTTCTCGCGGAACTAGCGATCGGCTAGCGCTCTTTAATTTTTATCTTTTTTTTGCGAATCCAGCGGTCAGCGAGCGCAGTTTATTTTTCCATATTTTCCCCGAATTATTCAGTGGACGGACACCGATTGATTTTTTTTTTCATTTTTTCTCCCATGCTTGAATTTTTCAGCGATCACCGAGTATTTCTTTTTGCCGAAATTATCAAGCGGACGGGCACCGCTTAATTGTTTTTTTATTTTTCGGGAATTTTTTACTGTATTAGCATTATCGTTATAATTTTTTCCAAATTAGACTCTCGCGGCGATGAATTTGCGATTGTAGCCTCGAGCCGAAAAAATTCAACGGAGCGATGGCGCGGTATTATTTACCAGCGCCCAGACTCAAATTTTTTACTATATTAGTATCGTCGTTATAATTTTTTCTGAATCAGGCTCTCGCGGCGATGAATTTGCGATTGTAGCATCGAGACAGAAAAAATCGATGGTGACCGTGGAGCCGTTGCAAACCTGCGTTCTCCCGGTCACGCTACCCCGGCCGCCGCGTACAATCTCCCGGCCGCGCTGCCCTGTCTCCCGGTTTCCTTTTCTCAGCACATAATGTATGGTTCTTTCCTTTTTCAGGACATTTGTTTCCTTTTCCTTGATTTCAGGATGTTTGTTTCCTTTTCCTTTACTAGTATAGTGCCCTGTCTTCCGATTTTCTTTTCCCAGCACGTAATATATGGTCTTTTCCTTTTCTAGAACGTTTGTTTCCTTTTCCTTAATTCCGGATATTTGTTTCCTTTTCCTTGAGATGATCTTTGGAGGTGGGGAGATCATTGTGGGCCACATGGATGAGTTAGACACATTAAACAATGGCCATCGGATGTGGGTGAGTAAAGCTGAGGAAAGATTTGAGAGGTTAATTTTGATGGAGGCAAGTTTCTGGGGACGTTTCGCTGGGTGCATGAAGATTGGGCCATCTCTAGTGGGGTGCATTATTTTGGGTGGACGTAGAAAAGAATGCTTAGATGCATTATAAAGGGGGTATAGATGATGCTAGAGGTGGGGAGAGATCTGTTGTGGGCCACAGGGATGATTAGACACACTAAACAATGGTCATCGGATGTGGTTGAGTAAAGCTGAGGAAAGATCTGAGAGATTAATTTTGATGGAAGCAAGTTTTTTCGGACGTTTCGCTGGGTGCACGAATGTTGGGCTATCTCTAGTGGGATGCACTATTTGAGGTAGACGTAGAATTTTTTTTTACGTGCATTATAAAAGGGTATAGATCACTAGAGCAGCAGAACGGAGGGGCGACACGGTTGTGGCCCTTCTGAGCTTCGACACCCGCTTGGAGGAATCAATCACTGCACTACACTTGGGTGGCGTTTGGTTGGATGGATGAAGGTGGATGGGATATGACGGTCCCTGGATTTAGAGCCATCCAATTGTTTGGTTGGGTGGATGGGGTGGATATGGCTGTCCAGTTTTTTGGAATATTCCTTCAAGATGCTGGACAGAGTCATCCCAGAAAAAAGGCCGTACGAGTTCATCCAGTTTGTTGTACGAAGAGGTATACTCGGTCAAATTCAAATTTTGTTAAAGTGTACTCGGACAAATTCAAATTTTAGTCAAATTTTGTCCGGAAATTCAAATTTTGGTCAAATTTTGACCTAAAATTCAAATTTTGTAAAAAATTCAAATTTGTTCAAAAATTCAAATTTTGTCCAGAAATTCAAATTTCGGTCAAATTTTGTCCAGAAGTTCAAATTTTGTCCAAAAATTCAAATTTGGTCAAATTTTCTCCAAAAATTCAGATTTAAGTCAAATTTCATCGAAACATTTCAAACCAAAATTCGAAACCTTTATTACAACTAGCCCATCCATCCTTATCAATGCAACCAAACAAAAAATTAGCTCATCCTATCTACATTCATCCATCCAACCAAACAAAACATTGGCTCATCCCTATCCACCCAACCAAACAACTACCTGGATAGTTTTATCCCATCCAGGTTGGATGGCCATATCCCATCTAACCTTATCCAGGCAACCAAACGCACCCTTGGTGAGCCTCTCCACAATTCCTTTCACTTTGTGGTACCGCCTCAACTCCCTTTATCTTTTCCCCAAACCATTTTCGGTTGATGCACCACCATGGAGCGCCACCACAGCCACCATCTTCTTCCCTAGCACTAGCCACCGCCGACCATCGCTACCAGCCACCTTCAGCCGTGTTGCCCACATTCATGGACTCCCATCACCGTTGCGTTGCTCATGCGCATGCCAGCTCCCGAAGGGCACCACCGGAACATCGTCGCCACCGTCCGCTGTTACTGGAGCCGCCACATCACTGCCACGTCAGCGACACCACTGCCCATCTTGTCCCTGATGTCGTGCCATTCCATTTTGGCCATTGCATGTGCCATCCGCGTCGTCACTCGCCATGTCATCTAGAGCAGCTGCGCCACCTCCCCTGTTTCGTCCAGTTAGTCCGAGAGAAAGAGTGGAAGGAGGGCGAGAGAATGACACACGGGTCCAGTTTGTAAGGTTTCAGGCGCAGCAACCGTCATTTGCACAAAAAAAACTCACTTCAACTCACTTAGATATTATATTTTAATCAGTCCAGTGTCCTAGACAAACACTCTCTCTAGTCACAAATAGTTGTCATTTTGGATATCGACATAGTCTCCAAGACACAACTTTAACCACTAATTTCTATTACAACATATTTATAAATGAAAGTACTTCTCGAGATAAATCTTACATATGATTTTCATATATCCAATTTAAATATTTAAAAAGATATCGACAATGAAAATTTCTAAAGTTTGACTCTACGTTTGTCTAAAACGACAACTATTTGTAACTGTAACCGGAATGAGTAGCTATGACAGTGTAGTGTCTTCCTGCAAAAGCTTAAAATAGAAGTGTACTAGAGTAAATACCACGAATTTACATCATCTTGTAGTCAATTTTATCTTTCTTAATAGAAGAGGGGTGCTGGTTAGGATGAGAACCATCAAAATGTACAGAACATGATTGAATCGTTAGACTCATGCTTGGGGATGGGTTAGTTTGCATCGAATGTGTCTTTATTTGTGGAGATGGTATTGAAGACTTGTATTTCTGACACTTGTTTTAATTCACATAAGTTCAAATGGCGAAACACTTGAATATATTTATTATAGCAAACTACTGCCTATACTCTAGCTGCTACTACAATAGGTCGGTTGTAGCGAATACAAATTAACGGTTAACACTGAGCTATAGGGCGAAGTTACTCTTTTTTTTTTACTGCCAAGTTACCCTTTTGAGAGGTCTTTTAAGCAAAATACAACAGATATTTTGTAGCGAATACAATGTAACGGTCTATCTAGTGCCGTCATTTCTGAATCGGATAGCTGAAAATTTTCCAAAGGCACTGTACTATGTTTCTATCATGGTATAATCATCTTCTTCCTTCTTTTTCATGGTTTATGGCCAGCACACTAAATAGTGTGCATATTTGTTACTCTAGGAGATCGGAATACTCATCTCAACATATGTTATTTAAATTAATCTAACAACAAATACCTATGGTCCCTACCAGCATATAACTTTGTAATCATCATGCGTCTTGTCATTGTAATCATATGTCTAGTCATTATAGTGATATCGTGAGTCTTTCCAACCATTAGATCTTTCTCGAGTCATTGTAAAATCCAAGTAGGACTTCAAAAAATTCAACTTCTAAAAATTCTCTTTTGCAAATGCAAAAACCATGTGAATACTCAACAAAATTCTATATGCAACAATTGAATTATGGAAATAATATAGTTGTTTCACAATCTTTAAAATATCAATTGGCCCATATTTTTCTTAGGAATATTTTTTAAGTAAAAGTTTAGCACAAGAAAATAAAGAGAGAGAAGTTGAGAAAGTAGATGTGAATTAGTGGAAGTTTTCAAGGAGATGTGTGTGAGAAGGATTGACTCAACGCAATGAGTATATTGATCACGGAGAGCCTACATATATATAGTCCATCTCCTACCATAATCACTCAACCGATTTATAGAAATAGAATCGGGAGGACAAGGAAGGAAAAGATTGTCTAACATATATAGGCTATCTCCTACCGTAATCAAGATTGTCTAACATATATAGGCCATCTCCTACCATAATCACTCAACCGATTTATAGAAATAGAATCGGGAGGATAAGGAAGGAAAGGATTACGAAAGATTGTCTAACACCCCCCCGCAGTCCCAACGGCGAGCTAGCGGACGTTGAGACTGGAGCGAAACTCGGTGAAAACCGGCGAAGGCAGTCCCTTAGTGAAAATGTCGGCAAATTGAGATGACGTGGGCACGTGTAAGACACGTATAGCTCCGATGGCGACCTTCTCGCGGACGAAGTGGAGATCGATCTCGACATGCTTTGTCCTTTGATGTTGCACGGGATTGGAAGAAAGATAGATCGCACTGACATTGTCGCAATACACCAGGGTGGCCTTGGCCGGAGGGGAATGAAGCTCATGAAGAAGCTGGCGAAGCCATGTGACCTCAGCAACAGTGTTGGCGACGGCGCGGTACTCGGCCTCGGCACTGGAACGAGAGACCGTGTTCTGGCGTTTGGATGACCAGGACACCAAGTTGTCACCGAAGAAGACAGCATAGCCAGACGTGGAGCGCCGAGTGTCAGGACAACCAGCCCAATCAGCGTCAGAATAGACGACGAGGTCGGCAGTGGTAGAACGCTGAATGTGGAGTCCTAGGTCCAATGTACCTCGAATGTATCGCAGAATCCGTTTGAGAGCATTGAGGTGAGGCTCACGGGGATCATGCATGTGGAGACAGACCTGTTGTACAGCATAGGAGATATCCGGGCGAGTGAAGGTGAGGTCTTGGAGTGTCTTAAGCAAGGCTAAAATCGGTCGGATCGGCAACCGGGGCACCCTCACTTCCAGAGAGCTTAGCACAAGTATCCACCGGAGTGTTGGAAGGCTTGCAATCTGCCATGCCGGCGCGGTCCAGGATGTCGATGCGATCTTGCCGTTGGTGAGGAAGCGGCCGGAGGATCGCTAGAGACACGCTAATGCCGAGGAAGTGGTGGAGAAGTCCAAGATCCTTCATGGAGAACTCAGATTGAAGAGATGAGATAGTCCACTGAAGAAGCTTGCTGGAAGATGCGGTAAGGACGATATCATCGACATAGAGGAGCAAGTATACTGTGTCAGATCCGCGACGAAATATGAAGAGAGAGTTGTCAGACTTGGCCTCGATGAACCCAAGAGTCAACAAGAAAGAGGCAAATCGGCTGTACCAAGCGCGTGGCGCTTGCTTCAAACCATATAGGGACTTGTTGAGGTGGCACACCATGTCGGAGTGGGAGGAGTCAATAAACCCTGGTGGCTGGATGCAATAGACAGTCTCCTGAAGGGTGCCATGGAGGAAGGCATTCTTCACATCGGTGATGGGCCGGGCGGTCGCGAAACCGCCAAACCAAGTCTTGTCGCGAGCGATGGCGGGCTTCACAACTGGACTGAAGGTCTCGTTGTAGTCGATGCCTGGGCGTTGCGTGAAGCCACGTAGAACCCAGCGAGCCTTGTAACGATCGAGGGTACCGTCGGCGTGAAACTTGTGCTTGAAGATCCACTTGCCGGTGACGATGTTGGCTCCGGAGGGACGCGGGACAAGATCCTACGTACGGTTGGCAAGGAGAGCATTAAACTCTTCTTCCATGGCCGTCCGCCAGTTCGGATCAGCCAAGGCGGCCCGATATGTGCGCGGAATTGGTGATAGAGTAGTGGCATGAAGGTTCAGCCGAGCGACGCCCTTGCGGACGCCGGTCTTGCCGTGAGTCGTCATGGCGTGCTCGTTGATGACCGGGGAGACGTCGAACTGGAGAGGCAGAGTGGGCCCGCCGGGTTGGCGAGCCGCGAAGCGCGTCGGCATGGCAGCGATGTGGAAGCGTCGGGGCTCGAAGCGACGAGCTAGTGGCGCCAGCGACGAGAACTCGCCAGCGTCAGTGGGTAGGGATCTGCGGCCGGCGGTAGGCATCCAGCGGATCTGGCGGTCCATTAGCGCGCCACAGCAATAAACGGTGCAAGTCCGGTGGCGGCGATCCGCGCCCAAGACTCGGGGTTCTTGGCGGCACGGGCGTCGATGGGTGCTGTCTGGCGGAAAAATCCTCCAAAAATCGAGATCGTGGCGGTGTTAGGCGTTATCTCGGCAAAAGGAAACGAGTGCTCATCAAACACAACATGCCTCGAAATAATAACCCTGTTAGTCACGGGGTCGAAGCACCGATACCCTTTATGGTGGAGTGGATAGCCAAGAAAGACACACATCGTGGAACGGGGCGCAAGTTTGTGGGGGGTGGTGGCGGAGAGATTGGAGTAGCATTTGCAGCCAAAAACACGAAGGTGCGTATAGGTGGGGTGGACGCCATGCAGTGCGAAGAAAGGCGTGTGATGTGCAAGGGTTTTGGTGTGGTGCCTATTGATGAGGTGTGTGGCGGTTTGGAGAGCTTCACCCAAAAGGATCCGGGAGGCTAGCTCGAAAAGGATAGAGCGGACTATATTGTTGAGAGAACGAAGAATACGCTCGGCCCTGCCATTTTGGGAAGAGGTGTGGGGGCATGACATCCGCAGGTGAACACCATTGGTGAGGAAGAAAGTGCGGGCCATAAAGTTGTCGAACTCGCGGCCATTGTCGCATTGGACGTTGCGAATGGTGGTGCCGAATTGAGTGTGAACATAAGCAAAAAAATGTGACAAGGTGGAGAAGGTGTCGGATTTTAAGCGAAGCGGGAAGGTCCAAACGAAGTGAGAGCAATCATCTAAAATAACAAGATAATATTTGAAGCCCGAAACACTAATGACAGGAGATGTCCACAGATCACAATGAATTAACTCAAAAATAGCCGAGGCCCTACGATAGGAGGTAGTGAAAGGAAGGCGAACATTACGACCAAGTTAGCAAGCGTGACAGACTCCGGTGAGGCCTCCTTTGGTCATAGGAACGATGGTGGCAAGGCGAGCGGGCGTGTCGTGGCCAATGTGACCAAGACGGCGGTGCCAGAGGGTGTCAGTTGTGCAGGCGGCGAGAGCAGTGGCTGACGATTGTGGCGGCAGAGCATGATGGAGGGAGTAGAGGGGACCGGAGCTATTGAATCTGGCGATCACGGTCTGGTGCGAGATCCTTCACGGAGAAACCAAAGGGTCAAATTCAACCGTACACGGTTGTCAATGACAAAGCAGTGACGAAATTAAATTCTTAATGATGTGCGGAGAGCAAAGGATATCGCGAAGAGTAAAAGAACGATTTTGGTGGTGAATATGGGAGTGTCCTATGGAGGAAATAGGAATTGTGGAACCATTACCAACCACTATGTGTGAGGATTATGCGGTTTGGGAGGTGGGTGAAAGAAAGTGTACCGGCATCCGAGGTCATGTGTGCGATGGCGCCGTGTCCATATACCATTCGTTTGTAGCGGGTTGAGGCGTCGTGGTGTTGAAGGAGCGGCGAGAGATGCTTGATCCTCTTGGGATGGTGCACCATCGAACCAACCCATCGGCGTGGTGGGTTGAAATGCGCTCTTTGGTGAGAGCCCATGCCACCGGTGCAGATGTAGGAGCCAAAGTAGGGCGCCGATTCTTCTTTGTTGTAGAGCGCGGGTGGGCCACCGGGTGGGCAGCGGCGACGCCAAAGAAAAGGAGAGGTCGTGGCGCGGTCCAAGAAGGCTACGGCGATAGCCCGGTCACATGTGTATTGTGCCGCCAAGGATTCGGCGGGAGGCCAAGCTGGGCCGGCCGATGGCGTCGCTCGGGGCGGCCCGTTGGTTGCCGGTGTTCTTTGCCGCCGCTACGGCACCGGCGGTTGCGGGAGTTCGGGTTGCCGCCGGTGCCACCGCCTTGACTGCCGCTGCCTTGGTTCCTGGTGCCATAGCCAGTGGAGTGCGCCGGGTTGGAGGCGCCGGATTTGCCGCCGCCGCCACGATTCTTGCGGCGAGAAGACAAAGACGTCTAAGGGGCGCTGGTGGCGTATAGTTCTTCTAGGTGGAGTTGGGACCGCACCTCGGCAAATGACGGGAACGGACGCTGCATGGGGATGAGAGTTTTCAAGTGACTGAATTTTTCTGACAAACCGTTTAGAGTGGTGAGGACGAGGGTGCGATCGCCGACGGGTTGGCGAGATCGCCGGCGTGTCGACCATGGCCTTCGACTTGCGGCGTAGTCATCGACGGAGAGATCGCCTTGGCGGAAGGTGTGGAATTCCTTTGGAGATTGAGGCGCGGTGCTCGCGATTCTTAGAAGCGGTGTTCGAGACCGCCACACATGCCGCGTGGTGTATGGCGTGAGGACCTCTGGAGAGATCGTTGGAGATGGTGCCGTAGAGCCAGCGAGGACGACGCAATCCATCCGAGCCCAATCGCCGCGATCGGGGTGGAGGTCGTCGAGAGAACGTGGTCCGTCAAGGCGTACTGCCGAGGCCCACGAGGAAGAGGCCCGCCACCTTGTATAGTGGCGGCCGAGACATCGAGAGTCACCGCACGATGGCCTTGGCGTCGAGGACGGCGCCGCTGGGCATGGAGGCGGACGGGGCGTCATCGTCGAGGAGAGACGGCGAAGTGCGGTGCGCCGCCAGAGGTCTGGCCCGAGCCACCGTGGAGGTGTAGCGGATGGAGCCGACGGGCCGTCCGGGCGAGGCGCATGGAGGCGAAGAGCGCCGCGAGTTGGCCGGCATCGGTGTGGAGGAAGCGCGCGATCGGAAAGCCGCAGTACCGCGGGCCGCGCAGATGGAGGAAATCTGGCCGGGAAGCGATCGAGAAGACGCTTCGGCGAGGAGGAGCGCCGTCGCGAGTGGCGTTGGACACCTTGGTAGCGGCGTCGTTGGCGACCGCAGAGGTGATCGCGAGTCGATCTTGAGGCCGTCGAGTGGGCGGAACGCATCGCGACGGCGCGGCGGCGACATCCACTCTGGTCGATGGTCGCCTATCGGGACGAGAGGAGGCGAACGACATGTCGGCGAAGATTAGAGTGCGGAAGCGGAGGATCGAAAAAAGTCTGATACCATGTGAGAAGGATTGACTCAACGCAATGAGTATATTGATCACGAAGAGCCTACATATATATAGTCCATCTCCTACCATAATCACTCAACCGATTTATAGAAATAGAATCGGGTGGACAAGGAAGGAAAAGATTGTCTAACATATATAGGCTATCTCCTACCATAATCAAGATTGTCTAACATATATAAGTCATCTCCTACCATAATCACTCAACCGATTTATAGAAATAGAATCGGGAGGATAAGGAAGGAAAGGATTACGAAAGATTGTCTAACAAAGTGAATAAAACGAGCTACTCACTAATTTAATGCTAATATCAAGATTAAGCTTTACTAATTAAGGAGGTTTGGTAAAATTGAGACCCTTAATATTTAGGAACCCTGTGTGGTTGCTCACCTCGCACTTCCCCTGGTACGGGTCTGCTCCCTGCAATTTCACCTCTTCTCTTTTGATTATCCCTACGAAACATAGTCCCTGACATAAAAATAAAATAAAAAGATGCCGCCATTGTACATTCAAATCTACTAATTATTCACCAATGTGAGTATGATTCCACATGCTAAAAAGTAAAAAAGAATATAAAAATTAGACGCCAAATATTTGATACAGAAGTTAAAAACAAAGGCAATTGAAAAAAAGACTACAACTTCACCTCACCTCACCTCTTTTGGTTATCACTAACAAACATAGTCCTTGACATAAAAAAAGATGACACCATCGTACAATCAAAGCTACTAACGATTAACCAATTTGAGTATGATTTCGACACGCTAAAAAGTAAAAACATAAGATTAGACGCCAGATATTTGATACAGAAGTTAAAAACAAAAGGCAATTGAAAAAAAAAGAATTCGAAACTACTTCCGTGCCCCCATGCAGGATCGAACTACAGACCTTCAATTTACAAGACTGATGCTCTACCACTGAGCTGTTTACAATACCGATTCAAATCGGAAAATTGAAAAGAGGTTGGCAGCGATTTTCACTCAAAATTGCTAGAGATGGAATTGTTTTGAAATCAAACTTTTTTAAATTCAGTGGTTAAAAAAATAAAAATCGATCGACCGAAGCGAAATTGTTCGACTACCGATTTTTGAGCGATTTCATCGAAAATCGAGCGATTTTCAATGATTTTTAACCGATTTACATCGTATAAATTTTTTTAATTGTATTGATTTATGGACCGATACAGTTTATCGAACGACTCCATTGATTTTTGATCGATTTTTGAAACCTGGTTACGGGGCCAAAAGTTGGACACGTTTCAGGAAAAATATTGGTTCCATTGCTGGTTCTGATACTGATGTTGCCTATTGTTCGCCCTCGCCTCTTCGCTTCTCCTCCCTCTGCTCACCACCGCCGCCTCTCCTCCTCTACCCTACCCACCTCACTCGTCGGCGGCACTCCAAGCTCGGATAGCAATCCGCCATGGCGAGCCCCGCGCGGATTGAACTGGATAAGCTGAGCGTGGAGCAGCTGAAGGCCCTCAAGGAGCAGACGGATCTGGAGGTCAATCTCCTCCAAGACAGCCTCACCAAGATCCGCTCCGCCGCCACCCGGCTCGAGAACGCCTCCTCCGCCCTCCACGACCTCTCCCTCCGCCCCCAAGGCACGGCTCCTCCAACCCCTCCCCCCTCACATCGCACGCTCCGTCCTTCTCTTCCTTCCCAGGGTCGTTTGATTTGGTTTTTGTTTAACCTTTCTTTTTCCGGCTCGGGGTGTGCAGGGAAGAAGATGCTCGTGCCGCTCACGGCGTCCCTTTACGTTCCCGGCACGCTTGACGACGCCGAGAAGGTCCTAGTCGACGTCGGCACCGGCTACTTCATCGAGGTATTTGGCTTGTTGCAATTGTTTAGATACATAAGTACACGATTGGTTTATAATAACTTAGATTATGTTAGTTTGCTCAGTACTTCACTGAAGCTCTCAACTTGGTAATATGAATTGGAATGATAAGCTTCTTCGATTATCCAAAAAACATATTGGTTGGGTTGTGGTTACACTCTGATATGCATGAAGACTGAACAATCCGAAGCACTGCTTCAAGTTGCCATGACACTTTCATAATGGGACAAACTTATCGAAAAGTCGGTTACTCTGCCCTGTGTTGTGTCTCGTTCAGCCTCTTTGTGTGGATGATAAGCTAATCATGAAGGTCTCCAACTAAAACGCTGGCTGCATCCAGTGATTTGCCCATTGGGTTCCTGGCGGAGGAGACATTGTTTAAAACTTGATTATGGGAATGAATGTTTTCCTGTTTTTGTAATTTAGATGTTTCTTAACTCTTTTACAACCTAGTGAACAACCCAGTACACTAAGTAAACCATATGCATACTCAAATGATGCAGATTTTTTTTGTATTTGTGTTGCCTTCTGTATGATTCTTATTTTGTTTTGCAGAAAACTATGGCTCAAGGAAAAGAATACTGTGAACGGAAAATTAATTTGCTAAAGTCCAATTTTGATGAACTGGTTGAGGTAATATCGACTTATCACCAGCCTGTTCTGCTCTTGTATATGTTACATTTTTTGCCCACCTGGAGGACAAATGCTTTAGCTTTCATACTTATTGAAATACTAACTGAATAGATACTCTCAGGGTACCGACATTCATGAGAACTTGAGTATTTTTAGTTTGTGTGAGGTAGAAATGGACTTCAGAAGTTAAGATATTTTTGTCAATGTGTGCTCTAAGCCTATAACATGTGGACTGTTTTGTTTGACCCACCATATCTTGAGTGCTCAGATTCTTCTCATGACTTGTGTTGACAAACGTCACATACCGATAGCATTCTTGGTTATCTTAGGACCAGTTCTGTGTCACCACCAGATTAGCGTTGGGCACCATGTCACTGGCTAAGTTGATGGCAAGATGGAATTTAGTGCCTAACACAGATGATTAGTGTTAAGTGCAACTGCTGATTATAATATTATTAGCAGCTTTTACAAAAGGATTTTATTATGAATATTGTAGATCAAAATCAAGGCTTTGGGCTTCTCTAATTCAAGTTATGGAAACACATAGAGCTATATCTATGTGACACCTTTACTAGCATGGAAGGCATCTGCATGGCATTCTCTAGTTACAATTGAAAGACCTACCAATACTTTTTAATCCTTTAGGCATGTTAAGAATATAACATTATTTATTAGTTATTTGGTTTACATTACCTATACCTGTTTTGATCAATCATAATATATTAATATGTGAAATGTGCTATAGTCTGGTGGAGAGTAGCATAAAATTCAGGTCTAATAACATAAATCAATGATTTCAATCGCTGGAAACCTTTGTAAGTTGCACTAACATTATTTTATTATCAGATCTGAACACCCCCCCCCCTCCGCCCTCTTTTTTGTGTGTGGCAATGTTGAATCTTGTGATGCTTTGGTAGGAACTTAACTAGGTTGTCCTACATAATTTTATTGTCAGTTACTCAGTTGTGAACACAGTCTTCAAAGAAGTAAATAGACAAAGGCTACTGTAACAGGACTGTCTTGCATAGAATGGTATCTGCATAAATCAATTATTTGTGTTTTACGCTTATCCATTACTGACTACAATTATGTTACTGAACACACACAAACACTTTAGTCGGCTACTGTATGATCGGATCCTCCTCTGCTGAACTTATACAGAACGCTAAATATGATGTGTGCAATATGATTTAAGTTAACGGGCCAATGCATGTAGCTGATACTTAAAAGTTGGATATTTCTTTACTGCAAGGCACAATCATATCCTGAATACGATACGGCATGCTGTCTAGGCAGATGACCATTCTATAATTTACGTGCAGATGGCTACGAAGAAGAAAACTATAGCAGACGAAATGGGTCTGCTTCTACAAGCCAAGCTGAGGCAGTCATCACCGAGCCCAAGTTCATGAGAGCGGAGTGTGCGTCTTGTTTCCACTGTTGGACGGCCGGGTGGTCGTGTGTGCGCAAGGCAACGGGCTCGCTGAGATGATTTCCTGAACCTTACCAAACTGCCTCTCATCAAACATCGTCGAGTAATTTTGAAGTCGGTATTGAACATGCAGCTTAGCTGCGTAGCTTGTATTTCTTGGTGACTTTTTGTCTCGCAACGTACCCAATGTATGGTCATCACTTTTGAGACTGTTGCATTCTACATCTGAATGGCTGATTTCGCGTGGACATATTATGTTGCTGTTCCTGTAATCGTGGTACGTTTTCAAGTTCTCGTATGATCTAAAAAATATTGACATATGCATCTGGGTGGTTAGAACCATATGTGTAAGCGTTAAAACAAAAAAAAATGTAGTTTTTTTTAAAAAGAAAATGGGCGTAGGAGAGTTAGTGTGTTAGGGCATGTACATTGGTATAGACGGCTGTTGTTTATAATATATTTTACAAGCAGCATGAAAAATAACTCGTACAATAAATCGTCTATGTAGTTATCTGTAATGGTTTCTCATTCAATTAACAGATTATCTTTACAATGGTACATAAAATATAAAACTATCTATAATACCATCTATTTAATAGTAAACAGCAGTTTTTCCTCTTCTTTTTTTCTCTTCTCTACAACGTCTAAAATCCAACGTAGCACGTAATCTTATATATAACAGATATATACTACTGTACATACCTTAGATGTTAAGGCACAAGAAAAGTACCACATGGGCCGGCTGAAAGTCCAAAAAAGATCAGCCCAGTTCCCACGAAACATGGTGTCGCCGGCAGCGCGCGCCGCGATCCCCCGCGGCCGCAGGCGCAAAGCGCGCGAACCGGATGGCGCACCGCTCGCCTATTGAGAGATCGAGGGATCGGGGCAACTGGGCTAGCCGTGGCGATCACCGCCACCGAATCCAACTCGAGGTGACGTACTCCGGCGTCTTTACTCCTGCTTCTAGCGGTTTTGGCGTTGCGTTAGGTTTCGGGAGCGCAGCGTTGCGGGCTGATTCGTATCAATTTGGTGCCCAATTAAGCCCGATCGTAATTTGCATTGCTCGTTAGCTTTTTTGGTTAGGGTAATGGCGGGGAGCGCTGTTTGCTATGGATGCCTGCTTTAGTGCGCCTGCGCGCTGCCATTGGCTTTGTCGTAGATTTCGAATCATTGTGTTTGACTACCTTTCGAGACTTTTGGGGATTTCTCTATTTTTTGTTGTTTGAATTGAGCATGCGGTGTATCAGATTGGAGAGAAGAATTCCCTGTCTTTTTTTTTCCTTTTCAGATGGCAAATGCAATTTATCTCCATCATGGAATTTGCAGCAGTTGTTTTTATTATCATTTGTTAGAAGAACTAAAAGGAAGTGTGATTGCAGCAACCTATAACGGTGACATGGTGGGGGTCAATGAACGGTGATTTGAAGAATTATTTGGTGGTTTTTTCTTTGACGAGGATGCTGTAAGGTACCACAATCTCGGTAGCATCAAAGTCATATGTACTGTATATCACTGCAATTCTATTTTTTTTATCACTTCATATGTACTGTATATCACTGCAATTCTATTTTTTTTTATCACTTCACCATAAATTACTTGGAATTGATTGTGAAATGACTGTACATGCAAAAGTGCGGAGGACTTCAAGATCGATGGAGTAATGTTGTTATGTTGATGCATGCATGTGAGGAAAAGTACAGGACAATACCTCTTTTCTCCTGTTATGTTCGTTAAATATATTTGCTATTGGAAAAATTTTACATTGTTCGATGGGTACTCTATTTTCTGCAGTTGTAGCTTCTTCTAATTGTTGGTTATTTGCTGTAACATTCTAACAGTGAGGATATATCATTGGATGACTTGGACAAGGAACTTGAAGAGCACAAAAACTATGATGTGAGTTTAAAGGCCATTGATATTTCTCGTTCTCCATTTCCATATAAAAATGGGATGAAGTAATTGTTCTTACCGTTAGACTGTTAACTTTAATAACTTCATTGTTTCTGAGTGCGCCAGATAACTGCATAGTTACCATTTGACCTGCTGGGCAAATAACTAATTATAATTTCCTTACTATTTATTTTATGATTTGTAGATGAAGGATATATTTCGGACTACAAAATGCCAATTATCCAATATCCACACCTTCTGAAAGATGATTTTTTTAATAAAAAAGAAGTCAAATCCTGAAGTAAGTAAGATCTAGGCTATTTACCATTAGTTCCCACCCCAACATGCATCGCACACGGTGTATGTTCGTTTGGGAGGCGTACTGCAAAGGGTAGCTTGTGGAGCCTAATGAGATATATGCCGCGAGGTGGAAACTGGAGGAACTGCTCATGATAAGTCAATGCATGCCAGTTCACCCCCTCACGTATAGGTTCCCTTAGGCGTAGGACGTGGAATAGAAATAAACTATAATTATTTTTTTTAATTGCACCAACAGGGTCTTGAACTCAAGACCTCTTAGCTCTGATACCATATTGAGTTGCATGCTTCAATCAGTTCACTTAAAAGCTTAAGCTGATGAGGAAAGGTGGGCAATTCACTTATACTTCTGTAAGTATCGGAACTCTTACTCTCATTGAGAGAGGATGACACTAGGAGCTGGGGCAATTTTTTCTAGTTTATTTCTCACACAATGCCATGCCAACCTAAGGGTTGGGGTTACATATTTATAGTTTGGCCAAGGCACCAAGCATATACCTAGATGCTAGTCTAAGATCTTTGTCCTAAAAGTCATTAAGATCTTTGTCCTAAAAGCTAAACAAAGACCAAGTACAACAAAGACCCAAGTACAAGACTTATTCCATCATTCTCCCCTAAGTCTTGTGCGTCGTCTTGTGAGACAGTTGGACCATCCGGTTCGGAACAAAGCTCAAGGAACTTGATCCTCCCAAGAGGCTTGGTGGCGAGTCCGCAAGTTGGTCTTTGGTGTTGATGTAGCTCGCCTTGATGCTCCCTTCCTCCAAAGACCTCGGATGAAGTGATACCTTACCGGATGTGCTTGCTCCGTTCATGGAAAGCGGGTTCTTTGCGAGGCAGGCGGACTTCTTCGTCCACTCGAGTTCGGCCGCTCGATATCTCTGCCGAGAGATCACCAGCGATCTAGCAAGCAGGCGCTGAGTCGAGCGGTGGAGGCCGCTATGTACTCGGCCTCGCAATCGAGACAGAGCCACCACTGCTTGCTTGACCGATTGCCACTAACGAGGCTCTTGCCGAGGAAGAAGAAATCCGCTCGTGCTTTTCTTTGGTGTCGATGTCGCCGGCGTGGTCATTGTCATTGCATGCGACAAGGTGTGCCTTCCCGGGTACCTCGGGTAGTAGAGACCGTGGTCGAGTCCCGCAACATAGCGGATGATCCTCTTCACGGCTGCTGGTGTTCCGTCGTCGGTATTGCATGAACCGACTAACGTGGCCGACGGAGAATGTCGGTCCGTGCCGTGTGGGCGAGGTAGCGAAGGCTTCCCACAAGACGCCGATCTTTGCGTGGCGTCCACCTCCTCCGTCGTCTTTGTCGCAACTCGACTTGACCTCCTCCATCGGGGTGAGAGCCGGGTTGCAGTCGGTGAGCCCAACCAGCTCAACGACGCGCTTGGCGTAGGCTGTCTGTCGAAGCGTGATCCCGGAGTCTCCTTGGTGCACCTCGATCCCCAGGTAGAAGGAGAGAGGCCCCAGGTCTCATCTGGAAGATGGCTTTCATCTCTTCCTTGAGCGTTGCCACTTCGCATCCTTGGTGCGGTGATCACCAAGTCGTCGGCGTGAGCGCCTACTAACGAGCGTTCGCGCTGCCCGCCGATGAGCGGCCGGCTCGTGCGGGCTTTGTCGAAGCCCATTCCCTTGAGCGTGGAATCAACGGCATTCCACGCCCTCGGTCTGCCTCGAGCCATAGAGGGCCTTGCGCAAGTGCAACACCTTTCCCTCCTTGCGGGATCGCAAATCCCGGCGGTGGTCTGCGTAGACCTCCTCCTTTAAATCGCCGTTAAGAAACGCCGACTTGGCGTCCATGTGATGAACACGCCCGACCTTCTGGGCGGCCGGCGCAGGAGGAGTCGCGCGGATTCCATCCGTGCCGCGAAGCAACATCGTCGAAGTCGATTCCCTCTGCTTGCATGAAACCGCGTGCCACCAAGCGTGCCTTGTGCAGCGATGGCGCGGCTTCATCTCTCTTGACTTGAATACCCACTTAAGGGTAATCGCGCGGTGACCACGAGGAGGTCGAGCTCCAGTGTGGTTCCTCTCAACCACGTCCATCTCCGATTGCATCGCGGCACGCCGGCCGTGTGTCTTCGGCCTCCGCGAAAGACCGAGGCTCGCGCCGCCGTCGCGCAAGGTGCGGTGCACCTCGGATCGTGGCGCCGATCCGGCGCCGGTGGTCTCGAGAAGGTCCTCCATCGTGCGATACCGCAGCGGCTCGCCGTCGTGGTGCGCGTCGATCGCTCCTCGTCGTGGGAGGCGAATGCGAACTCCACCGGGTTGTGCTCGACTCGGTGGTGTCGGAGTGGTCGTGCGGAGGTGTGATCGTCGGTCTTTGGAGTCGTGGGATTGAGTCGGTGGAGACTCGGGGCCGGGGTAGGCGTGCTCGGTGAAGAGGAGCGACCTACTCCCGACTTCCTTGGTCGGCGTGCTCGGCGGTGAAGTCGTTATGCGTCGGTCAGTCGTCGGCGCCGCCTTGTCCCATGCCCATCCTCGCCCTTCGTTGAACACTACGTCGCGGCTGTGCGCTGCGCGTGTCCTCGGGTCAAGAATGCGGTGAGGCCTTGAGCCCTCCGTGGCCGATGAACACCCGGAGTGCTCACGCCGTCGAGCTTGCCGATATGGCCAAGCTCTTTGGCAAGCGAGGCAACCAAGACCCGTGGGTGGGAGGCTGCCGGCTTGCGCCCATGCCAAGCCTCGTATGGCGTCTTGCCGTTGAGAGCCTTGGTGGGCGGCGGTTGAGGATGTAGACGGCCGTCACCACCGCCTCCCGGAAGGCGGTGGCATTCCCGCCGCTTGAGGAGGGCGAGCCATCCCCACAACCGTCTGGTTCGCGCCGCTCGACAACGCCGTTCTGCTGCTGGTGGGTATGGCGCGGAGTAGTGGCGTGAACACCCTCATCCACAGCGATCGACGCGGTCGGTGCCGTGAATTCGCCGCCGTTGTTGGTATGCAGACGATCTGCGCGACTGCGACGCGCTCTGCCTCATAGCGACTGCTGCGCGCTGATGGCGTTCGCGCCTCTCCCTTCTGCGAGGACCATCACCCACGTGTAGCGGGAGAGGTCGTCGACGGCGGCGGAAGTAGCGTCGTCCTCTGGTGTGGCGGTGTCGCGGGCCACACAAGTCCCGTCTGCGAGCTCGAGCCGTTCCTTGGCTCGGGCTCGAGTCTTTGAGAAAGAAGCCGCCTCGCCCGTCAATCTGTGAGCGTCGCGAAGCGCTCCGCGTGGTCAAGGCACGGCGGGCCTCGTACCATCTTCATGGCACCGAGCCGCTTCAAGGCCTCGAAGTGAAGATGCCCGAAGTGCTCGTGCCGCGCCACGCCGTCGTCCGACGGCGGCAAAGCGAGAGGGTTGTGCAACCCGCATGTTGAGGATATAGAGTCGATTGGTGCCTCTGGTTACCTTGGCAAGAAAGCGGCGATGGCGATCCCAAATCCTCATGACTCGTCCTTGACCTCCACGCAAACGTTCTCATCCATCATCCCGGTGATGATAGAGTTCCTCAACGCGGGATGTAGTAGACTCGGTGGCGGCTGTGCTCACGGACTCGGCATGAAGATGGCGGGCCGGCGCCCTTGATTTCCACGCGGGCGTCCCCAAACAGCGGAGCCTCGGACGTTGGAGTCAAGCTCGGTGAAGAACTCCGTCGGCCGGTCATGTGATGGGTGGCACCGTGTCGAGCACCACCCGTCGGTTTGTCATTTCGGGCCGTCACCAAGGAAGGCGTCGCTCTCGGCTCATCAAGGTGGAGGAGAGCGCTGCGGCGATGCGGCGTGGAAGCGATTCGATGCTTGCGTGTGCGAGGCGGCGGCTCCTCCTCCTCCACTGCGGCGTGGGCACGACCGCGTCGTGGTATCGACACTCCTGGCCCAATGGCCAAGCTTGCCTGATTGTGGCGGCGTCGTCTTGTGTCGGCTTACGGTTGCCGGCGGCCGCCACAGCGCCTCTGCGGCGCCACCCTCGGCGCGTCCTCGTGCCCGGCGGCGCCTCCGCGCGCCTTGCGCGATTTGCGCGATCGCGACGCCGCTGTCGAGGAAGGACTCCCTTCTTCCGTCACCACTGCGGGCCTCCCACTGCTCCCGAGTGAGATGTAGCTTCCGCCGATGGTAAGCGGCCCGAGAGAGGCTGTGGCTCTTCATTGTCGACGACCTTGAGACGACCTATCGCCTCCTCAATCGACATCGTGGAGAGGTCCAGGAGAGACTCTATCGAGTGAGCGATCTGTTTGTACTTCTCGGGGATGCAACGAAAGAGCTTCTCGATGGCTCTCTCCTCGTTGTAGGTGTCGTCGCCAAACGCACCATCTTCTGCGGAGAGTGTTGAGGCGGAGAGCAAAGTCGTCAACGCGTCCTCACTGGCTTGAAGGCGATTCTCCCTCCTTGCGAAGTGCACGAAGTGTGGTCTTGCGGGCGCGGTCGGCTGCCGATCGTCTTGCGCGACAATGGCGTCCTGTGCCTCCTTGGTAGTTCGCCGGGAAAGCGAAGCGCATCTCGGGCGGGGCTGCGGCAATGAGGGCATCCGGCGCCCGTCGATCCTCGTAGTAGTCGGCGTCGCCCGTCTTGAATCGCCTCCCACATATGCCGCACTGGGCCGTACCCTCATCACGCGGCCCATTCGGCGTAGTTGATCTTGGTGAGGTAGGCCACCCGCCGGGACCGATGTCACGACAACGGCACGGATCGCGATGACCATGGTACCGTCCGGGAGGAGAGTCGCGCTGTAAAGGCCGCGATCTCCGTCGCCCGATTCTGCCGCTCGGGAACACCGCCGGCGCGTCCGCGCCGTCGAGTGCCGCCGCCTTCCCCGCCGCGCCGTCGGCGCGTCTGCGTCTGTCTGAATTTGCCACCGCGCCCATGGGGATCTGGCGCCCATCGCGCTGCGCCGTCTGCTCTCGCCGCCTTCCTCGCCGGCTGAGCTCGTCGTTGGCAGGAATGGAGCTGCTGGCGCTACTGCCTCGCAGAGCCTCGAGCTCTTCTGCCGCCGCACGCGCCGCATCTGCCGCCGCCGCTGCTTCTACCTCCGCCCTTGCTGCTGCCAGTTCTGCCGCCGCCAGCCTTGCTGCCCTCGCCGCCGTCGCTGCAGTCGCTGCCGCTGCTCGCTTGTGTTCCTCTGCCGCGGCTACCTCGGCCTCTGCCGTGCCGCGCTCAAAGCGATCGGCCGAGGCGTTCTTCGGACATGGCGTGTTAGTGAGGGGCATTGCGTGGGAAGAGGCGCCTCGAATTTAACTGCTGCTCGTCATGCAAGAGAGGAGGGATGGCGACAACGATCGGTGTTCTGCTTGCCGGTGAGGCTGCGAGAGATGTGGGAAGGTGATGAGCAGGAGATGTTTAGGTTGCAGGACAACCAAGCTCTGATACCAATTGTAAGTAGCGGAACTCTTACTTTCATTGAGAGAGGATGGCACTAGAAACTGGGGCAATTTTTTCTAGTTTATTTCTCACACAATGCCATGCCAACCTAAGGGGTTGGGGTTACATATTTATAGCTGGCCAAGGCAGCCAAGCATATACCTAGATGCTAGTCTAAGATGCTAGTCTAAGATGTTGTCCTAAAAGCTGTTAAGATGCTGTCCTAAAAGCTAAACAAAGACCAAGTATAACAAAGACCCAAGTACAAGACTTATTCCATCGACTTCAACAGTTAAAACTGATGACATTGTGAAAGTGAAGGCCCTGTGTGTTACGATGCATCTGCACCGCAATGGTTGGATGGTATCTTTGTTTGCACCATTATACGAAGAAGGAACAAAGACAGAGGCAGAAGAACCCCTTTCAGTATTTTGACCAGCCATGCTTCTAAGCTAATTTGATTTGAGTGCTGTGAGTACTCTCAGACAAGGAGTGGATCTCTTTCTTTCATTTGGCCCACTGAAATTTGTTTGTGTTTAAGGATTGATATTACCACAACACCACATCAAAATTTCTGTTATTTTATTTTCGATTGTTTCTACCATATTATACCCAAACAATAAATGTTGTGGTGTGATTTACAAATAAACGTGTTCTTATTTGCATCCTTTTTTAGTATGGGCATAGTGAATTTTTTGGAAAGGTAGATAATATGTAATGAAACAAAGCAGAATGGGTTTTGTTTCAAAACTGAACACAAGTTTAAATGTTACTTCGCATTGAACTAATTGTTTTAACATGAAATTTAATCCCAGTAATTGTTTGGTGCATCGCCAGGTCCCTCTATCTTTCTCTCTCTGTTGTCTTCCTATTCTTCTTCACCTTGTTCCTGTTCTTGTCCTTGTAGACTCAAGGTGGGATCTTTTAACAATTCATTCATTGTCATTTGCCAGTTGTGGAAATAGCTGTTTGGTTTTAGGCGTATTTTCTGAATCCGGAAGAGTAATTGCGCTAGCATTCGAGAACACAGTGTAATAGTATTTGCATCTTTTCTTACGTGGTGAAAATCACTGAGTTAAACCGATTTATGTATCCACCTAAACTTAATGGAAGTATACTAGTATCGGTGGTATCTGGGAGGTTACTGCCTGTTCGTTGAGCTCTGGGCATGGTTATAAAGGGATGCATAGTGGATGTTAAACTCCCTAAACTTTATTAGTCATTCTGGTTAACATTTGTCTCCAACTTGGCATATTGTAAATGGGTGTGGTACTGTACTGGCAGTTTCCTTATCAAGCCAAATTTAGCTAACTTATAATGCTTCTTTTCTGAAATGAAAATTAGTTGGCTGATCTTGTTCAATGGATAGCTTTTCATCTTTCCTGTTTATCTTTGTTTGAGTACAGGACGAATTGCTCATGGAGCATTTCGGTGATTTAATTATATTTGTGAAGAGACGTGTTTGTAAGTTGCAGAAAACTCAAGTACCAGTCTGAATGTTGTTACTCATAGGGATATGCAGAAAATAACTATCCTTATGGTTTTTTTTAGCTGATGACCTGATTTTTTACACTGAGCACCCAAATATTGCTGACGTTGAGCCAGTTGTGAAGAACTTCGCTGTGAAGTGGCAAAGCACTCTAGAGCTCGTGCACAATGAGGTTGTAACTTCTTGCAGTAACCTTTTGTCTGGGATGGCCATTCTTAAAACAGCAATGGCTCAGTTGCTTAATGACTATAACAGACTCTCAGAATGTGTGAAGACAGCTTTGAACAGGAATCTGGTTTCTATCACCTCGATTTCATATGAAATCAGGAAATATTCAAGAACACTCTATTTTCTTGTAATGGTATCCAAGCAATGATTAAAAAGATAAAAATACATTAGCATTGATATTTTTTAGTTCCTTCCAACAAAATAATGTCATTTGTAGTTGGATTTCAAAATTAGGAAATTGGCAATAGTACAAGTTCGAATATTCTGTACTTTATGACCATTATTCTTATAGCTTTTTTTTATATGTTGTACTATTATTGAAAGTTGTGGATCAAATGATACTCGTCAATAATGGCCTAGTCACAGTTTATTCCAGAAAGGTTTTGACTTATTGATGCAGTGCCTCAAAAATACCTATAATTTTCTGCAAATATATTGAATGCAAAAATCTGTAGTTCTCCATGAGGAGAAATCGGTGCTGTAGCACAGGTCAAAGAAAAGTGACCTGTAAGATATAAAAAATAATTAAAAAAAGCTTGTTCTATGGTTTTATTAATGGCTTATCCTGTTTTACCTCTGATTATTCCTTTACGGTTTGGTCATGGAAAAATTGTAAAATGTTCAAGATTATACAGTTTTCTGATATCTACTTTTCATTAACCTGAAGCTTGCTTATATGATTGTACTAGCGTAATATGGGTCCATCAAATCCTCTAGCTATCCTAGAGAAAAGATATTTGTTTTTGGACACCCTTGGACTTGACATTTTGATTGAGTAGTTTCGGTTCGCACATCGCTATCGCTTGGTGACGGTAAGAATGCTTTAGCTTATCTTTTCCTTATTTTTATCTCATACACTTCAGTTTTCTCTTTGGGTTAAATAAGGTTATGAGGGGAAAAAAGAGGCTGTCAGGGAACTGCTGTATCCGGAGCTGCTCCAATTGAAAAATCTAGATGCTCATCTTCTAAGTCCTCTAAATTCTTCTGGTTGTTTTTATCTTAACTGGATGCAATAAGTTCAAATTTTTCGTTAATAATGGTTACAAATTGGCATGAGGTTGGTATCCTGATTTTGCTTCTGCACCCTAAATATTTATTTCACAATTATGAGTGGTAAATCACATATTGCACGGAGGACTAAATAAATCATAAAATAATTGAAGAAAAGGCTGTGTTAGAATTTCATCAATGTGTGCAACGATCAATTGAAAAATTGCAGTTTATTGTGATTATGAAATATCAAGAGTAAAATTTAATGTTACAGTGCTAACTTCTGCACGGTTCTAGAGATTCTTGCTTTTCATCTTTGCTTTAGAATAAATATATGCCAGGATTTCTTGTCGTTTACTCTGCTACTTGTTCCTTTGATGCTGAGTAATGACGTTATTTTCTATTATTTATTGTTTTATTCTTGCACAATTATATGCCATATGCTTGTCACGAATGAATTATTTATTAGATTGCAATCCTGTCTGGGGAGAAACCAAAAGGAGCATGTTTTTCGAAAATAGGAATGGGTTGATACTTACTACCAAACAAAACGTTTCATATCCATTTCCCATCACTGAAGTTGATGCACCTGTCTTATCCATTATTGGCAGTTTTGTGTTCACCAATTTATGCAAATATTTAAGAACCCAGTTTAACCAACCCTTTGGCTTTATCCTTGTCCCTCCTATATTTTCTTTTGCTGTAACGCACCAATCTGATCCCTAATATTGGAGCTGTTACCAAATTCAATTAGACTTCCAAAATAGGGCTACACACCATATAGTTTGTCAAATATTCACCTATATCCACATTTCACGACTGCTAGATGGGTAGAATACTTGCATATAGCTCCAATTATTCATTCTCAAGGACCACCCAAAAGCCTATATTAGCATCAATGCCTAAGAAAGATGACCAACCCTTCTTGTCTCCTCTACTTCTATGGGTGCAAAACAATACCATGATAAATCTTCACCAAAATGGTAATGTAACAAACTCGTGAATCGTGGGCATGCCATAACCGATGACCGAATTTTTTTAAAAAATAATACACTGTTTAAATGATTTTACAAAAATAATGTACCGAAAAAAAACAATTACAAAAATATAATTTTATCGTCATTTCAATTGGCAACAGAGTTCTATCGCCATTTTAATTGACGACAGAAGCTCTATCGCCAAATAAACTAGCGATAGGCCTTCTGTCGTCAGATGAATTCGCGACAAGGTTCTGTCGCCAATTGAAATGGTGACAGAAGTCTTAGCCTTGTCGGCCAAATGATCCGCGAGTAATTTAGCATGTATTCTACACTGCATCCAGGTTCCTAGCAACCGGTTGGATACTACTATTGCTTTGCTTACATACGGAAAAACATAAACAACTCAAGTGATGGATTACAGAATACGAAACGCTCAGTGTGGAGGGTAGGGTAGGTCGAGCCATGTGCCACGAACTGCTCTAACCAATAGATTACGAGACCGTCCGCAGCAAAACGTAATGTAAAATCGGTTGTCTCGTCAAAGGAATATTTCTGTTGCAACTTGCATGCGCTTTTTCCTATCTTCTAAGCAAAGCTGCCTGCGTCTTAGGAAGCCGGCCCTTTTCTAGGCCTCTAAACTTTGTTTTTTTTAACAAATATAACTCTCTTTCGTTCGAAATGTGAAGCTAGTTTTCGTCACATCAGGGGAGCTCGACAGGAACCTTCTAAGCAAGGAGAGAGCTTGGCAGGAATCTAGGCAGAAAGCTACCCGTTAGATCATCAGGAATCGGCAGGCAAGTTCCGAGCCCCGTTGGATTATCAGGAATCGGCAGGCAAGTTCCGAGCCCTGTTGGTCTGGAAGGACGGGATTAATTAGTGAATTTGATTGATCGACAATTTAATTAAGTGGTTAATTACAAAATATGATTAAATTAGTGATTAATTAGTGTATTTGATTCCTGCTGAAGACGGGGAGCTCAATAGGAATCTTGACGCGGCAGATGACTTGTCGAGCTCTTTGAGCGCAGGAGACTCGTAAAGGCTAAATCTGCAAGTAACTTAAGAGGACTATATTTTAACAAACGTTCATAAGTATGCTTAATAAGAAAAAAAATTCTCATATTAGATAGATGCATAGATAGGGTGGTGATACTTGGGTATGCGTGGGGCCCAGGCATTCTGGATAAGCAAGCAGAGACTTGCGAAGAGAAAAATAAAGGCAAGCGCAGCGAAGACGACGGCGCATTGTGATGTGCTGCTCCTGTCTTGGGGCTCCATTGACGGGCTCCATTGACTAGGAGACAAGGCAAGGGCTTCAGTTTCCTCCCCGACAGGGTTCACAAAACAAATTCGATAAAACGTTCGAAATTCGAAATTCAAAAATTAAAAATATCAATTCGAAAATCACTTAAAAATCATCAGAAACCAAAGGGTTAAGAATTCAAAACATTTCAATTTTTTTTTAAAAAATGAAAATCGATCGGTTTTGACCGAAAACCGGCCGGTTTTTACCGAAAACCGACCGGTCAATTGGTAAGTGCTGACCACTGCCGCGTTGCCACACGATTTTGACCTAAAACCGTTGATTTGATCGAAAACCGGTCAATTTTGATCGAAAATCGATCGGTTTTATGTCGTATAATTTTTTTTCGATTTTTTTAATTAGACTGGTTTACCGATTAGTTTTAAACCACTGTTTTCGTCAATTTTGTAAACCTGTCAAAAGGTGCCGCAGTGCGAATCAACCCCCACCGTTTATTTCGCTGCCAGCTCCTTGTTGGAGTTTATTATCAACAATTTAACATGTCGCAGCTACATTGCGCTGTGCGTTAACATTTAGGCCACATTGAAAAATTGAAACGTACTAATTTTACAAGGAGTTTGCAGAAGATTCACATGAAACAGTTCGCATTGAAACGTAGGAATTTTACAAGGAATTTGCAGAGGATTCACATGAACAGTTCGATTCTTCTGAAGTATTTTTGCGTTCTAAATAGGGCCTTAGAAAAAAACACATTCCCTGCTTTGGCAAAATAGAGATTATGTGCTGGATCTGTTCTGAAATTTTACATGTAGCACAGTAGTAGCATACTCTCTCAAACAACTAATGGCACTATATATTGCCTCTCTTATTGTGTATAGCCAAATCGGATATGGTACTATCCAGGACATGGGTTCACTTTGTATCAACCATGTAGGAAAATAAGATATGTGCTCCAACTGCATAGTGAAATTAAATGGCTGCAGAGTAGTACATTTTTCTTTCTTATTTTGACCCAACATGGAAGTCTGATCTGGATGCGTATGAAATGATATAACGGGATGCTGACGCTAAAGTGAGCTTCTCAGATTAAAAAAAAAACGCTTTAGTCAGTAAATCACGGTAGATTGTGTAATGATCGTACTTGACTGACAAACTTGCCACCTCTAGAGTCTAGACACTGTCAACCAAACGCGTATTGACAGTATGGGCAGCTGACATATGGCTGTTCATTTTTCAGTTTGATCCCCGGTTGAATCAAATTTCCATTTCTTGTGTTAACTCCTTGGTAAATACCAGTGGTGTGAAAAACGGTATGCGCTCGACAAACGGATATATTACTGCTAAGCAATTAATCGCAATACGGCTGATTAATCGAAATTTAACGGATAATTATGCGTTCGCATTAATATATTTATTTACATTTAGAACTAATTAGAAATATTTTAGTTACCTAAAGTTACTGTAAATTATCACTCTACAAAATATATTTTATATTTCATTGTTTATACTTCATCTAAAAGGTACATACTATGAACACTATGACACAATATTATAAACTAATTTATTGTACTTAGTGTCGAATGTTAGATCTCGACAATAAATTTATGATTACGGGTACCTTCGATTTAGCAAAGTCAAGCACGAAGATAGCGACACACGATGTATACAGATTCAGGCCCCCAGATGGAGTAAAACCCTACGTCTTGTGCGGATGATGTATGTATTGGTGTATCAAGTACAGAACAGTTTGTCTAGCCCTAGTTGCAATGAAGATTTGATTTAGGCAATAGCTAAACTATGGCCGGAGGTTGACGAAGAGTGGTTCATCGGCTCTTGGATGCTCTACATCTTCTGAAAGCTCTAAAAGGTTTTCTCTTCTTCTTTGGTTTTTAAGTCTTGCCTTGGGGATACCCTCGGCCTTATATAGTCGGGGTAGCCCGGACTCAGGTTGAATTGTAGTCGGTTTGGGATACTAGATCATAGCCGATGAGGAGTCCATCATCGCGTGATTTTCGCAGTATATCTAAACTTCTCTAGATACCAGACGTACTCGAGTCGGTTTTCTTGTAACGAAAAAGTGATCAAGTCATTCCTGATATAGAAATATCCTCTCCGCGTATATATTATCCGATAGAATTAGGCCCGTGATATCCGGAGTTTCTAAATACTTGCTTGAGCATATATGGTATAGTCTTCATATTTCTGGTACGTACTCATACCTCATATTTAGATATTTGACACTTAGTGAATAAAAATAAGCTATTTTCATGATTAAACAGGAAAAACAGATGAATCAGACTATATGGTCAATTAATCGTTTGACTCTGTTAATTACACTCCGATTAAACTATTCATGACTGTTTAGTCACAGTTACCAATTAATCTACGACTAATCGATCGTGTCGATCGTTTTTCACAACCATGGTAAATACAGGTGTCGGCGTTTGGCCTTGCCAAGTAAATTTGTAAGTCTAAGAATTGCGCGTTCCGCTCCTGAATGGTTAGACCACAGAGTCCAAGATGTATCTTGGTTGGGCGAAGGTCCTACTCGGTCGTGCGTTGGTGTTGTATTCATCAAGTGCGATGATGGCACCAGAGTTTTTTACAAGCGAGAGGTGGAGCCTCAACACTAGAATGATCTAAACTTAGCTCTCGGAAGGAGAAGAAAAAGAAGAAGAGGAAGAAGAGGAAAAGCTCTCTTGTAGCTCTTACTCCCTGCCTGTTAGGAGGTTCTGCCTCCTTTTATTGATCTGAAGGCGGGTTACATCGAGAATGGCGAAGTGCGGTGAGCTACTTCTAGGGCTTGATCTTGCCCGCCCGTCGCCAATCGTTCACCGATCGGTCGCTTGCTCACTGATGGTCGCCGCTGCTGAGCTTATCTTTGGGTCGGTGGTCTAGCCGGTCGAGGCGGTTAGGTAATCCTCCGGAAGTGGCGTAGGCGCTCTCGTGATCCATGTGGGTCTTGGCGTAGTCGCGTGTGGCGTTAGGTGCCTCGGGAGAGCGTGTCCTTGCAATTGTGGGTGGGTGGTGATGGGACAGAGGCGTGGCCAGCAGCTATCAAACTGTCTTGGGAAGGACCACTGCCTCGCTCGATCCGCCGAATGACCGTTCGTGGGGCACGTGGCCTTAGGTTGACACGGGACTCCGATCGCTGCACGCGACCCTCGGGGATTATCGTGGTTCGGTCGGGCCGGGGATCCGTCTGCTGCGGGGTCGGGAACCTCGCTGAGTCGGTCGCGGGATCCGTCCCGCCGCGAAGTCGGGAACCTCTTTGAGTCGGTCGGGGATCCGTCCCACTGCGGGGTCGGGAACCTCGCTGAGTCGGTCGGGACCGGTCGGAATGGTCTCCTGAATGGTCTCGTAGGCATTTGGGTAGCGGTAGGGGACGGCTGTTTAAGTGAGGCCGATTCGAGGCCGCTTGCTTTGCTCTGAGCTTTGCTTGTTGCAATCGGGCGTTGGTGCACCCTGTTTTATGAGTATTCGTCAAGAGCCCAGAACCTCCAATCGAGTTGGCGGACTCGGTTGGGGTTGAGCTTGGCTGGATCCGTTCAACTAGGTGGGCCAGCGGGCCTACCGATTTTGCGGGCGTGCCCCAGCGCATCCGACGTCGCGGGATTACGTTCTGAGGTATCACGAACCGCCGAGCCTCTTAATTGCCGTTGTGCGCGCGCGCACGGCTAGATGTGTTTTTGCTCGTTCGTCTTCTTGACCGCCGGGTTCGGTGGTGGGCGCCGTTTTCTCGCGCGGCATTTATTCTTGAGTCGTTTGATCTTCCTTGAATGGGTATATAAGGGCGCCACGGGTTGCTCGGCGGCGAACTCTTAAACGAGAATCCTTTCCTTCTTGAAATGTGTTCAAGACACCCTTTAGTCTTGATTTGGTGATGACATCGTGGTGGAAGAGGAAGACCCTTTGAGCGAGCTTTGGGTTGAGTATGATCGGCGATAGCGAACTCCCAAAGAGAAAGAAGTAGCTCGCGACGTTCTCGCTGTTGACGCGCTACTTGAGCGATCCGAGGCTTGGAGTGGCAAGGGGCCCTCCTAGAGGCAATGGCGCGAGGCGCCGATTGCGATAAGCGCGGCGCGTCGATGTCGGCTGAGCAGCAATGCGGCATGCCATTCCGCGGTGTGGCCGGCCTTGACGACCGGGCAAGGGCCTACCGGCGGTCATCTCCAGCGACCTCGAGTCCACCGACCCCAGTGCATCCGTCGGCGAGCAAGGGCCTACCGTCGGCGTTGTCGTAGGGAGTTTTAGGAGTGCAGGTGTAGATAGAGAGTCTTGCGTGTGCCTCATGTAAAGTGGTGTAAAGTTTTGAGCTCTTAGGCTTTTTAATGAAATCCTTTTTTTCTCTCTATGAATGACTTCATGAAGGAGTTAGCTTTGCTTGTTACGCTTTGATCACTCGGCGCTAGAAAGTTCGGCGATCGGTTTCGAGTGGTCGGACGTCGCGAACTCGCGGTTTGTTCCTCAAGAAATCTTCCTTTGCGCTCGTTTGGTGCCGTAGCTAATCGGTGCCTTGGTGGCAAGGATGAGCGGATGCCTTGGAAGTTTTAGTGCCCGAGTGCCTTGGTCGGCAGGGCGGCCGGATGCCTCGCGAGGTTCCGGTGTCCGAGTGCTCGTTTAACGTCGTGGTGGGCCGCTGCCTTAGTCGGCAGGGCGGCCGGATGCCTCCGCGAGGTTCCGATGTCCGAGTGCCTTGGTCGGCAAGGACGGCCGGATGCCTCCGCGAGGTTCCGGTGTCCGAGTGCTCGTTAACGTCGTGGTGGGCCGCCGCCTTAGTCGGCAAGGACGGCCGGATGCCTCCGCGAGGTTCGGTGTCCGAGTGCTCGTTAACGTCGTGGCCGGACGCCGCCTTAGTCGGCAGGGCGGCCGGATGCCTCCGCGAGGTTCCGATGTCCGAGTGCCTTGGTCGGCAGGGCGGCCGGATGCCTCCGCGAGGTTCGATGTCCGAGTGCCTTGGTCGGCAGGGCGGCCGGATGCCTCCGCGAGGTTCCGGTGTCCGAGTGCTCGTTAACGTCGTGGTGGACGCCGCCTTAGTCGGCAGGGCGGCCGGATGCCTCCGCGAGGTTCCGATGTCAGAGTGCCTTGGTCGGCAAGGGCGGCCGGATGCCTCCGCGAGATTCCGGTGTCAGAGTGCTCGTTAACGTCGTGGTGGGCCGCCGCCTTAGTCGGCAGGGCGGCCGGATGCCTCCGCGAGGTTCCGATGTCCGAGTGCCTTGGTCGGCAAGGGCGGCCGGATGCCTCCGCGAGGTTCCGATGTCCGAAAGTGCCTTGGTCGGCAGGACGCCGGATGCCCCGCGAGTTCCGGTGTCAGAGTGCTCGTTTAACGTCGTGGCCGGACGCCGCCTTAGTCGGCAGGGCGGCCGGATGCCCCGCGAGGTTCCGGCGTCCGAAAGTGCCTTGGTCGGCAGGGCGGCCGGATGCCTCCGCGAGGTTCGGTGTCCGAGTGCCTTGGTCGGCAAGGACGGCCGGATGCCTCCGCGAGTTCGGTGTCCGAGTGCCTTGGTCGGCAGGGCGGCCGGATGCCTCGCGAGGTTCCGGTGTCCGAGTGCCTTGGTCGACAGGGCGGCCGGATGCCTCCGCGAGGTTCCGGTGTCGAGTGCTCGTTAACGTCGTAGCTAGACCGCCTTAGTCGGCAAGGGCGGCCGGATGCCTCCGCGAGGTTTCGATGTCCGAGTGCTCGTTTAACGTCGTAGCTAGACGCCGCCTTAGTCGGCAGGGCGGCCGGATGCCTCCGCGAGGTTCCGATGTCCGAGTGCCTTGGTCGGCAGGGCGGCCGGATGCCTCCGCGAGGTTCCGGTGTCCGAGTGCCTTGGTCGGCAGGGCGGCCGGATGCCTCCGCGAGGTTCCGATGTCCGAGTGCCTTGGTCGGCAGGGCGATCGGATGCCTCCGCGAGGTTCCGGTGTCCGAGTGCTCGTTAACGTCGTAGCTAGACGCCGCCTTAGTCGGCAAGGCGGCCGGATGCCTCGCGAGGTTCCGATGTCCGAGTGCCTTGGTCGGCAAGGGCGGCCGGATGCCCCGCGAGGTTCCGGTGTCAGAGTGCTCGTTTAGCGTCGTGGCCGGACGCGGGTATCCATCCCGAGTCCCCGTCCGTGAGGAAGCTGCGAGAGGAGTAGTGTCGTCTATCCACAAGTTTACCCCATCCGCAGTGTGGGACTGGAGGGGTGGCGACGCGTTTACTGCGTTGGTTTGAGCGCCGTGCTCTTGGAGCTAATGTGGGTAGTCAAGTGGGTCTGGGAGGTCAGCCCAAGAGGACCCTTCCGAGCGGACGGTCCCGAGTAGGTGTCTGGCCTGGCGTGGGGCGACCCATAAAAACCTTTCTTTACTCAATCTGTATGGACCACTGGGTCGTCGGTAGACCCAGAGCACGGTGGTGTCGCTCATCGATGAGCTCCGGGAGAGTGTGAAGTATGGTCTCGGGCCTGAGTAGAGGTGGTGGGTCGTCGGTAGGCCAACAGGGACCCAGTGGGGCTCACCTCGTACTTGCCCTCGCTCAAGTTTATTTGGCGGCCCTCGCCCATCCGGTGGGTTAGGCCTTTTGAACCCACAGCTTTAATTTGGGCCTGGCGCAAACCACAAGCTTTGCCATCTTGGGACCGCAGGCCCAATGGGCCTCTGCGCCCGGAACAACCGTCCGGCCAAAAGCGAGACCAAGAGGTAGCGGGACCGCATGTTCGGGGCGTCTTTATGACTCTGCAACTTTGGCAGCGACAGATTAAATGCGGAGTGGAATTGGAAATCGGGAGTTACGGGCCGGCGTGCGAGACGAGGCGGGCGCGACGGTCGTTCGAGGCGTCCGTTCGGTCGCGTCGCTCGCCTCCTATAAGTACGTTGTTAGGGTGCCTCGGGTAGCCACGCTTTCTCGCCTTCTTCGTCTCCGTCCTAAAGCAAAAAAACGCGAGAGAGCCGGAGAAGAAACCTCGACCCTCTTCTTCTCACCTTTCGTCGCTTCCCGCGAAGATGTCGTGGACGGAGTGCTCCGCCAGAGAGTCGCGCGCTCGGCCTAGTGAAGAAGGGCTTCCTCCGGCCTGCAGGCACCTCTGGTGGAGAGTGCCGCAAGGGGCCGTTATCCCGCGCCATGAGCGGCGAGGTTGTGGTCCCGCCTCGTTTTTGGCGCGGCCGACTGCCGCTCCACCCTTTCGTCGGGGTTTCTTTTCCATTACAAGGTGGAGTGCACCACCTCAACCCTAACGGGTCCTTCACATCGCCATTTTCATTACCTGTGCGAGGCCTTCTTAGGGATTGAGCCGCGTTGGTAGTGTGGCGCACTTCTTCCAGGCGAGGCTTTGGAAAGGCAGTAGTGCGACGCGGCGGCGCCATAGGCGGCACGGCCTCCGGCTTGAGCAGGCGGAGCTCAGTACTGGACATCAAGGCTGCCGTCCTCTAACAAGGGATGGCGCTCCGAATGGATCTATGTCGGAACGTTGAAAACAGCGCCCGAGGCTTTTACGGCGAGCTCCTGTCGCGATGGAGCAATGGACTGGGCGCCGAGAAGAGGAGAAGAACAAGGTGGCCACGATCGTGGAGGAGATCGGGGCTCACGAGAAAACGGTGGCCAGGGATGTTGTCGTGCGCCTTCATGAGGATGCGCGTCACGACCCTCGGCGCTCGAGCGCACCCCATGTTCGATATGAGGGCCATCCGGCCGGGCAGGATGGAGGTGGCGAGTTGGCGCGTCAAGTGGAGGCCGGGTGGCGGCGATTATCGGAGGAGCGCCACGGTGGCGCGGGCGACCACCCGGCCTTTCGTCGGCTCATCCCAAATCTGGTGAGTTTGTGGGATTTTTCTTCTGCTTCTTTCTTCTTCGCTCTTAGCGTCGACTGATCGGTCGTTTTTGTATCCTCTAGGGGCTCGCGGGCATGTCCTCCGGGCACCGCTCGAGGAGAAAGAAGCGAGGCGGCCTCTGCGGACCGCCGAGGCCGATTCCATAAAAAGGCGAAGGAGGAGAGGAGGAAGAAGAAGCGAAAGGCGCGGCAAGGCACGCGCGTGAGGCGTGTCGGAGCCCACGCGGTGGGGACGACTTCTGCGATAGTGGGGAGCTTCCGACTCGACGCATTCCTTCCCGACCCTCCGGTGAGTGGTGGCTCGAGTTGGCCCGACAAAGAGCCCGCGCGCGCGGTCCCTCGGCGAAGAAGCGTCTGCGGCCCGCATTGTCGACGCGCCTCGGTGGTGGTAACCGGGAAGCGGCGGCCGACCGCCCCTTGGTGGGGGCCGACGAAGAAGCCCGCGCGCAGCGCCTCGCTCCGCTCGATAAGTATTTCTTCCTTCTGCTGGAACATTTTTGTAGCAAAGCGCTCGGCGACTTTTAAATATCGTGGCGTCTGGCCGCCTACACGGGCGTGGCGGTGGGGCGTCGCGACCACTTCTCAAGTGGCGGTCACGGCGGCTCGGTGGTCACCGTCGGTCGGCGCCTATGGAGCACGGCCGTGGGACGCGCCTCCTTTGAGGAGGAGAGATCGAGTCGGCGAAGAGCTCCGTATCCCGCCAGACGCCGCCCCGTGCGCGAGTCTTCCCGGAGGAGGGGCAGGCGCGACGCCAGCCATTCGCCCGATCGAAGGGGCGCGGCGGAAGAAGGTGGAAGCGACGCCGACTCCGCCGGCGGTGCCGGTCGAGATAGTCTTCTGCCGAGGGTCGGCGATAGCCCCGCGGCCCGCCGCCGGTCGGCGCGGCGCCGATGCGAGCGTCAGACCCCTGCCCAAGGGGCTCCCGAGGCCGACTTCATCGCCCGGCCATGGCGCTGCGGTCGGGCGCCGCTCCTCCGGCCGAGGCGGCGAAGGTCTGCTGCGGATGTGGCCCAGTAGGGATCCATGGACCCGCCGAGAGCGAGTGGGCTGCCCTTGGCGAGCGCCACGGTTGCGGAGGAGGAGATAGGGCTGATCCATAAAGTCGACCCTAGCCTTAGAGTCTTCGGTGAGGCGCCTGAGGTGATGGTCGGGGATTCAACCTGTAAGTTTGGTAAGTGAGCGAAGAGTCGTGCTTTGTAACTCTCGATATGCTACGCGCCAGTTGTGAAATGTACGTGTTGTGCGGCATTTGCGGGCCCGTTCAGGCGCGGTAGGGCTCCTTCGTCGCTTCGGATGCTCGGCGGGAGGCCGCAGTGGAAGAAAGTGGTCGGTGCGGCTTGAGTTTCGTCTTGCCCAAGAGGCTTTGAACATTGGGCGGACGGAGGCGAAAGAACTCCGCCTAGGGCTGGAGGAGGCCTCAAAGGCCCTTTACGACGAGCGCCTTGGGGCCGAGGCCTTGAGGGCAAGGGTGGTGGAGCTTGAATCCTCCTGGCGCGAGGTCACCGAGGCCAAGGACGCCGTCACCGTGAGGGGTGGCACAAGCGAAGCGACCCATCTGCGGTCGGGCGGGATCGGGCTCGGGAGGGCGCTTGAACAAGCTCGGTCGGCGGCAGTGACCGGAAGGAGCTGGCTTCCTTGAGGGCGTCCTGAGAGTCTCGGAGGAAGTCGGCTGATCGACTCTGCGGTAGTAAGTATCTCAACTCCTCAATTGATTTCTTTGGTTGGGGTAACCCGTGGGGAGACTCATCCGAGGCGCCAAAACTCGCAGAGGTGCAGAAAAACAGCGTCGCCATGGAGGCTCGGAATCTGCGGCGCGAGACCGCGACGTGGCGATCGCGGCGGGGACGAGGCTCGCGGCCGAGGTCTCAGAGGATGGTAGGGCCGAGATGGGCGCTGAATGGAAGCCCCGGAGGGCTGCCAGAGGTCTGCGCCAAGTCTTGGGCATGAGGGCGGCCCGAGCGCCTTGCCTCGCTACGGCCGAGTGCACGGGGCTTGTGGAGGCGGTGTGATTGCGGGCGCTTAGACGAGCTTTCGTCCGTCGCGGTCAACACCGTCTCGCACTATGATGCTCGACCTCGCGATGGTGAGTAAGCGGCATCGCCGAGGCAGGACCGACGACGAGGTCGTGCGTGTTCGAGCTCGTGTCGAGCCGCATGCTCGGGAGATCGCCATCACGCCCCGCTTTGGTCGCCTTCAAGATGCGAGTCCTCCTCCTCCGTCTTGCTTGGCGGCCACCGTGAAGAAGAGGAAGAAAGAAGTTAGCCCCTTTTTTTTTTCTTGCAAAGATGCTGTGTAAACGATCGTAAGTAATTGTAAGCTCGGTTTGCCTCTTTGCTCTCCTTTGCGTTTGGGTTTGACCGACCATAGCCTCAAGGACCACGGGTCGCTTATGCGTAGGTCGGGTCAATTTGAGAGGGCCAAAGAGGATAGGAGTCTTGTTTATCACGGTAGTTACGCGCACTCATGGGGTTCGGAGTGTTCCCGTCGGCCAAGGGTTTTTCCACTCGGGCACTTCCTTCTTCCGCAAAGTGCTACTTAGCAACCATAGCCGCAGTGGGCGAGGCCGAAGCGCCGGGTCGAGAGGGTTACCTGGGATAGACTCTGTGACTAGTCGGGTCACCGACCCACATGAGTACGTGAGTTAGCCGAGTTCGTGTGGGGAAGATTGTTCCCAATCGACTGTAAGGTCATCCCACTCAGGTGCTTCCTTCCGCGCAGTGCTCTTTGGGCAACCATAGTCGGTGGCGTGGCGTAGCACTCGGGTCGAGAGGGTTACGCTCGGGATAGACCTCGTGGTCGGTGGGTCACCGACCATACGGACACCATCGAGCGGCTCGAGCGGGGTGCCGCAGGGCACCCAGAGTCGCCACGTGGCGACCCGGTGCTCGGTTGGGAGAAAGGTAAAGACTTATACGGGAAAAAGAAAAGAGCTTAGGGATAGAATCGCCTTAACTTTTCAATGTTCCGGGCATTAGGGAGGATCGACCATCGGCGTCCTTGAGTCGAAGGTGCGGTCGGAGAACTTCCACGACGGTGAAAGGACCCTCGGGGCGTCGGCTGTGCTTATCTTTGGTTATGCGGACCCGCGACGCAGAACCAAGTCGCCATATTGAAGGATCGATCCTCGAACTTGGCGGTACCGTGGTAGCGGCGTAGGGCTTGTTGATATCTGGCGACCACGGGATGGCCACGTCGTCGCGCCTCGTCGGTGGTCGATGGCGTCTTGTTGCGGCGAGCCCCGAGCCTCATCGAAGGCTTGCAATCTCGGGAGCCGTATTCGGTCGATGGGCAAAATGGCTTCAGTAGCGAACACCATAAAGAAGGTGTGAACGGTCGCCGGTCGGCGTGGTCCGCAGACTCGAGAGGACGAAGGCGGCTCGGCTACCAGCGCCTGCGAAATGCTTGAGCCGATCAAGATCCGCGGCAGAGTCCTTGAAGGATCATACCGTTAGTGCGCTCGACACGGCCGTTAGTCGCGGATGGGCTCTGCACGCCCAATCGACACGGATGTTGAAGTCGTCCGCAGAACTTCGAAATTCCTTCCCGTGAAGCTGTGTTCCGTTGTCGGTGATGATGGAGTTTGGGACTCCAAACCTAAAAGCGATGTCGCGGAAGAAGATGGCGCTTGTACCGGCGTGGCGCTCACGGCCGCTTGCAGCCTCTATCCACTTGGTGAACTTATCTACCGCGACGAGCGGTGGGTGAAGCCCGGCGCTTTCTGAAAGGCCACCAATCGAGTCCCAGACGGCAAAAGGCCACGTGATGGGGATCGTCTGTAAAAGCAATTTGGCGGATCGTCTGCCGAGCAAAGAACTGCATCCTTAGCGGTGCGTCACGATATGCTCGTCGTCGACGGCGGTTGGCGAAGAGAAACCTTGTCGAAGGCCTTTCCCACAAGAGATCGAGTGCTGCGTGGTGACCGCAGACTCTCGGCTGTGTATGTCGTCCGGCAATTGCTTTTCCTTGGTCGGTCAAGATACATTTTTGGAGGACCGGAGGGACTCCTTTGTAGAGTGCAGGCGATCGGGGCGAAAATTTTTGCCCGCCGGGGCGGCGCGGGCCTCGGTCGGTCGAAGTGACCCGTCCGTCAAGCGGTCGATGTAGGGCCTCCTCGATCGGACTCAAGTGCTAGCACACACGGGCGATCCGGCCAAGTCTCGCTCGACGCGCGTCGGTCAGGCGGCCGTCTTTGGATTAGTCGGGTGGCCGCCAGCCGCCGAGTCCAAATTGGCGATGGAGCAGGAGGTCGAGAGACGAAGATCCGGCGGGACAGGCTCTGCTGAGGCAAGATTGGCGGGTGATCGGCCTCGCCATTGTAGCGTCGGTAGCTATGGTGAAGCTCGAAACCCTTGAACCGCTCCTCGAGCCAGCGTGCTTCTCGGCAATCTGCTGCCATGCAGCGTCTCGGGGCTCCGCACCTTCATGACTTAGTCGGCGACAAGCTTGGAGTCCCGTGGGCGTAGCCGGCGGCACCGAGGTCGGCGATCCGAGACCGTTGGCGAGCCTCGTGCTCGGCAATGTTGTTGGTCGCGTCGAAGAGCAACCTAATGGCGTATTGAAGCCTGTTCTCGAGCGGAGATGATGATTTACTCCGCGCTCGCGCCATTCTTGGTGTAAGACCGTCGAAGTACATTGTCCGATGCGGGGTCTTCGACCCTTTGGTGGTGCACAGGCTTGTCCCACTCGGCGAAGTCGGCGAGCTGCGACGATCGCCCGTCAGGGGGACGTATATTATGCCATGGCCGCTAAGCTCGGCGCCCATTTGGCTATCCTTCCCGAGGCATCGCGATTGTGGATGATCTCGCCTAGTGGGGCGTGGTCACCACGATGATGGCGTCTTGATCAAGTAGTGAGCGAAGTTTCCTCTTTGCGATGAGCACCGCGAGAGTAACTTCACACTGTGGTACCGCAGTCTTGGACTCGGAAAGTACTCACCGATGAAGTAGACCGCCGTTGTACCTTGAGCTCACGGCCTTCTTCCGCTTCGCTTCCACCACGGGGCGCACCGACGACTGGGTAGTGGCGTGATGTAGAGAGGCAGCCAGTTCACCGGTGCCGGCGACCAGGTCGGAGGCGAGGCAGGAAGGCCTTCTGCGGGTGAGGCCTCCTGAGCCTCAGTGTCCAATCAAGCGGTCGGATTTCTTGAAGCGGCTGAGCTAAGCGGCATTCGCGTTCAGGCGAGACACGAACGGCTCAAAGCCGCCAGGCACGGTCGACCTCTGGACCTTTTGAGGTTCTTGACCGGGCCCATCCTTGCGATCGCCGAGATCTTCTCTGATTGGCCTCGATGCCTCGCTCGAGGCGATGAAGCCTAAGAGCTTTCCTTTGGGGACCCGAAGGCGCACTGCAGGTTGAGCTTTATGCGAAACCGTGGAAGGTTCGCGAAAGTCTCTTCTAGTCGGCGATAAGGTCGTCGACCTTCTGGTCTTTACGACAATATCGTCGACATCGCCAACGCGTTGCGGCCGATCCGGTCATTGAAGCACGCTTGCATACATCGCCGGTATGTAGCGCCCGCGCTCTTCGTGCCGAAGGGCATTGTGACATAGCGTAACGAGCCGAACGGAGTGATGAAGGAAGTCGCGAGCTGGTCGGACTCCTTTAGCGCCAACCGGTGGTAGCCCGAGTAGGCATCCGAAGGAAAGAGACTCGCACCACCGTGGAGTCGATGACTTGGTCGATGCGAGGTAAGGAATGGGTCCTTAGGACATGCTTTGTTGAGACTCGTGATAGTCAACACACATTCTCCATTGCCCGCTCTTCTTTTTACAAGTACTGGTTGGCTAGCCACTCGTGGTGGCGACCTCTTTATACAAACCCCCGCCAAGAGTTTGGCGATCTCCTCCTATAACCCCGCGCTTTCCTCGTCGGCGCGCGCAGCGCTGGCGGCATCGCTTTGAGCCCGGTCGGACGCTCAAGGAGTGCTCGCGACTCCTTTGAATGCCCTGCATGTCGGAGGACCTCCATGCGAAGACATCTTTGTTAGTGCGGAGGAAGTCGACGAGCCGCTTTCTATTTGGCGGGAGCGTGGTTCGACCAAGACGGTCTTGGTCGGATCACGTGGATCGACCGTGACCTCCTTCGTATCCTCGGCGGATTTGAAGGATCCATACGATTCTTGGATTCGAGGGACGGACTCGGCGTTTCTCCCGAGCTTGTTGAGTTCCGCAGAGGCAACGCATCGCTAAGGCGAGCTCGCGACCGCCGCGCCGCATGATTGAAGGCAGCCGAAAGACGATGCCGCGTAATAACTCCATGCGGTCCGGCATCTTCGCCTTGAGGTAGGCGTGGTGGGGATCGCCATGAACTTGGCGTAGCATGGCCTCCCAGATGGCGTGGTAGGCGCCGGGAAATCCACGACCTCGGCGGTGAGGTCTCGGTGCGGAAGTTTCCGGCCTCGAAGGTGACGGGCGTCGACCGCCCGAGCGGATGGGCTTGTTGGCCGGATGACGCCATGGAAAGGTGCCTTGCTTGGCCGGAGGCTTGAGCGCGGACCCTATAGCGTCGAACGCCTCAACGTGAGGATGTTAAGGCCACGCTTCCGATCCATCAAGACCTTCGTGAGGCGCCGTTCGACGACGGTCGACCACCGCCGGTACCTCCCGGTACCAGGACGCGATCGGGTGATCGGTCCGATCAAAGGTGATCGGGAACTCCACCACCGAAGATATTGGGGACGCCCGCGCGGATGTGGGACCTCGCGATATGCGAGCTTGAGCCGACGCTTGTCTGCAGAAGCCGATCCTCCAAGATCATGAGGCGGCCGCCGGGCTCGGGAACTCGTCGTGCGCCTTCTTCTCCGCCGTTCAGCGGGGCACGGCGCTTCTTTCCTTTGCTTCGCGGCGTGGTGGGGACGCTTAGAAAGATAGCGCCAGACTTCGCAGCCCCGCATTTGTGCTTGACGGAGAACCCATGGTTCGCATGGGCCGCCCATCAATTTCGGCGGGTGGGCGCGACGGCCGGCCGCACCGCCGCTTGGCGTAAGCGCCGACCGTGGCGACCACTTGGGTCTCACGGACTGCTTCGTCCGCCCGCTTGTCGGCGGCCTAAGGAGACCCGTTTGACGCCAAGGCTCGCTGGGCCTTTCCTCCTTCGAAAATAGCCCCTCGGCCTCCTCGCCGGGGCGTGGTTGGTGGCGATGTCGAGGAGCCTTGGTGGTCCCGGGCTTGAGGCACTTCAGCTTGTGCACCAAGGCCTTGCGGAGGTGCCGTAGATGAAGGCTCCCACGACATCGGGCGTCGGAGATGTCGGGAGCTCGTTACCGGGCGGAAAACCTCCGATGTAGTCCCGAGAGTCTCCCGGCCGCCGCTGCAGCTTTCCGTGTCGGTGAGTTACGTGGCGCTTTATAAGTGCCACCGAAGTTACCGACGAAGAGATTCTTCAAGTCGACCCGCTTCTGGCAGCTTTTGAGGCGGTACTCGAGCCAGCTCGAGCCGAGTCCGCGAGGTAGATGGGGAGGTACCGATGATGAAGAGATCATCCGTCGCTTCCCACCGCGCACGACGCGAGCCGGTAATCTTGAGCCGACACCGGGTTGGTGGCCCCTGTACTTGGCAATGTTGGTAGGCGCCGGACCCGGCGGGAAATCTACCGGGCGGATCCCTTGGCAAAAGCCCGTGGTCCGACCATCGGGCTCGGCCTGCGATAGTGGCGCCACCATCCGCAACACGCGAGTGGGCGTCCTCCGCCATCTTTCTTCGCGCCTCGAGGTGGCGCGGATGTTGTAGGCATTACCGAGGCGCCGCGCACCGGGTGCGTGAGAGCCCGGGTGGTTCATGGTGGGGGCGCGTCTTGCCGCACCAGTGGCTCCGGCCGGCAGACGGGCCCTGGCCGGGAAGTAGCGCCGGTGTAGGAGCCGAGGCTCGTGATAAGCAGCGGCCACAGCGCTCCACCACCGGGTTCCGTAGGTAGCTCGCCTCCGGTTTGCGGGCTCGGAAGGCCTCTGAGCAAGATTGCGTCCGCAGCCACGCTTTGGCTTGCGTGAGGGGAAAATCCGGGGCGCGGATTCGCCCCCAACTTGTGGTGTCTTGGCGCGGCGCGCTCGCGCTGCCGCCAAAGACTTGCTGCGGCTCGCTCGCCCCGCCTCGTGTTGGCTCGAGCCGGCCGAGCTTCGCCTTCGCTTCCTCCAGCTCTCCGTTGCCGCTGGGCCACGTGAGCTTGAGCGCGCTCAGCGCGCCTACGTGGTATTCCCCTCCAGTGCCTCGGTCGCACGGGACGGGACCGTCAGAGCGCGTGGCTACGCCAAATCGGCCAGGCCCGCCACGCTGCACTCGCGAGTCCGCTGCGGGCGGGATACTCCGCCGGAAGCCGGAGCCGTGGTCGGAAGAGTCTTCCAAGAACTCGTGGAGCGAGGTTGGCATGTAGCCGCCCATAGCTACAAGTCGTGGCAGGGGCGGGAGGTGACGGATCTCTCGCGCAGTTCCGAGGGGGCTTTCGCCAAAGGAGGTATAGCGCTCGTGTTCCGGCTTTGACGCATGCGGCGCTCAAGCCGAGTGGGACGGCCGCCGGAGATGGTGTCGGGCTCCCAGCGCCGCCCCCGGCGGCAGCCGATGAGCGTGAGCTCTCCTCCGAGGTGACGGTGAAGCCGAGGGAGCCGGCGGATCCGCTCCCGAACACGCCATGCCGCTGCTGGAGAAGAATGCCATCAAGGAGACGAATGGGAATCCGAGATGTTTGCGAGAAGACGCGGCTCCCTACTGGCGCTGGCCAACCGCCGGCGCTTTCGAGCGCCGCAAGTAAATTGTAAGTCTCTGGGTCGCGTTCGCCTCCCCGAATGGTTAGACCACCGAGTCCAAGATGTATACCGGTTTGGGCCGAAGGTCCCTACCCGGCCGTGCGTTGGTGTTGTATTCATCAGAAGTGCGGATGAGTGCACCGAAGTTTTTTACAAGCGAGAGGTGGAGCCTCAACACTAGAATGATCTAAACTTAGCTCGTAAGGAGAAGAAAAGAAGAAGAGGAAGAAGAGGAAAAAGCTCTCTTGTAGCTCTTACTCCTGCCTGTTAGGAGGTTCCCGCCTTTTATTCATCACGGCGGGCAGTGTTACATCGAATTGGCGAAGTGCCGCGAGCTACTTCTAGGGGCTTCATCTTGCCCCGCTGTCTGCTCAATCGCTCTAGCCGATCGTCGCTTGTTCGCCGTATCGGTCGCCGCCGCGAGCCTATGCGCCGGGTCGGTGGTCTAGCCGGTCGAGCGGTTAGGTAATCCTCCGAAGTGGCGAGTCGCTTCTGTGATCCATGTGGGTCTTGACGAGTCGCGTGACGCTGGAGTTGCCTCGGGAGAGCGGTCCTGCACTTTGTGGTGGCCGGTCGATGGGACAGAGACGTGGCTTCAGCAGCCTATCAAACCGTCTTGGAAGGGACCACCGCCTCGCTCGACCACTTCAATGACCGTCAGTAGGCACGTGGCCTTAAGATGACACGGACTTCGGCGCGCAGACGCGCCCCTCTGCCGGGATTATCGTGGTTCTGCCGAGTCGGGATCCCGCCCCGCCGCGGGGTCGGAACCTCGCTGAAGTCGAGTCGCGGATCCCGGCCCCGCCGGGTCGGGAACCTCTGCCGTCTGGAGCGGGACCGGTCGGAATGGTCTCCCGAATGGTCTCAGAGGCATTTGGGTAGCAGCAGGATCGCCTCGCTTAGGCCGGGCCGTGATTCGAGGCCGCCCGCTGCTGCCTCACGGGCTTTGCTTGTTGCAATCGGCCGCTGGTGCACCCTGCTTTATGAGTATTCACAACAGTAAAGACTGCTTCAATACTAGACTCAGACCAAGGTTCAAAATCTTGCGTAAATTTCGCGAGATCTCGCTTTCTGGACGCGGATGAGATTTGAAATGCCTACTGAATTGAAAAAGTTAAAAAAACTAAATTGCTACAGTAATATCGGAAAATCTCACCGAGATCTCGCCGTTTTTGACCGGAATTTGATGCTTGATCACCAGATTTGACCGGAAATTGATCAATAACCCTTCGAAAACACTATCAGATTTTTATAAAATATTACTTGATTTATATTGATCTATAAAATTTATGGTACCATCATAAGAAGTGTAGGATCATACAAAAAAATTTCAAATTAATTGAACTTCATTTGTTATCTTTAAAAATAAAAACAGAATGAACATAATTGGACAAGAATATTGTCGTAATTTTATAAAATTTCTCGTGTAATCATGATCCAAAGCTTTTATGAGAGCTTAATAATTGATTCAGTACCATTATATAATTTTTTAAAAAAAATTCAACTTTTTTTGTTTGCTCAATTAAATCTATGTATGTATTGAACTTCATTTGTTATATTTCAAAAATCAAAAACAGAAAGAACATAAATGGTATATCAGACTTGTAAGAATTTTATAAATTCACTCGAGTGTGATTATGATTCAAAATTTTTATGAGATCTTATGAATTTCCTTATAACCCTTATGCAAAATTTTCAAAACATTTAAACATTTTTTGGTTTCTAAAGCAAATCTATGTATTGATCATTAAGTTTTTACGAGGACGTAGCACTCTCAGAATGTTTGGAACTTTTGAATTTTGATAATCAGATTAAAATTTTATAGAAACATTGATGATAAATCAGGACCATCTACAAAAATTTTCAAAATTTTCTAACATGATTTGTACCGAGTTTTCATTTGGTTGAGTTTGTTTACAAAGCTTTATCGGTATAGTAGTACTGTCTGAATTTTTAAAATTCATGAAGCTTGATCATCAACTGAAAATTTTATGGGAATATCATTGATGCATCACAACCATGCACAAAAAATTTCAAAATTTTCTAACGTGTTTTGTTTCATTTTTCAGTCGGTTCAAACTTGCCGGTTAGTGTTTTATCAGGACAGTAGCAATGTTTGAATTTTTAAAAATTCCTCAGATCTTATAATCATCTGAAATTTTTATTGAACATCATGATATGTCGAAACCTACAAAAAAATTCAAAATTTTTCAACGTAGTTTGATCTATTTTTCATTTGGTACAATTTTGCTAAAATCTCGCAAATCCGGCCAAATTTTGGTTTTCTGTAGAAAAAAATCCAATTTGAATTTTTGTTTTTGTATTTCGTCTCGAAATTTGTCCAAATTTTTAAATCTCACCAAGATTTCGTTAGTCATGGATGAGGTTTGGAGCCAAACTAGATTTTTGTACTAGACTACTAGTATTCTCGTAGCAATCAGTTGCGTGCCTCTGTTGTACCACTATTGTTTGATCAATTCACGGTTCAATACTATACTGACTCCTAGTATTCTCTTAGCAATCAGTTGCGTACTTGTGTTGCACCACTAATTTGATCCATTCAAGGGTAAATTCAGCATGCATGGACAGATGTTGTGTCGGGTTCCTACTGACTAACCGACGCGAGACGACCTAGACTCGTAGTCCCCGGCCGGATCCCGCCCCGTATCAACTATGGTTAAGAGTAAATACAATAGCAAAATCAACTACTGATTAATAGTAAATTAAAAATCAGTTTATACAATAACTGTCTCTAAAGGTTGCCTCTAGATATTGTATAATAACTATCTTTTCTCTCTTATACATAAATGATCTACCTATACCCGCAAGCAAACGACTACTAAATAAGAGCTAAATTTCTCTCTCTCCTCTTTCTCACTCTCTATATGTACTAAAAACTGATGCAGCAAGCTTAAGAGTCAACTGACGATCTTATTATACATACCCTAAAAGCTTGCAGCGACAGTACTTGTCATACTCTTAAGTCTTAATACCCCAGTCCTACAGCTTTTCCCAAGGACACACAAGTCAAAGTCATCGAACGCCGCCCCGTACGTGTAGTTCGTGAGTTACTTTCAGGTTTACAAATGACACTCCTAGGATCATCTTTTTAGTACGTCTAATAGGCTAGGATTCTGTCTGAACGCGGAATTTATCTTATATTTCTATAAGATATTAACTATATATATATTGTGATTTGCGAATAGTATTATCCTTTTTTTAACCGCTCCACCGCTTTTGTTTGGGTATAATTTGTCATTACCAAAGGCCAGTTTGCATGGAATTTTTTAAAATAATATTTTTTTATTCAAATTGCAAAAATATACCTCTGTCCCTTTTTCAGAAGACGAGAGGGAAATGTCGCCCTTTCAAATGACTACTGAGGCACGTGTCGCCTTTTGAACGAGCGATTGACGGCCACGTCGGCAACACGTAAGCAAGAAACCCGTCGGCTTCCCCTATCGTCCAACCATACGGCGACAGATAATAAATCAACCATTGGTTTGGCGACAGAGGGGGCACGAGCCTTTGCCTCCAAACTAACTGGCGATATAGGTACGCTATTTAAATAGCGGCATGTGTACTGTAGTCAAGGCGAACTTATTTCTTCAAAAGAGCCGAGAAAGAGAGAAGAGAGGATGGAGGAGAGGAGAGAAAAAGGGAGGGGGGAGAGAAGGAAAAGGGAGAGGAGAAGAAATTTGTAGCCGTGCGAGAATTGTGCAAGTAATTTTTTTTCTTTTATTTTATCTAGCAATAAATCATGGTAGGATAGAAATTTTTTTAGATGTAGTTAAATTTAGAGGTTATGGATAGTGTAGATTTTTTAGTATGGATGTTTTAGTGTAGATTTTTTTTACAGATAGAAGTACATAGATATATATTATTAGGAGTGTGTAGATGTTTTTTACATATAGAAGTAGATAGATGTATATTTTTAGAAATATAGATAGATCTAGGTATATATTATTTTTACGAATATAGTTGTTTTTTCTACCGATAGATCTATATACATATATATTTTTAGGAGTGTAGATATAGATAGATCTAGATTTTCTTGAGCATATAGATATAGTTATGTTAGATGTCACAGTAGTTTTTTACGACAAGTAATTAATTCATGGGTTAATGAATTGGTTCGTAGATATATCAGAACAAGTTCTATTTAAAATCTATTATGGAGAAGGAGTTGTTATGTATGGTTTAGAGAGTGCAGATCTGAGTAACTTCCAGTATGTGAATAGAAGTTTGAGTAGGGTTGAATAACACACATTTTTTCCTGTGTTGAATTGGTTGTATTATACTTTTTGGATGGAACCGATCAGTGCCAGCTGAGTTATCTTACCTTTGTAGTATACAAAATGATCATGTTTATTGGGAGTTAGTTGAGGTGAAGGGAACTGTATCGTGGAGGTCATATGTGAGGGGGGCGGAGCAACGTGGATGGTACAGGGTGCTTTTAGTGTAAGCATATGATAGGGTTGTTGCCTGTAGTAGTAGTTGAACGCCGGTGAGTGTAGTGGATCTCAAAATGAGTTAACTTATGGTGATACCAAAATTAGACAATATAGCCATGAGCAGCATGTTCAAGAATACAATGAGGACATCATTTATCAGAGTGGTTAACAAGTTGAGGTTGGGGAGGATGATGGAAACATTGGACAACAAGCGTAGGGACAAGTAGACGAAGGTGAGAAAATTGAGAAAATAACAGCAATGATGGAAGAGGAAGATCATGAATACACCAGAACAAAAGTGGAAGACGACGATTACTCGGATGAGGAAGATGGAGGTACGGAGCCGCTTGTGCCAACAGATTGGAGCACGCATCAATTCAATAAGCTAGTTGTGGATGAAAGCGATGATACACCTTGGCAGACAATGAGGTTAGGCCTAACAATATGTACCCGAGAAAAGAGGTAGTGCAGGATGCTGTAAAAGATTAGGCCTTATCAGTAAGGACTTTCAGGGTTAAGAAGTCCACCCTCAACCTGCTACGACGTGGTATGCGAGATCCATGAGTGCACCTGGAGAGTGCACGCGTACAAGCCCAAATGGGGCACCCACCGCTATGTTCGAAGGTTGAGCAACATAGCTGTATGACTAAGGAAACCTTGATGGCTGACAGGAACCTATCATCCAGGTATATCGCGAATATCATGTACCCATAGATAGTGGAGAACCTCAATTTTGAGCCCCGTACTATTATCTGAGCAATCGAGAACAAATATCAGTACACAAATAGCTACGGGAAGGCATGAAGAGCGAAGCAGAAGGCTTTAGAAATGAGGTTTGGGAAATTTGAAGACTCATACCACTTGCATTGAGGGAAGAAATCCTGACACTTATTATGATTATCAAGACTATCCGTCAAGCAAGTGGTCGATCAAGAGGCATCTAAAGAGAGTTTTCTTCGCATTTGGAGCTTACATTAAGGCGTTCTATCACTACCTTCCATTGTTGTGCGTAGACGGCACATTCTTGATCAGAAAGTACAAAGGACAAATAATGACAGTTGTGGGCGTTGATGGAAACAACCAGATTCTGCTTGTTGCTTTCGCCTTTGTAGAAAGAGAAAACTATGAGAGTTGTCTGTGGTTCCTACGGAACTTGAAGATTGGGGTGGAAAACTCGTCATGTTTAAGAGACTATGTAAACAAAACCAAGCGAGAAGTTCTCGCACTCTTTGGAAGAATCTTGATGAGCTAACAAGAAAACACAAAGAGGAGCAGATAATAAGGCTAGTAGTAGTGAAACACATGATCAGGCAGAGCCTCTATTCCCTTTGCCAACAGAAGATGAGGCGACGAATCATCATCGAAGGCAAAGGCCAATCAAATGTTTCTCAAACCGGATAAAGAACGAGCGAAAGAGAAGTGGTCATTGTTACATGATACACATGGTGCTAGATACTTGTCATGACGACTAAATTCACTGAGGTGTACAATCGGGTAATGAGAGGGATGAGGTGTCTCTGCTGGTATGAATTGTTGAGGAGGCCGCAGGCACAACCAAGTACTTTGTGGATAGACATCAAGTCACAAAGTAGTAATGAGAGATGAGAATCTATTGTACTCTAACATGATCACTAAATATATGGATGAGAAGAGTAAGAAGGCGGCCATGCATAAAGCTATCAAATTAAGTGTACGAATACTGCGCTTCGAGGTGATATGCAGGGATAAAGGATGGTGAGGAACAAATCAGAAGGTTATCACCCAAGAGTGCATCTTGTAGGCTGACTGCAAATGCTCGTGTAACAAACCCCACATTTTGCATATGCCATGTTCTCATGTGATAGCCGCATGTGCGTTATTTGGAATGTGACCCGGTACATACCTATCTGAATATTTTACAAAGGAAAATGTGATGGCAACTTGGAGCGAGGAGCTTTATGGTTATGGTGTTGTCGGTACTTTCACCATAACTCCTAGTGTCAATGAAAGGTTCTGGGTTCCTGATTTTGATGGAAGAACATGCAAAGCAGGGCGTCGTAAAGCAAGGCATATCAGAAATAACATGTATGAGTCTGAAGCTGGTAAGCGCGTGAAAAAATATTTATTATGCAAGCAAACAGGATATACGTTCAAGAACTACCAGCCACAAAACGAAGAGGATGAAGGAGGAGATGGCAACCCGACGGTGAGGGAGGGATCGTCGTCTGCAAGGCGTGGTGGACGACATCATTATACTACCGGAGAAGCTATTTGAATTATCATATGCTATATATCAAATTCATATTTTATTAATGTAATGTATGTTGTATGAACTCTATTTTTTACCTAGTTGTAAGCAAGTTGCATGTCGTTGTGAGTGTTGTTGCTTCATAAATTATTGGAATTTATTCAATATATTGTTATGATGCTTGTATAGTTTTTTGTACGCATTTGTTTCTACATATTGTTATGATGCTTGTATAGTTTTTCGTATGCATTTGTTTCAATATATTGTTATGATACTTGCATAGTTTTTTGTACGTATTTGTTTCTATATATTGTTATGATGCTTGTATAGGTTTCTGTACGCATTTGTTTCTATATACATTTAAAATATAACTTTCATTTTTGTAATTTGCAGATATAGCTCACCAGGATAGAGATGACGGCTGACTATTTGAGTTGCTAGATCTGATCGTTGATCATCGTCATCGTGCCCACTACGCCATTGGTTTTCCAGAGGAGAGACATGATCCTCTGGAGCTCTGCGTACTACGACCGAGGACACCGCAGAAGCTCTGGACGATCGATCCTCATTGGATCCCCAGGTAACATACTATTCTTGAAATTTCTAAATATGTTTGATGCAATATCATAATTTATATTAATTAATTAGTGTGGTGCTGATATTAATTTTATATTTTTGTTTCATAGGCTTCGAGCATCAGGATTGTTGCCACTCGCCCGGATGGTGGAGGCGGCGCACGGTGATGTGCAGGGACGAGACATGGGTCGCCAGTTCTTGTTCGACAGGTCCCTGCTCACCGCTCTGGTGGATCGGTGGAGTCCAGAGACGCACTTTGGAGGATGTCTCTGCACTTCCTGGACTCTCATTGACATGGACCACCATGCAGCCTAAGGACATCGAATCCGACGTGGCGCCCGGAGCTACTTGCGCAGCTTCCAGTGGCGTATACCATCCGCTGCGCATCGACCTTCACCAAAGACACATGGTCCGGCATCGAGGTGGCTTCGACAATTCATGGTACGCGAACTAACCGCTAAAGCTTAATTGTGCATATATCGCTAAACTAACAAGAAAGCTTAAATTTACAAAGCGAGCACATCGTCGAAGCTGCATGACGAGGCGAGGGGTGAGCCACCACCGAGGCATACCGCTGTGGCTCTTGGTCGGTGCATGTTCATGAGCTCCCACGAGATAGCGTGGATAGGCACCTCGTCCAGTTCATGAGGGCGATTGCGGATGCACCCCTTGACACCGTGCCGCAGTACTCCTGGGGGTCGGCTGTGCTGTGCGCCACGTATCATGCGCTCTGCCATAGCTGTGGACGGATCGCTAACGGGTCGACCTTCACCGGATGTCCACTACTTGTACAGCTTTGGGCATATGAGAGGTTCCAGATCGGGCGGGTCCAACATTGACTTGCAGCCTGTTGTACATGGCGGTGATGACGTTGTTGACGCTCTAACCGTGGGCACCATCTGGTGCCACCGACGGTAAGATATCACAATTACGACAGAAACTTTTGCCTTAGCATTTGTCGAAGATTTAAGGTAACGCTCGCGGTTGATTTTTCTATCGCCACCGCAGCCTAGGGAGCACAAAGACAAGCGCGGCTGGCTACTCGCAGCTCGTCGCTACGCTCGACCACCTCACCGACGCACCACGCATAATCGGACGCCCGCATTGCAGGCGCAGGTGCACATACGCAGTGATGGGTGGGTTGTCCATCCTATGCACACGCGACGCCGCGCATCGGGCGCATATGTCGGTTCCTCCCGCTCGACTTCCGTAGAGGGCTACGCTTCCATCGAGTGATGAGGCAATTCGGTCTACGATTGGAGTTGGGGCCCAGTCGGGCCGCGGAGGTCCCACACGGCGCCCACACGTAAGTTCCCCAGATCGATGTTCTCTAATTATTATCGTAATGCCATCTAATAATGCTATATTTATTTCTTATCCGTAGAGAGACTAGGAAGGGCGTAGATGGGGCACACCGCACATACGTATGGCGCCATGGGTCGAGGAGTGGAGGAGCCCCGACGACATCTATGCCGAGGATGCGGCATACGACTTGTATAATGCATTCGGCCACCGATAGCATGGTACACTTCCGCACTCCATCCGCATTTGGCACGCGGTCAACCCCGATCCTCCTAGACACGCTCCTGTGGTGAGGACACGATCCCGCCCATACCAACCTCGGCTCGCACAATGCGGACGCTATGCGCCCAATATACGATCTCATTTCCAATGCTTGGTAAAGGTGCTATGGCACTGTAATGTATTTTTCGATCGATGCTAGGCCAAGATTACGAGGAGTTAGGGAGCTTCTTTCGTCGACCCACGGGTTGACGTGACCGAGAGGAGGTGACCTCTTTCTTTGTGAGGTTTAGGAGAGCTCGAGGGGCGCCCTCGAAGTTGACGGATGCCGCTGCCTCTCGACAGGCCTCCAAGGCGCCGCTTAGTGGAGGTAGGGGTGCCGCAAGTACATCTTCACATTCTACACCTCCCCGTGGCACCGCCACGCTACCGTCTCGCGGGCGAGCCGGACACACTGGTCTCAGCCACTCACGCCGAGGTGAGTACTTAATCACAGCTCATTTGTTACAAGCTCACCGACATGATGGTTCCCGCTTCACGCCTTTACCTACACCGACGACTACGAGGGCAACTGATGATCTAGCACACGCGACTACGACTCGATGATGGAGGTGTGTCGAGCTACTCGCTGATGCGAATGAGCTCGACCATCGCAGCTTGACCTACTCGCACGGGCGATTCGCAGAAGGCCCGCTCAGCCGAGAGGAGCCGCCAAATGGGGCCGACATGAGTTTCTTATGTTTTGGATTGTTGGAACTTTTTATCTTATGTATTTAGTTAACTGCTCCGTATATGTTATACGACATATGGTTTTTATGATCACGAACTATTATATTTGGTTATGCACATCAAGTATTTTTTACAATAGGACCCGCTTTCAAGCACAAAGAGTTAATTAGTTAAAAATGGTTAAAATATCCGTTACTAATGCCTCAAAATGGTTAAAATATTCTATGTGTTGCAATCAGAACTTAGAAAGAAATGTGGACCGCAATCGTAAACTGCATGGTCACTTAAGTGTTTTTCGTGACTCATAAAATAACATGTTTGAATGAAAATTATGAAGGAATAGCCTAGAAACACCCTTTCATATATGTACTACCATAATCTGGAAAAGGATCCTATTTAAACCTTACTTTGCATCTCAATCCTGCCAAAGCAAACACCCTAAACGATCACTACTGGCGCAGATTCTAAAACACTTAAGCCTTTGATTCGACAACTCCCGTGCAGCAGCTTTTTCAAGGCGATTAGACAACTCACAGGCTTGCAGCTTTATCAAGTCGATTAGATAAGTCACAGGTAGTAGCTTTATCAGAATGAGTTGTCAAAAAAGAAAGCATCCATCACCTTTTGCAGCGGCAAGTTACAACACTCTGCCCAATGCTTTAAACTTTTTCAGGTCGATTTAACAACACTCTACATGGTCCGAAGTGATCACTCACTTTCTACTTTTAACTCTGAAGTGACCATTTATTGCACAGTACATTTGTCAGTATTAACACCTTGCATGCATGACTGCCTTTTCAGCCCAACTTGACTACACACTCCGGCGTTTTGCTATCCGTCTGCATGTTTGAATCTTACCTTTCAATACTTAGCCCATGCACCACCCCTTCGAGTCTATAAAAGATCAAACCGCAGGCACACATACACAAACAGCACTCACACTTCACCATGGTCGGATCCTCTAAAAGAGTATTATCGTGGACACTGATATGAGCAACATGTCTTCATTACACGCTGAAGGTTACGCGTGATAGGAAGGATGATCTGTTCAAGGAGGAGAACCTAAGTAAAGTGATGTCTAAATTGCAAGAGTGGCATCCGATTATCTAGGCATAACGTGACAACCTCCGCTCGATCCTTGTGACTCCGACGACCTCAAGGCGCACTTGCAAGGGTGGCGGCAAAGGTATTCGTGGTGTGCGAACTAGCCGACCACCCTTCTCACACTGTTTTTCTACGAGACTTTATAGGGTAATGATGTTGTTCGATCAAGATGCGTAGCATATTAAGGTTAGTTATTTTCTATTTGTTCAACCTACTAATCTTTTAGCATTATCCATAAGTTCACTAATTTGTATGCTCGCCTTGTGTGTTAGTCATTCCCAAGGATAAAGAGTTGTCAACAAAGATATCCTGCACCTATGATGATGTATATGCTCTTCGGCGGGGGGGTGATACCTGGTTCGCGCAAAAGACGCAGAAAAAGATCTAACTTGAGGGGTAGAGGTCGATCCAAAGATTGTTGCAAGAAGAAGTTCAGGAGGACGTTCAACCACCATCGGCGGGGCTTACTCCTAACTACGCAATGACAATGACGATGATGATTTCATGTCATCTAGACCTCGACGCTCGAGCACTATCACAATGTACTCGCTCAAGCACTACTACAACAGCCGCTCAAAAACAATGCAAGAGGACATTCAACCAACACTGAAGGAGGGCTAGCTTCTAACCATACAAATGACGTTGATGATGATGACAATTTCATGCCACCTAGGCCACGAACTTTGCATCCTCGAAGTCCTCCGAATCCTGACGATGATATTACATTAAGTCCTATCAGGTATCCAAACGTAGTACTCTGTCAGAAACCAATAGATAACTATCGTTATTTTGACCATGCCCTATTCCAACAATCATGACCATAGAATGTATGTTTTTGTGACTTAGTCCTTCACGAGAGGCATGTACCTATGTTGTATCACAGTTTTATGAATTCTCTAAGGTATGTATGTACCTATGTTGTATCCTAGTTTTATGAATTCCTTAAGGCATGTACCTATGTTGTATCTCAGTTTGTGACTTAGCCCTGCACTTTGTAATATCAATGTCGGGTTTTATTCATTTGCAATATTTTACTATGATTTGTCGTTAAATTTGTCGCACACCGAAAGAGAATGAGGAACAACAAAATTTTTTTTGTCAAAATAATTAACTGACAAATAATTTTGTAAACCACTACATGAATTATGATTATCATCGACAAATATGAATTTTTCTGAATTTATTGAACCCTAGTTTTAACTATAAAATTCTAGCAACCGTCAAAATAACACTGATTTTTAATAATTAATCCTGACAAGTTACATCGAACTTTTGAATAAAATCAGAGCAAAATAGTTCCTCATAAATTTAATTTCCTCCAAAAAAATCATGATTTTAGAATTTTTTGAGGTTCTCACGCTCGTTGTTCGATGGTGACGACTTATTCCAATGTTCTATGGTGAGGCGATCACTAGTCGCTTCAATGGTGACTCGACAGAGTCAAGTCGCTCAATGGTTGGGCGATGAGTCCTCTCGCCCTAAAATTTGGCGCCACATTTTTCTCTGCTTGCACTTTGTCGCCAAACCAAATGGCGCAGATCAAGGTATAGTTTTGTAATTTGAATAAAACATTATATTATTTATAAAAAACTCGTTTGCATGAGATGAATCTAGTAGCACCAAGGGAAGACCCTAGCGGTGACCTGTTCGTGTCATGGAGTGCCTGGTATATTGATTGCAAGGTTGAAAATTCCTAGTATGAACGCGCATGTGCACGAAACTCAGCACCATGTAAGCTTAGAATTCTTTTTTTTTGCTTTTTACCCTATTGCAATCGTTTTTTTCAAATATAACCTCGCTCAAAATCATTTGCAGATTTGTCCCCTACGAGTCACCTCTCATGCTCGTGAGCTTGGCAAGTCACATATCGCGCTAAGATTTTTATCGAGCTCCCTTTCTCAACAAGAATCAAATCCACTAATTTAACTGTGCTACTTAATTAATCACTAATTTAATCATGTTACTTAATTAATCACTTAATTAAATCGCCAACTCATCAATTTTCTTATTTAACCTCTTGATTAACTAGTGAAACGTAAGTCCTTCTAAGCCAACGAGGCTCGCAGGTGGCCGCCAAGCGAGAGATTCCTACCGAAGCTTTCCTTGCTCGACAGCTTCTGGTCGAGTTCTCCTTATCGCCTGTCACGCCTTTTGACTCAGCAAAAGGGTTAGTTCTACAAATTTGAATGAAAGGAGGTTAAATTTGTCAAAAACAAAGTTTAGAGAGCTAGAAAAGCGACGGCTTCGTAAGCTTGTAAGTGTCTTATATGTTACAAGTAGCAATTTATTCCATAGTGTTTTGCAGGGGATGAACTGGAAATTAACTGAAGTCTAGAAAACGATTTCACAGTTCACTTTATGCCTTTCAGGGAGGTCCGTACGCTACAGCAAGATCAAAGATAGGCAGTTTGGTTTGCTACCAATCGCTGTTAATGCTTGCCATATCAATATTTGGATTTACTATTAAACTTTGGCAAAATTCACTTATCTCTTGATTCTCTAGCAAAAACCAGTTCTCGGTCCCTACCCTACCCCGCGTACCGCCTTATATAAACGACTCATCCATTGCTTCCTCCTTAACACAGCCACCCTCCTCAGTCCCCCTCGTTTCCATGAACTGCTACTCTCAAGGCGGCAGCGGTTGCCGTGGTCGCGGCCGTCCTCGCGGCCACGGCGACCGCCGCGTCGTATGTCTCTGCGGCGCCTCTCCCGCCGGCCTCCTCTCGTCCCCTCCTTCCTGTGGATCGCCGCGAACGTCATCGTTATCTGGCCTGTCTCGTCCTACCGCCATCACAAAACCGCCAACGCCTCCTCCTCGGCCAGCCACGCCGACGATGTATCTGCTGCCGTGAACAGCCTCTACCCGTCGTCGGAACATGACGTCTTTGCTGCCGCGGTTGCCCCTGATGCCGTCGTCGTGGCGCCGGTCTCGAGGAGGCAGCCACGAGAAGCAAAAAAGGCCAAGAGGACAGACCGCCCCCGCGTGCGCAAGAAATTGACCGGCGAGGAGAAGCCGAGATCCGTCGCGGCGGAGGCCAAGCCCAGTGACAAGAAACCCAGCGAGGAGGAGAAGCCAAGAACCGTCGCCGCCGAATCCAAGCCCTACGGGAAGAAACCCGGCGAGGAGGAGAAGCCAAGAACCGTCGCCGCCGAGGCCAAGCCCTACGGGAAGAAATCCGGCGAGGAGGAGAAGCCAAGAACCATCGCCGCCGAGGCCAAGCCCGACGACAGCGATGATGTCTCTATGGACACGATGTGGCAGGCCATGCTTCAGCGGGGCGCGGCGCGGCCGGTGGCGGTGCGGAAGAGCGAGACGTGGGCCAGCGACGAGCTGCCGCGGCTGGAGCGCACCACCGAGAAGGCCGTCGCGCGGAGGGATGCGGAAGTCGGCCACCATGGTCCCGCCTCGCCACCACATCCGGCGGCGGCAAGCAGGTGGCGCACCAGGGACGTGTTGGTGATGGCGCACGACGAACTCCTGCGCCGCGCCGAGAGCTTCATCCGGAGGCAGCACAAGCAGCTGCGCCTTCAGCGGAAGGAGTCCGAGCAGCGCCAGGCCATGGAGCACCAGCGCCGCCACCACCCCGCTCTCATCCGCGTCTAGCCCGTTCGCCGGCGCCGGCCGCCGTCTCACGAATACTCCGTACATGTCGATCGCCTCTCGAGCGACGCATGCGCGCGCGCGCTCCCATGCAAGGAAGACCGTGTACAGAAGCCATCTACGAGCCAGGCAGCCTCAGCATCAAGAGAGAAAGTGGCCGCCTTTGCATGCCTAGATGGAAAGAATAGTGTAGTCTCATGTTATGCGTCCTCTTATCAATGTAGATTACATCTGCATGCAAGATTATGCTTGCATTAGTACCTTGATCTCTCTCTGCCTAGGGGATCTACTACTACATGCATGTAACTTAACCTCTAAATAAACGGGGAGGTACAGAAGAGTAGCCGTTTCTTTGTTCTTTGGCATATGTTTGGTTTTGTGGTTTTGATCATGTTGTATGTGCACGTTTGCTAACTGAACTGTTAATCTTTATCCTGACGAACTATACCCGCCCTGATTTGTTAGGGCACGCATAATAGTATATATCACTGTCTATAAGAGTATGCCTACCACATAGGATTTTGGATAACGTGGAGTAGAGGAGAGAGAAGTAGAGGCATAAGATTTTGGATGATGCGAGAAGAGAGAAGTAGGAGACACAAATATATTATCTACTATTTAATGAGACTGTTTTTAGGCAGTTTTATATTATATATACCATTGTACAGACATTGATTGATTTCCAATCCTACATGTTATGGCGTATGTGTTTCATGCCAAACAATTCATGCATGAATTTACGTAAATCCCCAACGATATATTCTGAATGAGGCCTAATTCTTAAAGAAATAAAAAGCTATTATCTCCGGAAAGCTTTGGGAATTAAAGAGCATGGCTTACTGCCAGACTAACAACAACAACAACACAGCAAGACATGCAAATAGTAGCATTACGACAGCAACAACCATTGGCTGGGTTACATACTTACATAGCAATCAATATAAGGCTCTTTCGGTCGCTTTGTATGCAGATGTGTCGGGTGGAGGCCGCGCCAAGGAAGAGTTGGATTTGATTGCAGGGTTTGGTGCAGATCGTGATCATAGGCTCTTGTAGGAGTAGCCGAGTAGGCGCACCAGCAAGGCACACGAGTGACACAATAGGCGCCGGTACGAAGCATCCCTTTTGCAGCCACTCATGTCTCAACAGCGCTGCACCAGTGATTCAGTGCTATAGCCTACACTGGCAACAACAACCTATCTCAGCTGGCGACAAAAGCTATGGCACAGTATCAGACAAGTTTGTCATGGTGCATACTCTAAATATTTTAAGAAATGAACGGGTGAATGCTTTAACTTTATGTACAAATTTGTTTTTATTGTAGGAGAAATTTTTAAAAAGCTTATTGAAGAATTCGATCGTAAATCACATCCACCGATTCTTAAAGAATTTAGAATCGTATAATTAGAAACTGCTCCAAACTTGACCTATATATAATTATGTATAATTTAGAATCCGCTTGAAGGTTTAAGACCAATTTGAAACACATATTTATGGGAATTTCACAACAAACGGTTCAACTTCGTAGGAACCTAGATAATTTCTTGCGTTCCAATCTGTTGGAGTGAGTTTATCTAGAACTTGGAACAGTTCAACACGATAAAAGAACGGTATGTTCCAAACAGGGTCTTAGTGATTTGCTTTCGCAATGTTAAGGCTCTGCTTAGAGCACAGACTTTCGCTACAGAACATCGTAGTCCTTTTGTTTTCTCTTTAATTTACCTACATACTAAACGGTGCAGATTCTTTTTTTCCTCCAACATGCTGTCCTTAAATTCCACAGGCAATTTGGGGTTTAGTATCGTAGATCATGGCTTCATATCACCTAGCTGATCAAAGTGGAGCTCGCAATCAGCTGTGATGCATGTGAAGGAATCCTGCCTTTGTTTACACAACGAAGTGTACATAGTTGTCTACATAAGAACAGATAAAAATGCAGAGGTGATTAGGATTCCTTGCATGCCAATTGAATATTCCCCTGAGATATTACCCGCCTGTCACAATGGGGAGATATTTTCAGCTATTTTTGTGTAACATTCTCCATCATGCGCCACCATATTCCTGCTACATCTAGTTATCTCCCTTTTATGCCACTCTCATCTGTACTTTACTGCCAAAAGCTTTTTGTTGGCATCAGTTTTTTTTTTAAAAAAAGCATCAGAAAATTACTAGGTTTTTTTTAAAGACAGTGAGAGAACTAGTAGCAGTTTTACTATGCATGTATGCAGATTTATATCTGTAGCCAGGAAAAACTGTAAGTATGTTTTTCAGCTTTGCTCATACCATGTCTGGATAAGTGAGATTAATTTGCTGCTGTTTATCTGAACTCTAGAAAACATGGGCGTATCATGTACTCTGCCCTGCTTTGTTGAATGCTCAAAACCTGTTGCTATCTTCCTCCCATCAAATCACCGTGAAGAACAGGAGAATATTTCAAAAAGAAATCGGACAGATGCAGATCGATCATGATGATGATCTGTTAATTATCACGCAAAAATTCAAATTCAGAACAGAATGAAAAAAATTAATGGAAAAATTCACAAACCAGTCCTTACGAATTATGATGCATGATTTGATGTGTTGAGATATTAGGAATTTTCAATATTTTAATCCACAATTATGTAAATCATGATTAAACAAAGATGCAATTTTGTTCAAAGCCAAAGGTACTAGATAACAAATTATCTATCTCATACGCAAAGACTAATGAACAAGAAATCAAGATGATTAAAACACGTATAAGTTAATATACCCTTGAGCCGATGCCACCGCTGGCACAAAGCAGCAGAACATTCTCGCTCGCCATGACGGCCGGCGTAGACGATCACAGTTGTCGCGAGTTGAAGCCTTGGTGCAAAGAAGCGTTGATGCGCTGCGTATACGCCAAAGCGCGGATGCGCTCCAGAACACTTTTCGAGCAATCGTCGCTGTCGCCCCCAAAACCTTATCGCCTTCTATCTCGAGCAAGATCTCAAGAAGGGCGAGGTTCCGAGGCTCGCTCCCTCCGCTACTTGTGCGCAAGAAAACAGAGCGGAAATGCAAAGGACAGCAGCAGAACAATGGAGTATGCGGAAGAGTCAAGCTACCAAGAAAAGCACACCGTGGCTCTTCTATATAGCCTCGCGACATGCAACGGGCAGAGAGGTGAGTTACCACCATCCGACGATCATTATGCCGCCATCAACCACGCCCGCGTTATTGTAACTAACGGCAGCATCGTCACATTGATCATCGCGCATACTCGTCATATTGATCATCAAACGGTAAAACAAACCGCTTCGCCAAAGACATCACGTCCGACCGGCTCTCGGCTCGCTTTACCTTTTTTCTACCTTGCTAATTGAGAGACACAACTCAACTATTTAAGTTGGTCAAACCTTCTCTCAATTACCCATATGGTACTAAACCAATTTCATGACTCCTAGTATTCTAATGGGCCTTTGAATTTCTATTAAATTAATTATGGGCCATCCCATAATAATCTAACAATCCCCACCAAATTTCAAAGGCACATTTGAAATACTCTCGCCCAATGTAGTTTGATATACCAGTTTTTCGATGGAGACTGTCGTTGAACTTCCATCTAGAACAAAGGTTACGCCATCCACAATCAACAATGGACTATGCCTTGAATTGACAATGAAAGTAACAAGTTTCACCAAAGTCCTTTATCGATACTAGGTCGCTAAATGCATCCTCGGTTTGGAGCTTATAAGTCATACTCCTTAGCCTTTCATGAGCCTCTAGAGATCACCCAATCTCATAAACTGTGACTAGCAATGAACTCATATAGGTGTATTCCTCATAAGATGTTCTCAGAGGACAACATCTCCGCTATCAAAGCCACTCTAATACATTAAAGTATAACCAACCCACCATACAGAATAGGAGAGTTATTGCATCTCAAACGAGTTGGCCAAGCATGTATACTCTCTTCTCACCACTACTAGCTTGTCTCAACATCCTAATTCATGGATCTCCGATCAAATAGGATGAGTTACCACTAAGACTTGACTTTATGTGGGTCTCAAGCCCATCTCCTCGATGCTTCATCTATCACATTCCGTGATAGTCCCTTTGTAAAAGGATCTGCTAAGTTTTTAGCCGCTCGACATAGTCCAACGCTATAACTCCGAGTTTCTCATTTTCTCGATGACTTCAACCGCTCTTAACGTGCCTTGATGACTTCATGTTATCCTTAGAATCGCTTACCTTGACAATCACCGCCCGATTGTCACAGCTCAAAAGAATAGCAGCAACCGCTTCTCAACCACCGTAAGTCCTTCACAAGTTCACGCACTGCGTCGGCTTCACAGAGGCTGTATCTAATACCGTGAGTTCTCGCTCCATTGTAGACCTCGTTAAGATGGTCCGCTTGCAAGACTTCCAGAAAACACTCCACCACCCAATGTGAACACATATCCACTTGTGGCTTTTATTTCATCAAGATCGATATCCAGCTTGAATCACTATAACCCTCAAGTACCCTAGGGTACCGGTGTAGTGAATTCCATAACTTGATGTCCCTTTTAGATAGCGCATTACTCTCTCAAGAGCATGCCAATGATTATCTCCGGTTTGAAACAAACCGGCTTAGTTTGCTCACAGAAACGAGATATCGTGCCTTGTTGCACTAGCTAAATACATCAATGAACCAATGATTTGGGAATATCTCAATTGATCCTTTGCTATTCGCTGGTTCTTTCGTAATAGCACACTTGGATCATACGACGTTGGAGCAGTTTGCAATCGCTATAGCCAAAGCGACTCAACACCTTTTCCACATAATGGGACTGCTCAAGAGTAATCCCACCGCCACCTTCTCTTAACAATTTAATGTTTAAGATGACATCCGCTACTCCCAAATCTTTCATTTCAAAGTTTTCGACAAGAAGTCCTTGACTTCCTTAATCACATTAAGGTTTGTCCCAAAGATCAGATGTCATCAACATACGCATACATAATCACTCCTTCACCCCCACTATAGCGGTAATACACACATTTGTCGCCTTCATTCACAACAAAGTTTAGAGATGTTAAAGTTCTCACTTAACTTCTCGTACACGCTAGGTGCTTGCTTAAGGCCATACAAAGACTTCAACAACCTACACACTTTTCCTTCATGACCCTTTACTACAAATCCATCAGTCGATCCATATAGATTTCCTCTTCCAACTCTCCATTAAGGAAAGCCGCTTTACATCCATCCGATGGATGATCGCACCGTGAGGAGGCAGCCAAAGACAGAGTACTCTAATAGTGGTCAATCTCGCAACAGTGAGTAAGTATCAAAGAAGTCCTCGCTTCTTTCCGGTATAACCCTTGGCCACAAGCCTTGCCTTGTACTTTTCAATCGTATCATCAAGCCTCGCCTTTTCTTGAACACCCACTTACATCCTACAAGTTTACACCCATATGGACGCTCAACAACTTCCCAAGTTCCATTGCTCAAGATGGAATTCATCTCACTGACCGCTTCCTTCCAATAGTCGGCCTCCGAGATGAATAAGCCTCTCAATGGTTCTGGAGTATCATCCACTAGATATACAATGAAGTCATCACCAAAAGACTTTGTAGTCCTTGGTCTCTCTACTTACGAGTTACTTCATTGCCCTCATCTATTGGATTTTCCTCAAAAATGGGCTCAATTTGTATAGGAGTGGAAGGTTTAGGAGAGAAGATAGATTCTGGCCGATGAGCTAAGTGTCTCTTTCATAGGAAATAAGTCCTCAAAGAATGTGGCATCATTGGACTCAAAATTGTACCTTCATTCATATCAGTACCCAGATTTCACTATTAAGAATCTATATCCAACGCTGTGAAAAGCATAACCAATAAAGACACAATCAACGGTTTTTGGTCCAAGTTTACGCTTCTTGGGATAGGCACATTCACTTTAGCCAAACAAATTTAAGCACGTAAATAGGAGAAATTTAATCTTTTCTCTCCCATTCCTCGAATGGTGTGATTTCTTTATTCTTTGTAGGAACTCCTGCTTAGGACATGACATGCAATCAATATAGCCTCACCCCACCATCCCTGGAAAGTCTCACTGTTTCTAACATGGCGTTAACCATCTCGCTTAGAGTACGGTTCTTTCTTTCTGCAACCCCGCTTGATGGGGCGAATAGGAGGCGCCCTCTCATGGATTATTCCATGTTCCTCGCAGAATAAATTAAACTCATTAGAAAAGTATTCTCCACCACGATCCGATCTAACCCGCTTGATTTTCCTTCAAGTTGGTTCTCGCCTTCACTTTATAGATCTTAAAATAGTGAAAAGCCTCATCTTTTGACTTTAATAAATACACATAGCAATATCTAGTAGAATCATCAATCAAAGTCATGAAATACTCTCTACCACCCTTTGTCAACTCCCTGCTCATCTCGCATAAATCAGTATGAACTAGTTCTAAAGGTGCCAAGTTTCTCGCCTCACGCTTTATGAGGTTTATGAGGTTGCTTAGATTGCACACATACTTGACACTTAGAACCTTTGACTTGGGTAAATTTTGGGATTAAATTCATATCATCGCTAACCGCATCATGCAACCAAGATTAATATGACAAAGTCGTGAATGCCAAACATCGCCTCATGATTACAAACATGATTAACAATTTTATTCATGTCCGCAAAGACAAGCGGAACAAGCCTCCGCTCTCATAGCCTTTTCCAATAAAAGTTCCAATTTTAGAAACAACACATTTATTGGATTCAAAAACTAGCTTAAAACCGTCTCTACACAATAGAGACCCACGAAAAGGTTTTTATTTATCACGCACGTGATGCACGTCCTCGGGCCGCACGATTTTTCCTCAAGTAAACTTCAAGTCAATCGTGTCGACTCCACGCACAAATGCCTCACACCCATTCCCCATCAACACGGAGGTAGCCCTCGCGACTGTAAGAAGAGAATAAGGATCCACAAAGACAAACATGTATATTGCCCCGTGTCAATCCACCAATCAGTGAATCGATAGAACGATAGAACGGTAGGTATTGAAACATACCCGGATGTTCCCTCCTCGAGATACCAATAACAACGCTATGCACTTTTTCCGCTTATTGTCTTTGCGATCGTGGCAATCTTTGCCCAATGATCAGCACACTATTATGCATAAAACAGCTTTCCCTTTCCTTTATTCTTCTTCTTCTTGAAGGTAGTAGTTTGAGCGGCCTTGTTCTTATTCTCGGCTTTTCGACTTATTTTTATTCTTCTTGTTGAATTGAAAGATTTTCTTTGTACCACATTGGCACTAGAACTTTCTTTCCCACGTATATCTTTTGCCCTCGCTTTCTCCTCAACATTTAGAGACCCAATGAGACCAAAGAACGCCGAACTCTTGTCTCTTGTGTTTTAGAGTAGTGGCAAAATCCCTCCAAGAAGGTGGCAGCTTCAGAATGATGCATCCCGCCACAAACTTGTCTGTAATGCACATGTAGAATTCTCAAGTTCTTTCGCAAAGCTTGAACCTCATGAGCTGCTCTCTACTACAGAGTGGTCATCAACCATCTTGTAGTCATGAAACGCTCCATGATATAGAGTTCACTGCCCGCGTCGAGACTCCGAATTTTGCCTCAAGTGCATCCCACATTTCTTTACCACTTGGCAAAATCATGTACACATCAACAAGATTTTCTCAAGAACACTAATCACGCCTCCTCAACAAGTTATCCGTAGCTGTGAAGGCACTCTCTCTCTCGTGAGAGAGCCCACCTCAGCCGTGGTTTGCCTTGCGCAACGTGATACACGCTCATGGCACCAACCACAAAATCATCTTGGCGCGCTAACGCTTGTAATTTGCGCCACAATACGCTATTAATGCGCGGCAAATAAACCAGAGTTGTAAAATTCCTAGGATAAGGTTTTTGGATTGTTGGAAATATTAGGAATTTTCTCAATATTTTAATCCACGTAATTATGTAAATCATGATTAAACAAAGATGCAATTTTTGTTCAAAGCCAAAGGTACTAGATAACAAATTATCTATCTCTCATACGCAAAGACTAATGAACAAGAAATCAGCATGATTAAAACACGGTATAAGTTATATATACCTTGAGCCGTGCCACCGCTGGCACAAAGCAGTGTAACATTCTCGCTCGCCATGACGGCCGAAGCGCAGACGATCACAAAGTTGTCGCATGAAGCCTTGGTGCAAAGAAGCGGTTGATGCGTTGGCGCATACATTGCGCAGCGGATGCGCCTCAGAACACTTTTCGAGCAGCCGCGTGGTCGCCTCTCAAAACCTTATCTCGCCTTCTATCTCGAGCAAGATCTCAAGAAGGGCGAGGTTCCGAGGGCCGCTCCTCTCGCTACATTTGTGCGCAAGAAAACAGAGCGGAAATGCAAAGGACAAGAAGCAGAACAATGGAGTATGCGCGAAGAGTCAAGCTACCAAGAAAAGCACAGCCGTGGCTTTCCTTATATAGCCTCACAACATGCAACGGCAGGAGCAGGAGTTACCGCCATCAACTCATAGCAGCACGTAGAAGAATCGATCATTATGCAAACCATCAACCACGCCCGCTACGTATAATCGACGCGCTACACGGTCATATTGATCATCGCGTTACTGGTCATATTGACTATCAAACGACAAAACAAACCGCCTCGCCCAAGACATCACGCCCGGATCGCTCGCCTCGCCTACGCACGCCTCGCTCTCGCCTCAACACGCACACGCTGCCTGCCTACAGGCCACGTGGCACGCCTTTACCCTTTTCTACCTTGCTAATTGAGAGACACACAACTCAACTATTTAAGTTGGTCAAACCTTCTCTCAATTACCCATATGGTACTAAACCAATTTCATGACCCCTAGTATTCTAATGGGCTTTTTGGAATTTCTATTAAATTAATTATAGGCCATCCCATAATAATCTAACATGATGATACTACTTGGTAGTGCAACTTATACGTACGTAATGGTTTCTCAGAAGAAAACAAATAGATTACCATTAATAGGCTTAACATAATGAAAAATAACTGTTCTTGAATAGCTCAAGCGATCTCTACCGAATCAAGATGATGGCTGAAGTTTCACTCAATACTCCATTATTTTGCAGCCATGTAAGCAATCTGTTGTTAGAAATTGCACTAGTGGAGTAAGCACTCCAATTACTCTAGACTGATCTGAACCATAAGATGAGCCATTAATTTAAGCCACGTGGTTATTTGCATGAAGTCAATGACATGAGCTGATGTGGATGCATCCTCCAATATATCAAAAGGATAAATTCAATTTTGTTTCCCAGTCAAATTTTTTTACTCCTCTCATTTCCCCTAGCTATCAAAAGGGACCAAGATCTCTGGATTGGATCGTTGAAGCTTGTCAGCAGTAAAGTGTGATGTGGAATCATTAGGTTGTTGCTTCACCTAGCCTTATCTCCTTCTCCCGAAAACCATTGTCTTTCTTGACTTGGCCATTTGTGTTTTTTAAAGTTGACTATTGACTTCATACTTCCATAAAGGCCTTAGATATACCCCTTTGATGCTAACACCTGTTTTGCTGACACAAGAATTTACTCTTTTCCTTCTACCTCTTCATGGGATTAATTACTAGCGCCTAGCCTTGCGTGGCGGTCACTTTATTAGTGATGCTTGTTTTGTGCTAATCCAATCAATTTAATTACCGATTTAGTCCATGTTACTGCGCCCTTACTATATGTGGAGTTGTAGTCTGTTAGTTCTATCTGTGATATTTATGTGTCATGATTAATTTGACAACAATACTTGTGATGAAATATAATATTTGTGTTGGATTACAATATTTATTATGGAATAATTTATCTGTGAAAGAACAAAGTACCGTGGGTTTGTTGTTTATTTGTAATAGGAGTTGTAGCGTAGGCAACCAGAGATGTATCGCAAGCATGCGAGACGCACGCACAATCGCAGTCGGAGAAAATGAGAGTGGCGATAGCTCGAGAGCAAAGACGCGAGGTCGCAGTGCAGCGCAACACAACACACGATGGTCGAGGTGAAGCGAGACGGGACACGAGATGTTTACGCGATATTGACGACGCAGTTGTAGCGCCGCTGGGTTTACGAGCTTGAGTGAGTCACGTGAGAGCGATAGGTGGGCTGTGCGTGTGTATGTGTGAGTTTTTACTATATGTGTATGAATTGGGTCATGTATAATTAGATCAGTTGGATATGTATATATGTATGAGATTAGAGTTAAGAAGTTAAGGTTAGCCCTGATAAATAGGAGGCGGAGTACCTCCTGGCTTGTGCGCCGCACAATAGAAAAGTCTTGAGCCGTGCGCGGAAAAAGAACAGGGTAGTCTGGCGGCGGTGCAGCGCAGGCGCAAATTCTCGGCGCTACAACGATTCGCTACATGATATTGCTACAGTGATTCGCTACCGAAATTCGTTACAGTGTTTCGCTACAGGGAAGGAGGAAGGAGAGAGAAGGAAAATAAGAAGAAAAATTAGAAAAAATTGATATATTTTTCAGGGTTGTATTTTCATGTATATGGATCCATGTGCGTGATCTTTGATGATAATCAGTGAGTATAGATTCGATATACTAGTTATTGTTTGCGTGCAATTATTTTCTGTTTTGCATGTTTAATCTAGTTTCCTTTCATGGTCTTAGATTAATTATCCTAAATTGATTTGTTAGTTTAGTCATTATTTTATTAATTTCCTGAATTAATAAAAATAGAAAAAATAGTTTTAGGTGTTAGTTTGCACCAATTCACATTCTCTTCTTAGTGCGCTTCGATCCTTCGATTGGTATTAGAGCGGTTTGCTTTAGATTTAATTTAATAATTAAAAATCATAGCACATATTGCATCTTTTCTTTGACTAAACCTCATGTTTTCAGTGGTAATAATTACCCTTTATTGAAAGTGCGTATGGAGTGATTTTTAAAATCCCAAAGGTATGAATTGTGGGAAATTATAGCTATGAAATATGTAAACCAGAAAATATTATCACTAAGGAATAAAAGAGAGATTTACACCTTGAATAAAAAGGCATAAGTTATTTTTATGGTGCATTGTCTAGAGATGAGTTTAATGTAATCTCTACATTGGCAACTGCTCATGAAATTTACCATTCTTTAGAGATTATTTATGAAGGTACTAATAAAGTTAAAAATGCTAAAATTGAATTGTACACATGAGAGTATGAGCTATTCAAGATGAACCCTGGGAGACGATTAAGGATTTTGGTACCGCTTAATGAACTTGTTAATAAATTTTCTACCCTAGGAAAAGTACTTTCACAATAAGATCGGTATAGAAAATTGCTTAGATCTCTAGATAAAAAATATGGCATGTTAAAGTGACTACAACAAATGAATTGAAAGAATTGAGTTCCTTGAAATTAGATTCCTTAATTGGTTCTTTGATGACATATGAGATGAGCATGAGTCAATTTAATAATGATCTTCCTAATGATACTTCCATTGCTTTAGCCACCGTTGAAAAAGAAAAAGACATTGATAATATGGGTTTTGATGAGCTCTCACTTTTGTCTAAAAGAATAAACAAGATTTTAAGAACAAAGTCTTCTAAAAACAATGAAAAAGGTTTTCAAAAAGGAAAAAGTGATCTTAGTAACATACAATGCTTTGAGTACGATGAATTTGGTCGTTTTAAAAGTGAATGCCCCAAGCTTGTTAACAAAAAGTCTAGCTCTTTTCGCAAAAGTAAATTTCCAGGTAAGAAGATAAAACATGTACTTCGTAGATATTCTTAAACTTGGAAAGGATGATGATGACATTGCTGATCTTTGTTTTGTGGGAAAGGAAATAGGCAAAGAGGATGATGATGATGATAACATTGATGACAACAATAAGGTAACAAAATCTGAAATCTATGAAGCTTTTCTTACATAAGAGAGAATTTCAAAAGCATTGATCAAGAAATATAAAGCATTAAAATTGTAATATGATGTTCTTCTTTCTACTACTAGTAAAATGGTAACGATTATGATTCTTGTGCTGAGCTAAAAAGAAAATTGATATTCCTTGTAAATCATGTGAAAATTTGAAAATAGAATTATTGATCTTGAGAATGCTTCTTGTGAGTCATGTGAATTTTATAGGAGTGATAATGTATTGCTGAAATCTTGTTCTTTTAACATGTGACAAATTGTCATATCTTGCAAAAAGGTAGATTTCTTCAAAATTCTTTGTAAATATCTACTCCAATTTAGAGAATGATATAAATAAATTAGCAAAAGAATTTTCTTTGTGAGGACCTTTCTGGAATTAGGAGTAAATTAATTGAATTTGAAAATGTCCTTACACCTTTTATGTGATAGATGTCCTGATCTTGCTCAACAAAACAACTACTTGAAAATGACTTTACAAAAATGACAAATGGTGAGAAAACTTAAATATAATCCTTGATACATCAAAATTCTCATTCATGAAAGAAGGTCTAGGATACATTAAAATTCATGTTCTCAAACTCCGTTAGCTAAAGAAAATTCCAATTTGCATGTTCTTACCTCAAATGCTAAATTTGAAAATAAAATTATGAAAAAATGTTTGAGGGTGCTTCTATGCTTTTCTTTTTAAAGTTGCACAAATATTGAAGCATTAATGAAGGGTAGATAGTGAGTACTTACCCCTATCGCTTATTTCAAGATTTTGCAACTTGTATTGAGAAGAAAAGCATAAGCACCGCTCAAAATGTTTTAATTGTGGAAAATTTGGACATATTAAAACCAATTGCTATGCTAATTTAGGTCCAAAATTTTAGAATAATTTTCATAATGTTAATTGCTATGACTGCGTAAAGGATTGTTTGTATTGCTAGAAATTATTTTGTGCATCCTACCGTTGTTTTGAGTCTAATAAAATTAATTTCAAAGAAAGAAAAAATATTGATTTTGATCCTAAAACTCCTCCAAAAACAGAAAGCAACCTTAGGCACTGTATCCTCATATATCTCACATCAAACTAGAAGCTCGATTCTTTTAAATAGTGCAAAAACAGCATGGGTTCAAAAAAATCAATCAATAAAACAGCAAAGGGTCATATAAAGTTTGTGTTGGATTACAATAGTTACTATGAAATAATTTATTTATAGAAGAATAAGGTACTGTGTAGGTTTGTTGTTTATTTGTAACAAGAGTTACAGCACAGGCAATAGAAAGTGCATCGCAGTATACGGGATGCGCCGACTATGTGTCAAAGAGAATCCGCTGAGCCAAGAGCAAGCGCGAGGTTGCAGCACGAGCACGCGAGACGAGGTGCAGACGCAGCACGCGAGAGACGTAGGTGCAGCGAGACGGGACGGGTAGAAGTCTATGCAGATCGATGGCACAGTTGTAGCAACCAAAGAGGCCGTCGAAAGCGAGTGAGTCACGCAAGAGCATGGACCGTATATATGCGTGTGTAAGTTTTGAACTGTGTGTGTATATATTAAGACATGTGTAAGTAGGCCAGTTGGATATGCTTGTATGTATGAGATTAGGGCTAAGTGGTTAGGGCAAACCTTGATAAATAGGAGGCAGAGTACCTCCGGGCTTGTGCGCCGAAACAAAAGAAAAGTCCCGAGCCGTGCGCACAGGAAAAACAACAGGGCAGTCTGGCGGCGGCACAGCGCAGGTGCAATTTCTTGGCGCTACAGCAAATCTCTACAGCAGATTACTACAGTGATTCCTTACAGGATATAGCTACAGTGTTCTGTGTGGGACTGTAGCTACCGGGAAAAATTAGGAAAAATTTGAGAGATTTTTTCAGGGTTGTATTTTCATGTATAGCGTCTATGTGCGTGATCTTTGATGATAATCAGTGAGTATGGATTCTGATCTAATAATTATTGTTTACGTGCAATTACTTCCTAGTTTGCATGTTTAATCTAGTTTCCTTTTATGGTCTTAGATTAATTATCCTAGATTGATTTGTTTAGTTTAGTTATTATTTTGTTAATTTCCTGAATTAATAAAAAATAGAAAAAATTAATTTTAGATGTTAGTTTGCATCAATTCACCTTCTTCTTAGTGCGCCTCGATCCTTTGTAATCTTATTGGTCTCCTGCTCCCATTTTCAAAGTGTCTCTTGGTGATAGCAAAAACTTAGTCCTGTAGTCATCTAGCAATCATGCACGAGTTCAAAAGCCTTTTGCTATTATTTGATAGTTCGATCATTTTTTAGGTGTCAACCAGTGGAATTTTACTGATTTTTAAACCACGGGATTTTAATGTTAGTTATGTTCTAATTTCCTGAGGTGAGCTAGTATTGGGGCTGAACATCTGAGTACACAAATTAAATTCATGTCTTTCAATTCTCGTACTCATAATTGGAAAGTTACGGAAGGAGATCCATCATTTTGCAATGCAAACAACATAAAAATATGGACTATTCAAATTAGACGAAGCATCTTAATACATATGCAAAAAAAATCATTATTGGTCTGCCATTGATTAGAAGATTTAGCTTGTATGAATCGCTATTGGTTAGCTGCCATCCATATAACTAAAAAAATTATTTAATATGAATAATTCGGATTAATTAATGAATGTATTTTTATGTGTCTCAATTCCTCAGTAAAATATTCTTAGAACTAACCCTTCTGATATACAGAACAAAAGTTTTGACTATACTGTGTCTTTAAGTATTCTCTTTCCTCTCAACTCTTTCTCTCTGAGAACAAAAACTAAATGTAAATATCTTTACTCCAGTTTTTCCTTTTGATAAGTCAAAGATCCTCTCTATTACTTTTCCATTTCTTATCGATTGGTCCAATTAAATATAAAACCAAGGTTGCCATAA